>OX439425.1:2500000-3750000 GCA_949319885.1 Mecyna flavalis
AGTAAAAGCTTTAATTTGTTGCTTTTAAAACGCGGTGTTGCACGCGGCTACGATTTTTCTTTCATTTTAAAACACCTTTCCGGGAAAAACAATTATGTACCTCGTAGTTGCAAAGTGGAAAAGTAAGGTTGAAACGACTATCATTTATTTTAAACTGCGACTATTAGACACTTGTTGTTTTAGTAGAATACTCTCCATTTATAAATACATAAGGCTGGATGTTTCTACGTATAACCGAGCGAGGGTAGAACCCGCGACCTCCGCGATTAAGCCGACTTCTCAAGCATTGCACGAAAACAGCCGTCAAGTGATAAAACAGTTATATAATAACACAACCTTCTATTATTAGACATGATAAGAGCAGTAAAGCATCTTACTGAATTAGGCGCTAAATCTAGTCACACCGAGATAAGGATAGAAGTAGGTAACCTTAATAAATATCTTTTTACTGTGAAACAGAAAATTTTTGTTTTGCCGCTACATGGAATATGCTTAACATTACATTACATCCTGATGCTTAACATAACATACTTTTAATTTTTGTGTACCTACCTCTACAACAAATTTTCAGCCTTATGTCCAACGCATAGAGTTCTAATTCAATTACGACGTTTTGACAGATCAGAAGAGGTTGATCTGCTGCCAGCTGTACACTAGATCACATGTATAGAATAATTCGAAACAAACTCATTCGTTTCATTCGATATTTGGTTATAAAGGGTTATAAGTCTACTACGAGTATATTTGGTATACTTACCTATATAAAAAGAAGAGCCAAAAATGGTGTACCCACAATCTAGAAATTATACAGATAAGTTATTTATATACCCTAAGATAAGATAAATATTCTTAATTGCATACAAAACAGATGATTATAACAGGCATATCAAAACATAAATGAACAATTTAATAAAGATTGATTGCAATATACAGTAATATCGAAAATGGTATTAAAGATATGTTGAGATATTTTTCGTGACCAGCGGTCCTTTCTCTATATGACCTATAGTTTCTTATTTTTAAGAATGGATTTCGGATTTGCCACAGTACTTTTATCTTGATAACTAACAAAATCCTAAAATTTAAACAAACTAATTCGCTGGCAAACCTGACAGTTATTGCAACCAAGCTCGGCCATTAACAATTTAATAGCAGAGAATTAAACGGCACATTATTACTAACCATTTGGTATTAAATAATAATAAACATTGACATTGATTACATAGTAAGGTGACATAAACAGGTAGATGACCTATGCCTAACCTCCGTTGTCTAGGCCAGATACCAGTGCGTGTCAAGGGAGAATGTCTAATAGTAATCCCGGTATCTGATAACCGTTTAAGACAAGCTAGTTAGTTCAGTTAATTGTGAGAACATACGTAACATAGTGTATTAAATAGACCATACAAACTGGGCTTGGCGATCGGGTTTTTGTGTTATTGACGCTTTGTTTTGTATTTTTATTACCTACTAGCTGAAAGGTAGGAACAGTTTTATTTATGGGAAAATAAAATTGTCGTTTTTAGTATTTTCCTCGCAATTTTTCCATATTTTCTAATCGTTTAACTCTTCGTTCTCGAGTTTTAACGAGACTAACGAACAGCAATTCATTTTTTTTATCTATTACATATAATAAATTTGTAGAAAAGTGGTGTCTGTACAATGGAAATATATTAAAAAAAAGTAGCAGGGGTTGTTATTATATCGATACCGAACCCGAAATTGTAATTAAAATTTTTTTGTCTGTTTGTCTGTTTGTCTGTGTGTTTGTGCACGCTAATATCAGAAACGGCTTATTCGATTGAGATGCGGTTTTCACTAATATATTGTGGTAAGCTTCACTTAACATTTAGTGTTTATTTCATGTCAATCGGTTCATAAATAAAAAAGTTATGTCAATATAAAGGTACACGCCTCGCGCCTGAGCTGCGCGTCCGTATAAAAAGCGCGCTGAGAGTATGGCGAATAGGTAGTTGCATTCGATTATTGCGATTTACTTGAATACTGACAGTTTGGATATTTCATTTATTTATATTTAAGGGTTTGTAGGTTAGGTTGTCTTTCTTAATTTTCTTTAAAAATTTGAAAATAAATATTGTAAGCATTTGTTATAGGTTAGGCATTTCTTTCCTTGATTTCTGGTATACTTATCTTAATTTTTTATTTAGGGTTTGTATATATGAATAATTTATAAGTATTTGGTATAGGTTAGGCAATTCTTTTCTTGATTTTCTTTATTTAAGTACAAGTTTAAAAGCTCAGGTTATTAATTAATTTTTCTAGCAATTCTTTTGTTTCATAAAATTTGTACGTTTAGTTTACACATCTTAACACTTTTTGCAGTCAGCCTATGTTTTGCGATGACAATTAATAAAGCCCAAGGTCAGACGATGAAAGTTGTGGGTGTAGATCTAAGTATCAGCTGTTTCTCGCACGGTCAGTTGTATGTGGCTCTGACACGGGTTAGCAATCCTAGGAGCCTGTATGCTTTCATTCCCGATGGCCATACGTCACATATCGTATACCTACAGAGAAGCATACTGTAAACAAATTTTTAGCTACCCAAAGGACGGTATTTGTTATTTAAAATATGCTGCCCGAAAAGTCACTATTCCACGCGGACGAAGTCGCGGGCACAGCTAGTACATAATAAAGATAGTGGTCCCACTGCAGCGCAAAGGTCACCATTACTAAAACCAATCGGCGTCACGCTTATCATAAACCTGAGCTTAAAAAAAACCGACTTTTTAGCTCGACCCGGGAATCGAACCCAGGTCCCCTTTGAGGATATCGATCATGTCCTATATTAGGCCAATTAACTGCCTCCGTGGAACAGTGCTTAGAGCGTTGGGCTCTCATACCCAGAGGTCGTGGGTTCGAATCCCGCGGGGAGCATCAGTTTGGGTTAGTAGTCGATTCGCACGAAAATAATTTGCACGAAAGTGCGAATCGACAACTTTCAAAAATAACATTATTTTTAGTAGTCGATTCGCCCGAATGAATTTTGATCGCGTGCGAGTCGACCCCTTTAAGAATTGATAGTAGGCGATTCGCACTTTTGCAATATTATGTGCATAAAAAAAGAACAAAGTACAGTCGTGTACAGGAAATCTTTATAATAATATTAACCTATTCGTTGTCTATATACCTTACAGCATACAGAATCAATTAAATTTCAAATGTTATATTTTTTCGGACAGGGAACATGTTAAATTATAAACTAATATCATTAAGCGTTAAATTATATTTGATAACTTTAATATTAAAATGACACCAAAAATTAGCGAGAATGCGAATCGACTACTAACCCATCAGTTTTGGTTAGGACATTTGCAGGCTTGATTAACCTGAAAGTTTGAAAATAATGACGATTCCGTTCTTAGGAAGGCACGTTAAGCCGTTGGTCCTGCGCCTGATCTCTCTTCGGTCGTGTCAGACTGCTGTCCCACCGTGTTATGAGAGTAAGGGGATTGGGGGTGCACCTGTGCTTGCGCACTCACTTGTGCACTATACTAAATCCTGCGTAGTTGGCTGATCATAAGATTGGCCGCCGTATCCGAAATATCGGCTAGGAGGACATTATTATATTAGGCCACTAGCTAGACCATATTAATAATTTTCTATAGCAGCATATATAAGACAGAATTTTATTTAGAAATAGTATATTAAAATGTTTTAGTTCAATTTTCTTGCCCGTATGCGTTTCCGATCAGCGTCAGGTTTGTAATAAGCTACACATGGTAGAGGATACTTGCATACAAAGCCCTGTATCCGGAGGCAATCATGCATTAATCTGTGCTTGGGCAGAGCGCTAGCCAATTTGTATCCCTATCAAGTTTTCAATAGTGAACAGATTGCCTCGCGTTAATGTATGCAAGCAAACTGGCTCGACAACGAATTAATTTGGCTGTAATCCACGCTCTATCAATTGTACGTAATTTTTGTGTATACTACTAATCAATACTAATATTGTAAAGAGGAAAGATTTTATTGTTTGTGTGTTTGGCTCCGAAACTACTGAACCGATTTTAATAATTCTTTCACTGTTGGAAATTTACACTATCCCCGGGTGACAGAGTACTTTTGATCCCGGCAATGTAGCGGGAAGGGGAGGGGGGGGGGGGATATTTGAAAAAGAAATTACGTGCGGGTGAAACCGCAGGCAGAATGCTAGTGACTTATACACAGAAAAAGCATTTGGGTCATCGACATTCTGTATTGTTTCCTATTATTATAAACTAGCTTTCCGCCCGCGGCTTCATCCGCGTGGATTTATACGACGTTATTTCTCAGGAATGTGATATTTTTCCGAGATAAAATGTAGCTTATATCATTGTCCGATTCTCAAAGTGTCCCCATATCCAAATTCACGTGGATCCGTTGCTCTGTTGCGACAAAAGAGGTGGACACATGGTATAATGCCTGTTACTTTATTGTTATTTTTATGCCAGAGGCGGCAAACGAGTCAGCAGCGGGTCGCCTGATGGTAAGCAATCACCGCCGCCCATAGACATCTGCAGCACCAGAGACATCGCTGATGCGTAGCCGGCCTTTTAAGGGTAGGTGTAGGCATCCAGCACTGTCACCAACAACTTTTGTTGGTTATTCCTTTAATTGCCTAGCAGTTGAATTTAATCGATTTAACTTAACACGTATAGTAAGTGCTAAATGAGCTGAAATTTATTATTGATTAAATGAAAAACGGGTTCCATTTGCACTTAAAGATTACGGGATTAATTTTCATTTTTCATTTATATTTCTATGTATTAAATATTGTTTGTAGAAAAACACTAAAAAATACGGACTTATTCAAGTGAATCAAAAATTTTAAAAAATACGAGCGCTAATTATGCTCAGAGTATCAAATTAATACGCTTCTGCAGGGCAAAGCCTCCATGATTGATATCAAGGCGACGTGACATTGATGTATAACTCGCCAAACACCACGCTACCATTGGAGAGAGCTTAAAAAGTTTCATCAAAGAAAATCTAACAGTTCATCAATGCAGATGATGTACATTTTAAAAATTAAAATTTCTTGATAAAAACATGTATAAGAAGATATTAAGTTAGTGATAACTTATTTGTTAGATAACAATGATCATGTTATATGTAAATAGATCGCCCAATTGAATTCCAAAAGAAATGAGCCCTGAAAATTACGAATGAATATAGTATTATTTTTTTTGACAAGACACTAGAAGTTCAAGCAATAAATTTGCGGGAAGCACTAGGGTCAATGATGTGAGAACTTTATGTTAATAGTGTGAAAGTGATGCCTCTTTAGTTTAAACTAGTTTTGCCTTTTTATAGTGAGTTTAACTAAAAACGAATCGCACTGTGTAACATCGTATATATCCATTTTCAGTGGAGCCATACTCGCTTCACTATCTAAATACAAATTGAATACCGTCGCTTCAAAATACGGTCCAAAGTCTGTATTTACATAACCGACGTAATTAACTAAGCGTACAATGTCGCCATCGTGATCAAAGACAGTGCCCTCCCAAATTCTAAAATAAGTCCTTGGACTATTTAGCCACGGACTGGATGTACAAATATTGATCAAGATGCAATGTACTTAAAGATCAAATTATACAAGTTCCGTATACCGGCTTATGTTAGAAGGAGGCAAGCGAGCAAATGGGCCACCTGATGGTAAATGATCACCGCTGCTCATAGCTACATGCATCACAGTTGTGTGGAAAGAACTTACTCGCTTTTTAAGGAATATTCATGTCGTATTGTTTTGGGATCTCGGCTGCCGGAAGTGTATGGATGTACGTGGCAAGAAGTGTATTGAGAAACGCACGTTAATAGGTACCTTATCGTTGGTTTAAAATTTTTAATAAAATCATATTTTTGTATTTAAAATATGTATATTATTTGACGTCAGTCTTATATTGCGTATGCCGCACTTACCTGCAAGATTAGTCTAAGCTCTTTCAAAAGTTTTTAGCTAACCGCAACATTAAAACCATTGGCTAAAGTACAAATTCGAATAAAAATAATGGATATTAGACTACTATTATTTTGCACTATTCATAATAATAAAAAAAAGCATTTACTTTACGTACATGTGTTGGTAAGGAGCCACGGCGATGATTCGGCGTCTTCTGTCACTACAATAACTACGTGTGCAAAACTCTTATATTAATAAATAATAATCAATGAATACAGCGTGTAACCACTTAAAATGTTTTTTTTTTCGTACTTCTTAACATATTTGATAGGAACAAATAAATAGTAAAAGATGCACCTCAACAAATAATCACACGCTGTATTTATACAAAAAAACAACATTCAAAACAATGAAATGTAAACATTACCCCCAGAGACGTTTTCTAACGTAAAGGCATTGAATCTCCACTGCACGGATTGATTGAGGATACACTGTAACAGAAGCAAAACAGTCATTATTACAATACAGATTAGGTGCACTTTACACAGTCAGACCTCGCCAGCTAGACATTCGCACAGCAGTCCACCGAATGAACAGAAAAAGAAGTATAACGAAAATAAAAAACATTTCAAGTAAATAAACCCTAGCCACAGCATCAACAACAAAGGCGTTTATGTTATAGAGTATCGGTATGTTTGGTGAATTCTTGGCTAATTGTCAATGTCCAATGCATCGGCGAGGAATCTTAATGTCAGTCAACCGGCGCGGACGCATCGGGCGCACGCGCACGCGACTTGCCACACTTCCTCGAATGCTGTAAACACCACCAATCGCAAAGCCATCTATTAATAGATACTTTATTATTTCGAAGGCCAACTAATCGGGTTAATTGGAAGTAAACGATTCACTAACTTATCTTACAAGAGTAAACACGTAAAGCATTCGTTTTAACGTCTGCGAATTGAATTATGAATGTCACTCGCCGGGCAAGTGGCGTCACCTCGCAACCAAGCGCACTCCATCATAGTATTAGTATTAATCTGTTCATTCGCTCAGCTCGTCCTTGCTTGGGCGACTCGGAACGCATAGCGATATCACAATATGTCACAAGAATATACCTACAAATAGTGCGTGTGAACGTCGCGTGAATACAAATAATAGACATTTAAATTTCTGGCGGGGCTCGAAACAAAACGATGTTTTGAAGGACTGCAGAATGACCATGGGCGGGAGAATGCACTGCGTACACGTTGGCGGCTTCACTCCGTAGCAAACAAATTCAATGGAAAGGGAAAATGACACCTCAAACTGTTGCCAAACTTTGGATTTAATTATAAGTACTTCAGACACTAATTGGTTTTTATATTTTCTAGTGTGAAAGATTTTGAGTGATATCACTCTTACATCATTGTAGATCGGATTAAAGGATAAAACTGTACACTTATATGTCTCAAAATAATCTCTTGTGTGGTTAATGCGATTTGCGAAATGTAGCATTATAACAAATCGGTAATTTGCGTACATAGACGAAGAAACAATATTTCCCTTCCCATTGAATTCGTTTGAAACCATTGAAATATTTCATAAATGTGCTCTTGATCAGACCCAAATTCTCGTTGTACGTTAATTCGTCAATTACTTTTTCATAAGTATAATTTTAACCACTACAAATTAAAATCTTTAAATGAGTATTTTAGTTGTATATCTTAACTTAGTTTAAATACGAGTAAGTTACTTTTTTTTTCAGTAACATGTATCTTTGATTTATTGATATCAGATTTCATATTCGCGACCGATAAAGATAGACTAATAAATATAAACTAGTTTTAGTCCCGTGTTAATTTATTAGCATTCATTCACATGAGACCGAGCGTGCACACAATTTTCTTATTTAATTGCTATGTATTTGGGAGCTCCTATAAATGTGGTTCAATGTAACTCTTCAAAATTTCTAAAAACAATATTTGCCACTGCCAAAATTCTTAACCCATTATTCTTTCATATTCGAATTAGGAGTAATTAGGAGTGAAAAGTTTTATATCTCTTTACAAAGCTATATCTAAGCTGAAATATTTTTTAATATCTTAAATTTTACTCAGTGTTCATTTTTTACATTAATTTTATTTTGAAATTCTTTCCTATTAAGAGAGAAAATTAATGCTCTTAGAAGAATAAAGACATAAAGATAATACAAATATCAAATTTATAAATTCTATTTCGTAAATTGGTTCACCCTCATATAATTTAAAAAACAATCGAGATGTTTAAAATTACAAACAAGATGATCTGATTACTAGTAATTTAAAAACAAATAAGTTTGCTTTAATAAAGGAACGTTGATTGCGAATATGTCATAACTCATAAGACATCTTAGATATAGATAAATGGTACGCTCGTAGGAAATATCTTAAGGCGCTCCTTTACGTCAAGTTTTGATATTTGAGGGGGTGAAGCAGACGCAACAAGCGAGGGGGCCCCGCGCGTCCCGCGCGCGTTCTTATTCTGACACCATCCTTATGCTAGGGTCACACTATCGCGAAATCTTCGACGACCTACGACGAAGTGCTTGGCCACATCAAATCGCTATGTGATGAACATTTATTTTTGTTCTGTGTCTGGATGTTTATTTGTATTTAAGTATTATTTGTGGTACCTTCTTTGTTTTTGATACCCATAACACAGTGCTTACGCTAGGTACTTACTTTGGGGTCAGATCAATGTATGTGATGTTGTCCAATTTTATTATTAATTCATTTCGTATGAATTCTAATAAGTATCGTTCCGGATTAATTCGGAATTTCCGGAAAACATTTAATTTTATTTATATAAAAACCTGTATTTGTAATAAGTATACCTAATATAAAATTAGTAAAATGAGTATATTATAAAGTTTTACATATACATTATTGGTGAGTACCTACTCAGATAGTGGACACTATACACTCAAAAGTATTTTTCTAAGTTTAATAGACTATTTACTTACATACTAATTTATTTATGTATTAAAATACATCGGATACGGTTCGGTATATAGAAGGTGTTACAAAAAGGGTATATTAAGCCGAATACTATGTAATCAGACCATTATTCTGAACAACTTGTACGAAATCTTATTTTCGAAAACGAGAAAAAAACAACCTTTCATTCAAATGTCAGTTTCTATAAAAAAGATTTCTAGAAGTTTTCAATGAAAACTTGATTTTTTTTTCTCGACAACGAAAAAAATATAGGGTAGTGACACCGGTTTGCTGGCCAGCACCAGTTTCTGACCACTTAACATGTTTTTTTTGAATTATAGAGGGTCTATAGACAGCTCATTTCTAATTTCGCGCCAGTCGACCTGGACTAACTCCACGGTTCTTAAGCCAACAGCATAGCTTTATAATTTGCAAACTGAGCACTCAGTCGCCATTTCAAAAGGGTTTCCGCCAAATCCCATAGAAAAAAACCCAGTCCCGGCGCAAAAGAATTGAATCTCAGATTTTAGATAATTATTATTAGTAGAAACAATATCAAGAGTCACTATTTCCTGATTCGGGATTATTGCCGACTGCCCCTACCAAATCTGCCACCAGTAGGGGCAGTCGAAACTTTTTAGTTCCGTCTGCCCCTAGTAGGGGCAGGCGAAACTAATTTGGGTTCCGTCTGCCCCCACTAGGGGCAGACGGAACTAAAAAGTTTCGACTGCCCCTACTGGTTATTTTGATAGGTAGGTAGCTACCCCAGTAGATGCCTATAGTACCGTACGAATGCGGACTCGTTTTACGGGAGTTTTTTTGCGCGACAAGACGCGACGGATTTTAATGAACCAGCAAAGATAGTCAACAGGCGTTTGCGAAAAAGCAACAAAATTTTGAATGTCAATAAGGTTGAAAATCGCTTGCACTTGTTTTTTTAACTTCAGATCAATAGATTAACAAAAAAAAACAGGTGCAAGCGATTTTCGACCTTATCGACATTTACCAAAATAACGGATTTTAATGAACCAGCAAAGATAGTCAACAAGCTTTTGCGAAAAAGCAACAAAATTTTGAATGTCAATAAGGTTGAAAATCGCTTGCACTTGTTTTTTTAACTTCAGATCAATAGATTAACAAAAAAAACAGGTGCAAGCGATTTTCGACCTTATCGACATTTACCAAAATAACGGATTTTAATGAACCAGCAAAGATAGTCAACAAGCGTTTGCGAAAAATCAACAAAATTTTAAATGTCAATAAGGTTGAAAATCGCTTGCACCTGTTTTTTTAATTTTAGATCAATAAGAAAATAAACTATGATAATAAGAAATAAACTATGTTTTCCCTACATTCATTTGTTTTCCCGACATTCAAAAAAAAAAAAAAAAGATTGACGTGCAAAAGTATTTTTTTAAAATCTATTTGCAGAATAAATTATTTTATTTTATTCATTTGTTTTCCCGACATTCATTTTGTTTTCCCGACATTCATTTGTTTTCCGAAATTTTCACACATTTTATTAAATGTCTTTTTTGAAATACAAGTGTAAATTAAATACATAGCGATAGTTACCCTTAGGCCGCGTGGTCCGATCGGCTTGTCCGATCGATCGGACCACAATGTTTTTTATTTCCTGTTGGTTCGATTATTCGAACTCTAAAGTTCTCGTGGTCCGATTATCGAATTACTGGGACTATTCATTTCCTTTATCGCGATAGTGTGGCCGTAGCATTAGGAAAATAAATTACGAAATGTCAAAAGTGCAGCGCGCCGGAGCGACGTGCACAGGTCCGACGTTGCCAGTGGGCACAAGCGTACTGACGTGAGAATGGATGTGCGCTGAGGAATCGCGTGGGGCCTATTTTGTAGTTAAAATTCAATTAAAAATTAAATAATAAACGTATCGCTATAATATTCGGTCATGCAATCAGTTTAACGGAGAAGTATCGAATACAGCATTTAAATTGCTTAGTTTCGGCATAGTTTTGCAAATATTTGCTTTTAAAAATAGCAAAAAGCACTTTTTCAAAATAAAAAACTATCGAGAAAAGTATTACCAATCGTGTTTCTGTTCTGCATATATTTAGTTAAAGGACTGAAGTTACATATACTAAAATATAACGAAGGAAATCTTTTTAGAAGTCCGGTACTATGCTTTCAAAAAAACACATTTCACTACCCACCGCGCCTTAAGCTTAGGAGCAGACCCTCTGTTTTTCTAATGGAATGTAGGCTATTCACAACCTATGCGAGAGCTATGTGCCCGGTCTTTTCATTTGCCTATGTCGTAGCTGACATTTATATTTTATTAATGTTTACGCCAATCAATAATTAAAATGGATTAAGCGGTGATCAAGAGTAATTGACTCCTGATTTGTTTTTCGGCTAGCAACTCGTAACGCGAATTTTCCAAACGTATCTCAGTCTATATTTTAAATAAAGAATTTTTTCGTGCGCATTTTTTACTGTTATAGGTTTTTTAACAACATTTTAATGTTTTTTTTATTTCTACTTCATCCAGCGTACAAGCTACGAGTACGCTTAGTTTAGGGCTAGATAGCGCAGGCTATAGCTCTTGCACGTTTATTCGGGGGGGCCGTCGATTTGTGCATCACCTAACTCAATGATCGACTCAACGCTATATTTTTCAGCACAAGATATCGAATTTCGTAATAACAAGAGCACATTTAGAATACAGATCAACGGGCTTCGAACAGACATATCAAACTAGAAACAGCGTCTAACAAATTCATAGCCAAAACGTCCGTTGCATTGTACACCTGTCAACCGGAGAAAAGATTACCCTTAAAATACAATCCAGACTCTACCCCTTGGAAATAGGCGCCGAAATCGTCCGGAGGAATTGTCGAAGTAAAATCCACTCGTGGAGTTCTCGGGTCGTGGTTCTAATGCTGACGCTATATATCTTGTTTTAGTATCTCTGATCAAAAGTTAACGAGTTCGAGACGGAGCGTTACTTACCTGCACTTGTCCGAGATGCAGATCGTCCAGTAATGCGACTTCTTTGCAGAGGGATCGCGTGAGCAGGCGCTTCTTGCGTCGCTTGTGCATTGTGAGGAAGCGGCCTGTGTTCAGGCTCTTGTGCGTCATGTTGCTTAGTTCGGCGATTATGGAATTATCTTGCTCCGACGCGGCCGCCGACGTCCCTTCGCCGTCTGTAACAATCAAATACATGGTTATGTTCCGAGGTGTAACTTCGACTTCATCCATCTTCATAGGCAGGTTTGCATATGGTATATTTTTTAACTAACTACTTAAGGAACTTTATCCAGCGTTTCAAATCAAATCAGGTTCGCGGATTGTATAATTTTACACAGATTATTCAAGGACCTGTCTAAAAAAATGGGTAATAGGTAATCACCATGCTTGCCCAATGCGGATTAGTGATCACGAACCCAAACCTGTTTCGACACAAATTTTGCCCGACCCAGGAATTTAACCCCAGAGATCACGTCTATCAGTGTTTTAAGCAACTAGACCATCGAGGCAATGCTGACAATAAAGACCATTAAGAGTTTTACAGCTGGTGATTTTCCCCTCACCTCGACAGCTCAGTCGACTTCTACGAGTTAATATATGACTCGACATTATTCAATCTCAAACCATTAAGGACGGAATCTCAACGTCATGATCCTACGAGTTTGCCTACGACTATGTGCTGCTTGTATGGCATTCGTCGAGATGCAACTAGAATCCTTCTCACACTTATAATATATGAAAAGGAAATGATTCCAGCCAAAGCCATACAAGATTGAAGTATGAAAGAATCAGCGGCGGCCTTTCAGGCAGTGGCTATATCGGACGGATCTTTCGCAGATCAGGGCACAAGCTACGCATGCTTAATTGAACTTCTCTGTTACTATACAAAATCAGTGGAATGTATTTTCGGCGAGGTTCATCCACGCCACGGTGCGTGAAAGGAGAGTATCGGTTTAGAGGC
This sequence comes from Mecyna flavalis, assembly GCA_949319885.1. NCBI lineage: Eukaryota > Metazoa > Arthropoda > Insecta > Lepidoptera > Crambidae > Mecyna > Mecyna flavalis. The sequence goes on from OX439425.1 coordinate 2,512,824, forward strand.
CACACACCTGCCTACAAAGATACAGTACTTCTTCGTAAGTATTAGCCTAATCGTGTTCCCTTCCAAAGGTACACGCGATGTATTAAAATCAAATCGTGGCTGATACTTTTCACAGTTTAAAAACCAATTGATTCTAAATCATGAATATCTGATTTACACATAAAATAAAATTTCAATCAAATGCAGTTTGTTGATCTCCGAATCACCGAAAGGCGGGTCCCGTCCTATTTGGACGTGAAAGGAAAACCGCGGGATTTAAGTGGGTACAGGGACGAGTATTTTATGTTTCCGAGTTCCATATACGGCCAAAAGGTTCGCTAGGCCGCAGTTACGGTGCTGAGAAAAATGTCCTCCAAAAAGAAACGATAATCACTAATTTTGTTCGAAAAATATATTTAATAGCCTGACCAAGAAAATAAAAAAACCTGCTCTGGAGGTGCACAGCTATGGTAATAGCAACACTTGGTTGCTATGATTATACTCACAAATTAATCACAATATCCAATAGTAACAAGGCACGGTTGACAATTGACATCACACTTTGACAGACAGCAATAAGGAATGACATGTTATTGTTTTTTTATTTGATTGTTGCCACTTGAAGAAATTAGTTCCAATATTTTTCCGCATTATGGCGAGGTTTTTTATTTTAATGGTCGGGCTATACCCTTCCTAAGTTAACCCAGACGAATTAGCCATAGAATAACTATATAAGAATTAGATAGATACTCCTCAAACAATAGTCAGGGTATTACGTGACAATAGATATTCTTTTGTGTTTATAATGGCGGCCAGAGAAGATTATATGTTTATTTCAATAGCTGGATATGACTAGCAGGGACCGACCATAATTATGTCACATTTAACTTTGAACCGTAATCTCTGGCTGGAGTAAATGCGATGACGCCATTTTTATGGCATGTTATTTAGCAACACAATGGTTAGTCTTTCAGTTTTGAATTGTTATCTTATTACTTCGTTTTGTCAGTTACCGTAGACATTCATAAGAAAGGATTATTTTTATTTCTTGTTCAAATAAATATGATCCCAGTAAGACATTAAAGTTTCGTCAAAACATTCCGCAATATCTAAACCTAATTCCATATAGGTCTAAGAATCATTTTCTCATCCGATATATTTTTATTTACACACACATTACTTTAATCAAAAGTGGCGCCCCCTGAGGGGCAGAAATAACCTTTATTGTCGTGAGTGAGAGGAAATTACTGTTAATAGGTTATTCCACAACTAGTAAGTGTTCGATATGATGACTGGCTTCAGTGCCTACTTAACTGTATATATTGTAATGTTATCAACGTAAGGACTTCAAGTCCAAGGACAAAGATACGAGTAATATTCTTACAAAATAGGTGTTTGAAAAAGTAACTATTAGTTATTAAGATATCCTTATAGCCAAATCCTCATCCAATTCGAACTTTTTATTTGACTGTACTTTATATAGACCCGCGAGTTGACGACAAAAAAAGTAGGTAAAATCGAAAGGTGCCAACTCGCGGACGTCCGCGAGTTTTGCGTCCGCGAGTTGACGACTAAGTCATTCGAACGATACATCAAGGAATGGTTCGGTATAAACAACAGACACTATAGGCTTCAAGAGAAAATTAAGTACGTTGCATCGATGGAAAAAGAAGTTATTTATATAAAAGAAAACGTTTATGAGTGAATGAGAGAACTGAATGCACGTGCGAGTGACGTAGTACACAGCCAGGCACTTTACATGCAAATCCATAACTTATGTCATAGTTATACTCATAATCCCTGCAAGATACGACTATCAATAAAGAGTCAGCGAGTAGTCACCGTTAATACACTTCCAGTCTCACCTCATTAGCTGGTATGATCCCCCAAACATTACATGATACTCGCAGTTTAAAACCCCCTCAAATCTCCCAATTTTGCGAATAGTACAAAACATCTCGAAGTCACAAAAAATAAAGATTCCATGTTTGCCGGATCCTCTTACTGAAACTACGGTCACGTAGCATTCATTTTTGTGAGAAAGAATTTGTTCACGATATAAATAGTACCAAACCAAAATAACCAGCACTTCATAAAATTCAGAACAACCAACCGTTTCCATAGTCGCGTGGTAGCGTATCCAATAATAGTCTGTAGGAAAGAAAAAGAATGTTGTCTGGTAGTAGGCTGATGGAAGGACCAGGGACACAAAAAAAAAAGAAAAAAAAACAGAATCCACAATTTATAAAATTAAATAACATTCGGTAATGTTTGGCACGAGACCGGGCGATTCCTCGATTCTACAATCTGATATCGACGCGAACATCTATCAGAAACTGAGCTGTTTATCATGCACACTGTTTATAAAGCGTCGATAAAGGCCGGTAAAAGCGTGTATGAGCGATGCTAAATAATGTGACATTTATAAGTACCATGCCTGTCGATTACGGGATCCTGTGGAACTCGTTAACCGAGCGGTCTGGTTGATTCACACCGCGCGATTTCCGCACGTAAGTTTTCGGTTTTATTACTAGAATCTAAATCACAATTCGAGTCACTTCCATCTTAGTTAGTAACAAAAAAAATTAATCTATTTATATCGCTTGGATAAGCAAAATAAGAATTTGTGACAAAATACCGAAGTGACGTTTGAAACACTGGTGCATTATTTTGTCAAGGAGTTCGTGGTTATGTTGTCTTTAAAGTTGTTCTAATTAATCTCTTGAAACTCAAACAGCAACATTTGAAGGGTGTAAAACGTAAATCAAACGTATTTTTGTTTTATGTATACTTTAATAGGAGATAAAACGTAGTCAGAATAAAACACCACTTTAATGAAAGCATCGCTCAACATGCTGTACCTGACCTGACTTTCAATTAAAAGTGCAAAGTGCGTATGCAGGCGCCAAATTCGCGGTCAACCACTTTTGGGCGAGAATTCCTAGCGCCTCTAGCGGCAGAGAGATGAAAATACTAGGATCGCATGCGATTTCACCGAAAAGCGGTCAACCGCAGACTTTACCGACATCATACGAACATACACACATACAAGTATCCATTCACACCATACTGTACGGTTCAGAAATTCTCTGTTCGAATCTGTTTCGAACAAGCCACAACGTGGAAATCTATTTTTATAGATATGTACCGGACCAATTTCAAGTCACCAAATCACAACGGTAGTAGGTCAAATACTAGGAACGATATAACTAAAAAGCGTTAATCTAACACGACTAGAATTATTGTTAATCTAACTTCAAAATAGACCTCTAAAATCAAATTTTTGTTATTTCAATTTGAAAGTCCTAAATTATAATAAGAATATTTACAAACAACCGTATTCGTAATTAATTGATAGATAAGAGTTCGTAATAGTGAATTAAAGCACAGTCTTAATAATGACCATTCGACAATAAAGCGAAGGTCCAACCAATTACCGCTGATTAGTTTTTAATATGAAAAACCACTTCATTGGCTATCGGTGCCTCCGAACATTTTGTTTTAGCAAGTAGTTCTATCACCGACATAACAACTCGTAAATTAAATTAACAAATCCGTCGTTAGTACGTGTGTGTAAGTACGCATTAAAAAAACGCCGTCCAACTTTCCATTTCAAATTCATACAGACTTGTTGAAAGAGAGATCTTCACGACATTTGAATTTACATTCATATACCTGATTGCACGTCATTTACAACCGGGCGTTTTTCTAATCTAGTCAGGAAACGCTTGCACCACGATTCAGGATTAGGTAAATGACAATGACGTTCAATTAAAAAACTAGACTTACAATCACGCTCAAATATTGTCCGAAGCAAAAGTCTGCCCACCCGACTATTGGGCAGAGTTTTCGTTTAGTTGTATACAATTGACATTAAATACTAAATGCCACGAGATATGGTGTTAATTTGAACGAACGTGTTAATGTCATCAGTGTCAAAGCCACTCGGACGTTTTTTGAGGAATTTTTCTTAGACATTGGGTGTCTAGTTTTATATTGAACGCAGATTGAACGTCATTGGTAAATGATTTATAATAGTCACTTCCTTCCTAGCTTCCATGCTATACCCATATTACCTATACCAAAACGTCGAACCGGTTCTGTCTCACTTTTCTTTTTGTTATCCCATGCGAAAAACTAGCCAATGTTCTTTTCTAAATCAAGACTATAAGATTGAGTAGTTTAGGCGTAACAGCGTAACAAACAAAACTACTTTTACATTTTTAACATTAGTATGGATAAAGTGTTACCATGTTAACAAATAAATTAACATAATATAGGTATTATGTAATTGGCTAGCTGTAATTACTTCTCCGTACCGAATCAATTAAACAAAGGATTTATTAGAGTAAATTGCAAACAATGACTAATTAATGTGAATGTATGACGATGGCTCACCTCGCCTCTATAGTCTAGCGGTTTAAATACCGTGCTGAGATAACGGGTTTGGGATCAATACCCGGCTAGCGCAAAACTTGTGTCGTTTTTAGGGTTCCGTAGCCAAATGGCAAAAAACGGAACCCTTATGGATTCGTCATGTCTGTCTGTCCGTCCGTATGTCACAGCCAGTTTTTTTACAAATACGGCTCGTATTTTGTGATCATTTATCCCTATTTGGCGTGGCGTGGTGATTGAGCCAGTAGACATAATTGTGACGATTACTCAATTACAATAACGAAGACGTTTGCTCTACACTTTGTACATTTTATATGACACCAATACGCTTCCTGCCTTATGACTGCTTAACTCAAAATAAGTTGTCTGGATTAGTGGCGGTATGACATCGTCGGTTTTTATGGAACTGGAACCAACTTCCGTGTTTCCAAACCAATGCAAAATGAGATCCTTCAGAATTCTTTATTCAACGCCGTCAATGCAATTGTAATGCACTTCATCTACATCTATGGACAGCGGTGATCACTTACCATTAGCAGGCCAACTTGTTCGTTTGCTTTGCAATATGCGCCGTACATCGTTTCAACACAAAAACACATCGTTTCAAAAAATGCTGCCTGCCTCGGTGTCGCACGGTTGTTGTTATACTAATTTTATTTTAGAGCCAAGAAGAAACTAGAGAATTTTCTGATAAGTTAGGGATAGTTATTATATTATATAATTGTTATATTATATTGATCTGACATGTAAATTATCAAGAACTTATCTGACAGCGGAGGGAACGCGCAAGCACAAGTGCATTCCCTATTTCCTCAATCTCAACGCACGGTGACGCAGGAGTGTATAAAATTCTATGTAAAATCTATACAGATCTGCTTCAAAGTGTTGTTAATAACTTGAATATATACAAGACTATCATTTCTTTTTAATCCTCAATTATTTAGGGAAAGGGAGGGAAATGGATAATATAAGATTCTATAAATAAAGATACGTGCGATAACCATAATGCACGTAGGCGGGCACGCGAACAGAGAGCTAATGTTATGTTATAGGTGTTCCGATATTTTTCTTTAGTATGACCACTATTGACCACTACGAAAACTTATTACAGCGTTCTTATCTAAAAATCTTTTTCAGGTCGCTCAGCTAGCTAAATAAAAAGATATTTAGTACACAATTGATTACTCACATGCCTGCATCATATTCATACACATCTTATCCCCATTTGCAACAAGGTGCTGACACGCAATTAGCCTGGTTGGGTCACATTTTGTTTTAGATACACTTATGTGGATTGTCCGTTAGCAACAACGCAAATTGGCAATTTGTGGCAGGTGGACATGTTCTGGTCTGTTACATATTGACAAACAGCCGTCCACGAAAAGGCCCGGCAATTTGCCTGAAGCCACACTGGCTCTTTATGCATGGAAAAAGTGATTTATTCCTAGAAATTGCACGAAACCAATCACCTGTCCCGTGCATAGATCAAAGGCGAAACTGCCAAAGTTCGGGTCGTCCTGACTTGTGAAGCCGAGCGATCAATTCAAACAAAACTTATAGTTATAAAACTAACACTGTCCTTGTAAAGAAATATGGATTAGGTAATTTTTCAGACATACATTTATACTTTTGTGCTATTTCATTTGGTACGCAGCCTGATGGTAACTGCCTATTCCATTGAATAACAATGAACCAAAAAGTGTCGATGGGCTGCCACACTGATCTTCGAGTCTTCAACTTCAATAGTAATATATTTACAGTCTTCTTTCGTCTCCAATATTTACAGAACATAATCACAAAAAATAGCTGGATGCAAAATATCATATTTCTTTTAGTAGTCAGTATTCTTACTTTCTTCTTATAATTCCAGGGCAAGAGGGCTTAAAATTCCTAAAAATCGTGAGCCATTAAAACTTATACAAACTGTTAATAAAAATACACTCTTCAATATGTACGCTTGCTTAATTGTATTTTATAACTACCTAGTCTTTTCTTTATCAATTGTAAGGTATGTTAATTTCTACCAGACAAATTTATATACCATTGGATGTACATAAATCTATTGCGAAAGACATTACAAGGTGAAGTGCAATGGTCCTTACAATAACGTTCAACCATAAAACTGGCCTTATACGTGTAGTTGAGCGCCGGCTCCAAAGGCCGGCTAACACAAATCACAGCCGCCATTTTAACTGATGCCAACCGCGCGGTGTAAAGGCCATTTAAATACTGCGCCGCATTTGCGTTATCAACAACAATTTATTTATTACAACGTCCATACACGCAACTTTAAAGAGTTAGGTATTAGATAACGGCGGCTGGAATACCTACTCTATGACATCACGTCATCCTCGCAAGTGGTTTATGGATGTATCTTCATCTCCCGACTATTTTTAGGCTCATGTTTTCTAGAGGAACTATTGAGTATCGAGTTTCTCTGTTATTTTGATAAACCGGTAACGACTACATAAGTCATTTTATTTGAAATGTAGATTGAAAATTATTTTTGATTTCCCTGTGAAGTGAAGTGGCCAAATTATTTAAAATTAAAATACACGACAATGTTTATGCATCAATGATCTTAATTAGAAAGGTCTTAGTTTTGAAGTCACTCTTTGTTTTTTTATTCTAATCATTTTGGTTGCTTAGCTTTGGGGTCCGAAGAAACTTGAACTAAATAGATAGATAGATAGATAGATATACTCTTTATTGCACAAAATTATAAAAGAAAAATATGTTACAAGATTGGATGATACAATGTAGGCGGACTTATTGCTAATAGCAATCTATAATAAATATAATCTTATTTAAAAATGAGTGGCAATTCAAAATAATTTATTTTTTATGTATGACCAAGCTAAATAAACGTAATTTTTAAATATTTTATTTCAGACTCATATTGCCATTGACTTCATAAGGTTAAAAATGCAAGGATACTGCTTGAAAACTCGTGAAAGATTTGTTTTTGTATTATTTTTATTTGAAATGTATACAGAAATTATTTTATTAACAACAACGGACATTATTTACTAAGAATATATGCAATAAAAATAATAAATGCTAAACATACTATTTGCATTATTCAGGGCAAGGATGCTACGAAAAAAGTTGAGACTAATACCTTAACTTTTCTTAACCAAGAAAATGAAAGATTCGTGGAAATTTATATAGTACAGCATGTGATATCGATTTGTGATTCTACATAATGGGCAGTTTCTTACCAATAATAATAATAATGTGCTAGCCGAGTTTTCGGCTACCGCGGCGGTCAATCTTTTAGGATCAGCCAACTACGCAGGATATATTATAGTGCACAAGTGAATGCGCAAGCACAGGTGCACTCCCTATTCCCTCACTCTCATAACACGGTGGGACAGCAGTCTAACACGACCGAAGAGAAATCAGGCGCAAGACCAACGGCTTAACGTGCCTTCCGAAGCACGGAATCATCATTCTTTTCAGACATTTAGGTAATTCAAGCGTGCAATGTCCTAACCAAACTGGAAACATTCACGACCTCCGGATATTAGAGCCCAACGCTCTAACCACTGTACCACGGAGGCAGTTAACCAATATACGGACCATTTTTTTTTTTTTTTTTTTTTTTTTTTTTTTTTTTTTTTTTTTTTTTTAAAAAAAAAAAAAAAAAAAAAAAAAAAAAAAAAAAAAAAAAAAAAAACCAATATACGGACCATAAATGCATTTAACTCCCCGAAAAAGACGTACAATCTAGAACTTTACTTTCTAGGAAACTCCTTAGTTAATTTAACCACAAGATGAAAATTTTCCTTTCGGACAAAAATAGTCCATCTACTTTAAAAATAATCCGCTCCCCGAATGAAAGAGACACTTCAGATAACTTACTGCTACCATTGCAATAGATATGACACTTAAGATAAAATGCATATCTTAGGTACCTACCATGCTTCTTCAACTTAAAATTATCATAATTTATCGTAAGTAGGTACTTATGACATTAATACCCGAAGAATAGCATTTTGCCTACTTGATACAGATAAAGATTTTGGTCGGCGCCAAACAAGGCTTGAAAACGTGAAACAGCGTATGTTCTTATTCTTTAAGAGGGTTAACTAAAAATGCGTCGCGTCGAGTTTTCGAATTTCGGGTTTCGCGCATGCGCGCCAGGTCAAGATAAGCAATGTCTTGCTGTAGTCAAAGTAATCACTTTGATCCTTTTTATTTAATTTTAAATATTGTTTATTTTTAACTATTTATATTAGTCAATAGTATATTATATCCTTACATAATCATAACAGGGCATAAGTAAGTGTGTGTTGTTATATAATGGGTAAAATATTTATCAATGTAGTAAACATTGACAATATCTTACTGTTTACATGAAGTACCTAGATTTTTTAAGAGTAGCCAATTAATACTAATAAGATAATCCTTCCCAAATGTGTGTGTAAATACTTACTTACCTAATGAAAATTGTTGACATATGTAAGTCTTTTAAGTATGACCATTCGATACGTAATTTAGAAATAAAATACCGATTTCAGAATACCATTTTTATAACAATCTGATTTAGACCTATAGACCGTTTAAAGTCAAATGTTAACATCCCATTTGAATAAAGCACATCACATTTTAAGTGTGCCTACTATGTATTACAAAATTGTTCTGTTCAAATTTCGTTTACAAAATAAAAGTAAATATTTTAATCAAGTAACAACTATGTATTACAAATGACATTATGTACACTAATCAAAATGTGTGTTACCTGTTTATATGAATAGAATTACATTTTAATTTAAAATGAATAACTTTTATTCAGTTTAGGCTGATACAGCACTTGTGAATGTCAAAGATGCTATGCCACCGGTTTGCAAACCCTAAGCCGGGAGGGTTTACTATTGTCTGACAAAAAACGTATGACAAAAGATAATTTTACAAACAACGTTTGAAAAACTAATCATTTGACAAACTTTCATTTCGCAAACATATTACTTTAAAAACAATGATTTCCGACGTTTGGCACGCGGCTCGTTTTTGTTTTAAATCCAAGTGAGTAGTTGACAATTTATTGAAGGTCATGCATTGTTTTTAGTGATATCCTGTGAAAAAAATGTCATCTCAACGCTGTAAAACATTTACAATTGAGGGGGAAAAATGGAGAATCATACTCATACAACCGCATCAAGGAATCGTTCAATTGAACCCTTTTGGTTTTAAAACATTTACGATTCGAAAACCGCGACAAGAAATTAACGCATTAATTCTTAAAATATGTAGTTTTAAAATCATGAGAAACAAAAAATAAACTTTTTTTTTACAAAACGCTTTGTATGACGTCCACTTATTATGACGCGTTTGTCAATTCCCATCGATGTCATTATAAACGGATTCCACTGTAGTTTAGCTTTATTTCCCACTAGCAGTTGCCCTCGCGGTTTCACCCGCGCGTAATTTCCTTTTTTAACTCCCCCCCCCCCTTCCCCCTCCTATCCCTCTACCCCTCCTATTCCCCTACCCCCTCATATCCCCCTTTCCCATCATATCCTCCTTCCCCCTCCTATCCCCCTTTCCCATCATATCCCCCTTCCCCCTCCTATCCCCCTTCCCCATCCCATCCACCTTCCCCCTCCTATCCCCCTTTCCCATCATATCCCCCTTCCCCCTCCTATCCCCCTTCCCCCTCCTATCCCCTTCCCCCTCCTATCCCGCTACCCCCTCATATCCCCCTACCCCATCATATCCCCCTTCCCCCTCCTATCCCCTTACCCCCTCATATCCCCCTACCCCATCATATCACCCTTCCCCCTCCTGTCCCCCCTGCCCCTACTATCCCCCTTCCCCCTACTATCGCCCCTCCCCCTCCTATTCCCCTACCCCCTCATATCCCCCTTTTCCATCAAATCCCCCTTCCCCCTCCTATCCCCCTTCCCCCTACTATCCCCCTTCCCCATCCCATCCACCTTCCCTTTCCTATCTCCCTTTCCCATCATATCCCCCTACCACCTCCTATTCCCCTTCCCCCTCCTATCCCCTTCCCCCTCCTATCCCCCTACCCCCTCATATCCCCCTACCCCATCATATCCCCCTTCCCCCTCCTATCCCCTTACCCCCTCATATCCCCCTACCCCATCATATCACCCTTCCCCCTCCTGTCCCCCCTGCCCCTACTATCCCCCTTCGCCCTACTATCGCCCCTCCCCCTCCTATTCCCCTACCCCCTCATATCCCCCTTTTCCATCAAATCCCCCTTCCCCCTCCTATCCCCCTTCCCCCTACTATCCCCCTTCCCCATCCCATCCACCTTCCCTCTCCTATCTCCCTTTCCCATCATATCCCCCTTCCACCTCCTATCCCCCTTCCCCCTCCTATCCCCCTTCCCCCTCCTATCCCCCTTCCCCCTACTATCCCCCTTCCCCATCCCATCCAACTTCCCCCTCCTATCCCCCTTCCCCGTCCTATCCCCCTTCCCAATCATATCCCCCTTCCCCCTCCTATCCCCCTTCCCCCTCCTATACCCCTTCCCCCTCCTATCCCCCTTCCCCCTCCTATCCCCCTTCCCCCTACTATCCCCCTTCCCCATCCCATCCAACTTCCCCCTCCTATCCCCCTTCCCCGTCCTATCCCCCTTCCCAATCATATCCCCCTTCCCCCTCCTATCCCCCTTCCCCCATTAAAGTATCCTATGTCAGTCTGGGGTCTAAGCTACCCCTCCACTTATTTTCAGCCAAATCGGTTCATCCGTTCTTGAGTTATGAATAGTGTAACTAACCCCACTTTCTTTTATATAATAAGATATATAATATATTATATAGATATAGATATTACATTTTTTATCCAATTAATGTAGTGTATATAATATTAACATAAATTCATAACCATAGTCTTATAAAATATTTACTCAACATACATAGTACTAAGAAGTGTCGGTTGCGCTTTAAACTGTACCACGCTACGCAAATCAGCGATGTTTACGGCACAGCCGTTTCTGGGTACGAGCGACATACGTCCTGCCTCTGAAGAGCCCGGCGGCTGACTAATTTGAAATGTTTTGCGCGGAGTGTTTTATAGCAGTTTAAAAAAATGTCTATAAAATAAATTGTGCATCATTATATAGGTTTTATGTATTCAAACTTAAGATAATATGTTCTTCTTTTAAGTTAGACTAAAAACTTTCTGTAAATTAAAGAAATTAATGGTAAATTTTGCATGTTTACAACAGTGATTTCTTTGTAATTTCGCTGTAAATGGATTTGAATTTCGTATGAAAATAATCTCAAATTTAACTCATACCCTATCTAACTATTTGCGTAATGATATGTAGACTTGCATAATAAAGTAAAATGTCCTATTTTTACAATGGTATTAAAACAATTGAGCTTCGAAATCGATGTTAAAAGTGAAGTTTATAAAACACTGCTCGGGTAAATTGTCAGTATTCACAAATACTCCATAGAAAGAAAAGTGGTATGGGCTACGATTTTAGACAAAGATACTGTTTATAATAATTTGTGAGTCGCATGTTTCTTAGATCACGTTTTCATAGAAAATATCTCGTTGAAAACTGCCTATTTTGAGTCAAAACGGCAATCGAATCGTTTCACAGTCTTAACACAAACTTAAAAAAAATGGTTTTTCATTTTTTGGTTCAAATAAAAATAAAGCGATCAGTCGAAATGGCTCGACCAGCAAATGGCAGACAGACACGCAGCCCACCTGATGGTAAGCGGTCACTGCGGCCTATTCCATTGAGGGACACTTTATCAGGAAGCGTCGCTCAATGTGCTGCCAGACTGTAGGCTCATCTGATCTTCGAGGCTTTAATTTCAAGTGTACTAGCTCCAACGTTAATATACCACGGCAATAGCTGTTATGGCGGCAGATTTCACTCACTCCGAAATTTTCCTACCACCAACCAGACCAATGCCATTGTGGAAAATAAACCCACGACCTCCGGGTTTTATGCCCGGGTATAAAACCCGGAGGTCGTGTGTCGTCAGGAAGTCGGCTTAGCCACTGTCTCACGGAGGCGGTCATAATTTATGTTTGGGTAGTACAGTCAAAAGCACGTCAGACTATACACTTTGGACTTTGTACCGCTCTTATGTCAGGGGCATAAGTGCTATTATCGAACTGCAGGTGTTTTTTTTTTTTTTTTTTATACTAAGTCAGTTGGCAGACAGACACGCAGCCCACCTGATGGTAAGCGGACACTGCGGCCTATTCCATTGAGGGACACTTCACCAGAAAGCGTCGCTCAATGTGCTGCCAGACTGTAGACTCATCTGATCTTCGAGCCTTTGATTTCAAGTGTACTGGCTCCCACATTAATACTCCCGGAACACAGCCAGAGCTATTATGGCGGCAGATTTCACCTGTGGGGGTGGTAGCTAGCCAGTCGGACTCTGAAAAAGCCCTACCACCAACCAGACCCTAGGTGGGAATCGAACCCACGACCTCCGGGTTATATACCCGAGAGGCTAAGCCACTGTTCCACGGAGGCGGTGTTAACCGTGATGTGCTGTTGACTGTACTTACCTTGTCTTTTGCGCTTCGTTTGTTGAGTGAGAGTGCCGGAAGCCCGATCACCCTCTCCCTCTTTCAAGGTCTCCATATTTCTTCAAAGGTGAGCCATTTTGAATAAATTATCTTAGACCTAGTCTCAGGTGTGCCAGGGCAGTAGTGATCACTACACCATCAGATATTAAAATGAGTGGTGTGCCTCTCTCTTTCATAAAAAAATTTATTCCACATTGATAAACTACCACAGATTACCTTCTACTGATATGATCTTTGTCCACGGGGTGATATTAAATAAGTTAAACCTGTATTTACGTCTGGAATTAAACTACAGCTATAGATAACAGAAAATATGATGAACTTGTCTACAATATATAATTTTCTAAATTGTACGATTGTGTGCTTTATTAACTGATTTGTTCATTTCTTAAAAAAATTAATGAATATATACTAATGTCACTAGCACAAAGGTTAACATCACAATTATTTCAAACATATGCCAAAATGCCCACAATTGTCCCATGCACAGCCACGACAAATCTTATTAACTTAAACCAATCTGTGGAATCATCGTATCAAGCATTACAAGTAGTGACAGTAATAACGACCACTGCTGTCGATATTTCATCTACTTATATTCGTTTCCCAATAACATTTATCAGAATAAGAGTAATTGGATAACGTTATTAATAAATGCACCATGCGTTTTATACCGAAAAATTGGCTGCGGTCAATCAACAACCTCAAAGTAATGAAGATGAATCGTGGCCACGATGATAACATCGAAATAAATAAGAGTCGAAAATTAATTTATGTTTTTGACAGGTTCGTTGATGTATTTTGTAGTGAAACTGCACTGGACACCTGTTTAATATAAGGGAGAGGTGAAAAAGCAAATGTGACAACTGGAACGTAAATGATCGCTAGCGCTTACGGAAACCGGCTCCTATGACTACCCGTCTTTAAGAAATAATAATATGAAGAGAGAAGAGGAAATGCTGTGGGCGACTGGGAGCAAGGAGGAGAATGGGGGCACGAACTCCCGTAATCAAAATCACTAAACGAAGCGCAATGACTATGCTACTACTTATTTGTCGGTCTTTTGTAAAAGGGTGGCACGTCTACGCCCTTGTAGGTGCTTCTTTCAGACTGGAACTGTCTTCAGCATGGATCTACCACACTTAATATACCATAGTAGTCATATTCTATAAAATTTATAATTTTTAATTAACCTAGTGCAATGATTAGGTTTGGTTTGACCTGTGACCTGGAGAACCAAGATCGTGTAGCGTCAAAGTGTAATTGTTCTACAATAGGAACATCTTGTTCAGTGCCATCACTATAAAATAGTTATAATGCAACGGGAAAATGCAAAGATCTAGTTCAACTTTTTTATAGTCATTTACATACATTTTATGACAGATAAAGACATCATTGAAGTTTTTGCTGGCGGCAGAGATACAAAGAGTATTTTTGACGAATACAACCAGATATACACCACATAAATACTAATATTTTAAAGAGGAAAGGTTTGATTGTTTGTTTGTTTGGATTGAATAGGCTCCAAAACTACTGAAACGATTTGAAAAATTCTTTCATTATTGGAAAGCTACATTATTCCCGGGTGACATAGGGTAATCTGGATCACGGAAATTTGAGGAGAAGGGGGTGGGGATAATTGACCAAAAAATTGCGGAAACCGCGGAGGCAACCGATAGTAGTAAATAAAATATAATACTAACAAATGCGAACATCGTGATAGAAAAACTCAATAATACCTAAATGGATGTTATCTCGCAGACCGAACGAAGGAATTCCAACAGAGACAGCAATAACGTTTCCAATAAGTAATGAGACCGCACATCCTAGCGATTAATTAATATTCCACATGTCTTTCAAAATATATTACAATTAAACACTCCACAAACATGAAATTACAAATACCTAAAAGTATTAGCGTACAAAGACTCAATTTGATCGGCATATGTATCGATTTTCACGTTAGTAGGTATAAAAAAAGGTTCACGATTCGCACATGCTTTTCCTTTTATTATTACAATTTAAAAACCGAAACCAAAGTTAACACATTCGCTATATCGACACAGCTGCAATATCTTTTTGCACTGGTGGCATGACATTCGTCCAACACTTGAATAAAAGTGTTATGCCAACCGCACGAACACCGCTATTTTCATTTTACACATCGTAAAATGCTCAGTTTTATGCTCAAAAACAGAATTGGATCAATTCAGACTTGGCTTGCATATTGGCAACAGCGCGTTGAATTTTTTAGGATTCCGCACGTTACAGGATAAAAGAAATCCTTATTATTCCCTTGTTTCGAAACTTTACTCTAGCTAAAATTAACCTCTATTGCAATGACGTTCATCATTGCTCTATTGTTTGGTTTTTACGTCTGCTGCCCCTTTCAAATTTTTCTTTTTTAACTTTTATTTTCTAAAGTTAAAAATAGCCTTGAAAATTGATTTTTAGTTAAAGTATGTATTATAATTATGTTTACCGATATCATAATTATAATATATAGACATAACCATATGCCGAGGAAAAAAAATCATGATAAGTAGTAAGAACATGAATGCAAGTTGTTTTTTCTATGACAAGTTTATTATTTTTTATTCATAAGCTATTGATCGACAAATCTTTGTAAATTTTTACCCTGTAAAAGCTTTGTCCTATTATTTTTTTTTATTAATTGACTGACCGTCTGTCGAACGAACTAAGTTGATGAACTCTAGACGACACGTAGGAAACGCTATATACTCGTACACAAATCGCTCACGTCAGATTTCCATTTCACAACGCATACGTGATTAATGATATACAAGCAGGGACATCGAACTTGAGCAGGTTCAGTGAGGTAATTACATGATCTTTATACTCGTAATAAACATGTCGCAAGAATATAGTAGTAACTATTAAGCTTGCTCATAGTGTTTAACTACATTTTATCCAGAAAGGATTTGTAGAAATGGTCCACGATCCTAAAATTATACACAATATTTTAGATGTCCTTTTGGTTGTTACTACCTAAGGAAACTATGGTCCTTTATTTTTATACCGGAGAGTATACAGCGCTGGACATTTCTATTTATATATACAGCGTGGAATTTTAGTCGTTGTTTTCCCGCAGTAAAATGATTCTATCTGAGTAGTAAAATAAACTAATAAAGTTCTTTTTTTAGTCAAATCAAAAGTTTCACGATTATGATAGACGAAACTCGAACCAATAGTACTAGCTGCATCACGGACGGTCACTGGCCGGGGTCATTGCCCTTCGCGTTTATCAAAAAAAAATATTATTTACTATTTACTCATATTTGGTTTGCATTTTCCCATCAAACTTTAAAAAAAAATATTCAAAAATGTTTAAAAAAAAATCAAAAAAAAAAAATTCAAAAAAAAAATACTTGCATAAATCGATAGTACTACTGAAGGTGAAGCGTTCTGCTGCGGGAAAACAACGACTAAAAAAACACGCAGTATAATTATATAAAACTACTCGTAGCTGTCTGTCTCAGCTTCGCACGGGTGGTTTCACCATCCTTATACCACCCATAATAAACACAAAAACAATAGTTTACTAATTGGGTAATTACTTTTATGGACCAAAAAGTTAATAAACTTAAGTCCCGATTTATCAATACCAAATCTCTGTAAATTATAACCGAATTTCGTCAAAAATTTAGAAATTAAATTGAAAACCTGGTAAAACTTTAATGTTACCTAAAAATATTAAAATAGTGTTCATTGTTACAAGTTGTTTTCCTTGAAGCGGGAATAATACTGTATAGTCGTTCTAAACCTAAAATATCTAGATCTAGCCCTCGGAACAACGGCCACTAAAATAAATTGCCGTTATAAAACTTTACGTGGTAACTGTCAGACATAACATTGCGCGTATGCGCATCGTGGCACAGTGCAAGTTAGTATGACGTACCTCCGCTCTTCATATCGACTTCGATAAGAATTTTAATGTGTCTGGTTATAATCCTTTAGTAAAAAGCATGAGAAGATATTTCCGTGAATATATTTGTTATTGACTATCCTTACTGTCCTTGTTTTCACCATTATTTATAAGAGAAAAGTAAACTGATTCGTCAATTGATTTTTAACCCTTTCCCCGCCACGCTTTTTTCCGAAAATGGTGCCCCTAACGCCACGAACATTAAAAAAAAAATTCCAAAAAATTATTAAATTATATACTCAACTCATTCAGGCAAGTAAAAATACAACGTTTCTTGATCCTGTTTTTTTGTCTGATATATCAGTCATTGGGGCGTGGTGGGCACGAAAATGGTTTGTCTGATATATCAGACATTGGCGTTGGAAGGGTTAATAAACCATGAAACATTACCATCGACATTTCGAAGGCAAAAAGGTTGATTTGATCGACTTCGTCGCAATAATAATTTTGATTTATTGCGGAACACACATTACGAGACTCAAGGCACGCTAGCGAGAGCGAAATTACTAAAAATGTTGCCAAAGTAGAAAAAAAATCTAAAATGATGTAGCTAGCCAACAAAATATCATTGTAAAAAAACGCGTTACTGGCATTTCGTACAGTATGGCGGCGCTTCCACGCGTTTGGCGCGCTCTCGCGTTTTCACACGTACGTAGGGACCACAACATTGACCTACATACATATAACACAAAACATAACAAGATCAGATTAAACGTTTTTAGACGCGAGTCGCTGACCTGACGACAAGCTGTGTACTGATATTGACACATTACGACGATTGAATAACGAGCAGTGCTGGGTTGAAGAAGGCTTATTATACGGACAGTTCGAGATGGTGTATGAATTTTTTTGTGTGTAGGAATAAGAGTGAAGTTCTGAACCCTTTTACAGATCTTCTTCTGTAGGTAAGTAGTATAACTAAAAGAATACGTGTACATTTTGTTACCAGTTTTTGCAAAGGCTTTTTTGCGAGACATTTTATCTTTTACAAATGAATTATATCAATGAGACTAGGAGTGGCTAAAAGCAACAACATTTACTTAAAGCATACTCGTCGTCATATTTATCTTATAAGTTTTTTTTTTTAATTTTGTTTATACTAGAAATTGTTACTAAATCTTGTCTTCAATAAAACTTATTACATATTATTACCGGTAATGTGAAGGCAATGTTCTGCAAACGGAGACATAGTAGGTCCCATGTACCAGTTCGCCTTGCTCCAGCAAATAATGTTTAGAATGTTGTATGTTCACTACATATTCTATATCTATACTAATATTATAAAGAGGAAATATGTTTGTTTGCTTGTATGTTTGTTTGTTTGTAATGAATAGGCTCCGAAACTACTGAACCGATTTGAATGATTCTTTCACTGTTGGAAAGCTACAATATCCCCGGGTGACATAGGGTACCTACTTTGGATCCCGGAAATGTGGGGGGAGGGGGGGGGGATATTTTTTGAAAAAAGAAATTAAGTGCGCGTGAAACCGCGGGCGGGAGGCTAGTTGAGGGATATACGAGGGCATTATCAGAGTGTTACAAATATTTTAGAGAAAGACAAGTTTTTTTACACTTGTCTTTAGTTTGATAAAAAGATTTCCATCAACTATGCCCGTTAGTAATTGAAGTAGATTGTTACATTTGAGCGATTGACAAACCTTATTTCTTATAACCTCAAACGATACTTTGAAAGTAATTTCAGCTTTGTTTATTAATTTCTGATCCCAATTAGTTCCGACTCGAAATACGAGTAGCCTGTCTGTACGTCAATGATCAACTCGACGTTAACCGATTCCGGAACACCAGAGCGAATCTGCAAATATAACGGGCTATTTTAGGAACAGACCTCAAAATCGTACATTCGTATTGAAAATATAGCGCTCGTCCTGAACACTGGTGCAACAAAGTTCATTCTTTTATGATAAATTAACGTAAAAAAGTTAATTACATGAATACAGGTAACAAACATTATACCTATGTATGTGTATGGCACAAAGCGGTAGCGGTATTAAACACTCTGGTGTATTTTAGAATACTTTACTCAAATAATTTTATATTTTACTGGCCTTCCGCTCGCGGTTTCACCCGTGCGTAATTTCTTTTTTCAAATATCCCCCCTTCCCCCCACATGTACGGGATCAAAAGTACCCTATGTTCACCGGGGATAGTGTAGCTTTTCAATAGTGAAAGAATTATTCAAATCGGTTCAGGAGTTTCGGAGCCTATTCAATACTAACAAACAATCAAATCTTTCCTCTTTATAATATTAGTACAGAAGATTGTGGTCGCCGAGCCACAGAAGTAAGTAATAGTTCCACTTGAGGGAAAAAGCCTCCATTATTGGAATCAAATAGTCTTAACAATGATAAATTTAATCATCTGCATGCCCATTGCCCAATGCGGATTAGATCACAAACCCAAGTTGTGTCCGAAAATGAAAATTTTGCTCGACCCGGGAATTAAACCAAAGACCTCCAAGATCATGACCAGGTGCTTAAGTACCAGTAGACCAGAGTGGCGTTTAAAAATAGCGTTTTTATTAACCAACTAGCTGACCCGGTGAACTTCGTATCACTTCGTTTGACAGGTAAGAACAGTTTGTATTGGGAAAATAAAAATGACGTGTTCAGCATTTTCTTTGCAATTTTTCCATAAAGTTCTCATCGTTTAAACCTTAAAACCTTCCCTGGACTTCCACGAATATTTTAAGTCTAATGTAACTAAAACCGGTTCAGCTGTTTTCAAGTTTTAGCAAGACTAACGAACAGCAATTCATTTTTATTTATATAGATATATTATAGATACGAAAATAGCTTTAGTACAAAGATTATCGTCAGTTAATGACTGGAACATAATTGCTCTATTTTGAATATTTCTTTTTCAAACTTACACGCAGTTTAGATACAATGTTAAACTTTAAAAACGGGCACAAACATACCCGATGGCGACTATATTTTAAGTACTCATTAAGATGTTTACATTTAATGCTATACTTCCGTTCCTAAATCCAGATAATTAAGTCACGTGTCCGTTATCTTACATCCCATATGGTGTAATGGACCTTGATATAGAATTTATTACATTACTACTTGTACTTGGTGTAATTACGGTGGTGATAAATAGTGTTGCCTGCCTAATGGGTGCTCGGCGAGATTTAGTGGTTTCGATTAGATTTATTGCCGAGTAATTTTTAATATTATATTCGGTCAGTTACAAACTCCAGCATTGTGATTTCAAGTTCAGTCACGTAATTGCTTATAAATGATAATAATGTCTCGTAACTGAGTTTTCGGTTACAGCGGCCAATGTTACGATCAACCAACTGCGCAGGATATAATAATGCATGAGTGCGCAAGCACAGGTGCACTCTCTATTTCAATACTGTCATGACACGGTGGGGCAGCAGTCTGAAATAATATATGTAAAATAACAACATATATTAATAAATATCCTTGGAAATTATTCACACAGAGTCATTTAGCCCAAAACTAAGCAAAGCTTGTACTATACACGTAGGTGCCATACAATGGATATATTTGTTTGAAGATAGGATAGGTTCGAATTTGGTGCCAATGCATAATAAATAATACTGCACTGGCTTTAAAGTTATCAGCAGGTAGCACATACAATAATTCTGCAGTCAATATTGAAATAGTTCCATTAGTAACCCATGAATTTATAATACGAGATTTGCAACACAGCGTCGAGATAATTAAAATGTTCCTTAAAATTATATATCGCCTCATATGGCATTATTTTTGTGCTATCAATTAAGCACAAAATTAAATCCTTAAGCAATAAAAAACTAATAATCTTTTTTGCCAGTACTGCGATGCCAACGGATAGAACGCCACGGTGTTGCGTCCGTTGTCATGGTAATTTGGGTTACCCTTTTGCTCACCATCATGCTAAGTGGAGCCAATGTACTGAGCTATTATATAAAAAAATGCAAAATACGAACCGAGATGTATTCAAAACACATATGATATGAGACTAAACACTGCTTTGACTCGAATCGAAATAATTACCAGGTGCTTCAACTTTAATTAGACGTGGAAGTCTATGTTTATCAGCTCAATGGCCAAAAATTTCTGTGAAAAGACGAACAATAATCGGGACATGTTTTAGTTACCCATAAAATTATTAGGCCTCGACTGCTATAATTGCAAGAACTTTTAATCTCTTGTCATTCTCCCGACGCGATCTTGAATAATTTGGGGTCGGCGCAGTATGTCTGCATGTATGTAAGCATGAACATATTGCACAAAGTTTTGTCTTTCGATTTCACAGTCTGCTTGACACCGAGCACTTTGGGAATGCTGCCGTTAGTAGTTTTCCCGTCGCCAAATGAGTAGCGCAGCAGGCATTAAGAAGCGCAAGTATTGAAATATTGCATCTCTTTTGTTTTATTTTTCTCGAAGATTAGCATCATAGATAGAATAAATAATATATATAGAAAAGAAATAGAAAAAAAGAAATTTTTCTTGTTCTGTGATTAGCATGGAGCAAAAATCTGTTCAGTCTGATACTTATATGCTATAGAAACTACATACGACTAATTAAATTCAATCATTCCGTTTCCGAAAATCTTTTTTATGCTATATCTGATTTTGTAGAATTCATTTTTTATTCTATAAAGGAATAATTTCTCTCAAATCTAGAGGATAGGAAAAAAATGGGCTAACTTTTCGAAACAGTGTAGTAAGCTTTGAAAGGCAGAAATAAAACTGGTTCAGTCTATACTAATATTATAAAGAGGAAAGATTTGATTGTTTGTTTGTATTGAATAGGCTCCGAAACTACTGAACCGATTTGAATAATTCGTTTACTGTTGTAAAGCTACACTATCCCTGGGTGAGATAGGGTACTTTTATCCCGGAAATGTGAGGGGAAGGGGGGATGTTTGAAAATAGTTATTTATGTGACTGCTGCATAATGAAGGTCATTAAAATACGAATGTGGTTTTATGAAACGAACGAAGTGAGTTTCATAAAAGAATCACATGAGTATTTTAATGACTAATTATGTACAGTCACATACATAACTTTATCTTCATTCATACGATAATATGTCTATTTTATAGTCAGGATTGATGAGCAAACGCCCTAGTTACCAACTTAATCTGTATGTAAAAGTTAGTACTGACATAATGACTGACGTTTGTAGTTTTTAAAATCCATAAACAATCTAGACTCGAGTTGATTTCGATTCTCAAATCGATTGTTATAATTTCAGCATCGAATTAAATGTATAGAAATGGAACATAAAATTACTAATCGACTAATTCGATAATCGAAAAAACCTATTAATTTTTACTTTTAAAGAAGACGTTCGAAATTTGAACGAAATTAAGTATCGGTTACCGACACTAAAATGTAAACATTTCAATGCAGCCACAGATACTTATATCTAAATGTAGGGCGTTTGCTCATCGCTCCTGAATATAAAATAGACATATTATGGTATGGATGTAGATAAAGAAATTAAGCACGGTTAAAACCGCGGGCGAAAGGCTAGTCTTGAAGTAAAATAAGTACTTCACAGGAGAAATCTGTAATTTTCCGGAATATAAAAACGGGCTTTGACTTTGACGTCGTAGCAAAATACACACTTGAAAACTTTGAAAGTTTGCAGACTTAAAACATTTGTGAATTCCATTTCATCTAAAGTTTGAACGTCGAGTTCATTACTCATTCATCGTTTTACAACTTGACTAAAAAAATAATTTAATTCAAGTAGTTTCCACAAAAACTCGGTATTAGTATATTCTCGGTGGCAATTTTCCAAAATATCAAAATAAATGTTCTAACTATGAAATATGATCGCACTAGCAAAATGCTCGCCGGATCTTAGGGGTCAAATTAAATAAAGAACATATTCTCGGTTTGCCTTAAAATATTATGTTTATGCTCAAAGTGTCATTAATATTATTCCTTATCTTTTCTGTGTCTATTTTACTATAAAAATGACGTTGTGCACATTAACATGCAGATTTGTGAAAACATCCACCACACGACAGAATCCCGTCTTATTCCCCTTTGAGTTGTATCATGTTCCTTGTTATCTGAATTATTCAAAGTAAAAATATTTTCCGTGAGCATATCTGAAACCTTTCGGCTTTAAGTTCAAATACATTCAATACATTCTAGTTTCCTATGTCTGGTTAATATGCTCTTTGCTTCCTATTGTTGTATTTTTGTCTACTTTATCAGTTTTCAATGTATATTAAAGAAAATCTGTGTTTGCACCCGCAGTCGCGCACATAGGGGCTATATTTCCTGCAAAACTGGTTCGTTGGATTTACCACAGTAATGAGAGTATATAGGTAAGTGAGGAAAACCCATGCTGCACCTTCTCCCGGTCCCACCGGGGATGTACCAACCTCTTGAAGAAGACCCTTTATGCCTTTCTATTGCGCGTCGTCGTTTAGTGAGAGAATCACTAAACGAAGCGCGATAAAAAAATCACCAGTGCCAGAGACCCAACTCGACACCCTACCATATTCTTTGCTCAAAATCTGGCAACGTATCTAAGACGTCAGTCGCAGGTGTTCATTGGCGGTAGTGATTACTTAGCATCAGGTGTCTCACTTGCTCGCTTCCCTCCCTCTTTTATATAAATAAACTACATTTTTGGCGAGGGCGATTTAATCCCTTGCTTTCCAACAAACACAGCGTATGACTAACAGCGGGAAAAACCATTCAATAGCGCACATGCCATGATCGTACTCGTAAATTATTTTTTTAGTCAGTATTTATTTTTAACACAGCTTAATCACTTTAGTTATTTTGGTTTTAGAATAAATGAACTTGCCATACCTAAACATACGCAAATAGTAAATTCTAATTCACTTCTAACTTAATTAAAGTCTTTCTTCAGTACCTAATCTGTGCGTAATTCAGACATGCAAATATTATTAAATATCTCTGGAATATCTAAATATCTCTGGACATTATTCACACAGCGCCATCTAACCCCAAACTAAGCATTAGCTTGTGCTATGGGTGCTAGAAAACGGATAAACATTACTTATATACTTTTTTTTTTGTAAATACATACATATTATACATAGTAACACCCAGACCGATACAAACAGACATGTTCATGCACACAAATGTTTGTACCGTGCGGGGATCGAACCCGCGACCTCTGGTGTAATAGCCGACTTCTCAACCATTACACCAAATGGCTCGTCAAATATTATGGCGTTATATATCTCCGCAGCCTCAAATTAAAGGTTTTTCCCGATAATACGATCGATTGAATAATCCATCAAATGGGACCTTCAAAGCCTGTTCATCTGACGGAGTGGCTAAGACCCTGCATGAAAGAGACACGGTTCTGAGAATCCTAATAAGGACCGTCCTGTTATTAATGACGTATAACAATAATATACAATATTCTTCTTTTTATTCTACGAGAAATATGTCCACAAAATATGCAGGAAGACTTGAAATAAAAGATCAATGGAGATTACAGTAGGGGAATATAGGCATTTTGTTTAACAATAGAAATATAGTCCATATTTTACGACTACGACAGTTGGACTCTTTTATTGCCTCTTTCCCATGAGTTTTAGTCGAGATAAACCAGTATCGACAAAGAATTGTCGACTGTTATAAATGAACCAATTTTTAGATTAGAATTTGATTGAAATAATAAAATCGTTTGGCCAAACCCTACGTCTTGTGGAACATCAATTCGTTATTTTACTTTCACATACAAGTCTCTAATTAGGCCATTGTAATGTATTTTAAGCTTCTACGTGGTGGTAGTTAAACTAAACCATTCTGAACTTTGCTACATCGGAAGAAAGTTTAAAATTACGACGCGGTGTAGGTACGGTTCAAGGGTAGTTTGCCAACGAACTCTGGACGGCCGTGAACTTGGTTCCTTTGATTTTGCCAACAATGGCGTCAAACTAAATGTGTAATTATAATATTAATCGTGCTTGATTAGTGTGAAAAATGTTACAGCAGTTCGTTATATAGAAATAGAAAGATGAAGAAGACTACTTGGCTATAAGCTTCTATTCTTTATAGCGCTTTAATCCTTACTGTTAGGCGAATAATTGGTTTACTCGATTAACACATCACTATGGTCACCGCGTACGGTGCCCCGCACTAGCCGGAGAGAGTGCCAGATAGACTTTACCGCGCTTGCAATGTTTAATGCCGAATAATGTAAAAGCTTAATAAATTGTAATTATCAAGAGAAAGGTCTTTATATCTAAAACTACTTAGGAAATATTCAAGCTGAAATTAAAATTAATTAATACATCGATCGTGGCGTACTCCTTTCTTGCAAGAATAAATTAAATGACTTGTTCTTTGTTGCATAAAACATGTTGTACAAAGACTACTTATTTGCTTTAACATTTTCAACAGAATTTCGAAAAAGTTGTAGCCCAATTAGTTTTCAATAAGATTATGTATTTGAACAGCTGTGACAAGATTTGCCATTTACTAGACTACAGTAACTAAAACAAAAAATACTGAAATCAGAAACTAGGTTTATGTTAATAATCTGTTATTTAAGTATCGAGAGCACCTTTTCCATGCATTATTATGTATTCAAGTTACAAAACGAATATTTTTGACTACGTAAGTAGGATACATTTGTAGAACTTTTTATTGCGAATTAAGTTGTGTTCTGTTAAATAGTAGGTAGTAGGAAGGACGAAATCCAGAGTCCCAAACACGGCCGCAAGTCTTGCTAGCCCGCAGTTATGGTGCATCAACGCGTTGGTACCGACAACCGTATTGTTGTCGGTCGGGATTCGGATAACCGAAATCCGGATAATCGAATGTATGAAGAAAATCGGGCTTTGTGCACATCCATAATGATTTTTTTCTATTAAAAACATGGACGAAAATCAATTTACAGGAATTTTTAGTAGATACATTTTCCAACATACGATGCTTGCATAAATTCTACTTATGCAATACATTGTAGAATATTTGTTAAACATATTGTGATTTGGAACAATATGACTTGTCCGGATAATATATAAACTTAAATAGTGGGTAGTCCGGATAATCGCGAATACTATTTTTATTGTAACTAGCCTTGCCGATTCCTGGATCACGGTCACGGCAAAGCGCTCGGAGAAAGAAGACTAGTTAGGATAGGAATTGAGCGACAAATGACGTCAACTGCGTCTGATCGTAACGTTAGCAAAACCGGCCGGCCGGCACACGGGATTTTTAGGTAGTTCATGCATACATAAATTATTAGGTTAATAATGAAAAAAATTAAGGATATATTTTTATAGCGAATTGGACTCTAAATCGGATTCTGAACACTCTCCTTAAAGATGTCCCTCAGGTAACCACCTAAAATACACCTTAATTACGTCTTTTTTGTGAAATCATCTTAAGATTATATTTTTGTTTCGAAAATGTTGTAAAATTATTTCAGTAAGTGTTGAGTTTGAACTATAAATAAATAACAATAATGTAAGACAACATCACATACAATTATCTGACCCCAAAGTAAATAGCTTAAGCACTTATATTAAGTGTATAAGGATCAAGGCAGGTTCCACAAATACATTCAATGTTCATACTTTTATACAAATAAACATCTAGACACAGGACCAACACAAATATTTATCAGAATAGAAATGTTTTCTTTGGTGGGATTCAAACATACGAATCCTGGCTATTTAAAATGCTACCGCAGACATCGACGCCTCGTTGCAGAGAATCGTCCGAACTCTGTGTATAGATATAAGCTGTGATAGGACGTGTGCGTGTGGCGCATGGGGTAACAGAAGCCAAAGTGACATTGTAAAGTAAGACAAGGTAGCTTTAGTTGGACAATAAGTAGTCAGTTTGAAAAGTAGGATCAACAAACACGAAGTATCTGCTTACTACGAACTGATAGCAGGTTTACCTACGATTGCCAATAAGAATAGAATCCTGTAAAACACTGAACTTCGGTCCCCGAGCACTGTTGATCTATTTCAGAGTAAGATCTTCCACTGTTAATGGAACATTCAATCTCTTACAGACTTTGTTGACATGACATGTTTTTTCTTTCAAGTATATTGGCTCCGACATTCACCTTTGAAGTGATAGATAGTCGAACTCTTGAAAAGAAAAAGATAGATTTTTCTTGTTGTCGCAGATAGCATGTAGCTTCTCTGCCGTACCATGTCCGGCTTCCAACATTGGTTAACAAATTATGAAGAACAACAGGAATAGACTTATGGAAAAAGTTAAGACGTACTAGAATTTTCACTACAAATCAGTCATCAAAGTGGTTTTAATTCCCAAGCTATACTTTCGACATGAACTACAGCACGCGCTTCCACGGTACTATGTCCGGTGGGCGCAGCGCCAAAGTTACTCTCGCCCCTCGTATCGTGTCGCCCGATCCGCTTGTTATTGGAACGGGCGACGACTTGCCTCCACGTCCACTTTACAACATTCACGACCTTAATTTTAGAATTTTTTCGAAATTGGAACAACTTAGGTTTTTAGCTGCAGTTCCACTACTAACTACTGCCTATTTCATTTAGGGATTCACTTTACTAGAAGAAAGTGCTCAATCTGTTCTGATGGTGGTTTTGTCTGACTCGCCAATTCAACCAAGGCAAACATTTAAATGATAAGCAGTTATATGTAAATATTTCTTCAATTTTGTTCAGAAGACAACTTCAGATCCTTTCTAAAAAAAACTGCGAACATTTTACAAGTTTTTATGATATGTAACATTTAATTTTAGCATACCAATGAATGTTGTGCCAGAGCTATCCTTTAAAGTTTGAAAGTGAAGCGAAACCGCTCAAAGGCGAGTGAGCAGTTAATTAAAAGCCGAGAAATAAAACAGTTATCCCGCCCTGAACCAAGCGTTTCTCCGTAATCCCGAGTTGTCGAGATTTTTCAGAGATAGAATTATTACTTGAAAAACGAGTTCATTAAACCGTCGCGTCGATTTGAAACACAAGGTTAATAGTTGTAAGAAATTAATTTTCATATTTACTTTGCGTATCTACGAATATCTACAACAAGCTCGACTGGGATAATACATATGCACGCACAGTTATAATGGTTGTGTATTAAAATAATGATACATTGGTCTACTGCCCCCGAAAAAGTTTACGGAGGTCTGATGGCAGTATCTCGAATGTAAAACTAGACTTGTCTTTGAGATTGTGGTTCGAGTATATATGTTACGGGCCATTTGATAAGTCCGGGCATTATTCATAAGGGCCGGTCTGTATTAATAATGCCCGACTAAATTGGGCCATGTGATTAAAACAGCATGATTTATCACTTTTCCCGGCCATTATGAATAATGCCCACCCTATCTTGGGCCAAGTAATAAAATAGGTGAACAGTAGTGTTTTTGTTTATTAAAAGACAAAAAACTTACATTTTTTTATGAAAAGTTACCAAAAAATAAGCGGCATGTATATACAGGGTGTTCGGAAGAACGTTGAACATACGATAATGGGGGGTAGTTGGGGTGGTCTGTTAACTAACTAGCTCAAAAGATTTCACCTAGGTCTCAAGATTTTTTTTTAATTATTTTTTTTATAAATTTCTATAATTTTTCGGTTTTGTACCTTTAAACCCGTCTAACTTTTTTTTTTATGACCAGATCCTAATATTTTTTTCATTATTGGAATCTTAGTGATTGGTAGGTCCCTTTAAATAAACAGTTGTAAATTGCACATTGCTTGAAACAAAGTTATGGGCCCTCAAACATAAAATAAGAGTTGAAACAAATTTTGAATCTCAACTTCGCTTAGCATTTAAAAAATAAATAAAAGGGATGAATGACTTCTGATTTTTTAAAAACTTCTCCAAAGTGTGAGCTTTATAACGATATGTCGTTTGTTTTGATATCTTTTTTGTAACCAAAATTATTCGATGTTTTCTACCCAGACGAACCATTTCGACGAAAATCTACTTATGTGAAAACTTAAATGTTTTGCGAAATTTGTCAATGCAAAGGTCAAAATAACAAATTAGTAGGATAGTGACATAAATAATGTAGATTTTTTCTCACTCTTGCACACATAAAGGCTATCTTTTCTCTCTTTCACTCTGTGTGGAATGCGCGGCGAGTGACGCTTCCCAAGAAGGTAATAATACTAATGTTTCACTCTAGTACACTTACATCGTATCTTCCCTCTCTTTCGCTTTCGGAACAGGCGACTCAGTGTAAGTGTCAGAACTCTTAGTCGAGACTTAACTGTCTCTGCGATCATACGTGCCCTTTGTGCCTACTCTTGTTACAGTTAACTTCGTTCTTGATAAATTCTACGCGCTTCACGCGCATTGGAGTTAGCTCTTCCATATGCCATTAAAATGTCCGCATATTCCTCATTGGTAAATGAAGTCATTTTACCGATTTACAAACGTAACAGAAATAACAAAACTTAACAAAACAACTGATAACAATAATACAAAACGAAGATAACTGTAACAAGAGTAGGCACAAAGGGCACGTATGATCGCAGAGGCAGTTAAGTCTCGACTAAGAATTCTGTCCTCTTTGGTTCTGTCACTTACACTGAGTCGCCTGTTCCGAAAGCGAAAGAGAGGAAAGATACGATGTAAATGTACTAGAGTGAAACATTATTATTATTACCATCTTGGGAAGCGTCACTCGTCGCGCATTCCACACAGAGTGAAAGAGAGAAAAGATAGCCGATATTTGTGCAAGAGTGAGAAAAAATCTACCTGCTTTATGTCACTATCCCAGTAATTCGTTATTTTGACCTTTGCATTGATAAATTTCGCAAAACATTTAAGTTTTCACGTATGTAGATTTTCGTCGAAATGGTCCGCCTGGGTAGAAAACATCGAATAATTTTGGTTACAAAAAAGATATCAAAACAAACGACATATCGTTAGAAAGCTCACACTTTGGAGATGTTTTTAACAAATCAGAAGTCATCCATCCCTTTTATTTATTTTTTAAATGCTAAGCGAAGTTGAGATTCAAAATTTGTTTCAACTCTTATTTTATGTTTGAGGGCCCATAACTTTGTTTCTAGCAATGTGCAATTTACAACTTTTTATTTAAAGGGACCTACCAATCACTAAGATTCCAATAATGAAAAAATTATTTGGATCTGGTCATTAAAAAAAAAGTTAGACGGGTTTAAAGGTACAAAACCGAAAAATTATAGAAATTTATAAAAAAAATTATTAAAAAAAAATCTTGAGACCTAGGTGAAATCTTTTGAGCTAGTTAGTTAACAGACCACCCCAACTACCCCCCATTTTCATATGTTCAACGTTCTTCCGAACACCCTGTATTACCGGCCAAAGCCGATTTCAGGACAAACTAGTTTGGCCTAGGCTAGACTAGTTCTTACAAAGGGGGAAATCGACTCGGATGGACATAGGTTAGAAGGCTAAGGGCGGGAGCGAAGCGAAGCGGAGCTCCCGCCTTAGCCTTCGTGGTTATTTTTTTTTAAACCCTGAAAACCTTTTTTGTTTTTTCTATAATAATATATTCTATGTTGACTTAAATTAGTTTAGCCTAGGCCAAACTAGTTTCGTCGTTAAGTCGTTAAATCGTTAATTTGGGGAATAGGTGTTAAAAAAAAATAACCACGAAGGCTAAGGCAGGAGCTCCGCTACGCTCCGCTCCCGCCTTAGCCTTCTAACCTATATCCATCCGAGTTGCTTTCCGCCGCACGTAAGGCACGGCCGCGGTCCAATTTATCACATTGCCCGGCTACAAGTAGGGAATTATTCATACTGCCCGGTCCAAGTGATAAATTCAAGCTATCTTAAACACTGATTTATTACATGGACCACGGGCCGTCGGGCATTATTAATAAGGGCCGGTCAAAGTGATAAATTAATCACTTTGCCCGTCGCTCTCGGGCATTATTAATAATGGCCGGTCCTTATTAATAATGCCCAGTTAATCAAGTTGCCCGTAACATATACAAATATATCGTTCGAACATTTAGTTAAAATTCGTTTATTATTCGTATTACAATTTGTTTTGTTCTTTTGATATAAACACATTCAACGAGTTTATACTTTTTAAGTACTTCAAGAAATCTGGAAAATTCGCTCGGAAAAAGAAAGAGGAGTAATTAATTGAGTTGAGACTAAAATATATAATCTTGTGCATCAGTGCGACACAAGGTTATGTTATTTCAAACTTTAATCATTCCTTCTTTTAAAAAGAACTGGAGCACCGAGCTAAAGTTTTGTAATTAGTAGTTCTTTCATTGAGTGCATTCAGCAGAAAGATAAATTGAAGTTTGTGGTATCACACAAGAGTTCAAAATGGTATGTTTAGCTTTCTTTTAATAATTGATTGTAGTAAAATTGAGTTTGAAATTTTTACAGTTAAAAGAGTACCAAAAATAATTTGTTTTCACTATGAGGAACGAAACCATTCCAATGATTGTAACTAAACCTCTATGAGTTCATCGCCTCAAAAACCAGCCAAAAAAAGTACAGTTTACAAGGTAAATTAGTAGCGGAAAGAAAGATACTGCGCAAGATGTTCGGTCCCATGAGATCCTCTGATGGAAGCTGGAGAGTAAGGAAAAACGCCGAATTGCAACAACTTCTGGCTGACCCAGATATTATTGGAGAGACAAAAGGGCACAGGCTCCGATGGCTGGGTCACCTAGAGAGAATGGGTGAAGATCGTGGTGTGTACAGAGCATACCTTGCCAAACCACAAGGTTTGCCGCCCTAGATACCGTTGGATAGACGGAGTCGAGTCAGATCTCCGTGAACTTCGGGCTGGATGGGGACTGGCGTCAAAATGCTAAAGATCGGGAAAGGTGGCGTGCTCTCATTCTGGAGGCTAAGACACACTTCGGGTCGCTGAGCCATAGGAGTATGTAGTAGTATGTTACAAGGTAAAATACTTCGTAATAAGTCTTTTGCCGGGCAAAGCTAACTAGTCGTATTTTGTAGCTATAAAAATAATCCGGGATCTAAAAACATTTTATAAAATGTAGGCACCGTAAAATTGGCTAGATCTCGGCATCCCGAGGATCAAGCGGCGTCGTGTTTAAATTAAAACCCGCTGAAAAGTCGCCTAAGCCACAACTACACAGCAGTCTAGGTAAAAG
The DNA here is from genome assembly GCA_949319885.1 of Mecyna flavalis. Classification (NCBI taxonomy): domain Eukaryota; kingdom Metazoa; phylum Arthropoda; class Insecta; order Lepidoptera; family Crambidae; genus Mecyna; species Mecyna flavalis. Next base: position 2,544,752 of record OX439425.1, read on the forward strand.
GCATCAATGCTAACTGCCAACACTAAGAAAATGGTTAGAATAGTATTATTTGTAAAGGCTTCATCGACGATGGTTACAAAGTTGACAAGGAACAGTTTATTTAGAAACAGAACATTATTTTTCGACGGACGTATAAAGTTTAGCTTATTCGATTTTTAGACATTAACTGGGTTAAATGACAGTGGAGAAATTGGACCTTATTGTACCTATATCTTTAACATAATTTGTCGGTTTTACTCCAAGGACAGCTGCAACCAACCAATCCGATTTATAGATAAGAGGGATGGAGTCCGTAGCGCGGTCTACATTTTAAAGCGTAAATACATTTTCTCCCGGACCATGACAGGCAATGACAGGCTTCCTTAACAAACTGAATTGTGGGCGACGCTGCTTATTGGATAGTAGTTTCAATGCAATGCAATATTGAGTACTATCTGGTTCAAATGCTATTAGGATAATACCTTTTGGAGTTGCGTTACGCGACAGTGAAAACTGACATACAATGCGTTGCTAACGTTACGAACAGACGCAGTTGACGTCATTTGTCGCTCAATTCAAAAAGGTATTATCCTAACTAGTCTTCTTTCTCTGAGCAAAACTAGTTACAATAAAAACTCAATTATCCGGCCCTGAGTTATACGGACTCGCGATTATCCGGACTACCAACCAAGTCTAATCACTACATAGTATAAAACAAAGTCGCTTTTTCTGTCCCTATGTCCCTTTGTATGCTTAAATCTTTAAAACTACGCAACGGATTTTGATGCGGTTTTTTTCATTAGATAGACTGATTCAAGAGGAAGGTTTATATGTATAATACATGCATAATATAGTAGAGAAACACTGATAATTTTAGAGGTTTTTAATTTAAGGTCGTAAATAATCGCATTTTTTTGCGCTTACATTGCAAACGCTGGCTGAACCCTACAAGATAGATCAAAATAATGTACTACACTATTGTACACTTTAAAAAGTTTTACAAAAAAGTCCGCGATGGTATATGTCTATATCTTAGGGATAACCCACAATAACCATTTTCCTTTACTTATTACGATAAAATAATGGCTTATTTACGAAAAAGTGATTTTAAGCAATACAGTATTAATCCTTATCCAATAAAGTACCATAAATAAATTGTGCATGTAATATAGATCAATATGGCCCTTTACATCATGTAATTTAAATGAATAGTTTCGAAGATATTACAGATTTAAAATGCACGGACATAGCGGTTGCGGCGGTACCGGCCGAGGAGCGGATGAACTTTTGTTATTCTTTCACGTAAAAACTACTGAATTGATTTTAATAAAACTTTACAATAATATAGCTTATACATTAGGATAACACATAGGCTACAATTTACAAGATATTCCCGCGGGATAACGTCCTATAGTTCACGCGGGCGAAGCCGCGGGCGGAAGGCTAGTTAAATAATATAATTAAGTCATATTGTTCCATGTATGAGTTAAAGAATTAATTAAAAGCTGAAAAATTAAAGAAACAATGTTTGTTTCATGAATTGTAAGTAATACAAGTACCATCGCAAATTAAAGTTAAAAACTTTGGCGGAATTTGACAAAATACCAGGCCACAATTGTACTTGCTTTTTTGTGCAAAAATAAATATAAATAAAATGTAAAAAAAAACGTTTATGTAAACTTTTGATTCTAGTTTGAGTTTATTATTATAAAAAAAAGTTCTTAGCTAAAGCAATATGTTACCAAAATAATTCTCCTTTACAAAGTAGAAATGACGATCGCGTTCCTTTGACACACAACCCAAATAAGAAGATTATTAGGACGACACACAATAACAAAAGAACTCCGACTTAATCTTTATTGATCAGTTTAGCAAACGAAAGTCTCTTTCATTATTAGTTTGACATTTTATGCCTCTCGCATTTACCCTCGTTCAAACCGGATAAAGACCACGTGTTGATTCCGGCCCGGCGAATATTAGTCATTCCACCGACCTGACACGGCTAATACGTTTCATTTAATAATTCCAGAGTAACAATGCAGGAATAAAGCTGCCTATTGTGTGTCGATGTTTTATTGCGTGTAATGCTCCTGAACAGTCGATATTTTTACAACAATCATCTTCGCGAATGAGAAATATATTGGAAGTGAAACGACTAAAGACGAGGATTTGTACAGAACGGCATCGGCAACCAATTTTTCTCGGGCGGAAAATACTAGCTAGCATGAATAAAAAAAAAACTTTTCCAAGTTATTTTTTTTTACCAGCACTTCGACGCGAATGGTTTGTAGAGAAGAAATACCGCAAGAGATACAACAATGTTAGCTTCTTCTCCTACAAACAATTTTTTTTGGAATGGCAAGTTTTTACCTATTTCTGGTGTTAGATCCGTGAAAGTCAGATTTTTCGATTACACAGTACGTTCAAAGTATTTTTTACGGTTAGTACAATAATATCTTCGAAAACACCCCTTAGGGAGTCACGCGTCTTTACGCCGTATATTCGTGAAGATAGAATGATATAGAAAGAATAGAGAAATTCATTCTATCGACAGCGCAGGATCTAAATATCAACTTGAAGTCAAGCTCATTTCAGAATTAGAAGCTTAGAAGCGAAGTCATATTCCAATATCTTAACAGTTATCTAACACGAACTAGAACTTAGTTCCAGCTTCTAAACCCGCAGAAGTTAATTAAACTATTGACAAACTCATGCCTTACCTGTTGAAGTTAGTTTTAAATGTACCACCATTTCCATCGCTTACGTGACTCTCGCATCAAATGTTAGCAAGAAAAGTTTCTAAAGCAAGACTGACTAGTCTTGCAGCATGGATGTTTATTAACGCTTTTGTGCGACGCGCGAGCGCACACGCTTTCCGTTCTTCCGCGGCAGTGCGTTAATAAGCTTCCGATATTATTAGTTTATGCAATCGGCAAAGTTAAAATCTGTTATGCCTTTCCATGGGAAATAAATAAATAAACGTGTATCAATTATTAAGACCCAGGTAGGTTTCCTTCCAAAAAACACAGTTGGCATGATATTGTGTTGCACCATTGTCTCCAATAAATAATGCGTTTGGAGATCGCCTAATTTTCGGAACTTTCCTCATTAATTATTACTCCAGCGATAATGAATACAGCTGGTAAATAAATACTTTGACTAGATAACTAAAAATGCACCTACCTAGATAGTAAAACCTACATTTCATTTAAATAAATAACAAAAAAACAAAGCTTGTTTCTTTCCCCAACATACAAAGACATAAAACGACTTCACAACTAAAAGGAAACTGTTTGAGTTTAAAAAAGAAATAACTACTTTCATTCCAGAGAATCCCGTTAACCTTGCACTTCAGGACGGTCCGTCGAGAGTTAAAGGTATGGCTCCAAACAAAACCTGCGAAGTGATGAATATGTTTTTACGAGTTCGCTCTTAACGACTTGTCTATAAATGTATATAAAACTCAAAGGTGACTGACTGACTGACTGACCTAGATATCTATCAACGCACAGCCCAAACCACAGGACGGATCGGGCTGAAATTTGGCATGCAGGTAGATGTTATGACGTAGGCATCCGCTTAGAAAGGATTTTGATCAATTACTAACACTCAGTTGCAGAAACGTCCATTAAAGTTAATGTTTCATTAAAGCTATTGCTGTCACTTTTTATTTCATGACAACGAAAAGTGACAGCATTAGATTTAATAAAGCATTAACTTTAATGGAGCTTTCTGCAACAGGGCGTAACTCATATAAACCGTCCATTTTAAAAAGTCATGTATGTACATATGTATTTTAAAATGCAATAGTCGTTTTGTACATACAACACAAAAAAAAAGAAAAGCAAATGTTTTTCTATTTTCTATAAAGTTTTGCTCCGTCGTTAAACATCTTTAATTGTGTAAGGATGAAAATACGGTATTATATTGTGTACTTCAAGCATATAGGGGCTCTTTTTGAGCTTTGAGAATGGATGCTTCAAAAATGCATGCACAAACAAGAATTCTTCGTCCTTATTTGACAATAAGAAGCTCGGAACGATTGCCCCACAACGCATTTATATGGAACTCGCGAACAATGAATTTATGAGGACTGAAAAATGCATCAGAACGAAATCAATAGTCGAAATACTCGCCCATACAAACAAGAATATTGGTAATTGTTTATTTCTAACAATTTTCGTATTCTCCTGGATCAACATAGGTTGGTAAAATAAATTATTTCGAATTTACATTTACACCGTTTCCGGTTGATTGCATGTAAAATTCTACTTACTCAATAAGTTGAAGGGTTTACTTTAATTTTTACTGTACTTTGATAAACATGTATAATATCCGTTTCAACATAAAATTAATTTATCAAAATATGTAAAAAATAAGCCTGACCGTCAACAAGGCCACTTAAGAAAAATATTTTTTTAAATGTCCAAGCAGATCGAACGAGGGACATTTCGAGCTTTAGAAGCGCACGTTTACCTAATGCCCCAATTTTAAATAGCAACAGTCTCTCTATAATGTAAAAAAAACCTTCAGCCGACATAATTTTTCTCTTATTTTTTCGCCACATCAACGAGTTGCATAATGCCGACCACGCGAAGCGGAAAACTTAAGAGAACTAACAGACTTAGAGCGCTTACGCACTACATCCGATTCTTATCCGATCCGAGTTCTTGAAATGACGGTCCGAAGTAGCCGTAGAACTATTCCTTAGGTGAATTACGCACTACGTCCGATCCGAACCCGATCTGAGTCCGTGAATCTCCATTCCGGGTTCAATCCGAGCTGCGTAGGGTGGAGGCACCAAATATCGGCCCCCTCAACTTTTTTTGACCTTTCACTGCTTATAATTTTTACATTAATAATTAATAATTTTTGCTTTCTTTTAACTACTTTTTTAGGTTAAGGGATAATGAAACTTAATTATTACATTCGCGAAATAACAAATTCTTTGTTAGATTTGAATATATAGATGTTTGTTTCCAAACTTGCCGATTTTCCCTAATATCGGCCTCTTGCACCCAAATATCCGCCGTCTTGTAACGGAACAAATTTTGCTCCGTTCTCATTTAAAAAATAAATGGTCTTGTAGCGCCACCTAGCAGATGAGTCATCAATTTTTTATCACCGACAGATACCCTATTCTCGATATAAATCGATTGATTGAATAGATGGCAGCAGTGTAGCGGCCAGATTTGTGAAACTTAATATAATCAAATTAGAAATCTTAAATTATTTCTTAAAATATTATGGTGATTAACCATACGTATTTATTTCGTAAACATTTGTTTAGTTGTTTTCAACATTGATCGTATCGTTTCAACGATTGGCATCGACTGTGCGTTGTCTTTGCCTCGATATAAAATAATTGTCTTCGTTTCACCTCCTGTCAGTTTTGACATTAGAGGGTTGAGCACTTCCGCTGTAGCGCGTGGTTGCGCTGGTGGGACTCCCTCTGAGGAGTGGAGTTCCCTCAGGAAACTTGGCCATGTGTGGCCTAATTCATGGAGTGATCAAGTGATGATCATCCGTAAAGTACCCTGGTAAGTTCATTTCCGAGAATTTCGAGTTTTGGTTTTATGTCGAAACGTGCTTACCATGGTATTGTCTTTCCAGCACGCTGAATTGTACCCCTGGGTTTGGTGGGTGGAATCCGGCAATGATCCAGCAAGGAGCTGATCATGGATTTCCTAGGTAAGCCGAAAAACCAGTGGGAATATCCTGAGAGGAATTCCGAAACGCCTCGTGGTCGTGTACGATCAAGTAACTAATGAAAGTCTTTTGTTTCAGGGTTCATCATTCATTTATTCATCGTAATTAATCATCGTTTAAATAATCATCGTTTCATCGATTGTAATTGTTATTTCAGTTATTTCATTCTGAAATGAAATAATTTATATTTTTGTAAACGTTCCACGTTTATCATTCATCCACGTCTCCGGTCGCTGGCGACTTGGATATATCCTGCTGGAGGATCTGGGCAGATTGAAGTAGCTGGACCCATCCCGGAATGAGGAGCATGGTTCTTAAACACTAAGGACAGCGTAGCTTCATGGGTCGGTAACCGAAGCCACCTCGAGGTAACCTCCATGTTCTTTTAGCCGTAGACCGAGTCTCCACTCGTCTGGTTAGGATCTTTCCTGCCGGGATGTCAAGGTTGTAATTTTAGTGCCTTATGTAATTGAGTAGAATCATTTGAGCATTTGATGTCAGACGAATCGATAACACGCCCTGTGTGTATTAAGAGTCCGTGTTTGAGTTAAGCAAGGTACGGGTTTACTACCTCAAATTAATAAGAAAATAACTTGTATTAGTTCAAGGAAAATAAATTGCATGATAAGAAAACTTTCTTTGATTTGTCACCATAGTCCCTTTGGTGGTTCGACGGCACACCCATCACCGTCGAGCGGCTAAAGGTGACATACACCTTTTTCTCAATTTTAATTTTGTAACAAGAAACAACGTTACAGTCTATAACCCTAATATCAGCATACCATAAAAAATAAACAAATTTTAAATCGATTACTCACGAATCGAAGTTTTAACATTCGTTAATGGTAAGACTACGCCTCTAGAAATGTCACTGCGACACCAGTCGCAGAGATCATCTAAGATTTAACAAACCATAGTTCGTGAGCACTATCCGAACTCGGTCCGAGTTTTCTTGATCAATATTTTCACGGACTCAGATCAGATTCGGATCGAATGTTGTGCGTAAGCGCTCTAAGGGTATACAGCTGCTATTTGCATAAAAATAATTATGATTTAAGGACCCTTTTGTTTAGTTATGGCGCATTTTCTCTAGACGGCCGATATTAGGAGTGGGCCGATAGAAGGAGCCTCCACCCTACGAGCAGGCAGTGGGGTGGGCGGAGTCAATATACTCTATGGGCCGCTGTGACGTGACCTGTCTCAGAACAATATCTACTAAAATAGCAAGCAAAGACATATACTTATCCTTTTAATTCATATGATGACAATAATGCGTTAGAAAGGGATGTATAAATATTTGTCTCGTGCCAGTTTCTGTAGGTTGTCCCTAGTTTTTTGTATAGTAGTGACGTTCCTTGTCGGCACTTTTAGTCGATAAAAATAAACCTAACTGATAAAGTTCAGACTTAGGTTTAATATCTATATCTCATAATCAGATCATAAACTTGTCTACCAGGACAGGATGACTTGTCACTTGTCCGCTGGAGTATGGCCCTCTGCAAACTAGCACGCTAGCGATAGACTAGGGAGAAAGGTAATAAAACATAGGTTAATAATATTTAAAAGATTTTATTAATTCAATCATTTCTTGAATGTCGCAAAATCACTGCCCTTTAAATAAAATGTTTTATTTAAAAAACTTGTGTAGTGTTTGGAACAAATATGACTACGTTTATTCCATGTCCATGCTCTTCTTACACATTGTATTTATATTTTTTCATGTCTTCATTCTTTGGAAACCTGTAACCAAAAAGTAGGAATGTTGAAATAAGAAATAATTGTACTATGACCTTGATCTCTTAAAAAAGTTGGTAAATGTTATATTGTATGAAAGATAAATGATCCAATAAAGACCTATAATGGTTTAGTTTATACCAATGAAACATTAATATTGATTTATCAATATAGAAACGCACATCACTATGCGAAATAACATAACCTCTAAGATCTGAATAAAATTTCTTTGATTCAAGCAATAATCGATACTGAATTGGACAAAAACAACTATTATCACAAACTTTAAGCATATTTTAAAAGTTACATACTATTATCATAACTGAAATAATCGAAAACAATCTAAACTTACTGATGAAAGGTTACGGTTCCTTGGGTATTTTCTTTTGTTCCAGTGTGGGATTTACAGCCCTCAATCACACAAGACAATTTTACACAGGCACCGAGTATCTATCACAAAATACGTTTTATATTATTTTCAAGTTTTTTACTGAACAATACCACCAAAATAACTTAATTTAGCTGAGAGGAGTATCGAACTTTGTGCAAAGACATTTGTCATCATCCGTTTGACATTTGACTAGTGACATAATATTTTGACTAGTGACCACCCTTAGAAAACAGAAACGAATTCGGATCATGTTGTTTCACTCACTCCTATCGCCGAATTAATGAAGTTAAATGAGTAAGATAGCAAGTGTTCAATTCTTATTTTAGCATGTTTTCTATTGGACGTGTTTTGCTAGAAGTTGACAAAATGCTGTCCAATGCTGTCGCTCCGAATTTGTACCTATCAGAGAAATCGGACTAGTGCGTAAGCACTATCCGAACTCGGTCCGAGTTTTCTAGATCAATATTTTTAAGAACTCGGATCGGATAAGAATCGGATGTAGTGCGTAAGCGCTCTTAGCACGCGCAGTTAAGCTCATTTTGTACGCATGTTACCATTATTTTTCTGTTTCCTTAGTTAACTAATCTTTTAAGGTTCTGAACATACATTATTCATATCGTTGATTTGTTAACTAGTGTTCTATAACAAGATACTTATAGGCAAGAAAATAAAAGACACGTTATACATACAATGAGAAGACTTGGGTTATGCAATGTAGTCTGTTTCCCTAAAATGTGGCATTGTTTTTGCTTTGTAAGTCAATCAACCTAAATGGAGAATTTGGATTACGTGCCGTAATCTCGAGGTCCTGTTGTCTTCGGGGTGTGAAGGGGAAACCAGGGGTTTGGGGGAAACCAATTTAGTGGGTAGTAGACGCTTTAGTCTCGAGTCCCGCTCACGGCCTCAGGTCTAGCTGGCCTGCGGTTAAGGTGCATAAACGCATTCTCGTCCGAAGAAAAAAAAAAGAGGTCCTGTGTCTTCGGGTCGGGTAAAATATGTGTCGGATTTTTTGAGGACAGATCAGTTTGAGATCGGCTTTCTGCATTTTGCAAGCGTGATGAATAAAGTCAGCCTAACATAGAAATTAACAAGGTCCCAAATGCAAACACCCTATAGGGATCAAATAGAACTTAAATAATAATATATTTATTTTTGTAGTCGCGTCTGATCCCGGTATCGGTTGCACTAAACTTTAATTATGTTTTGGGGTGCAACCGATACCGGTATTCGAGGGGGAGGAGGGGGGAATGGGAGGGGGAAGGGGGATTGGAAGGGCGATGGGAGGGGGAAGGGATATGGGAGGGGGGATAGGAATGGGTGGGGGTGATGGGGATAGTAGTACCTTATCAATCCTATCCACATGAAATTCGGCACAGGTATAGTTTATAACCTGGAATAGGGCATTGGCTTTTAAATTCTTACGGGAAACGTCTCATTCCAAATAGATACAAAATAAATCAATATGCCCACGTTCCTACAAAAAGAAGTGAAATCCCACCAAAAACATTCTGTAAAAAACTAGCCAAGTCTCGATGGAGCCGCTTGTTTATCTCTAAAAAGTAATGAAATCTAGACATAGTCGTGCCAAGTCTAAGGTTCCTTACTGCGATTTCTTTATTATTATAGTTAATGTTGTGTGACTTGGCCGTTGAAGGGTACACAAGGGTAGATCGGAATAATTCGTACAAAACCAGGTGCTCCATTACTCCATTGCACCAATCTGTCATTGTTTACATGTACGAGTAATGTTATATCTGTTGTAGGTAACTACCTATGTTTGTTAAGCGAGATAATAGCCCATACTGGTATTGGTAATTGGACGCTAGTGTCTCATTTGGCCCTTCGAAGTTGAGTTGCAGGTCCGTTTGGCCGTCTTTTTTTTTTTTTTATTGTGGGGAATGCGTTACGCATACCCTCGGCCAGGTGGTGCTGGCGAGAAGCGACAACACCACCCGTCAGAGGGTTATGTGGGACTCTCCTACTCGAGGGGTAGGTATACCCACTAAACCCCACAGTGCCCAACAGGCGCCTTAATGGTAGTGTCACAGGAATCGGCATAGCCTTGCATCTGTGACACTACCAGCGGATCCCTCGCACCCTCCGCTTTGGACAGTAATGGATACTGTCCGCTCCCCTCATGTCGCAGGCAGACCTGTCGGTCCGCCCACTTGGCCACTCTTAGTTCACCGGAGCCCACCCAGCTACTAAGCCCCCCCACCGCGACAAGGTCAGTCACACAACATTAACTATAATAATAAAGAAATCGCAGTAAGGAACCTTAGACTTGGCACGACTATGTCTAGATTTCATTACTTTTTAGAGATAAACAAGCAGCTCCATCGAGACTTGGCTAGTTTTTTACAGAATGTTTTTGGTGGGATACATACTTTACAGTGATAACTGTCCTAATAAAATCGGAAAGCGCCCAACTTAACGGCCATGGAAATTTAACTGATTTGTTTTTTGTTACATTTGAGGTATTCATTGCAGGCTTCCTATAAAAAATGTTTGTACAAAACTTATCCGCAATAGTAAAAAAAAATGTTGTGTGTAAATATCTGAAAATCTTATAGAAAAGTGCAGGTAGTTTTTAAATTAATAAAAGTCCTAGTACACAATTTTTCTTTAATATGCGTTCAAAGCTATGTATTATAAAGTGATAAATAAACCAACATTCACATTTACTTCCGATTGTTACCCTGCATGATGAGTCAGCTATCGTGTCTAAACGTTTAACCTCTTTCATCGTCGATAACTCGACAGTGACTTTAATCGTAGAGGCTAGCCTCAAGACACTTAGCATTAAATTTTCAATCTCAAATTTGCATGCAACCAGCAGGCAGCATCGTAAAAGGGGAAACTTTGTTCGCCCGAACACTTAACTGATGCAGCCGGGAACTCATCGCTTGGTATAGACATTTCATGTATTTAAGTAAATAAAATATGGACCAGTTCCACCACTGTCAAATAAGTTATATAATTATTGGTATAGAGGACGCTGTTGACTTTTTTTTATAGAAGAAGGAGCATTCAAGACCTCAGGACACCCACGGTTCTGGTATAGTTTTTTTTTTATTGTATACTGTTATCGATATTAAGAATATAACATAATATTATTATAAGTTCCATGGAACCTTTTGCTAATGGATACGAAGACGCAGATTAAGACTGAGATTTTTATTGTAATATTTATTATAGTTTGAATGAGATAATGAAAAGTTAAACTCTAATGGAATAAAGTTTAGTGAAATTAATGGTTTTTTTAAAGTTTAAAATGTTTAGGTATACACATAGTTTAATAGTATTTGTGATTTTTTTAAAATATTTACCTTTGATTATATTCTAATAATATATGTATTTACAAAAAGCGTGAAATCAGAGTATGGGCTGTTCATAAGTAATCAAAACTTGTAGATTGTATGGCTCGTTTATATTTAGATGAGCATATTACTGCTGATGGTGTACCCGCTGCCGCATAGAAGGACACTCTGAAGTAAGAGGTTGACAGATTGTATGATTTGGTGATTGCAAAATTACATTTATCTACATCCATACCATAATATGTCTATTTTATATTCAGGAGCGATGAGCAAACGCCCTACATTTAGATATAAGTATCTGTGGCTGCATTGAAATGTTTACATTTTAGTGTCGGTAACCGATACTTAATTTCGTTCAAACGAACGTCTTCTTTAAAAGTAAAAATTAATAGGTTTTTTCGATTATCGAATTAGTCGATTAGTAATTTTATGTTCCATTCCTATACATTTAATTCGATGCTGAAATTGTAACAATCGATTTGAGAATCGAAATCAACTCGAGTCTAGATTGTTTATGGATTTTATAAACTACAAACGTCATTTATTCAAATTGACCTACAAATTATGACATGATTTTGTACTAATTTGCTCATCGATCCTGACTATAAAATAGACATAATATCGTATGAATGAAGATAAAGTTATGTATGTGACTGTACATAATTAGTCATTAAAATACTCATGTGATTCTTTTATGAAACTCACTTCGTTCGTTTCATAAAACCACATTCGTATTTTAATGACCCTCATTATGCAGCAGTCACATAAATAACTATTATCTATTGTAGTTATTTTAAAACGATGCTATTGTTGTAGTATTGCCGGTGGTATCCATGTCCAGTAAGTACTTGGGTGAGGTGAAAAGACAATTGGACTGCTTTGACAGATTTTGATATGGTTTAACAGCAGTAACTACATAGGAGCGCGTGTGTGTTTCAAATTAATATCTCAAAGAATAGCGTGGTGATGTTGCTATCCTCACATACTTTCGCATTTACTATCGGTAAGATACATGTATTAGTAGGCCGTACATGTTGGGATTAGCCGATGTTAACGAAATTTGGTTGGGGACAATTAAAATGAATTTCCACGTAATGCTTGTTTGGTCAAATACTAAAGCGATTAGAGAAATACATTTCAACAGTATTCCTATTTGTTGGATTACATTCTCAAATTCTATCAACGACCCATCGATCCGATGATAATTAAATTAATCGCGAATAACGCATATACGGAATCTGATTTAGGAAACAATTTACGTGTTGTAAAGTTGGCAAAGGGAAGTATTTTGTGTGACACCAAAAAAAAAATGACAGCAATAGAAAGGACTCTATCGAAATCGAATAAATTCGTTGGACAGTTTTAAGTGCCACTGGTAATTAAACCTTATTTAATGGCATGAAGATTGTTTTATAGTGGAGTCATTTTTATAGGTCACATTTGACAGTTCATTTATGCAAAGAAAAATATACTTTACGCTAAAAGAATAAAACTCAAGAAAACAACATAAGTTTTTTTTTAATACGAAAGAAAATTAGACTCTACTCCTGATGCACGGTCAACAGCACATCACGGTTAACACTTGCAGTTCGATAATAGCACTTATGCCCCCGACATAAGAGTGGTACAAAGTCCAAAGTGTTACGTCTGACGTGCTTTTGACTGTACATAAGTAGCACTTTGCTTTGCATAAATGTACTGTCAAATGTGACCTATTAAAATGACTCCAATATAGGCAGTTAGAATATCTAATGTTCTCTTCAAAGTGGAAGATATTCTTCAGAACTAGATTGACTGTGCTCGGCAACCATAATCCAATGTACCATCTTTTGAGTGTCTATGTCCTTGCGCGATGCAGGATTTTAGTCTAGAATAGTCTATTGTGTGCAAACCCTTCAGTAGGTGGTTGTTCCTGTCTTGTATATGGTGGCGGTGGGTTTTAGGTCGTTTTCAAGCCAAGCTATTTTTTTATATACTATGTCAGTTGGCAGAAAAAAAACGGCTACATCGCACAAACTAAGTAGGGAAGGGATGCTACGCAATAACGATTGCCGATTGCACGGAATAGAAAAATCTATTCCGTGGCCGATTGCGTCAAATCTGATAGTTGAATCGTCTATTAAGGGCTACTTATCCTAGTTAGGATCCTTATTAAGCATAAGGTTGCTTTCTTTGAGCTCTTTTTTAGCATGTGATGCAATCGAAAAAGCAACGTATGCTTAATTAGGATATGTATGATAGGCCTTTTAGGGAGGAAAATTTATCAGAAATAACTACCGAACCGCCCATACTTCGGTATTTTGTGATACCGAACACCGAACATGGTGCTAAAATACCGAACGGTTCGGTAGAATACCGAACACCTGGAAACCCCGGTTGGCAGACAGACACGCAGCCCACCTGATGGTAAGCGGCCTCTGCGGTCTATTCCACTAAAAAGGTCACTTCGCCTGGAAGGGTCGCTTTATGTGCTACCAGACTGTAGGCTTATCTGATCTTCGAGCCTCTGATTCCAAGACGTGTAATGGCTCCCACATTAATATTGCCGGAACACAGCCAAAGCTGTTATGGCGGCAGATTTCACCTGTGGTGTGTGTGTGGTGTGTGGTAGCTAGCCAGTCGGACTCTGAAAAAGCCCTACCACCAACCAGACCAAAGGCGGGAATCGAGCCCACGACCTCCGTGTTTTTATACCCGAGCGGCTTAGTTCCACGGAGGCGGTCAAAATCAAACATTCTGATAATATATGATAGCTTGGCTTGAAAATGACTGTCGTCATAACAGCTGTGGCAGTATTCCGACCATAGAGAAAGTATTTAGTCTGTGATTCCGACAATACCCATACGTGTTTGAAGTTGCGCTGTAGTGCATTTGACTTAAAGTTTAATTTAAAGGCTCGAATATCAGAGGACAGTGGGGTAGCACAGTGGGTGATTCTTTCTGGTGAATTGTCATTCCTTGTAAAATAAAGAAGCTTATTTATTATTAGATTGTTTAATGACTTACCGTCTTCATTTTGTGTGTGTGTTGTGACATGTTGTGGTGATGTGGCTAATGCCTGGCATACTCCTGCTCCCACATCTGTGAATAAAATAACTTAATGTTAGTTTTCCAGAAACTAAAAGTTATATGGGCCACCAATATTATTTAGAACACAAGCACATATTTGAGTTTTGTTTAAAATATTAAAACGTGTTTTACCCATTAATAACGTTTTGATGGTCTATTGGTACAAATACACAGCTGATGTTGGGTTCGGAGGTTGAATTCCCCTTCGGACAACGAACATCTCACGTTCTCAGTCTACTTTTTTTTTATACTATTTAACCCTTTATCTCCTCCTTATCTAAAAGAACGTTTCAATTTCTTGCAATCCACCAGAGGTCATGATTTGCGTTCTTCCCGTAAGCTGCATCTAAATTGTCCATCCCACTCCACACAGTTTTACTCTCAATCTTTCACTATCAAATCTATTCACCTTTGGAACTCTCTGCCCCTATCTATCCGTGAATCCCAGACACCTCACATTTTTAAATCCCGTGTCAAATCCTATTTTCTTTCCCTCCGTTAACTTCCGCGAGACTAGGTAACTCAATTGTTTTCTTTCTTTTTTTCTAATTCCATCTTCATGGTTTACTTTTGTCAGCTGTTTCTTTTGTGTGAAATCCATGGTTATTATTTTCTATGTATTTATTTTACTAAGTCGGTATGTATGTATGTATGTATAAGTATGTGTATGTGTATGCCTATATAAGTAAGTATATGTTATATTTTATTTTTTTGTATTGTTTATTTTCTCTTACTTTTTTGAGAAGTTTGAATTGTGTTCTACTTGTATTTATTTCTTGTTCTTGAGTTTTGCACTGCCTACTTTTTAAAATTAATTTAGAATTTTCCTCTACCTTAAGGTTGACTGGAAGAGATTGCTATTAGCAATAAGTCCGCCTACATTGTATCACCCATTTTTGTAACATATTTTCTTTTATAATTTTGTGCAATAAAGAGTATATCTATCTATCTATCTAACATCAGAAATTTTAAAATAAGTGTTAATAATAGCGTTTACTGAATATTTTCCAAAGGCAAAATCTTTTCCGTTACTGCGTGAGTTGTTGGAAATAAAAATGTTGTTTCCCAGCGCAGTTGATAAACATCGAAAGAAGCTTAAGTTTCTTTTAAAAACTTTGAAAGCCCATCTATTTAAACTTGAACCATTTAATGAAGTTCACTTCCAATTAGCGTAGCTCATAACTAGTTGGACGAGTCGGGATTAAGCATAACTAGGAAACTACAAAATAACTATGGCAGACTGAATATTCCTGTATGGTACCTATCTAATGAAAGGAAATACTCCTAACTTAACATAGCAGTAGTAATTTGATGGTGAAAAAGAAGAGAAAAATAAGTATCAGCCTATTAGTGTCCACTGCAAGGCAAAGGCCTCCATCTTGAGAATCAAGTTAAGGGCATCAAATTATAAGCCCTTTAATTGATCTTTGTAAAGATATTTCGTTTTTAACTTCAGTTGATTTAAATAAGCTAAAAGAAACTGTTTCTACCCATAAGTGATTCGTAGATAAAACCGAGTACGATAACCAAAGCCGGCGTTTCAAATACCTGACCGCGATAAACAATTGAATCTATTACATACGATTACGCCAGTGTGCAGTGCAGCGGTCAGACATAATATTGCGGTGCATTGTGGGCGCAGATCTCATTGCAACGCTCAACCTTTCGACACAAGAACACTGACTAAAGCCCTTTTTTCTTAGCTGACTAAAATAGGAAATAAACACCAGTCAATTGCTTTAGTTGTTACGAGAATATTACACTGATTAGATTGCGGGAAAAGTGCTCAAAATCTGACATATGAAACCCAATTTCATTTTTTTTTATAAATGAACTCTACCCACTGTTGTTTGCGACGCAGTAATTTCGCCAGTATTGAGTGTATTAAGAGTATTGTGATTAGTTTGTTTAATAATAATAAAATTGTAAGTTTTATTAATAATAATTATAGTTTTGAAATAAAGTCATTTAAAAAAATCCCAAACCATTTATATATTGAGTGTATAACAATTTTAATATGTATATATAATATATGATGACCATGGTGCAACTTATATGAATATTATCAATCACTCAGAATTTTCTTCACATAATGTTACATTTTAAAAATCCGCCATATTTGTTTACATCTTTAGTCAGCTGAGGAAAAACAGACTTTACATTAATAAACGAGTTGACATTGACATGAACCGCTGTTAACAGACATGTTCTTACCCTCAGTTCTTACCTATCGTTAAACCATCATACATTATTAACGGTGTAAGTACTCGTGTCTCAATGGAAATAATGTCCTGTATGTTACAGGTAACAACGGTCCATTGAGGAAATGACTATGACGTAGAAAAGGGAAATTGTCAGTTGAACTTACCTTCTGATTCGTATTATTTTCCTGAATGTTGTGACTGTATCATTGAGTTATTACTATTACGTGGCATGGGGTGACGCTACACGATTATAACGTTACAATGTATTTACGACTGTTATGTTTTCTTTGCCAGATCAAGATATTTCTCTTCGGATTATATTCCTTTGGTTGGGAATAAACATAGATACTTATTCTTACTTGCATAAAGAAATCTCGAAATGGCTTAAAATAAAAATATTTAATTCGACGTTAGTAAATTTTTTCTGAAGCTTCGCACGCACATTTCGGCTATTAATGTTTGTCAATGCATTTTTTAAATCATAAAAACAGGTAACAATCAAATAATAAACAATACATACAAAATTAAGTTAGTTTGGAGCTAAATTTTCACTCAGCGATTAAAACTACATAGTCTCAAAATTTGTAAACAATATAAAAATATAAGTGGTTAAGTGTGCACACTTTATGTACATCGCACGTCACGACTCGTTGATGATTTTGCGTCGTGGATTAAAAATACTACGATTACTATGTATGCATTTTATAGAATCCTCAAATACTACTACGAGAGAGACTTCCAAATGTTAGAATATGCAGTAGCGTTTCTGACTAAGGCAAACTACATTGGAACTAAAGCTCTTTCTTACTCAGTAAAGTTAAGCGAGGCTGTAATTTGCGGTGTTAATGCAAGACAAGAAGATGTTGTGGCAAGAGCGTAACAAAGCCAACTTGGTCATACCAAGAAAGTGCAAACACACATATGATATCATTTGGACACAGTTGTGTTAACTTTATTTTAAAAATAATCCTTGTGCCAGAAAGTTCACAATATACCAGCCCTTAAAACTTACGCTCAACGTCACACCAGATATAACTCAACAGCAAACACTAACTACACTTAAACTGATACCAAGAAAAGCAAATGGAAACAAACAGAATTTACTAAGTCGCAGTCACTACAAATTCTTCGCTTCAACAAGTGCAGTTGCAAAGTAATATGACAGCTCTGAACAAAAGCAAGCGTGGATAAGTGGAAACTCTCAATTCTGCGGAGCAAGGAACTTGCATTCCCAACCCTCGAATATACACTTGCACAAGTTTAAACTGCGCTGTCAAGAGCTGAGCTAAATAGGATGTTTGCTTTAATTGAGACAGATTGAAAAAAAAACACTTAAAACTTAGACATCAAAATATTATCCGCCCCTATATTACTATTTAATAAGCAATCCGCCCCGGGCGGCACATTTTAGGGGGCGAAAAAAATTCCAGGAGGAGCAAAAAAAAAGGGCAGAAGAATTGTCTTCCGCTCCGGGCGGGTGGGCTGTTTGCCAACTGGAGGAGCAAAAAACAAGGGGCGGCCTGGGGCGGCAGAATTGTCTTCCGCCCCGGGCGGCTGACTCCCACGCTACGCCACTGTCTCTAAAGTAGCAGAGTAATAACAAAATTGGAACTCTTAGCTTTGGAAGTCTTTATTACAGACGCCAGTGCTGGTAGTAAAAACAGGTTCAGGAGTGCCATAGATGTGTGAGAAGTCACTGGAGCAAAAGACAGTTAAAGACCCCTACCGATGAGGGGGTGATGATATTTGTATTAATATCGCCATTAAGCAGGCAATATGCTTTGAAATTTAAAAATGATGAGATGAGATGATAAAAGTGATGAAAGACGTTTTTACAGCTATATTGAAAATAGGTCGTGCTTTAACTTCCCCTTTTGAATTCCTGATACAGACTGTACGAATCTGATTAATCTGCAACAGTGTCTGCGACTGAACTAGGGCAGGTAGTAATGGCTAACCAATATTAAAAGTAGCTATGGGCTCAGCAACGCACTGAATGTAAGCTTCCCGTGCGACTGTACATACCTAGATAATTTGAATCGATTTATTTTATTTCATGATCTTTTTAGTGTTCATCAATTCACACGTTTACTTGATAATTTAATGACGAATTCAAATCTCTTTAAGGTTTTTGGAGAAGGAGGCGTTATCTATTACGGTATGATATGTATCTCGTATCTTGGATTATCTTAATCTTTAAAGTAGAAGTAATCCTTACTGAAAGTAGTAGCAGAATCTACATTACAGATAATATAATCGTAGGTACTTTTATTTAGCCATTTCTTTTCTTACAAAAACTGGCCCCTACCATTGAAACAATTTATAACAAACAAAAGGGGTTTGAAGATTTTGGCCTTCCTACGCGTCCGCTATTTTGTTTTTTTTTCAAAATAGCGTTCACTTAAAATTCTATACAAAAACCCGTAAAGTGTCACATTTTAAAGATATAAGCAACCAAAGTAAAATTTATTTGTTTTGAGTTTTTTTTTCTCAAGTTATAGTTCACATAAAATTCATTCGAAAATAGATACCTAATATCAATACAAACATAAAATGTCATTAGACGAAAACTCGTGAAGTGTCACGTTTAAAAGATATAATGCAACTAAAGATTTATTTTGAGTTTTTTTTTTTGTCTTAAGTTATAGTTCACATAAAATTCATTTAAAAATGGATACCTGACATCAATAAAAACATAAAATGTTATTAGACAAAAACTCGTAAAGTGTCACGTTTTAAAGATATAAGCAACTAAAGTTTTACTTCTTTATTTTGAGTTTTTTTTCTCAAGTTATTGTAATAATGACATCTTAATATGACATTTTATGTTTGTATTGATGTCAGGTATCCATTTTTGAATGAATTTTATATGAACTATGACGTCTTGACACTTTTATCTTAAAATAAAGAAATAAGACTTTAGTTGAATATATCTTTAAAACGTGACACTTTACGGGTTTTCATCTAATAACATTTTATGTTTATATTGATGTCAGGTATCCATTTTTAAATGAATCTTATATGAACAATAACTTGAGACAAAAAAAAACTCAAAATAAATCTTTAGTTGCTTATATCTTTAAAACGTGACACTTCACGGGTTTTTGTGTAATGACATTTTATGTTTGTATTGATGTCAGGTATTCATTTTTTAAGGAATTTTATGTGAACTATAACTTGACACAAAAAAATCTTAAAATAAAGAAGTAAACCTTTAGTTGCTTATAGCTTTAAAATGTGACACTTTACAAGTTTTTGTGTAATAACATATTATGTTTGTATTAATGTAAGGTATCGATTTTTCATAGAATTTTAAGTGAACGCTATTTTGAAAAAAAATCAAAATGGCGTACCACAAGGTAAGCCAGCCTCCATACAAAGATCTTCAAACCCCTTTGTCGATTGTCTTTCCTGTCTTTTAAAAATAAACACATCACATATTTAATGTAAGTATATTAGTATAATCGGTATGTACTCGTACCTATTTGTTAAGTGCTCTCGAGAACATGACATAGTTAGAAAGACAGCCAGGTGTCACTCTTAAAAGGGGGATCAGATTGAATAATGACGACACATCTAGAATTTTCTGCATCAGATTTCATTTATCGCATTGGTTTCATGAGAACGAGATAGCAATAAAAATGCTTTGTAAATATTACATTTCCCAATTACAGTTCGTACATGTTTTGGGTCCAGAGCTAACTTATTTCGGGTGCGACTTATCCATTAGTCTGCGCGGACTGATCTTCGATATCGGGTCGCCTTTATCGCCAGCCTATGTAAGCTTGTCCTTTTTCAATGATATTCTTAATCAAGGGCGACCTCTGGCGCCTTTAAAAGAAGTAAAATGTTGGTTGGGGGTGACAACCGCTCCTACAATAGCTTAAACTAAAAAAGCCGTCAGAGCCTATCATTAATTTTCATTCTTCAAAAACATGTAATATGAGATTAATCACTTTTAACAATAGTTCCACGAAATATATACAGCAACGTTTTTTTTAGTACAAAACGACGAAGCATTTTTTGTCCATAACTTCATCTGAGGGTAAGTGTGATGCGGCCTAGGGTGACCCAGATAGAACCTTTGAACCTTGACATAGCATAGTTTGAAGCTAAACTGTACTGTCTAACGGTTGACGTCCATATATGTACAAAATCTTTTTTCCAAACCAGTTCCTCCTAAACAATCCCCGGGACGCTCAAACAAAACGTCCGAATGAAAACGACGCCCCAACGTCATTCGCTCCACCCGTCGCAACCGGGCGCAATATTGACATGCACTCTAAAAGGATCAATCCGCAGAAAAGTTTCCACATTTTACGGAAATTCTTCTTGCTCCTAGATGTCTCGATATTCATGACACAGGTACGTATCAGGGAGTGAAAATCTATTTCATTCAGAGTATGATAAAATGTTCGCTTTTGCAAAATAAACCCGGAGTGCTCCAAGTTGCCTTACACGTTTGCATTTATGAAGTGCTTCGCTTTGATCTGTGATAGCTTGGAAATCTGCCGCGCTTTATTGGTTATCTTTTAATATGTGTCGCTAGCCAGACATCAAAGAATCAAAATATACAAGATTTAAAGCAGATAAAATGTAAAGATGTTACTTGGATAGGCTTTTCATAATGGTGGCTTCTTAGAAACACACCGACTTTCTGATGAGAAAAATGTGGCGATATGTTTATCTTGTTCATTGTCGGATACAATTCTTTGATAGTCGGTCGGTACTATATACTCCAAACAGTAACTTAATTCAAAATTATCATCATCATCATCATCATCAGCCTGTGACAGTCCACTGCTGGACATAGGCCTCTACATATGCTCGCCACGCTGATCGATCCTCGGCCACTCGCATCCAGCTCCTGCCAGCCATCTTGCGCAGATCATCGCTCCACCTGGCCTGAGGGCGTCCTACACTACGTTTACCGAGACGCGGTCTCCACTCTAGAACCCGTTTACCCCAACGGTTATCGGTTCTACGGCTGATATGGCCAGCCCACTGCCACTTCAGCTGGCTAATCCGGCGAGCTATGTCGGTGACTTTGGTTCTCTGCCGAATCACATCATTTCGGATGCGATCCCGCAGAGAGACGCCGAGCATAGCTCTTTCCATAGCCCGCTGAGCGACTTTAAATTTGTGGACTAGCCGTGCCGTAAGTGTCCACGTTTCGGCTCCGTATGTCATGACGGGTAGGACGCACTGATTGAAGACTTTCGTCTTTAGGCATTGTGGAATCGGCGATGAGAAGACTCGACGTAGTTTTCCAAACGCTGCCCAACCCAACTGAATTCTTCTATTTACCTCGTCCTCAAAGTTGTTTCGACCCAACTGCAATGACTGCCCAAGGTACACATATTTTTGAACAACTTCGAGGACGGCGCCGTGAATCGCAATCGGTTCCGGTAGAACATGTTCATTGAACATGACCTTGGTTTTGTCCAAGTTCATCCGTAGGCCGATGCGTAAAGAAGAATCAGCCAGGTCATTCAGCATCTGTTGTAGGTCCTGCAGCGTCTCCGCCATTATAACAATGTCATCTGCAAATCGCAAGTGAGAGATGTATTCGCCATTTATGTTGATGCCACGTCCTTTCCAGTTCAGCGTCTTAAACATATCCTCCATTGCATTTGTGAACAATTTCGGGGAGATGACGTCCCCTTGTCTCACTCCTCGATGCAATGGTATAGGATTTGTCTGCTGATTTTGTACTTGGACGGACATGGTGGCTGCTTCGTACAGACATCTCATCACTTGGATATATCGCCAATCTACTTGGCAACGCTGCAGGGACTCCAGAACAGACCAGATTTCAACCGAGTCGAAGGCCTTCTCATAGTCCACGAATGCTAGACACAGGGGTTGATTATACTCTTCGGTCTTCTGTATAATCTGCCGCACAGTGTGAATGTGGTCTATGGTGCCGTATCCGCTCCGAAACCCAGCCTGTTCCGGTGGTTGAAACTCGTCGAGTCTTCGCGCAAGACGGTTCGTGATCACTCTTGAGAATAGCTTATAGACGTGGCTTAGAAGGGAAATGGGTCGATAGTTCTTCAACAGGCTTTTGTCACCCTTTTTGAAGAACAGGACGACCACACTCCTACTCCACGCCTTTGGAGTTCTCCCTTCGAACAGGACAGCGTTAAAAAGCTTTTGGAGCTCCCTCAGTACGGGTTTACCTCCAGCCTTTAACAGCTCTGTAGTAATGCCGTCCTCTCCAGGGGCTTTTCCATTTTTAAGCTGCCCAAGAGCAATCTCGATTTCGCCAACGCTGACTTCTGGCAGGTCTTCAGTGTAATGGCGAGTTAACGTGGCTCTAGAGTCCTCATTTCCGGGATCAGGTCGAGATGCATGCGAAGCGTATAACCGGCCATAGAAGTCTTCTACCTCCGAAAGAACTGCCGGCTTTGAGGCGACAACTTCTCCACTTGCTGTGGTCAGCTTCGTCAGGTGGCTTCTTCCGAGAGATTGTACGAACACCTTAGACCCCCGATTTTGCTCTATAGCTCTTTCGATTGAAAGAGTATTAAAGCACCGGAGGTCGTGACGCACACGTTTATTTATCTCCCGGTTAAGAGCTCTTTTTCCGGACGAAGTGGTGGGTGGGTCTTCACGTCGTTGCCTCATTAGCCCTAAAGTCCCTTCGGAAAGTTTCGACTTCCTGCCATTGCGCCGCATGTTACAAAATCTCTTACCTTCCTCCCTGAGGACTCGAACCACATTTTCTAGGTTTCGGTCAACGTCAATTGTGGTTTCCAAGGCAGCAAATTGGTTCTCCAGGTTTGACTGGAACGTTTCAGATCCTATCAAGGTTTGGAGCAGGGTTGGCCGGAGTCTGGACTTCACCAAACGGACTCGTTCGGCTCTAAAGTCGATATTCAGAGTGCCTCGGACAAGTCTGTGATCGCTGCCGGTATTAAACCTGTTGATCACGGAGACATCTCTGAATATGTGCCGCTTGTCCGCCAAGATGAAGTCGATCTCGTTTTTCGTCATAGTGTCGGGGCTCTGCCACGTCCACTTCCTTTGGGGCTGCTTCTTGAAGAAAGAGTTCATCAAGAAGAGCCCCTCCCGTTCGAGAAAGTTGACGAGCATCTGCCCCCTATGATTCCTGGCTCCAAATCCATGGGATCCTACTACCGATTCGCTGCAATTTTGTACTCCCACTTTAGCGTTGAAGTCCCCCATGACAACACTGTAGTGGGTCTTGGTAGTGAGGTGGAGGGCCCTTGATATATCATCAAACATTTCCTCCACCTCATCGTCCGAGTGCGTCGAGGTCGGCGCGTACACTTGCACCACCTTGAGACTATATCTCTCAGTGAGCTTGACGATCAGGTACGCGACCCTGTTCGACACACTGGAGATCTCCACAATGTTGTCGGAGAGGGACTTATTGACCAGAAACCCGACGCCACCTTGGGATTGTTGGTCACCTCCACGGAAGTACATTAGGTGGCCTGACTCAAGGGTTACGGTGTCCTCCCCCTCTCTTCGGACTTCGCATAAACCCAGAATGTGCCACCTAATCTTCCCAAGTTCCACCTCAAGTTGCGCCAGATGCGAGTCAAGCCGTAGCGTGCGCCCGTTATACGTCGCCAGGGTCAGTTTTTGATGGTGGCCTCCCGTAGCCCGGAGATTCTTAGCACCCCCCGCCCCGCCGTTACCATGGTCGCCACCATGACCAGGAATAGCGGGACTGCCGGGAACTGGGGGCCGTGGCCTATAGTTCCTGTCCATATGTAGGTTTTGCCCGTAATCGCCACGCTGGGCAGGCGTGTTGGCGATCGCAGGGTGCAGCTCTCGCACCGGTGACGCTGCTGCCCGTCACCGGCCTCTAATTTTTAGCTGCACCATATACCAGATGTTCTGCTAAAGTAGAAATCCCTTAGTCGCCTCTTACGACACCCACGGGCAAGAGATGGGGCGGGAGTTGGTATTCTTTAGTGCCGCTCCCGCACGGCATTCAAAATTATATTAACTGGAAATTATTAGAAAAACTTCGTAAAAGACTATAAAGAATAAGTGGTGAAGAAAATGTTTCTACCAACTGGGAAGTTCCGGCGGAACTCAGTACAAAAGGAAAGACGAAAACGATCCGTGGCTTTTCGCATACACTTCGTAGTGCTTCATTTACATATAAGAAAATTGCACAATCTTTTCTAATTACGAGAGCAAAATAATAAACAAGTGTTATTACGTATTGCGAACAAAAAACGCGAATTCTTCCAATTACGGGAATACCTCGCTATCAGTCTAGTCATGACAAGGCAACAAGTGATATTGGTGGAAAAGAAAATTATGCATCGAGCACAAAATAGCGTGAGTAGGGTTTGTTTACGATGCACAACACAAGCTATTTCACAGACGCCATCTACGCGAGATCAAGATGTCCGCAACATGGAAACAATAGCCCCTTAAGGCTATTCCCAGTCGCTCCCCAATTACTCACTGCCTCAACCGAAACGATTGTATTACTAGAACAGAGCATCAATCTAGCCTTTTAATAAGGAAGAAATAGGAATAGCCTGTGGGCACGATGCCATTGCGCAGTAGCTTGGGACATAAATAAATATTAACTATCCTTGGGATTTTTATGTTCATATTTTTATATTGCAAAAACTACTGTTTACTTTCTAGACTGATATCTTAGATATCACAGGCTATGTAACAAAAATCCTATCGGTCTAGTTTGCCTTAGCAGTCGCTACTATGTCCAAACTTTCCGAATCTTTAAACATGGTTTAACAGTACCCCACTGGCTCGGGACAAGGCTTTCTAATATTTTTTCCTATTACTCCCACCCCAAGAATTTTTAACGCACTACATTGAACGTCATTGGCACTACATCATTTTATGCGTAATCGTCGTCATAATTTTAACTCGTTATTACATCTTCTATCTCCTCGCGCTTTTCAGGGTACACTTGCACCATGATCCAGCTTTTGGCAAATCCAATTACAACATTGGACATGCTTTCATCTGACCTCTACAACCAGAACCATTGGATCATGTCTACTTACTCGTAGTAACTGCGTAGCTTAGGTTTGTTTACTATGTTTTCCTCTGAGTTAGTGGCAAAAACGCACATACAAAAAACCAAAGGTCCCGAGGTTCGAACAATCGAAGTCACGGATGTGAGGTGACATTTTAAACCACTATACTACTACACATCATTATTATTATCTTATTTCATCGATATTCAATTAAATTTCCATAACATCACGTTACATTTGAACCCTAACATGTTGCACTTTTAACTTCATATAATTTTTTTTTGAGATCTTGTGTATTTTGTCTTGGGCCAATAAATATTTTTCTTTCTTTCTATATTCTCTGCTGTAGCCCTAATGTCACATGGAAACCTACTCATCTCTTGCGAACCGGTCAAATATACGAGTATATTCCTGGACATACCTTGAACTTAAAAAACATTGTTACTTAATTGGTCGAGGTCCGCCATATTGAATCAACATTGTGATCGCGGGGTGACGAAGAGAAAACATATTTTCATTAATTAATTGTCGACCTATTGGCAACTATTACTTTCACCTAAATCGATTGTCTGAATATCTGTATGATATACGCTTTAATAAAATGGAAGGGATGGATCTCGCCTTTGTTTTAACAATTCTTAGTTGTAACACTCAACTTTACGATAAGCTCATTCGTTGAATACCTATAAGCAGTGACGAAAATAGAAACATAATTATGATATAAAACATCCTTATTTTCTTCCTCGACCCTTTAGCATGAGACTTTTGATATAGAACGGTTACCTTTACGATATGATATTAATATAGGTAATAGATAATTAAGAAGAGATAAAAAATACAGATACAGGTAAATATTTTATCTGATATTGTATGAGTAACAGTGGAACGACTTGGCCTCTGGAGCCCATACTGTGCATTGTAATATCTGAATGCACTGTTTATATCTCGTGTAGCACTTTTCAGCAGTCGTGACTCGTGATCACGGAATGGCTCAGATGTTTTGCGTCAAAAAGTTATTTGTTATTTCTACCTTCACTTTATAATTATTTTAGAAAATGGTAGCAATATCATTTTTGGATTTTTTAAAATCTTGTCTTCTATGAGTAGTTGAGTTAGGGAATGGTCCCGGGAAATCCCGGTCCCGAAATTCCCGGGAAATCCCGGGATTTGGCGACGACTAAAATACCCGGGACTCATGACCTCGTCCCGGGACTTTCGGGACTAAGTAAAGAGCTCTATTTTAAGTGAGATTTTTGGCAGATTTGCAAAGGTTGATCCGTGGCTCACCGTTCAAATTAAATTGCAATTAAAATACTGAAAATAATAAACGTTAGATACTATTCTTTCGGGACCACCTGTCGCGGTCCCGAATGACCCTGCAAAAATGTATTAAAATCAAAAAGGGGCTTTCGGGACCGCGGTCCCGGTCCCAAAAGCCTCCCGACCCATTTTTAAGATTATCTCGCGATTATTCCTCAATTTTGTAAAATGTGTACTATGTGCAGGAAGTTATCGGTTAATTTCGAATTAATGTTATTGTTTGCATCATGTTGCGGCTCCATTTATCGAGAGAGGAATTTTAAGGGCAGTAGTAATGCTCTAAGCTGGGGCTGCCCAACAGAGTATTGTTGAGGAGATTGACACAAGACAAAAGTTATGGTTACGTTATCGTGTTACTGGTGAAGTGGCTGAAAGACACCCAGGCGGGAAGCGCATAACCACTCAACAAAAAGATCGATTTTTGCTAGTTGCCGCGAGAAGACAACCAAATGTTACGGCCATGCAATTGGTTCAGAGGCTCCAGCCAGAGCACCAGTTGCTTGTGAGTGACCAAACTGTGAGGAAGAGGTTGCATGAAGCTAGCCTTCATGCCCGCAGACCGTTTCGTACTCCAGCACTACGCAGAAGAAATCGTAGACGGCTAGAGTGGGCTCGTGAACATTTGCTCTGGGAAGATAACTAGTGGTCTGTGGTGCTGTTTACCGATGAGTCCTAGTTCGGTCTCCATCCCGATACATATAGAGTACGTGTTGGCGAATTCCTGGACGTGAGAGCCGCTCCCACCAACCTCAGGAAGTCCATCCACATTACGACGGGACAATTATGGTTTGGGCAGGAATTCATGTTGGTGGAAGAACAGACTACGTTCGGATCAGAAACACCATGACGGGTGAAAAATGCCGTAACGAGGTGCTAGTACCAATAATCTACCCCCATCGACTACAAATGGGCCAAGAATACACGCTCATGGACGATAACGCCCGTCCGTGAGAGTGAGAGTGGTGACGAGCTGGGTGTAGGTGCACGACGAATTGGTCTTAGGTAGCTCAATCGCCTGATCTAAACCCCATAGAACACGCGTGGGACATGCTCCAAAGAAGGGCTTTGAGGAATTTCCCTGCAAACATTGCGGCGGAAGAGCAACTTTTTATGCATCTTAGCCAGACCGGAAAATTCACACTACTGTTAAAAACAGAATATTTTTTTCTTATTTTTTTGAGAACCACATTCATTGTTAGTTTACCATTATTTCAAATTTTTTTTTATTTGAAGAATTTTTTTATGCCAAATAAAACAGTTTTCTTTTATTCTGAAGTGTACTCTAATGGGCTATATAAAAATATTGTTGTATGTTATTTTTAATAATTTTTTAGTTAATTGAGTTTATACAAAATATTTCTAGACAGTGTTGATGTGTGTATTAATTTGTAATAAATACTCGTGTAGCGAAAGCGTGTAGAAATCCAGCGTTTTATTGCCTAGAAAACGAATAAATATCACATTCTGATAAAAATCCCGAAAGTCCCGAAAGTCCCGGGAATCCCGGTTCCTTTATCAGGTCGTCCCGAAATTCCCGGGACTCAAATATGGCACCGGTTCTTCATTACCTATTGAGTACGTATCCATGCATACATAATAATTATTAATTAATTTTTACTAATTATTAGGCTTGTTGTGCATTTTTTACACCGGGCATTTCGCAGACAACTTCCATAACATCAAAACTCGTAGAAGCGATCGATTCGGAAAAAAATTTACTTCAGAGGCCAGCGCAGGAGGAACAACTTAAAGAAAAAGGATAGAATCGGAAAAAGTTTAAAAATACGAATACAAATCGAATCCGTAGCCAGGAACAAACCGACCGCAGCGGGAGTAGGTAGGTATCGGAGTTTAGAATGTTTTAAAAGTGAGTCGCTTGTGCGGGGCGCCGCCGAGCGATGGATAAAACGGCGGATATTCTTTATACCTACCTCCGATATCTTCGTTTTATTTTCAATTTTATTGATATTTTAAATAGATTATTTCGCATTGGTTTCAGATGTATTTTAAATAAATAAACTTATTCATTCAAATGGAATCACAAATTAAACGACAAGCAAAAGGTTTCTACTACTAATAGACTACCGATTTGGAGTTATGGTTGAAAAATCAGCTATTAAACCAGAGGTCTCGAGTTTGATTTCCGCAATGTACAAACTTCTAGGGAATGAACATAGAAATATAACAAATTGTACGTGTGTGTGGCGATAAAATTAAAATGAAAAAATAAAAAAGTACATAGTAACCAAAAATATATATATTTTTTTTATGTTTGCAGTCGTCTGGCACCCACACAATACGAGTACAAGCTATGCTTAGATTGGGGCAAGACGACTTCGCTTGCTAATAATACCAGGACATTTATTACTTTCTTTCCTCTCCCGCTCGACAGGGTCCGAAGCAATGTTGTTACGGCGCGAAGCCTCTGTACTCTGTGGTCGGCGCCCCCGCCCCTGCCGCGTAAATATAGCGCGGTTTTGATGCCCCGCGCATCCGCGAAGGCCGCTCTCGAGCACAAATGCAATTACAGAATGAGGACGCCTCTTTTGACACATTTCACTGGAAGCCACCGCTTATTGCACTGTTGAGGCTCCGCTCCGCTGAACTTCAATATTGCTAATATTGTAAATGCAAAAAGTGAGGATGAATGGACGTGGCACAAAACGAGTGGATGGATTTAGATGAAACTTTACAGTAATGTTTTATTTATACATCGGAATACTACATAATCTATTTTATAGGTATTTGGATAGGTATATATAGCATGCCCATGATTGGTTTAAAAGTGAAGAAAGAATAATGACAAGGTAGAATTATAAAACCCTAGGTCGCTCTTCGATTTGAAGCTTACAAAATGCAATTACGGATTAAAGTCGTTTCCTTTTAAATCATTCCAACAGAAACTTCACTACTGCTCGTTGCAATGTCGCATAGATCAAATTGAACTTAAAGGATGAATTAGGTATGGTTCGGACTTAAGTAACAAGTGTACAAAGTATATTTTAACATAAGATTTGATGCTTCCCGCGGCATTCGAACCCAACGCTCTAACCACTAGATTCAAGGTAACCGACGCAGAATAAGATATAGAAAATTTTCAAAAAAAAACAGAGTTACTCGTTAGAAACACCTAATTAACCGCCTGCGCTTAACCAAACAAAATGTAACAATGCAGAGAAATGAAATAAAGGAGAATATTTTCCACTTGGTTGAGCCAGAGGGCACATTATTCAAAAGTTCAAATAGCTCGACTAAATAATTGTAGCCGCGTCTATTGTCTGAACGGAACTAAACGTTAGTTGTTAAATACAGTGAAACATTTTGCAACAAACTGCGAGCATTTTGAGCACCTGCTTCACATAGGATGCTGTTAAAATGTTTTCACAAATTGTATCGATTCGGAGACTGTTTTTACCAAAAACGAAATGTGCATCAGACGGATGCTAATGTCTTACTTTGGTAATTGCAATAGTATATCATTAAGTTCTTTTTGGAACCAAGAGTTGTAGGGGGGTTTAAATGGCTATAGACTTTAATATGTATTGTGTATTATTTAGACATTTCGCTGCATTTAATCAATGAAGTAGGTATATTTAATGGCTTCTATCATGTTTTAAGACACACTTGTTTCCGCCCATGTCAATCACTAAAGCTGGAGGCGCTCGTGGCGCAGCTATGACAGTGGTTCGTTAGAGATAACAACAGTCAAGCTACCCACGCCGCGGTCGGTTAATGGATGGGTGACAATTCTGACCACATTAAGTGACATTTATTTCGAGCGTCTCCGTGCTTCGGAAGGCACGTTAAGCTGTTGGTCCCAGCTGAGATTTACTATATTTAGATATTAGTCGGCATGCCTAGTCAGTGGCCATTTGGCGGCTTGATAACATCTGAATTAAGGTTGGTCACTTGCCTTACGCACCCCTGCACCAACCCGCACTAGGCCAGCGTGGTGGAGTATGGCCCACACTATCTCACAATTGAGATAAGGCCTGTGTCCCAGTAGTGGGAACGTATATAGGCTGATGATGAATGATTAAAGAAACATGTTTTCCTTTTGCGTTAAAGATTTCGATTTTAATGGGAACCAGGTATTTGTTTTTGATTAATTTATTGTAAATTTATCTTCGCTATTCTACCACATATGCAAAATCATAAACGTACACAGCACAATGGAAAATGCGTACAATAAATTTCTACACGCCGTGTGGAATAAACACGGAAAATTCTCAGGAACAGTGCATTTCAGTGTTCCGATCATTAATTGTAACTCATTCCTGCACTCAACGCGCAGTTTTGGCAGCTTAGTAGACAGTAAGGTCTCGTTTGCTCCTCATTATTTCGAATTAACACCTCACTCCTATTGTCACAATTAAACGAACAAGACATTTAAACTATTTATTATACAGGAGGATTTCTCTTGTGAAGGAGGTAGTAAGTGATACAGACACGCTGTTTTACAACAGTAATGTGCAAATATTATTTCCATCTTTGTTCTAATTAAAAAAAAGAATGGTTTTAAAATAATTGTATGAAACAAGCGTCCGTTAATTAAAAAAGAACTTTTATTTATAATAAAATTTAGTAGAATGCAAAAAATGAATTGTGTTTGCATAGTAACACTAATTGTATAGATTTTATTTTGCAACACACGTGGTACCGGGGTACCAACACTTTGACAACAGAGAAAGTTTCTTGGAAGCATTTCAAGATTTTCTCTGACAATATAGACTTTCGTATCAAACCAGCTGACTAGCAGAAAGGAGTAATCTAGAAAATGAATAGATGGTCGTCTGCCAGCATTTGACCCTTATTTATGACTTTTATGTCATAATACAATCAAACTTCAAATTCTAATTTTATCAATTTTTTTTAAAGAAACTGTAATAACGGTAAAGTTGTTTTGGTTCTGCTGTTCGGTTTATGGGGGTTTAAAAATGAAATGAAAAGGCGTGGTCTAGTTTTATACTTTTATTTGTTTTTTTAGCAGGTGACATCAATTGAAGAGGAAGACTATATACCAAGAGTTTTATACTACTGTCTGGGCCCTTAATGCAATAAAAGAACTTACATAGTAAATTACACTTCTTACAAAAAAGTTCATTATAAATGCTAGATAAATATTGTGTTAAAATCGAAGAAATATGTGTTAAAAAGTGATGTCATACAAATGCCTGAAAAGTGAAGATAGTTAAGAAATTATTACATAAATAGTTTCATCTCAATCTCGGTTCATAGATCTTTGCACTACGTATACACAAGATGAAACGTGGGCGGCGGGCTACTTTTATGAAGCGTGCGTTTGTCGACTAAAATAACCATTTCGTTTTTTATCTAATGGCAAACAAATATCTTCCTCGAAATTTTTGTTTTTGAGTAGACATTATAAGTGAGAGCGGAGATAAATGAAATAATTTTAAAAGGATTAATAAGAGTAAAGGTCGCTGGAATCTTACGCCACTTCATAAAAATCCATCGACTTTTTAATGGGCGAATTTATAATACATTTTTTTACTGTCAGAGCTTTAAGGGAAAGTATTTGTCAGACATTCAGATTGGTATTTTCTCCTCTCAAGGATTTTGGAGATGTCGCAGCAACCGCTTCTAAAACCAGACCAGCCGACGATCGACTCTAGATACCCAGATCAGTCAATGCGCTCAGAAAAATACTATATTTATTCCAACAGCACTATCAGGCTAAAGCCAATCTAAAACTAGTTTACTCATAACCCAAAAACGTGGGTTAGTAGTCGATTCGCACGAAAATAATTTGACTCAATCATACAAAAATAACTCTAACATGACAGAAAATTTACGATAACGTTTGTGAAACATAATAGTGCACAATTTTCTATCTCACACTCTTAATAATAATTAGAGTTATTCTTTCACGTGCATTTGCAACTTTGTCTCGAAATGAATTCATGTGGGAATTTAGAGTTAATAGCAAGTAAATTGGCCATTGCCATTTTTCATTCCATTATAAAGTATAAGTATTAATGTAAGTTAAAAGCTGTGTCGCATCATACTCATAATTTGTCAGGCGAACCACATTACACAGCCCTTATGTTATGGTTTCCATCATTGAGATCAAGTCATTACTATTACAGTATTAACTTAATTAACGTCCTTATAATGGCAATTGACAGGTGACCTTTAGCACTGGTTTACTTCCAAGGCCAATTTCAAGCTTCAGACCGTAATAATAATTACCTACTATTAAAAATCTTTTTTTTTATTGTTCTCAAAAATGTTACAAAAGAAATCCAATTTTGGGGTCTGCCAAACTGCTGAGCAGTTTGTCGGCAGTCGTTCTCGTGAATCTTCTGTGAAAATCTGAATTGTGAAAATCTGAATTGTGAAGTAATAATCAATGTTTAAATATAACAAAATACCCCGCTCACGGCCCTGCATTTAGCGCACTGGCCTAACCAGATGTTTTACAAGCTTACTATTTTCAAAAAAAGTACGTAGATCAAAAGTTGAAAATCGTTTTTAGTGTGCCAAAGCTCAAAGCATCGTGGGCGCGAACGCTCTTCATTAAACCGACCGACAGACGGTCGGATTCAAAACATATTATAAAATACCTACTTCCAGTTATTTACTGTCGTCGGATTTTTCGCCAATGACTCACCGTTCGAGTAGTGTTCCCTAGCATTTTTATGACAAAGCCGGTAGAGACGTATTCTATGTTATTTCGCCTGATTGCGCTTTTTACGATCAGAGAAACAGAACAAAAGCTATATCAAACGAAATCTCAAGAATGGTATTATGGTATGGTATCGGATGCCCCCGCATAAATGCATTTGTTAATGTAATCAACATACTTAAACAATATTGTTAAAATTAAATTAGAAGAAAATACATTATACATATCTCAGCATACAGAATACTCGTCGCACTTTAGTACGATGACTAATTTAAAGGTATCGGCTCACAAAGAGAACCGTTTATTTAATTCCTAGCTAGCCAATACCGATCAACTCACCTAAAAGTGTAAACAATGTTTTTGTTGCTTAAAGCATCCATAGACTTGTCTTTGAAACTACCGAGTAAAGCTTTTGACCGCCTTTTTGAAACAGTGGCTAAGCCCGGGTATAAAAACACGGAGGTCGTGGGTTCGGTCCCGCCTTGGGTCTGGTTGGTGGTAATCTGCCACCATAACAGCTCTGGCTGTGTTCCGGCAATATTAATGTGGGAGCCAGTACACTTGAAATTAGAAGCTCGGAGATCAGTGAGTCTAAAGTCTGGCAGCACATCGAGGGACGCTTCCAGGTTAAGCATCAATCAATAGAATAGACCGCAGTGACCGCTTACCATAAGGTGGGCTGCGTGCCTGTCTGCCAGTGCCAACTGAACTAGTATAAAAAAGCTAAGTAACATAGATAACAGGCATGAGCATATAAGAAGGAGTACATAGTACACGTTATCTTCATACAAAAGCACCGCGCGCGGCTTGTATCGCGTCGTTAGTACAGGATCAAACGGATCGAGATTTTGTTTGAGTGTGCACTGTGCGTGCGGCGACGCAAAGATGCTATGGCGCACACATACAAGCCGCGGTGATGTGAGGTGTATTGAAGATAACGTATTGTGTACTCTTTTTACAATGGCATGAGGTTAGGAAAACATCTAATTAAATTCCACTAGCTTAGCTTCCGGAACAATGTTGAAGGAAATACAAATGATCGCACCTTCCCCGAATATCCATTTGACGTGAGAAGCTGCCTTATTGAATACTGATATTCTCAAGGCACGTACTGACGACGAAACCAGTGCACCGTAATGTGTAAACGTTAGGATCCCAAATCGAATGCACACAATTACAAGATGGCAAACATTATACGTGATAGTTTTGTAAGCGGGGAAATTTCGGTTTTAATGTTTTGTTTATTTATAACGAGTATACATTTTGGTACTTGAAGATGAGGTACCTACCTCTGCACGGTTTGTAGTAGAAGTAGCATTAGCAATTGCTATAATTTCTTATTGTTACACTAAGTTTTTGAATTACTAACCTTCCGCCCGCGGCGTTGTATGTAAACTTTAAGAATAAAGTGTAGCTGATGATTTTCCCAAATCTTAGTAACGAGAGACAGACAGACAGAGTTACTTACGCATTTTAGTATAGCTTAAGATGATTAGCTACTTTTGTACGCTGACTTAAACAATTTACATTACGAAGAAGGTTGACGATCAGACAATATTGCGATAGCGTGGATATGATTATCTGTTCACCTCATACAGTAGATATCTTATACACCAGAGGTATTACAGACCTGATGCCTTTATTCACAGGTTCTATGCTATCATGAAACAACGTTTGGAAATACAGAAAATCTTGTTGATAATGTAGGTAATTCTAAGTTCAAAAAGACATAGTAGTCTTGTAACAGTTTATGAATGCATCTCTCTATTTTAGTTGACTGTGAAAATAATGTTTTTTTGGTACTAAAAGTTCAAGGTCCATTCCTACATTGACGCACTTGAAGTGCGTGTCGAACGCATTTTCAAATCTAGTCGTTTCCTGAAATTGCAGCAGTTAATAAAACATAAGCTATTTGTTACGTATCAGATATATTTATACCATAGGAAAATCAAGTTAAACACTTCACTTAATTTTCGGAAGGTACCTAATAATAGCGTGGGTTCATGCACGTTTGATTTACCATACACACAGTATAACATGTGGACAGCGAAGTCTATACATAAAAGGAATCAATTCTGAATATTAATAATATTATAAATTCATATTGTTAGGCGAATAATTGGTTCACTCGATTAACACATCACTATAGTCACCGCGTACGGTGCCCCGCACTAGTCGGGGAGATTGACAGATAGATTTTACCGCGCTTGCAATGTTCAATGCCGAATAATGTAAAAGCTTATTAAATTGTAATTATCAAGAGAAAGGTCTTTATATCTAATAATATCTATAAAAATAATTTGGCCTGTCTGTCTATTACGGGTATTACGCTAAAAGTCACCAAGCAATTCGTCCTATAATTTTCTTATGACCGCAGTAGTCGAGAAAGGTTCGTTTATATCACAGAACAAGAAAATTTTATGTGTTAATATTAAACATAATTTCGTAATTTATTGTGCAAATGCAAAACACTGCAAGCCTACGAACTTTATTTCTTACATTATAGCATTGTAGATAATTTCTGGCAAACTAAAAATATTTTACTGCTGTTAATTTTTTAACAAGTTTTAGATTAGAGTAGAGACAACGATTACTAGAGTGAAAAGTTTTTCATGGAAATCTATTTTTCAATGTCCCTGTATTGCACTGCGAATGTCAAATTAATCATACGCTCGAATCAACTGCAGCTGTGAGTTTGCTCTGTAGAATCTGTTATATACTGGCATATTACCAACAAAGTTTACAGAATAAACTGAGATCTATTCGACTACGTGGTGCAGAACTTAGGCGGGCCTGTCGAAGAACTGATAGGAGTTCCTATGGAGCGTACACTAACGTTCTGTCAAAAACTCTCGTACACGATGTCTTAGTGAAGTTGCTTCACGCAGATCAATCAACTGTTACGTATTTGTGTTTGTGTGATATTGTTGGATTAACCTTTACGGCAGTCTAAATATTGTTGCGGGGTAACCACTAATTCAATTCAATGAGAAATAGTCTGGTTTATTACACTAACACGCCACATTGCTAAAAATAAATATTTTTTTTTATGAAAGAGGGACAAATTAGTACGTTTATAATAAGGAAATAGTTATTAAAACGTTAAAACGACACATAGCAAGTTACTATTGAATACATTAATATACAAACAAAAATACAACGCCTCACTGTTTATCAATAAAGCGCGTAATGTACTCACATACTAAATTTCACACCACAGTTATAATTGCGACTGATTTCTATTGTGTGGTTGGCAACTAACCAATCATAGTCTGAAGGGGACCTAGCCACAACCATATTCATGACTAGAATTGAATCCATAACCACCGCAGTTCAACTACAATCCACTGTTAGGAAGGTAACATAAAGTATAGTGCACTTCAATTTTTTACCACAAACTCCAAGAATAGTTGGCGTCACAAAAAACTTCAACAGTCGCAACAGTTTTTATTCTAGACTCGTCTTTACATACGACTTAATAGTAGTATCATTTCACTTACGTCAGAAATAATGCATCATCCATGCAATAACCCTGAAAACTAACAATCGATGTTTTATAGTCAATTACTTATGTCAAAAGATACACATGTTTAAGTATGTGACTATTTACTACATAACCAAGAATCTACTTATTAAATTATGTAATTGCTTACGTTTCTAATTTAATATTCTATGAATGTCTTTGTGATATTCATGTGTGTATAGATAGTGTGATTAGTGATTATGCTCCATATGGCAATTTTTTCCACTAAGGTCGAGAATGTTTATGTGATTAAAATTGTGGGTTCTGATTTCTGATTATTTTGTATCTGGGTGGTAAAATGAACATACTCTCACTTAAACATAAATTAATCAATATTACTCTAGTATGTGTGTGTGTGTTGATTTACTTTGCAATAAGTTTATGCAATATTGATGTCTCAAATATTTTGTAGCATTCTTCAAGTTTACGAGTACTCTTATTCAACAAGCTAAAAGTATGGAATCATTATTATAATAAAGAACTAAGGAAGGGGAAAAAAACACATTCATGTCGAGAATCATCGAGATCATAACCAACAAAGGACAACGCAAGAAGTTGTATGGGCTCTGTCCCCACCCACCAACAGACTTGGCACTTGTTTCAATATTATTATGACATTTCATATAAAGACAAATAACCATTTTTAATCCAAAAAATGACGGGGTATTCAAAAACAATAAAACCGTCCTTATGCCGTAGTACGCCTGAGATCCAGAATTGCGCTGTAAGTGTCTAGCTTCAAGTAGACTCGACTATAAAATATTTTTTAAGATTATATTTTGATTGAATACTTTTATTTAGGGGCTACTCTTGATCGCCTGCACATTATTTTCACAATTAACTGTGCCAAAAAAATACTTGAAAAATACAACATTCAAATTCGATTTGCGTGAAATCCCCATTCCTACGGCGGATGTCGTCATACAAAAAAAAGATCAGTATGGCAAGAGGTATAAATAGAGATACGTTTGAAATCTGTTGGTGGGTGGGGACGCTCCTTTGCATAGTCCTTTAACTGTTCATGAACATATTGAAAGGTATGCCTATCAATATTTCACTGCAAGTCGAAGCTCTCTATGCCTGATCACTCTACAGTAATTACAGACTGCTGTCCCACCTTGCTATAAGAGCCAGGGAGTGTACCTGTGCTAAGCAACACTCACTTGTGCACTTTTAATATATTCTGTGTAGTTAATAAAGATTGGCCGTAACCGAAACTCATTAGGTTATCCGTCTGATGTAGTGTTATAGCTGTTGATAAACCAATTTAAATAAGTAAATAAATAATGTCCCATGCGCTTATTACGTGCGGGTGGGGGGTGATTGGAACAGTAATCGCATCTACAGGGTCGTCGTGAACGTGCTTCGGCCTTCGATGGCTAGGCTTGAGACTAATGGGGATAATTTACGGCCTTAACTGCTATTGAATGTTTGCCTAGACGCTTCTTCTATGTAATAAGCGATAGAAGGACATATAAATTGCGGTTTAAGTCTTCTTCGGGTAAATATTTATTTTCTTCGTCTTTCATATCTAAATTACATTGAGATATAAGGCCATGCCAACTAAATTTAAATAAACAAAAATGCTTACATAATTAAGGTGATTGCAAAAATCAATTCACAAAACTTGGAGTGCAGAAAACGTAATCGTATATACTTTGTCTAAAACAAATCCCATTTAACATAGTTTTCAAAAACATACGAATGTTGTTACATACCACGGTATAATAATTCTTACAGTAGAGCGAGATTACTATATTTTGCCCTACGTTGTGCGCTATCTCTTATCTTATTATAGATATCTCCTTCATCCGAGAAGAATTGCAAGAGTTGTCTTCATAAACCCCGCCTTATGTTGAGGCCAGTCGCGCTGTGCTCAAGAAAAATCCTAAGACTTTCCTCCACTAGTAGCATGCATTAATTTTTCTGTGGCCTTCCTAACGCCACTTCAGCTTGTTTTTGACGAAAGAAACCAAACAAACAATTTTTTTGGCAACTAACGTAACTTTGACATGTGTCGACAAAATGTTAACAGGAAGTTGGAAACTTGGCATTATTTTTTCCTACAAGCATTTCGGTTGCTTTAAATTCTCCAACGTTTCAGTTTAAATGTTTACGTCGGGAATATACATATATAATTGCAACACAAGTGCAGAGCAGTTCACTCGCCTCAAACTTTCTCGTCCAAAAATAAACAAAGCAAATACTATTGCAAGAAAATTGCAGCTCCGAGTTGTTAAGTTGTGATTTCAAAAACACAATTTCCCTTTTTGTTACACCGACTTGATATCTCATGGAAAAAATGTGCTTCAATTGACAAGACTGGTATTATTACATGCACTATACTAGTACCAAATTTCAATTCCTTGGGCATTTATCACACTGCGCCTTCAAACTCAGCATAGTACAAGTACCTACAATGGGTCCTAGCCTAGTCGACGGGTAAACATTACTTACATTATATTTTACTTTTGTAAATATCCAGTTTGTTTTGTCGTTGGGCCTGTGGGGCCGTCCATTAATCACGTGAGGTCGTTTTTCTCATTTTTTGACCCCCCCCTCCCCCCTGGTGATATTTGGTGAGGTTTGGGACCACCCCCTCCTCCCCCCCTCTGGATCACGTGTATTTTTTTGGAAGTCTATGTAAAGGCTATTTTTGACTGGAAAAAAATATTAAAAAAATGGCGTTTTGATTCGAAAAACATTTATATGTATTTGTAATAAAATTAATGAATAATTAATTAATGTTGTCTTCGTCCCACGGAGTGGCAAGACTTTAATTTAAGGTTACAACTGGTAAAGCTTCTTCTTCACTGGCAGTTGTTATTGGCTGAGAGGTTTGTGACATATTAACTTCGGTTTCGTCAAGCCACTCGGCACCATCATCCTCGCGCCGTTCAAAATTTCGGTTCAGAAATAGCGCTTTTTGACAAAAAATAAATAAAATTAATACACGTGATGTCTAACGAGACCCCCCCTCCCCCCTCGTGATGTTTCGTGATGTTTTCCGTACCCCCTCCCCCCCCTTTTGAGCCTCACGTGATTAATGGACGGCCCCTGTTTTACTTTATAGATACGTAAGATAACCATAATGTTGTCTTCTTTTTTTTTTAATTGACAGAGAGACAGCAACATTACGTGACAGATTAGTTATTACAATCTTAACCGTCAGTAGTGAAACTGATCCTTAAACTTTAAAGGTTAATTAATTGATAACTCTCTAGACCTAATGACCCAGGTAATAATGAAACGGAATTACGGAGCATTTAGGTTTGTCTACTAATCATGCCTATTATTCATCAGATTGTTTTGAAACTTTTGCGAGTTATTTTGACGACGCTGCGTAGGTTTCTGGTCATAAACACTATTTAACTACATATTTAGTAAAGCAAATAGGACACGGTAACCATACTGTGTAGATACGAATAGAACTGAAAAAAGTAATATTGATATCAATGATTACGCATCAATCATGCCAAATATTTCTAGAAATCTCTAATTGTTTTAAAATATGGTACTTATTCAAACTAAAATTAAATAAATACAAAACTTACGAGTATTTTACGAAACTACGATTACACTCATTTTAAATATTAATTCGAAAAGTTGTTAATATCTAAATGGTTGCGATAAACACATTACATATTTTTAGAAGAAAGACGATAGTGCAAAATCTAATATTATCTTACTGAAAGACCGACAGCAATTACATTAATGAAAAACAGTTCCGCTGATTGTATGATCATGGTCAAGGCACACCCCGATGAATAAAGGTAAAAAACAATGATATTAGGCAAAAATAGTATGCAGAAGAAACATACTAAAGTTGGGACAAAGATGTATAAAGAGACATCTAATTTGAAAGTTTATTTATAATATTAATTTAAAAATATTCAGAAATATCAATTAAACAATAATTAGCCACCATAAAATTACTTACATCAATACTTTAATTCACAAACATCCAGAGACAATTTAAACACATCATCATCATGCTTTCATCACATTTTTTCTACGCAATACTTATGAAATAAAATCATCTTAACACAATAATCATATAACGAACTACTACTAGAACCGATAATTGACATACTTCATTTGTTTTCAAAAATCAAGATACTTTATTTATTTATTTTCTAACCGGGAATCAGACACCCTTGGCGCTTTTGTCGCGCAATTATAACAATTGCACCATCAAGGTTATCTAATTAGGTAACTGAAATTAGGTTTTAACTACATGTGCAGAGAATTCGATAGACAGATAAGATAACGTTTACAGACATTATTTTTATTGTACTACTTTTCTATCTTCGTCTAAAATATTAGACAGCATTACATACAGTGATCTGACCCAAAATAACGTACGCACTTGTGTTATGGGTATCAATGAAGGTACCACAAATATATAGCGTGCAATTTGTTTTCCCGCAGTAAAATGATTCTATCTTAGTAGTAAAATAGATTAATAAAGTTATTTAAGTGAAATCAAAAGTTTTACGATTATGATAGACGAAACTCGAACCAATAGTACTAGCTGCGTCACGGACGGTCACCGGCCGGGGTCATTGCCCTTCGCATTTATAAAAAAAATGATTATTTACTATTTACTTACATTTGTTTTTCATTTTCCCATCAAACTTTAAAAAAAAAATCACAAAAAGTTAAAGAAAAAAATTCAAAAAAAAATTACATGCATCAAACGATGGTACTACTGAAGGTAAAGCGTTCTGCTGCGGGAAAACAACGACTAAAATAACACGCAGTATAGTTGAATACATACAAAGATCCGGACACAAGACAAACACAAATGTTCATCATATGAAATTCGAATCCACAACACCTGGCATTGGGCAGGATCACTGTCAAATATGCCATCGGGCAACCAATATTCGCAATAAGGACTTAAGATCGTTCCCTTGAGTATTGATAAAGGTTCCGCGTGACATTGAGGTCTTTTTGAAGTTGGTTAAAAATACACGGGTTCTTCCATCCGAGCGGAGCCGCTGCTCAGCCTAATTGCGAGTACGACTAGGCTGCGTGCTTGAATCGATCGCGACACATGTGTAATATGTACAATACGATATCACTTACATCGTATCGGTAGAAAGACTGCCTGTGTTGTTATCAAAAAAACAATACCGATTATCACCGATGTTAGTACGAGGTCTTAAAATGACAATTATTTAAAAGTCAAATCGTTCATTCTGTAAATCTACGTAAACAAACTAATAAATTCTCGCTAAAATAATGGATACGTATATAAAACAAAATAAACTTAGTATTTAGTTCAAAAAACAAGT
Source organism: Mecyna flavalis (assembly GCA_949319885.1). Classification (NCBI taxonomy): domain Eukaryota; kingdom Metazoa; phylum Arthropoda; class Insecta; order Lepidoptera; family Crambidae; genus Mecyna; species Mecyna flavalis. Next base: position 2,586,949 of record OX439425.1, read on the forward strand.
CAATCTAAGAAAAAGTGTCATGTCAGTTACTGTGAATCTTTATCCCACTCAGTACATCTACCCTTAACGTTTAAAACATTGAGTTGAACGAAGTTTGTTCGCAGACACCAGACGATATTATTAATAAGCATTCTTGCTAGTTGCTGTAAAGTTGGCCGCGTAACGACCCTCTCCCTCGGAAAACAACCCAGTTGGGAAGGGTGGCGGCCTAGCAACTACCCGACTGGGCCGAATAATAAAGTCAAGGACGGGACTGGTGATGCACCTTAACTGATCACAACCCTTTGTATTGTACGGTAGGCCTTCGCATCCGCATCGGTTACCATTGTGAAAATATTGAAAGAGGGGACTCACGTCTTAGTCACTGTCAAATCATGCATAACTCTAGTTCTACATGTTTCAGATTGGCATGACTTTAAAAAATTAAAACTTTGTATTGTAAGTTCTTTATATGTTTTTGGCTAGTGTGCAATTTTATTGAGCTGATTATATGTACCAAAATCTGCTGTTTGTTTCCCAAATAAATAAAATAAAATATGTTTGTAGTTGGAGTTATTGTATTCTGCAATTATTGCAAAGTATTACAGAAAGTTATAAAATGTCTGATTATAATTTTTCAATGTATTGAGTTAAATTTGTATTTAACTTAATTATACATAGAAAATTACTATTATTTTTACAAGATTATTATTCTGAGTTGAATTGAAAAGTGAACAGTTTAGATGATATCTTCATTTCTCATTTCCTTCACTAAATTTTACCCGTGCGGCGTCGGGGAGCCTCCCCATCTTCTCACTCCGCTAGTTTCTAATTATTTTAATCATTGATTAGGCGACGCCGAAAATTCGTAACTTGGGTTTTTACACCGTTTGACAACAGCGCCTGATTGCTTGCCAAAATCTACAAGATTACAAGTTGATAGAAAAGCAATAAGTTAATATTGTATTGAGGAATTTATAAGTGTGGTCGGTAGAATTTTTATTTCGTTAATGTAACTTCTCCACGATGAACAGATTTTATGATGCTTTCAATTACTAATGAGATATTTTAAGTGTACATCAAAAAATACTGAAATGTACATCAAAATAACTGATTGCACACCAAAGGTTAGGTTAGGTTAGCAATTCAGTATTTTTTTGATGCACAATCAGTATTTTTTTTATGTGCAGTTAAATACAACCCATTACTAATTACACAGATCCTCTAATATGTCATTTAATTTAACTTATTTCTTATAAAAACAAAATAGGGTAACAATTCATTTAGCTTCAATTTAATAACAATCGATCACCATCGAAAACGTCTCAACGATTCGATTCGTTAACAATAGTAGCCGAACTAAGGTCGATCTTCACCGAGTTGATAATAGAATGAAACTTATTTTATTATGAATTTAGCATATTAAAAACATATTAAAAATGGGTTGCCTAAAAAAATCCTGACCCGACCAATTTTTCTTTTTTTTTTAATGATTTTAAACAAAATTTTGCAATAACAAGATAATAAGAAAATTATGTCCTTACTTAACATAAAAAACGTATAGAATGTGCAGCCGTTGGGTTTTCTATTATTTACGTGGGGGGACTACTGGGTTGTCAGGTATAAACACGTATGTGTCGATACCAGTTAATTTCACCTAATTGGATAATAGATTTTTTTAATATCATCATACGCGCTATTTTATTATGAACACGTTGATATATGGTTGTCTGCAAAAAATTGGGATTTTGTTAAAAAACAATTTTTAAAAAACAATTAAACATACTCTGGTCAGGATTTTTTTAGGCAACCCATTTTTAATATGTTTTTTAATATGCTAAATTCATAATAAAATAAGTTTCATTCTATTATCAACTCGGTGAAGATCGACCTTAGTTCGGATCTTAGACTACAAGGAAAAGAAAAAGAAAATCCACTCGCTCTCATCGAGAAGGTCAGTGGCGTTGAATAAGTACTATTTCTTTACAACGATCGCAAAAAACTAATAAACCTCTCGATACAGTCAGTATGTACTCAAGTGAATTAAAAATAAACAGTTTTTGTCCGTGCTTCGGAGGGTATGTTAAGCGGTGATCGAAGTCTCTTTCGAAAATATTAGATGAAATATGATGACAGATATTCACGAGAACAAGGTATGACTTCTTGCCACGTCACTGTGGCACATCCGGAGGCAGTGTTTCCAAACCAATATGATATTAAATCCTTCAAAAAGCGAGTGCATTATTTCCTAATTTCCTTAAAGCAAGGAAACGCATATGTGATACACATATTCAATGGTTACAACTGACCATCAGGTGGCCTACTTGCTCATTTGCAAACATAAAAATCTAACATGAGGTAAATATTTATTACTACAGTTACCTAACAGAAACGGACGAAGATGAGAGGCCACCAAAGTGCTCTCCCGGTGAATTGTCCCTAAATAGAATAGGCCTATTCTATTGAGGGACCATTCATCGGTAGGCGGCACTCTACGTGCTGCCGTATTGTAAACTCTTATGATTGTTAGATTTTACAGCCCATTATACTGAATAGTCTGCCTTTCACATTATTATTGGCATACAGCTAAAACTGTTATGACTACAGATTTCTCCGCTGAGAACAGTCCAGTGCCAACTTGACCCAAGAAGTGTTCCTTGGGTACTCAAGTAGTCGAACCCTATTCCACGGAAACAATAAACCAATGTACGCCTGAACTGTCCCGCCCTGTGCATACAAATTCTCAAACAAAAATATTACAGCAAATCACAGCAGGGAAATGTTGCTTTGTGGAAGATTTCACATAAAAATATTTTATATACGCTTTTCTTTTAACCGTCTAAAAGCGCTTGTACCGAGATTTTATTCTATTTCCAAGCAAACGACAACCGTAAAATGCGCCCAACTCTCGGTCCGCTCGGCCAGACACTTGCGGAAATTATTCTTCTTGATTGCAGCGTGGGTTTTGTTCAAGGGTACACTTCAACTTGAACTTGAGACTACAGCTACAACTTACGTGAGCAAAAAATAACCCGTTTAATAGAAAGTATTTATGACCTATGAAAGTAATGTGGGAGCCATTACACTTAAAACAGAGGCTCGAAGATCAGATGAGCCTACAGTCTGGCAGCACATTGAGCGATGCTTCCAGGTGAACCCTCCCTCAATGGAATAGGCCGCAGTGGCCGCTTACCTACCATCAGGTGGGCTGCGTGCCTGTCTGCCAACTGAGTTAGAATAAATAAATAAAAAAAAAATATATTTTAATACGCATATCTGTTTTCCACATTTCAATTGGTATACGAATGAGTATTTATAGTACAATCGTTTAAAGGAGGTATTCCTCGAAGCGCAACCATTTTTAAGCGCAACAAATTAAGCGCAACTAAACTATTCCTCAAAGCGCACCAACGTTTTATTTTTGAATAGTGATGTGTACTGATTGAAACTATCGATAACAGTACATAATGCACGTAGGTATTTTTTTAATTTTGCGAAATCTCTTTACTTAGTTTGCGCAGATTGGTTTTGAAAAAAATAAGGTCATCTTTTAATTTGTCGCGCCGGGGTTAAAGCGCAGCGGCGCGGGAGTAGTGGACACCCAACGAATTTAAATACCCTAGAAGCAACATTGCCTATAAAACCACCTTCAAAAAGTGTCCCGAAAGTAGTTACCAACGGCGAGAGTACGTTTAGGACGAAAATAATATCAACTCTAATTTCAATACATTCAAAAGTTGACCTTAATGCACAGGTATACGATCTCACTTTAAATGCAGGCGTCCGAGAGTTAAGACATTTTAGAATGTACGCAGGCAGCAAGCTCGTAAATTTTATTGCTTTATTGCTGTAAAGACGAATGTAGGCTGTAAATCAATGGGAATTAGGTCTAGTTCTGTTTGCGCTGTTTTATTACTCTGTGTGAATGTGTTAGAAGCATTAATATTGCAGCGCGTGGGAAAGGGACAACTATACAGCCAGCCACGTGTTTGATTTCTTCAGATTTTTTTTGAAAATTACAATTTTAGCACGTTTTTGGATAACTTTTACCATTAATGCATTCTAGTATCAAAGATGGATTAATTACTGACCGGAAAAACGAAACTTCATCCTTTTTTTCGAGTGGTGCACAAAGAATACCCAGTTACCCACTAAACCCCCCCGCGCTCCTGCATCCTGCACCAGAGACACCGCAGGGTGACCTACCCGCCTCTTACAGCGCGGGCCCCGCTTGCCTCCCCCCGGAGAGAGGAGGCTGGACAACAACGGCCGAGAGCGCCTGGTCGTTGCCACCCGTCGGGAACCGTGGCCTGTGCAATGCAGGAGGAGGTGTCCCCTTCCGCAGGCCATACTGTCCATCTCTGGTGGATAGGGTCACAATTTTTTATGAGTTGATTATTATGACAACTGGAAAAAGAAAAAAGGTATATTATTGTACTAGGGCAACATAATCTTATTGGAGATATTTTATTTTGCCATGTATTTTTTGCAGCTTATATTTTCTGCAGCTTTTAATCACTTTTTTCTTCTATACGCTTGTTTCGTCATAATAATCAACTCATAAAAAAATACTTGACAAATTAATACTCTCCAATAAGGTCATGTTGCCCTAGTACATTTTGACATAGTGACCCTATCCACTACACAATAGAGTTTCAAAACATCATCGATATCATTTATTACGTTAACTTCACACCCCCTCCCTATTTTCGAACGTTGGTGCGCTTTGAGGAATAGTTTAGTTGCGCTTAATTTGTTGCGCTTAAAAATGGTTGCGCTTCGAGGGTAAAACATATAAAAGACAAAAATAAGCAATGACAATTTAAAAATCACGTTAAGCTTAGCCAGTTAACAACAAAGAATTTACTCATTGAAACAATGCTGCAACAGCCAATAGCCGAGAGTGGGGGCGAATAGTCGATCATTGAAAAAATTCATGAACTTAAACGGGACCAACATACCCCACATTGTAGCTAATGGGAAAACCAGTCGTTACATTTCACGGGATTCAAAGATAGCGTTTTCATTAAAATGCACATGATGACCGCAGAATAATAACTTTAGTCTAAGCTATATTAAATATCAGTGACTTTAACGGAACGGCCCAAATGCGATTACGAGTATTTGAATTTTAAGGAAATTGTAAAATATCACTCAAACAAATGAAAGTAAGTATTTATTTATTTATTTATATTTAATTGACATCTGTCTTAAAAATTAGTCGCCTGCTTCTATTAAGGATTTACAGATATAAATAATTATGATGTTTTAATAGATTATCCAGATGTCCTATGGCTCAAATATAATGTCAGAACTGAAAAATGTCATCAATCCAATCGGTAATGAATGAATTCAATAATCGACCGCCTAATCCGGAAATCATTTAGAGATTGTGTGACCCAATGGTTGATGGTAGAATTTTTTGATGGTCGGACTGGGCAAGCCTGAGTGGGGTTTGACTGGTTTAATTTGCCAGTGGGAGGAGTCAGTTTACTAGGTCTCTTTCTCTTTCTGGTTAAACGTTATTCCGCGGAGATCGCTTACCTTCAGGCGAACTGCGTGCTTGTCTACCAACTAAGAGCACAAAAAGGTCTTTTTTTGTAATTTTGTAAGCTGTCTTCAGATCAAGCGTGAGCCAACCATCGGACGTCGAGGTCAAACCAGAAGCACCAAAGAATTTAATTATTCAGTTGAAATACAAATGTGAAGTGTGAGCACATAGGTTTTCAATGTAATGTTTTCATTGCGCTTAATTTTGACCGAACCAATTAAATATTGGTAGAAGCTTTAACTCATTAAGCTTTATGATTCTAGTATTACGCCAGAGGTCACGGTTTCGAACCCCGTAAGGTCATTTGTGCGGTTGAACACGGTTGTTTGTAGCAACCTGGATTTTGCTATGTTAATCTTTAGTAACTATAGCCAAGGCATCCAATACAATCAGCCGGTCGAACACCACAAGCCGGACACCTGGTCCTCTTCGGATGTGAAGAGGAAATAGGGTAAGAAGTTAAGAACATTTCCTCCGCAAGAAATTGGCAACTTAACGGGTATTTTTTTGTTAATACATATTATGTAGAAACAACACCCGGACCGATACAGACATGTTCATGCACACAAATGTTTGTATCTTGCAGGGATCGAACCCCGGCTCGTCCCAATCGGGTGTGAAGGGGAACCGGGGAAGTTTAGTGGGTAGTAAAGAAAGACAGAGCGAGAATATATAAGATGTAGGTTGAGTGGGTAGTGGACGCTTTAGTCCCGAGTCCCACACACTGCCGCAGGTCTAGCTAGCCTGCGGTTATGGTGCATAAACGCATTCACCTCCGAAAAAAAGGGATCAAACCCGCGACCTCTTGGTGTAGTAGCCGACTTATTACTCAACCATTACACCAAATAGCTCGTCGTATATAAGTATAATAGCTATCTCATAAACCAAAATTACGTACCTACTACAAAGTTAAACCATTAAAAAAGCGTAAAAAGATTCTATAACAACCAAAACTAAAACAAGAAGCTACTACTCGTACATAGATCTAATTATACCCGTTTCCCAGAAGGGCGGGGGTTGACCACGGGCCTCTAGTTGCACACTTGACCCTCATTAATCCTTTCATGCATGCTACCCTATCCCAGTACTTATGACCTGATCCTTTACTAAAATATCATTATCAAGATTAAGCATATTCACGGAGACGTATCTGTAAACACTTCAACGTTAACCACTTCATAAAGATACCTTCTTCGATTAGTTTTATTTTTCTCTTACTGAGTCATTAATTTGTTTAGATATAAATACACTTGAAATCATAGGCTCAAGAACAGATGAGCCTACAGTGTAGCAGCAAATTGAGCAACGTTTCCTGGTGAAGTGTCCCTCAATGTCTTAGGCCGCAGTGGCCGCTTACCACAAGATGGGCCGGGTCCGGCCGTTATGCCCCCATTCCGGTTTGCCCCCGGCCGGTATGCCCCCACAATTTTAAGTAAATTTGTTCCAGTTTGCCTTTAAACCGTGGGGACATACCGGCCGGGGGCAAACCGGAATGGGGGCATAACGGCCGGACCCGATGGGCCGCGTGCCCCGATCTGCCAACTGACGCAATATTAAAAAAAAATGGTACACCTAACAGGAAAAGATCGAGTACCACTATATTATTTACGTACCATTATTACAGTACAAATCTTAGCATCTAGAAGGTATCCTAAAAACATGTGTACACATCGTGATAATTCTTTGTTATTACTTATTATGTCATCACAATATGCTTATCACGAAGTCAGCTCATCTGCCCGAATCATCTGCTTGAGTCAGTCATTACTCAAGCAGATGATTCGGGCGGGCCTCTATAAGCGTAACTTAGTAATTTTTAGTGCATCTAAATCAGGCGTATCGTAAATCGGTGCAAAATTTTTGGTCATCATCTATCCACCGCAGATCGATCAGTATCTGTTGCAACTAAAGGCGGATACCGGGATTAGACGCGACGACCCCCAGAGAAAGGCTAAAAGTACAATGGCTCCATGTTATAACTACTGCAGCTATGCAAACTTACTTCATCTTCATACTTCGTAATAATCAAATCTGCCTGAACATAAATTAAAATTAAAAATAAAACAATGCCTTATGAAGAAATGCTAATATAAAATAGAAGATTATTGTGGACATACTAAGTTGCTTCCCTGCACATTAACATGCTCATGGACATTACCACCAATGATTGTGATTTTATATTGTATAATATTAATTTGATTTTAAAAGAGGCAGACTGTCGAGTTTGTTGCGACACTTCTAGACATGCCATTCCCGTCGAAGTGATAGTAGGATAAAAAAGAATTGACGTGCAAAAGTATTTTTTATAAATGAAATTACAGAAATAAATAATTTCATCTCATTTCGTTTCCAACAATTTCTTGGTGTAACAATTACGCACTCATAATATGATTCTACTGTTATTCATACGAGTACATCAATATTGGGACTACGCAGACCAGGTATAAGCAGCGACGAATTCCAAATCAATGAGCAATAACTAAAGCGAATAGATACTCCCTATTATGTCAACAGAGATGTTAATTAGTTGTAGGTATTTGGTTAACCCGTTCACTTGGAAAACCAGTATCGCCATAATTAAGATATTGTTCTCTCACTGTTCCTAAAGTGTAAAACAATTTTGTTAGTTATGTACTTACATACGAGTACATTTATTTTCGGTTCGTTGACACTAGTTCCATGATTTCCACTTTTAATTTATTTTACGGAGGGGAATAGTAAAATAGTTTTAGCGCCATAGGCGTGAGGGGGACTCGATGTTAATGGCGTCCATCACACAACCCACCCAAATACCCCAGTTTTCCCTTTATACCCGAAAAGGAAGACCTAGTGCCAGCTTTGTGGTAATCAAAAATTTCGAAGTTGCACTGGTTTCCCAAAAATGCTCGAAAGAAGAAATGCATTTTTGCGGAAACGTCTGAGAGTAACCCAAATGGATTAAATAAACTACTTTAATAATTGAAGAACCTTGTTTTCCGCAAGATTTATTGGCTCTCGGAGACCAAACGAAAAGTTTAAAATATTAACGTCAACCTTTCCTAAAAAGCTTATTAACAAATGAGGAAAAGTTTAAGACATTTCATTCCATGCACCAACGTCAGGAAAAACAAGAATACACCAGCAATAAATTTTGTAGTGAAAAAAATACGCTGTGTGGACAAACCTCCAGTTGGCAAGCACTCCACATTGCCCAAGCAGAGCCGAGTTTTCCAACGAACCGTTTTATCTTCCGTTAATTTTTCATGAAATAAATCAACTTTTCAAACATTGCAGCTTCAACGTCTATTTTGTAAACTCATTTTTTTATGATAGTCATACGTGACGTCACACATTACGGGCTTACTCGTATATACAGATCGTTCACGATAAGAAGTCCTCTAGCCGCAATATTGGTACTACTGTTTTTCAATACTTTCAATCTGTTTTTTGACAGATTTACAAAGCGTTGGCAATGCTGCCAATATAGCGGCTAAAGGACAACTTATGGTGAACAGACTGTAATTAGATGATTTCAATTTTAACATTTATTATAAAGTGACATTTACCTTCAAGATTTGTTTTAAATCAACGCCTGATAAATAATTGGCAAATGCGTGTAGCTCACATCTAAAATATTTACGTCGTCGACATAATTAGGTGAACAAATTAAGACACTAAATCTTAATTATTTACGCCTTTCAGTAAAGATTTAAACTATTTCATAAACAAGTCTGAGCTAATAGAATATTATTTTGCCTTGAAATTTCGATTATACCATGAAAACATTTTCATATCTACTTACTTACTCCGATGGCTCAGCGACCCAAAATGTGTCTTGGCCTCCGAAACAAGAATTCGCCAGTCCTCACGATCTTGTTTTCATGGTATAATCGAAATTTCAAGACGAAATCAACCAAATTTTATCAAAATCGGGTGATTAAGGCATGTAATAACAGACAGTCAATATATATTTTTGCATTTACGATTAATGTGGCAATATGGGCAGATTTAATTAGGGGCCGTCCATAAATTACGTCATCGATTTTTTCAGATTTTAGACCCCCCCCCCTACAATCATCCTATCGTCATTTCTTAATGACCCCCCCCCCCCTTCTCCCAAAATTGACGTCATTACCAGTTTGACAAAATTAAAACATTGCAGATTTGAGAAAAATAGGGTATTAATGATTAAAACACTTGATTATAGAATCACCTTTTATTATTTTTACTTGGCAATAATCATTGGTATAATATAATATAAAAGTAAAAAATAGGGAATAATAATAAAATAAATTAGTACTGTACGCGCCTTAGCCGCCTCTCACATTTGCAGTCTCACTTACTAGGTGTGCTGGAAGAAATTTCTTTTTAGAAATAATCTTTTTGTACGTGAACAATAAACTATAAATAAATAAATTTTTGAAACACCCCCCCCCCCCCATCTATCATTTGCCGTCATCCGCAGACCAACCCCCCCCCCCCCTAATTTAGAATGACGTAATATATGGACGGCCCCTTAGTTGATATATTTTTACTGTATTTTAAATGTGTGCACTGCGTTAATTAATGTACAATTCATTGACAAACGAATCACAACTCGGAAACAAATTACATGTTAACGTAACTTCAGCATAAACTGACTAATTGATTGACGTTAGTACGGGTATAATTTGAGCTTGGTACAGTCGCGCGTACAGTTTCACGGTTAGACAGTCGTGTCCATACAATAGTATTCACAGTCGGATGAAGTTGCTCCTGTGTACTTTTGTGTTCATTGCTGTACCACGTGGAACATGCGACAAAGGTGCCCGGACGTTGGATTGGATCCCCAGGTAAATGTCGGATTTGATGCTGATAGAAAGTTCTCTACAGCTCGTAGTTGAAGGCATAAACATTACAAGATACATAAAGCCGTTGATAGAACGTTAAGTCATATATTTGTTTTAATGCAAATATTTTATTTATGAAATTTTATTGAGAATCAACGTTTGATAAATAGGAGAAATCGCAAAGCCCCCTTACAATAACTATGTTTCTGAAATCAGTGCTGAAGAAATCATTAGCATTAATTTCACTGATTTTCTGCGTCCTTCAGATGAGCGAGCAATTGAAAGTATTCACTTTCAGGAAAATCAATCAATCAATAATACATAAAGAAGTTAAGTTTTACATGTTTTCTGCGCCAATTTAGAAGCTTCTATGGAATAGCACTGGAAAAAAGATAATATGGTGGAAATAACAATAGTAGCAGCAATATTTGCGCTGCAAGTGCATCATCTTCGGGCGCTGCACCACTGCAGAATAGCGCTGCGATTACGCACCGCATTCAGTTTAATTCAATAGCAAGAGGGCATTGCCCTTTGGCTCAATGCGGACCGGGGTTAAATCTCTTGTACGAGCACACTTGGTAACAGTCAACTTTCACCACAGAGACGATGGATATTTCTTTTCTATCTAACCTAGCAGTCTAGCAGTGGTAAAACTGGACCTTAGTGTTTATAATGCAACGTGACATATACAAAATAAAAAATGAATTAACATTTGAAAAAATCTATTTCGTCTCTAGCAATCCTAATTTAAAATAGTTCATTTGAAACTCCCTGGGAGCGTGCACGACGGTGGCGACGCGTAGAATTTTGGCAACTTAGGGGAACCTCAAATAATGACAAGGTAAACATTGTTAGTTTTTTTATTTCTGGAAAACCTTTATCAGCCAAAAATACATCTCCAGCTTTCAAAAAATCAAATAGTCCAGGGGGCTTAGACAAGATGACATCGCTTCATAGTCACGTGTGGAAAGTATGGGATTTGACATTCGCTATCGCAAACCTAGCTATAACGAACGTCATAAATGCCGCTTGTCTAGGGGGGCAGATTCTACAGTAATCTTTGAGTCGATTTGTTTTCCACCAGCTATTTTAGATTTGAAACATATAACACCTCCAGGCGTAATTCCTACAATAACTTTTGCAGTAAATCCCTTTTAATAATGTGAGTAGCAAACCACACGGTCATCCACTGCTGGCGGTACTTCGATCCTAAATTCATTACAGTCAATTATAATAACTCCTGTATCGCTGTAACCTGGACTTAACACTGGCATTGTGGCTTGTTCAGCAGCTTTATGTGGACAAAATATAAATTTGGCAGTTGCAGAAGTTAAATTGTGTAACATTGATTGAAATATTCTTGAAGCTGTGGTTATATGTATATCAAATAATAATACTGAAAATATTGTATGGAATTATATTTTGACAGCCAGCCAGTCGACCTTTTTTTCCATTTTTTGCCACGGTGTGCGCTGCGACCGTTTCTGTATGCGATTGTGAACATCATGTTTTCTTTTCTTACCATTAAAAAATATCTCTTCTCAAAAGCGCGAAACGCATCTGAGAGACCGTATCCGCAGGCGTCCATGGGCGATACGTAATCATATACCATCAGGTGACATAATTGTTAGTTATCTTCCTCTTTTATAAGTATGAATAAACTTTGCCTTGACCTAGTAATGAGTGTCAGAATCAACGATGGCAATACAAACGTACACTTAAATACATATTGACAATTAGCCATAAAACAAACACAAAAGTTCATCAGTTTAATGTTTGTGCTACGTGGGATTCGAACCCACGTCCCCTCGGGCGTATCAATCCAATCAATAGACTTTTTAGTTAATTGATAGTATAAAGAAACAGTTTGTTTCGTGCGTGTTTAAAAAGTTCCCCTTTGATTTTTATTTAGATCGGTTATTATGTGGGTTATTTACATATGGGAGTGAGCATCATTCACGATCCTGATCCATAACTTTGAACACATAATATTTTTACCTCTTTAATATTTTTTTGAACAAATTGTCTATTAATAATAACCACTAAACTTCTACTGAATTAAATGTTTTCTACTCGCATAATAATGCATTGCAGTTGGCTTCTGAAGCTTCCTAACGTAATCGGTGATATAGAATTTTGTAATGAGAGAGACCTTTCATCTGTTGCCGACGTATTTACCTAATCCAGTAACCTGCATTGGGATCAGTCATCAGTTCGGCATATGATTTAATCAACTAACTGCCGACCGGTTGGTGAAAATTATCGTTCAATAACAATGTCAAGACATATGAAAAAAACAAAAAGAAATATATCTTATTTGATGCAGCGTCGTTCAAAACTTATGCGAGCATATTTTAACAATTTATTATACAGGATGTCCAGAAAGAGTATCGGGTATTTGTCAGTTCAATAAAACAAGAATTGTTTATAAGCAATAAAAAAGTTTATTATTTATTATTAACATGTGAATTGGAGAATTATTTGAAAAATATGATGTTATCCAAATGATGACCGATAAGTTGCTGGCACTCTTCTAAACGGGAACGAAGATGCAGCGATTTAATAACTTTAACAACATCTGTTCAGCGACGAAGCAAATTTTCACCTGAATGGTCATGTTAATAAGCAGAATTTTCGGTACTGGGCAATGGAGAATCCGAGAAGAAAGCATGAACGACCCCTGCACAGCCCAAAGGTCGTTGTTTGGGCCGCTATGTCTGCTAAAGCAATATCGAGAGCTATGTGTCAACGTGTTATCGCCAATCTTCGTTCCCGTTTAGAAGAGTGCCAGCAACGTAACGGTCATCATTTGGATAACATCATCTTTTCCAAATAACTCTCCAATTCACATGCTAATAATAAATAATAAACTTTTTTATTGCTTATAAATAATTCTTGTTTTACTGAACTTACAAATACCCGATACTCTTTGTGGACACCCTGTATTAGTTTTGTGTTTTTACTTTGTGCGTAAACAGCAAAAGTATAAAACAAATGCGTTTTATTTAACTTAAAACTTAGCTTATATCGCGTAAAGAAGAACAGAAAATTGTTTCAGATAATCTTAAATACCTTTTTATGTATTTATTTAATAAATTAACTCACTAATTCGCACCAAATTCACTAACTGTCGACTCCTTCTACTTTAATCCATCCTATAAAATGTAATTAATGATATGGCGCACACATTTATTAGTAGGGTGTGTTGTAGACAAGTCTCAAAGCTAACTGTCACTTTATATTTAACTTGACGACCTATTTGGCGTGGTAGGCTTTGCTTTGGTGGTCGGATAATTATATATTTACTTTAGAGAAGTTTGCGGAGTAATCAGTCTATACACTGTGTTTATCAGGTTTCTGGTCTGATCTTGACTGGCTTTCTATAGCTACGTGTAGTAAGGAATGGAAAGGTATATTTATCTTTAGCCTATATCGTATGGACATCTGCTGAATTCAGCTAGCACTTCAGTGGTGGCGGGTTTGGTCCTAGCGGAATAAAAAAATGTGTGTGCATGAGCATGTATAATTATGTTCTATACATAATGTTCTATAAATTTAAGTATGTTTATTTGTTGTCTCATTGCATACATTTTCTTAGTGAGTATGTTGGTGAGAGATAAGTCTAGTATTCATTTAACCCTTTCAACGCCAATGTCTGATATATCAGACAAACCATATTCGTGCCCACCACGCCAATGTCTGATATATCAGACAAAAAAACATTTAATAATTTTTTGGAATTTTTTTTTTTAATGGTCGTGGCGTGTGGGGCACCATTTTCGGAAAAAAGCGTGGCGGGGAAAGGGTTAATATATTAAGCCAAACTCATTCAGTAGTTATTACGTAAGAGAGTAACATACATTTGCCCATTTCTCTTCATAATCTGTTTCATTTAAAAATACATTAGTATGTATGTATTAGAATATGAATTAAAACACGCATTCAGAAGAACTAAAAGCGTTTCAACCAGTATTTCGCTATTATTTATTCATTTCAGTAACTTGTTTACGACAGCAAAGCTAGAAACATACATGCACTTAAAATAATGAACATTACAAAATTCACAGCGAAATTGCTAATCAAAATACTCCGCTGTGGTATAATTGGCTTGCAAGAGGAGTCACTCTCACGAGCAGTGCAGTAGACAGACATAATCATGAACATAATTATCTGTTGGTATCGGTTTGGGTGTTTCTTTGTATGTTATGAGTGTATATGCTACCGTTAATGTGCGGAAATCCGTTAATCTGCAGATTAACTAGGTAATACTGCGTTTTATGGTCGCAGTTCTAACCTAACCTAACATCACACAAAGTGATGCTCCCCGTAGGATTCGAACCCATTTTTGATATTAAAAGTGGTTTTGACTGGCTATGAGTTTTGACTGTAACATATATACAAAAATAAATATTTACAAGCTATGCTTCGTTTGGAGCCAGATGACGCTATGTGAATAATGCCCAAAGAATACGAGTAACTTGGAATGGCATTGAACTAAATAGTTCATCCATGTTTAAATATAACTTTTTAATTCAATTGATTACGATTTGGGTCATCTATAGTGATAACAGGTTGGCAACAAATCAGCCTTGCTTACTGAAATTTATCTTGTTAAACAATTTGAGTTCGATGCGATTTTTTACATGATTAAGTGTTGGCACATAATGCGAGCTCGATCGTAATTCGATAGCCGATCAATGCTTTCGGGATTAGGTATAATGTTAGCAGCGATCATTTATTTTACTAATGAAACTACTAATCGTTTTAAAATGTTTATTTACGGGAATCATCATCATCATCATCAGCCTATATGTTCCCACTGCTGGGACACAGGCCTTATCTCATTTGTGAGATTTACGGGAATAGAGATCAGAGATAATATTTAAATATCTAATGTAAACCCAATAATGCCAATAAAATAAATAAAACCCAAAATAAAATAATGGTAGGAAAAAAAGTTTATGACGTGCAAAAGAATTTCTTGGTAAATCAAATTGCAAAATAAATACTTTGACTTTGACTTTGAATAAATAATTAAAAACAACTCGACATATTGCGCGGTCATTTTGTTGTACATTATCTGCCAGTGGATTTTAGATCCTTTCCTAGGCCTTCGTAGTATCGAACGAAGGACTTAGGTCTTGATGGCCTTAGAATATAGTAATATCACGAAGAAGTTTAAGCAGGTTTTTATTCCTTATTTAGTAGATGTAGCTAGTGCCAAACGTTTGATCAGTAGTTTCTATCCGCATCAGCGAACTTAAATTGAAATGAACAAACGTGACTTTCTGGACGAATGCGCGGCTTTTAGTTGTGTCTTGTGCGGAATCGTGACCATTCACTAAGCACTGGACTTATCCTGTAATACGCCATCGTTACAGTGTCGGGAGCTAATTTGGGCTCCGTAGAACATAAGTCACATTTTGCGTAAAGTAAACGCGTTGCTGGGAAAAATTGTTTACCTAATCTTAATGCGTTAGGTCCCCGACTCAATTCTAGGTCGGATCAATCTACCTACTTTGGAAAAAGTTTCTGAATTAGTTAAGATTCTGGAGTAAGTCGGTAATTCGTCTTTTTATCGATTTGAAGTGTAACTAGAGAGAAGTCTGCGGATTAAGACCTTGATTAAAAACGTGTATTTTTTTATTATGTGACTATATTAAGATTGTTAACATCGTATAATATTGATTTAAAACGACCAGTGTTTCAATGTTTAAGTAATTTGTGCGATGTTATCACCCAGACACATTATTGGACTGTCTTGGATGGCTTTCAAATTTATTACCTGCAAATATAGAATAAACGCAATATCTGGCTAAAGCGAAACTCCAGGCTTTAATAAATCAGTCAATTTACATTATATTTAAAAAAAAAGGTTCCAAGCTGTCTATGTCACCACGTAGGTATAATAATTATGCATAAAGTAAAAGTTATTTGTGAGTTTTCGAATATAAAATTTAATAATTACAAAATCGACGCCTGATTATGTAACATGGACGAATAAGATTCGGCAGACTACGTTGCATTGAGACAAATTACCTTTTTTCATTTATATTCGGAACAATGACTTGATTCGACTACAGACTGATGACAGACTACACATATAACGAACAAATACAAACGGTAGTTGTTTACTCAAAATATTAGTATGCATACACGTTACGTACGTTAATAAACTGAAGGCAATTTAATTTGGAATCTATCAAACAAAGTATTCAGCCCACGTGCGGGGGTAATGTTCTCTCGGAGTCGAGCGAGGCATTCCCCGCGGCATCGCGGCTCTGGAGGCAAAAGCCGCGTGGCTCTGCTCGGAGCCGCGATTAGAGATGACCAGAATATTTCTTTAAAAAGATATAATTCTTTTGTAGATAAGAGTTTTATCAGGCTCGTCCCTCATCGGGCGAAAAGGGGAAAGGGAAAGAGTTTAACGGGTAGTAGACGAACGCCTTTAGTCCCGGGACCCACACACTGCAGCTAAGGCGAGTAAGTTCGTCTTCCTTCGCACAAAAATTATTGATATCAATATGGGATTGCACCAAACATGTTTATTACTTTTCTTAAACTAATTACATCGTCAATTAGGCAATGCAATCATTGATTTTTTTAATAAGTAGGTACGTGCTTAGGCATGTCTTGATATTAATTATTTTTTTTGGATGGAAATGGCGATTTCACTTACACGCTCTTCATCTCATTTCGACACACTTAATCCTGGTATGCCGTTTATTTCACTCTACATACTCGTGCATTATCTTTTGTTTTCACAAAGAATTTCACGTAAGAGTTACAGAGTTTTTAACTCATTCGCCAAGAAACATGTCTTTTCAAACAATCACTCCTTTCACACATCTCTAGTCGCGATGCAAGGATGCAGGGCTCCGTGTCTGCGTTCCGGGGCGGGCAGATCGTCCGTATTGGCTGGCACGTGTCGAGCTATGCGAGGCGCATTCAACCTGCTTCGGAATATTTCAGAAACAATGTTTCCATCGCCGAGTCTATCTAGCGAGTGAATCTGCAGAGAAATTTCAAATATTTTCACTGTAATATTTGAAATGCTTGGGTAAAGTTTGATAGTTTCGTCCGATGTGTGGTTAATTCTGATAATTATTATTTTTAGGGGTAGCATGTATTTCTCTAATGTGATTTTTATGACTCTGTGTATGCTACCTCTGCTGTTAACGGACACTGTCCACTAGACTATTCAAAAAATATTATCCTTTAAAAAAATACTTAAATTATATTTTCTTCTTTTTCCACAAACTAGCCTTCTATCAAGGTGTCTCTCCTCTATCCGCAACGGACTTTTATAAGTAATCTCCTGAGAAGTTCCAAATAAAATATGTAACAAATGCACATGTTTACAGCTCTTACGCAATACCAATAAGGCCATTATACCCAATGGGTCGTACAGTTTTCGTGAGTTCATATTTAAGTCTTTGAGAATGAATAATATGTTGGTTCTAAGATAATTTTCTGAGTGGGTTATCCCACTGCAGAAAGAAAACTCCATCTCAAATTCCTTGACTCACCATATTTACATAATTTTTTAGCAACTTCAACTAGAACTCATGAAGAGCTCGATCTGAAACCAGTCAAGCAAGTCGTACAAGATTATACCTTTTTACTTATTACCCAAAAATATACCTTACAAATTATGAATTTTTCAAGTAGATAAAGACGTTCCAGAAACTGCCACTCAACTACAAAAAGAAATTTTTTAATTTTAAAAAATAATGTCATTAAAAATCTCAGAGATCTACATACCATAAGCAAGTCCATATACTGATGTACTAGTAAATTACTAGAAATACTATGTTTAGTGAGCTCGTATTCTTTTTAGAATCGACTTTTTTTAAATGAGTGATTTTTATGGCCATGGAGTAAACTCATCAATTGAAACTTAGCGTTATTATGGTTATTTATAAATATAACTTCTTTTGACTTTTAGAAGTAGAACTTATTTCATGTTAATAAGTATGTGTCAACAGTTGAAGTAAAATAGTAGGTACCTTTTATGAGTCCTAGTTAAAAAAATAATTAAAATGCAAAATTATTGTTGTATTTACGAGATATGCTATTATAACAAGTCTATTTTAAGAACAAAATTTAGTTAATATATTTTATAAATGACCATGAAATTTCACACTCACGTAACAAACATTACGCTATTTATTACGAGTGTTTCCGTAGTTATCAGTGTTATCGGCTCGCCTGTCAGCGTGGGAGTAGCACAAGTATTTGCACAAGTAAACAAACCATTATTCATATAAACATTAAACTAACAAATGCACAAATAAAAATCATTCCAAATTCTCCACCTAGAGAAAAATACACAGAGTCACAGGTCAGATCATTTACTAATAATAAAATACTTCCGATAAATTCAAACTGTACAGAGTAGAAAATCATAATGAGTTCTTTTTTACCCTAAGGCCGCGTGGTCGGGCCGGCTTGTCCGATCGATCGGACAACTATTTTTTTGTTTACTGCTGGTTCTATTGATCGAACTCTAAAGTTCTCGTTGTCCGATTATCGAATTACGAGAACTATTAACCTATTTATGTATTTATATTAAAGATTATAATACATATAGAAGTATTATAGCTGTTTCTTTATTCTTAATCTATTAAAATAATTGTTATAATCGTTTAAATATAATATGATAAACACTGTTTTCCAATTATTACAATTGTCTCCTTTCCTCCAACATGGAAACTTCGCCGATTTCATATATTTTATAACTCCTGTACAGCTGACGATTATTTCTAATTTAGTATGAATATTTGCTAAGTTATGAAAAATCTTTCAATTCTTTAGTACATCAACCAGCGTTCTTCCCTAATAGGAACGTCAAACAGAAAAATATGTAATTGCTTTAAACCTCCCTCCCCGAACGCCGCATTCATCGATCTTAGCTTCTATTAAAACTTCGTTCCACCGATCATTGGAAAAATGCAGGTGGAAAACGATACTGCGATATTTTTAAAGAAACTTCTCATCACAAGACGGAAGAGCCTCTGGCGGAATATATCGGGAGAATTGCTTAGTGCTCCAGTAACTACTTTATACCAATTTCCATTAGACACAGAGCGGGGTGCAACCGACGTTAGTTAATTGCTCACCTATGTCACGGGGAAAATTAGTGATATTTAGTTAAATTGTTATTTCCTGCCTTGGGAACAGGATGCATTACTCTTCCTGGATTTCTTATTTAATCATGAACGAAATTATTGATGTACTGTCCTAAATTCAGGAAATCGAAAACGATTTCCTAGACGTATTCTCTAGTGTATTTGGGTTAGTAGTCGATTCGCACGAAAATAATTCGCACTAAAGTGCGAATCGACAACTTTCAAAAATAATATTATTTTTAGTAGTCGATTCGCCCGAACGAATTTTAATCGCGTGCGAGTCGACCCCTTTAAGAATTGATAGTAGGCGATTCGCACTTTTGCAGAATGTGGATAAAAAACAATCAAAGTACAGTCGTGTCAGGAAATCTTTATAATATTTATAATATTATTAACATATTCCTTGTCTATATATCTTACAGCATACAGAATCAATTAAATTTCAAATGTTATATTTTTTTCGGACAGGAAACATGTTAAATTATAAACTAATATCATTAAGCGTTAAATTATATTTGAACACTTTAATATTAAAATGACACCAAAAATTAGAAACGTGTTAAGGACAGCGGAGACAAAATCTCAATTTATGCTTATACTAGGTTAAATTTTATTTTGTTACGTA
The DNA here is from genome assembly GCA_949319885.1 of Mecyna flavalis. Taxonomy (NCBI): domain Eukaryota; kingdom Metazoa; phylum Arthropoda; class Insecta; order Lepidoptera; family Crambidae; genus Mecyna; species Mecyna flavalis. The sequence continues at coordinate 2,607,043 of OX439425.1, forward strand.
GGATTTATTGTAAATAAGTGAAATAAATATAAATCCAATTAGTTACGCAAGAACTGTAATAGGTATTAAGCATAGAATGTGTAAGAATCATAGTTTTGTAAGAAGAACTTTTTACGTAGAGATAAGATTCTAATAAGAAAAATTGTTGTAATCAATATGGAAGTTATGTTTTCTAATTAGAATTAACGCGAACTTTAGAACGATGTAAGATACATGTATATTCTAATTAGAAAAATTATAGAAATAAGCAAATAATGTCAACTTGCATAGTGAAAATGCAAGCGAAATTGTGTAAGTTTAACGGGGCTCTCTTTAAGGTATTGCTCCGAGGTACTTAAGCGTGTAATGCTTTACGTAATACGTTTATACATATTCGTTTCTAATTTTTGGTGTCATTTTAATATTAAAGTTATCAAATATAATTTAACGCTTAATGATATTAGTTTATAATTTAACATGTTCCCTGTCCGAAAAAATATAACATTTGAAATTTAATTGATTCTGTATGCTGTAAGGTATATAGACAGCGAATAGGTTAATATTATTATAAAGATTTCCTGTACACGACTGTACTTTGTTCTTTTTTTATGCACATAATATTGCAAAAGTGCGAATCGCCTATTAAAGGGGTCGACTCGCACGCGATCAAAATTCATTCGGGCGAATCGACTACTAAAAATAATGTTATTTTTGAAAGTTGTCGATTCGCACTTTCGTGCGAATTATTTTCGTGCGAATCGACTACTAACCCGTGTATTTGTGTGATTAAAGCTTAAAACTTTTTTTTTTATATAGAGGCAGTCAGGATGACCTCACTCCACCTGATGGTAAGCGGAAGTAAGGTCCAAATATAAGGTTGACTGGCGGAATAGATCATAGTACCCATTGAGACAGTCACCCTTACCCTGAAGGCCTGCATAGATGCCGCTTCACGCCCCGCCTGAAAAGCCCAGGATTATAGGAGGAAGGAACCTACTGCATTTATTTGTACAGCCAGCGTAAAAACGATCTAAGCGTCCAAAACCACCAAAATATCTGAACGTTTGTCAAAAATCAACCTTACCTTAAGACGTAAAGGTGTATTTTCATTTTTTGTTTGAGAACAAATGTCAACAACGATATTTACACCTAAAAGTATTGTGCTAAGAGTGATTTTAGTCAAATGTTCAGATATTTTTGGTAGGTTTTAAAGCTTAGATCATTTTGGCGCTGACTGTACTAGATGTGTGTTCGCCTTAACTTGAATAACATTCTAAGAAATTGAGATTACCAATGAAAAGGAAAGGTAAGTAAATTCTAATTTCTTCTTATAAAAATATGCGTAGCTTTGTCTGTGTTCACTAGTCTATGAAGTTCCATCAAATACTAATATTATTTATCTACATCCATTCCATAATATGTCTATTTTATAGTCAGGAGCGATGAGCAAACGCCCTACATTTAGATATAAGTATCTGTGGCTGCATCGTAATGTTTACATTTTAGTATCGGTAACCGATACTTTAATTACGTTCAAATTTCGAACGTCTTCTTAAAAAGTAAAAATTAATGGATTTGAAGCTAACATATGTAAGCAAAACATCTTGATGTATTTTCAAAGGTACCAGGAGAGCATAACCGCAGCGTAACTATTCATTAAATCAAAGAGTTTGAAAGACGCGAGCTAGCCTAGCTTCTTGTTCTTCTCTGCTCTCCTGGTACTACGGATTATATTCCAAGCGGTTTCACATCGATCCTGACTTTAAAATAGACATTTATCGTATGAATGAAGATAAAGTTATGTATGTGACTGTACATAATTAGGCATTAAAATACTCATGTGATCCTTTTATGAAACTCACTTCGTTCGTTTCATAAAACCACATTCGTATTTTAATGACCCTCATTATGCAACAGTCACATAAATAACTATTATGTATAAACTAGTAGATTTATAAATTATATTTCCTTTTCACAATATACCTATTAAAGTTTTTGTTGTTATTAGAACCGTTTCATTCGATAAATAATTAAATTTCAGACGAACAATGGCTTGAGAATTACTTTGACGTCTAATTATAAAGTTATGACTTTAACGCGACAAAATCCATAATGGATTACCGTTTTCCGAATTATGAAAACATTAATAATTATTATCCAGCCTAAAAGATAGGTTTGTTATGATGTAGCAAGTAAACAAGATGATAGATTGATCTTTTTTTTAACAACACTTTATAGAGCATCCTTACTAAATCTGGACTGAACTTACTAAAAGGAAAAACACTGACTTTCCTTTAGACTCACTCAAATCAAACCAAGTAGTTAAATTTGAGATCGGAAAGATCGAAAATTGGAAAGGTCGGGTAAATAAATGGCAATCAGAAATCTTTAGCAAGGATAAAAGAAATGCTCTTATATTTGTATTTATTTGAGGAGTAGGTATATACCAACCAAGAAAGATTAATTGACAGGCCTCAACCAAAACACATAATATTTTTATTAATGAAATGTCTTTAGAATGTAATGTAATAGAAAAAATACGATCATCTAAACTATACTAATATTATAGAGAGGAAAGATTTGATTGTTTGTTTCTTTGGGATTGAATAGGCTCCGACACTACTAAACTGATTTGAATGATTCACTACAGAAAAGCTACACTTTCCGCGGGTGACATTGGGTACTTTTTATCCCGGAAATGTGGGGGTAGGGGGAATATTTGAAAAATTTATTACGCGCGTATGAAACCGCGGAGACGGCCGCTAGTTCACTTATAATTTGATACCTATTCTATACATATATTTTAAGTATGAAAGAGTTTTTTACAGCTGTGTCTTATCACTCATCTTCCAGAAATAGTACAGTGCTATGATACTTGAGTTATAAATTCTGCAACTTCGTACACTGTTTACAAACTGTACGAAGCATGGAAAGCTCATGTACGCGTGTTATTGAAATACCAGAAAAAATCTCGCAGGTTCTTTAAGGTTTTCTTTGATGACTTTTTATAATCACTAGAATATTTTTTTTAAATTTAAGAATAAATGAATGAATATGTGCTTATTTACAAAATGATGGTCAATAGTTTAAAAATTTGGCGTGCCTTGTATTGAGCAGGTCACCTTTATTTTATTAATGTTTTCAAATATAACCATTAAAATTCTGTCGAAATCAATTCCGTGCTTAAAAAACTGCGCATATTTTGGCAATGTTCTCTGATGCGTTTTACTATCGAGTGATGCGTAGAGCGAAAGATAAGAAACATAAGAGAAAGAGCTATGATTTTATTGCTAAGTCATATGCTTGAGCATAAAATAATATTGCAATTTGCATCAAGTCTTTCACACAGGCGTATTGACGACAATAGAAGCAGATTCTATTTTAAATTGTGCGAAGGTAGATGATAGTCATGATAATATATTCTTTATCTACATCCATACCATAATATGTCTATTTTATAGTCAGGAGCGATGAGCAAACGCCCTACATTTAGATAAAAGTATCTGTGGCTGCATCGTAATATTTACATTTTAGTATCGGTAACCGATACTTTAATTACGTTCAAATTTGGAACGTCTTCTTAAAAAGTAAAAATTAATGGATTTGAAGCTAACATATGTAAGCAAAACATCTTGATGTATTTTCAAAGGTACCAGGAGAGCATAACCGCAGCGTAACTATTCATTAAATCAAAGAGTTTGAAAGACGCGAGCTAGCCTAGCTTCTTGTTCTTCTCTGCTCTCCTGGTACTACGGATTATATTCCACGCGGTTTCACATCGATCCTGACTTTAAAATAGACATTTATCGTATGAATGAAGATAAAGTTATGTATGTGACTGTACATAATTAGGCATTAAAATACTCATGTGATCCTTTTATGAAACTCACTTCGTTCGTTTCATAAAACCACATTCGTATTTTAATGACCAGTCACATAAATAACTATTTCAACCTTCTTCCACTGACACACTTGTAATAATAATAAATATATCTCTGGACATAAATAAATATCTCTGGACATTATTCACACAGCGCCATCTAGCCCCAAACTAAGCATTAGCTTGTGCTATGAGTGCCAGACAACGGATAAACATTACTTATATAATTTTTTTTTTGTAAATAAATACATATTATACATAGAAACACCCAGACCGATACAAACAGACATGTTCATGCACACAAATGTTTGTACCGTGCGGGGATCGAACCCGCAACCTTTGGTATAGTAGCCGACTTCTCGACCATTACACCAAATGGCTCGTCAATAATGTATGATATTAATTAAGGATCAGATTATTATTTATGTTTCTGATTATTACCGCCCGGTTTTGCTCTTAAATCGACTGTGGACGTAACTATTCGTTTATTTCTGACATCCTCTACAAGGCAGCTTAAAGAGAACGCATCAAATGCAACTGTGAAAAGATTTTACTTAGATTCAACATAAATTATTATTTTATTATAATATGTCCGCAAGTCGTAAATCAGGAATGTCGTCATTTCCGTTTGTCCGTGTCTGCGATCGCAAGTATGAGAGAAAATATTGTATCGTGATTATTATAGACAAGTACAAATTATTACAGACATTATTTTAGATGCCAATTTTTCAATAGAGCAAAAGCCATTTTGCAATGTCATTAATGATATGACTTCAAAGTTGAGCTTTTTGGTGGTGTGCTTTTATGTTTTTATTAAATGAATGAAATCCTGAAATTATCTTATGCAGAGTACAATTATAATAACTTACTTAAAATCAGTATCAACAAAATACATTAAAACGTAAATTCATCAGTTTAAAAAGTGAACCAAACATATTTTTTTTTTCAAAATATATGTTTACGTATTTTTCGCATAACATTCCTTTAAAAACGTTACTGATCAAATATTGTTTCCAGTTGTTATTTCCTGTTTGAAGCTCCGCAAATCGAAATAGCGTAAATTTCCAATATACATTTTAGATGCAGTGACGTCGCCTCTTCCTTTTTATTACAGACTTTATGTGAAGTCCAGGAGATTCAAAATAGCTTGCATATTGTCATAATCCAAATGAATAGTAGTGCTGTCCAAAACATTTCAGTTCGCACGGCTAGCATAAGTAGGTTTTGCAACTCAACGTAAACATGGGAGTCACCTTATTTAAAGTGGAACTCCCTTCTTTTATACATTTTGTAATTTGATTATATAACCAACAAACCCTTACTAAGTGTCGTAATACTTTCTTTTCTTAGATTTCGAAATGTATTTGAACAAGCTTCTTCTTCTTCTTAGCGAGTCGATAAAAGCGTCTTGGGGCATTGACCTCGGTGAAGACTGTTGTTGAGGTCCTGTTAAAGGTAGTTGGTTAGGCCCTGATAAGGGCCGTTGGCTTGGTCCTGAAAAGGACCGATTAATAGCCATCGTAGTGAAAAGATTAGTAAATCTGCGTTACCGATTGTACTATCTTCCGCAGATTCAGAGCCAGGCCGCCAGGGTGCGCCGGACGTATAGGGAACTCAATACGCCACTCGGGGAGGCTCTTTTCTTGCACCCCTAGTACCTACCTAATAGCTTTGAACAAGCTATTAGGTAGGTACTAGGTTTTTTTATAGTACAAATGCAAAAGTGAACAGATAGTTCAATATGTCTTCCTCAATTCACGGTAGGTCCTCACTTTGATGCTTACAAAAATAGGGGTTTCTTATGCCATAACAAAATTTTATTTCGTTTCCTCGTAACTCAATAATAATTAAAAAGAATATTTGCATAAATTGCAAACTAAATAAAAACCACATGAAAGGTTCAATATACATGTTACATCAACCGCTGAAAATCAAACAGAATTTAAACGCGACCCTTATCACGAAATTAATAATTCACAGAAGTCCGGCCTGGAGGAAATTTTAAAAATAATATGAATTATATAATTGAACGTCATTGATTATATTAATGAAATTCTTGCTAGAACACCACTCTTCAATGTTATTGATGAGTATTTAAAATTGTATTGAATATAATAATTAGAGACGTAGCGGATAGAGTCTCTAAAGTAAAATTATACCTACAATATTCAGCAGAACCAATGACGTTATTGAACGTGATTGAGCAGAACATAATAAAACAACAATCCACAAAAATACTGCGGTCTTTGATATAGTACACAATATTCTTGTTCTTATTCTATAAATTAAATTGAAAGTACTTACTGATTTCTTCAGATTCGTTGGATTCGTTTGAAAGGTCAGAGGATTTGTCTTCAATTTTCTGAAAAGAAAAATATTTATTAATTTGGCACATAACTTGTTTTATGTAAGTATATACCATTATATCTACGAGCAGTCTAGTAGTTACAGACATTACCGGAATCAAATTAAATATAAATCACTTTTAATAAAATATTAACGAAGAATTTAAAGAAGAGAATCAAACGGACCATAAAACTTATGATGAATACGCCAATCTTATTCATCTTAAAAACATTTAAAGTAACATTGGAGACAGCAGCTCGCTCACCACATTCATACTAAAGAACGAAACGAGACTGTAAAATAATCTATGTATATATTCCCTCAAAGGATAAAATCAAGTTCGAACATAAAAACTAGTCTGACCTTAGCCATCACCAACCATTGTGCTAACCGCCAATCTAAAGCGACAAAAGATTCTTTTACAAGGCACCATTGAACATCCAAAATATTCAAGTAGCTATCACAGAATCGAATAATAACAGTAATGTATGAAATAGACAGCACGTGTGAGACACAATCAATATTCAGAGTAGGATCAATAAAATACCATAAGTCATACAGATCAGCACAGCTTAGCTTAGATGGTACATCAATATTTCTGATTAAGTAGATTTTAAGTAACTTCCACTACACTAAGTACATGGTTTAACATGCAAATTATAAACAGAGTCGCAAATAACCAAATATTGCAAACAAGGACTCTGATAACGGTAGAGAAACTATACCAAACTAAGCTAAAAAAAACTACTTGAAATGATAGGTTGCAAGATTTAAAGAACCACTCTGTATTGTGACAGACCTTCGAATGATGCTTCCTGGGTTCGTGTATTCTACAGTGGAATGTGCAGCAGTGGCCGCTTGAAGTGTCACAAAAAAAGTGTTGTTGCTTTTAGAAATCTAAGTTACATGGTTTTTATGGTATTTGGTAGTCTGGCACGTAACCCACCAGATGGCAAACAGCCACTGCGGTTTATTCCATTGGACTCTTAACTAGGAAGCGTCGGTCAATAAGCTGCTACACTGTAGGCTCATCTGATCTTCGAGCCCTTGAATTCAAGTATACTGGCTCCCACATTAATATTACTGGACCACAGCCAGAGCGGTTATGGCGGCAGATTTTAAGTGTTCCTGTTAAGGTGGTAGCTAGTCAGTCAGACTCCCTACCACCAGTCAGATTAAAGGCGGTCCCACTTCAACTTTCGTGAGGCAGCCCTAAAATCTGTATTCTTGGTTTCTCAACCAACGACAGTATTTTGTGTATTGTCAGAGCTTTTTCTCCAATAACTCATTTGACAAATATTTAGTAGACAATAGACATCCTAGGTACAGAAAAAAACCCGCTTTTTAAAATTACATTGGTATTATACTAGCGGCAGAGAAACTTATGGAAGCGGTATGGATTAAGTAACGGCAATCGCAGTATGGGGCACCCCCCAGCCTAGGGCGTTGGACTGATCCTAAAGGCCGACGATTTAGCCAAGTCTAACCAACTAGCCACGTACAAGGATCGATCGATTCCCGCCTTTAAATAAGCCGGGGCAAACCGTGACCATTGCAAAGCAATCTAAATGTAAACAAGTACAACGATTGTCATAATACTTGACCAATTTGTTTCTATCAAATCGTGATATACCTTGCACAAAAATAATTTATATCTTTTACTTTCAAGTAGAAATGCCTTACAGATGCATCTACCGCCCGTGAAGATTAAATGACGATGTAAGCACTTCTTTGCAGTTAATGGAACGGTATGGGCCCGCGCTAACATGCACCTGGTCACAGTATTACAATAACCCTATTTTTAAAACTGTGACCTGGTGATGCATGTTAGATGATCTTATTAAAAATAAAGTATCAGCCTATTAATTTCCCACTGCAGAGCAAAAGCCTCCATCAATAAAATCAAGTCATCGCTACAATGATAGGTACTGAATTAATCACACGCGTGACAAATGCGAATGGTGATCACAAACCCGAGCTGTGTCCGAAAAAACCGACACAAATTACCTATTCTCGACCCGGGAATTTAAATCACGGCCAGTTTGATCGTACATAAAAAAAAAACATGTCTTAATTAACTGCGACTGCCACTTATCAGCTTAACAGGGATCTGAAGCACCCAGCTATGTTGAAAAAAAGTATATATAACAAAAATGTCTCTAGGTACATACTCGGTTTTTACATAATCAGTTACGTAAGCCAATCTACAATGTTTCAACATCATATACCTACCTAGGTAAAAAACTAACATTTAGTATTTAGTACTAGTCTGGTAGGCTGTACGACAAGGTTCGTAATAAGATATTTAATATGTATAGCGCGTTAAGTCTTAATCGACTAAATTTTGAGTTGGTTTCGCCTCCTTAGGCGTATACCTCATTACTTAGAGTCGTGATCACTATGAGAAGCCTCTTATATAGTTCTCAACATACCTTGATGTTACAAGTGCCATCTAACGATTTCTATCAGAACTAAAGGTTCTTCGTTCAGGTAGAGATGTATTCAAATCATCCATTCTTGCACTGAAGAGGCCGAAATTTTCTTGTATTTTGCTATCAATTGTATCGCACGCATTATTTTTTGCATTTTAAATTTTGTCTACGTTTAACCCTCAATGTCGTATTTCAGAACTAGTACTTTTTATCAAAACAGAGTAGTCTGGCACATAAAGACGCTTTTTACTAAGTTTATTCGCGGGTCTTCGTCTACTCGTACATAATATCTACTCTCACGGAAAGTTCAAATACAGTTAAAATAATACTCTACCGACCAATTTTTATTTAATCTTTTTTATGAATAGGTAAACATAATCATTTATTTATTACTCACTTTCCAGAGAAAACCAACCAATTTTAAAGAACGCTTGTGTCACCGTATCAATGTTTACCAAATTCATTTACATGCCTATATAGCACGTGTCGTCAAGTTAGATAGTTGCTCTCAAAGATCAATTTGTATTTTCTGTCATCTTAAAAATAGTAACTTACAATGTCATTTCATTCGTATTTAGTAGAGGCAAGAGAAAAGATTTCCTATCGTCTTCGTAATTCATTTCCCAACATTTCATATAAAATCTGCTAGGCTAATTTAGTCTCGAGGCAAGCCCATTTCACTTCTCACAAGACATTAGGACACACCTACTGCAACGTAGCTTTTGGCCAATTAGCTGAAGAGACAGCTCAATTAATGTAATTACGGTAAGTCAACCACATTTGATCGGCTAAGTGCGATCCTGCTCGCATGTCACACGTTAATAGCAGCACTGTGGCTACTTAAAACTATAGCTATTACATATTCTCGATCCTATTGGCAATGCCCGCGATATTAATTTAATACAACGAGTATTAAATTAGTATCCCGGCCACTGCAATAAGCTTTCCCGAAAATGAGAAAACACACGAGTTAATAAAGCTTTTTCAACGTAGACAAGGTAGGTAATTATAAAATGATACCAGTAAAACAATAGACAGATTTGAAACTTTTAACTTCCGAAAAATTAATCAACAAGACTTTTACAAAGGTAAAACAAACCATTCTGAGCCCAGGGGGAAGGTATACCCAATGAATTGAAAATTTTCGCCCCTTTTTAGACAATCACTTTGATTTTTACGAAAGCATAATATCACAGGGTTTTATACGTTTTATATTATAAACAATAGCAAGTTAAAAACAGACCCAAAAGCGACCACTGATAAGTTTAAACTTGGAACTGTCCAGAACTGTCAATACTTTATTCAACGTGTACGTGTCGCGCGATATAACTTCTCCAGCGGTTTAAGTTGCAAAGACTTTCAGTTCCCTCTCAAGTTAGCTTCCAGGAATCGTTTGTTACTTTTTATTTGTACTTGTTCAGATAGTTGAACAATCCTGCTTGCAAGTAACTAGGTATGAGAAACCTGATAAACTTTTGGCGGGTTATTTTTAGAGCCCTTCCACTTCAACGAGTTTAAACGGAATATTTCATTTCATTCTATCCGTTGTTCGATCGGTTATTGTCTTTGATTTCATTATTTTGTATTGATTTTATAGAAACGAATCTTTAACAAATTATGTACGGTCAACAGCACATCACGGTAAACACTTGCAGTTCGATAATAGCACTTATGCCCCCGACATAAGAGCGGTACAAATTCCAAAGTGTTACGTCTGACGTGCTTTTGACTGTACATACAAGAAATAATGCTCGTGACATTCAGTCTTCAAACGCTCACGTATCTGATAGAGTAATTTATTAATTTTTAACTCCAGGTAAAAAAAAATCGATCGCTGTGAGCTCAAACGCTTATTAGATAGGTAAGTAATCCCGCCTGTGTTAGACTAAACTCTCCTCCCCACTCGATTTCAACAACGGTACGGAAACCTCAGGGCGCAACTTTCTATACCACTCATCACATAATATAAAGATGCAAGATTTGATTGTTTGTTTGTATCAAACGTGTATTAAATAGACTCCAAAACTACTGAACCGATTTGAATAATTTTTTCACTGTTGGAAAGCTACATTATCCCCGGTGAACATAGGGTACTTTTGATCGCGGAAATGTGGGGGGAAGGGGGGGGGGGGAGGAGGGGGGAATTAGAAAAAAAGAAATTACGGTAAGGTAGACACAATACGTAGATACCTATAGATAAATCCTGTCATCATCAACACAGTGAGTAGTTAGTTAGCCTGGTACAGCTACGCTCTGGGTTCCTAGTTTGATTGCCGGATTGGACAGAAAACATGTAGGTAGTGTAATTAATGTTTATTTTATCTTAAGAAATTCTTATTTGCAACGAAAAGTCTAAAATTTTGCAGTTTTGACAATTACGAATTGAAACACATGTAGATGAAGACTATTTCGATTTTTATATAACGAATGAGTTATTTTTTAATATTTGAGTTGTAAGCCGACAACATAGATTAATTTTATTCGACTTAGTCGTCAACTCGCGGACGCGAAACTCGCGGGTGTCCGCGAGTTGGCACTTTTTAATTTTACCTACCTACCTACTTGTGGTTCACGATCCATTGTTTTGTTTTCTGATGTCATATTATTATTTTACAATCATCGCGTTCACAGAATGCTGTATGCATGTAAACTCGATCAATTTAATAAAACCAGCAAATAACTGGAATCTCCTTTTCGAAATTTGGAAATAGCAATAATATTAATAAACGTTGGAATACCTATTCCACTTCATTCTATCAAAAGACTGCTTCATTATAATATTAATAGTTGGCCAAGATCACGGGGTCCTGGGATCAATTCCCGGGTCAAGCTAACTTTGTGTCGGTTTTTTCGGACACAGCTCGGGTTTGTGATCACCAATCCGCATTTGGCAAGCGTGGTGAAAGCCAATACCCATCATTGTAGCAATAACTTTATTTCAAGGATGGAGGCCTTTGCCCTGCAGTGGGACATTAATAGGCTGATAACTTTACTTTACATATTAATATGTGTATTACCTAAAAAATCATTTCTAATTATTTCATCATTTGATTGTTTGTTTGTTTGTATTGAATAGGCTCCGAAACTACTTTACCGATTTGAATAATTACTAATAATTTAATAATACTTTTGACTCCGGTAATATGAGGGGAAGGAGGGATATTTGAAAAAAGAAAATACGCGCAGGTGAAACCGCGGGCGGAAGGTTAGTCATTAATAAATACTGCAAAAGCCGTGATCGGTAGGCGGATTACACACCGACGGGGACACAAAGGTCGTCGGTTAGATTCTTACACCGCAGGGCATGTTTACATCGATGGAGTAGATTTTATCCCAGTACTCTAGATGTCAACGAAAAGGGGAGGTACCTACATACGAGGAGTCTACATGAGCCGGCTTTCACCGAGTGGCTCGCGGAGCAAGGGCTACCGGGAAAGGACTAATACCCCCGACACCCCATGGCAAGGGGATTCCCAATTCCCAATTCCCAGCTCGTCCCAATCGGGTACAAAGGGGAAACCGGGGAGGTTTAGTGGGTAGTGGCGTAAATTTGTCCCGAGTCCCACGGGTTTATTCCCGTTGTCCCCGAATGCCGTGTCCCCGTCCAACGGGGACAGCGGTACTTTAATAAATTAAATATTTAAAAATACTTTCCGTTGTCCCCGTATCCTGTCCCCGTAAATATAGTTGAATAAAAATAAAGAATATACAGAATATTATGATAGTACTAACGTACCTATGTCCTGACTACATGGTGCTGATACGAATTGATGATGTGTTTCTCTGACCAAGCCATGTGCCCACGAGTGTAAAGCTGTACTCGTAAAACATGAACGATGCTGGAGACCACAAATTGATCCCGCGTACAAGAGGCGACAAAATATTTTACTAACAAATTGCCTACCAGGCAGATTGAGATGTCCAATGCAAGTAGCAGACCTCATGCCCATCTTTACGGACGAAGGTACTTTTCTATTTTGCTGCACAACTGCCTACTCCGGATTGTGTATGCAATAGCTAGCATTTACCACTTCGATTTCGATACGGAAGAATAAACATGTTTTCGGCATTGAACTGACGATTTTTTTATAATCGGTACCTTACTTAAAAATGCCAGATACAACAGCGACTTATCAGTAATTATCTTTTAAAATACGATTTAGTTATGTAATCGGGTGTTAATTTTCTGATTGCTTGTTTTTACGATTGTTCCCGAACGATCATTCGATAGTTTTTGGGACCAACTGTTTAACATGCTGTACGAATGATCTTTCTTGATCATGATCTTTCTTAAAGGCATTTTAGATCAAAATCAGTTTAGTTGCTTAATGTGGTGTCGATTTTCTGACACGGGTTATTATCACGAACGTCATCATGCAATATTAGTCAATTACATGGGTAGGTACCTTTTTTTATTTTTTTAGGTACCTACTATATTTAAAAAAATATTGAAAACGGATTGTTTGAATGAGAATATAATGAATGACACAAAAAATTAAAAAAATAAATGAAATACTTTACTGTATGTAGGTATATTCTTTAATTAACTTTACAATAGGTAAAAGATGAGCAATATGAGCATGAATAAGGAATTTGAAGATATGCCTAAAATATAAGATTTGCCTATTTTTTTTTTTGTTTTATTACTACCATAATGACTGTTATAATTATTAATACGAGCCATTTGGTGAAATGGTCGAGGAGTCGGCTATTACACCAAAGGTCGCGGGTTCGATCCCCGCACGGTACAAACATTTGTGTGCATGAACATGTCTGTTTGTATCGGTCTGGGTGTTTCTATGTATAATGTGTATGTAGGTATTAACAAAAAAGTATATAAGTTTATCCATTGTCTAGCACCCACAGCACAAGCTAATGCTTAGTTTGGGGCTAGATGGCGCTGTGTGAATAATGTCCAGAGATATGTCCAGAGAGAGAATATTCTACAAATATTTTATACATATAACTACATAATAAAATTACCCATTAAATACAGGGTGGAATTTTGTAATGCCACCTGAAGGGGAAGTACTCTTTATACTGAAGATAGAAAGTTTTACTCAAGGAAAACATTCCTTTGTTTTTGAAAAGAAAGATAACTGCATTCAAAGATTTTTAAAATTCGCTTGCCGCTCCCGGTAATCGAACCGACTAAAATCTGTAAAAGTTGCACCTTGTACTTTTATTGCATCGATCGTTAGGGACAATTCGACGGCCCCCCCGAATAAACGTGCAAGAGCTATAACACAAAAAATTTTTTTTGCTTCTTTGGATGCGGGACGAAGTCTTGCACCTTCTTGAATTTTTTGGTAATTTTTTAACAATAAACACCGAAGATATAGCTTCAAATATGGTTATTCTAGGGAAAAAGCGTGTAAAAACATTACCCGAATATTGGTGTATTAAACCTTGCCGTCAAGTTTTATACACGATTATTAATGTTATGGTCGTTTACACGTTTCTTCGTGTAAAAAGCAAAACGAAAAACTATCGCAATCATTCATTACACGTTATGGAGGGGTGCGGGGAGTTTTGCGAATTGACATTGCACATTCAAACAGCCGGTCAGGCGTGCGGTGTACAGTGCACTTACACTTATTATTTCTTACCTATTCACACGAATAAACGTGCAAAGGACTATTACTCGATCAGGAATGTTTCTACTACACTAGAATATAATTTTAAAAGGATTTTTTCCGAATTACATGAAAACTATAAATATTTTCCATATTGTTGTGACTTATACTAAAACCTAATTTTTTTTTCTTTGATATTGTCATACATTGTACAGGCATATTTAAATACCACGTTGAAATATTCACATTTTTACGTTTTTGATTTCTCCTGAAAAGTTGATGAATTTCCTTTGCACGTTTATTCGGGGGGGCCGTCGAATTATAAGGATAAAATCTCTCCAACAAAGTTCATAAATGAAATGAAAGGAAATCAATGAAAAAAGTGCTTTAACTTGACCCATTGAATCAATAATTTAGGATTTCATTGTTTTCCTTTCATTTAATTTATGAAATTTATTAGAGAGATTTCATCCTTATTATTGACCCTAACGATCAATGCAATAAAAGTACAGGGTGCAACTTTTACAGATTTTAGTCAGTTCGATTACCGAGTGCAGCAAGCAAATTTTTAAAAATCATGGAACGCAGTTTTCTTTCTTTTAAAAAATTAAGGAATGTTTTCTTTAAGTAAAATTTTCTATCTACAGTATTAAGAGTACTTCCCTTTCAGGTGGCATTACAAAATTCCACCCTGTATATAAAACCTAAAGACTAGCCAATCACAAAGTTAACAAATAAACCTGAATGGCATTATTATCATTTTAGTTAAACTTATTACCTATATTTATTTAGTTGTTGTGGATCATTCCATAAATCTAGTTAGGTATATATAATAGCTATTTGAAATCAAACATAAAAAAATTGCTTATCAACAAACTGTTTCAAAGCCCAAAATCTAGAATTTATTATAAGTTAAAATTACAGTAGGTATACACCGGTTACTATTTATAATGTTTTTTATAAACGTAAATTTTAATTACCTACAATACTCAATTTACATTGTTTCATTGAACATTTTACCATTTATGTAAACAATGCATAAGATGTTAAATTTTATTCCAATTAGTACCAATAACTTTTAATTTTAAAATTTTAATGGACCAAATTTTTAAACCTCTTCTACTCTTAAAATCTTTTTTGTTAACTTTATGTTTTAAGTATAAAATATAAATGTTGACATTACCAGGAATTATTCTGAAGTGACTTAAATGGGCTAATCAAACAAATCACAAATTTCCAAACCGGCTATCATTCATTGACGGACAAATCAAATGTAAATCCTCTTGTTTAAAAACTTTAATATAGGTCAGAACCCTACAAATTGCTAAACAGCATTAAAAGCCCCTCTGCAACATATCCAATGGACAATATTTATGTCGAACAAAATCATCAGGCTTCAAAGAGGTAGAGGAGAACTTCAATAGAAACCTGTTATTATTTTTAAGGCACATAAAGAAGCCCAATTTTTTATCACAATGATCGTTGCTGACTGCTTATTTTGATATCTAACACTTAGTAAGTAATTCCATACATAACCCCATTTACCTACCTTCCATAAATTATAAGCAAATTTGACTATCTTACCAGTATTTTATTGATTTACATCACTGACATAGTCAAAATTACAGTTACAATATTTCATTTTAATACAATGCCTAAATTATCATAAATATAATCAGTCCCAATAACTAACTCAGCGCGGGACGGTGTGAAACAAGAATTCCACTACAATATATTCTATTATTACTACAGTGCAATGAAAGGGGTGGCTAAGAATGCAGAAATTATTATAGACACCCCTACAGCTTTGAATATAGGGTTGAAATTCATTTGAAGATGCATTTCAGACAGAGGAGCATCGCTAGCGGGTTACAGTAACAAACTTATTTCAAAAGTTGCACTATATTGTAGAACTAAATATACACATTTTAGGAAAGTTATCTAGTAGGGACAAATTAACAAGTTGGAAAACCACACAGTGCAAAATACAAAAGGAATAAAAAAAGAAAGAATAACACAACAACAAAAACAGCAAGATAATGGAATGTGTTGCTAAATGGTTTGGGTAAGAATTGATATGACACATTTTCACCACTGTTCAATGGTAACAGTCTAGGTGTTGTCACCACTACTACATAATTCGAGTCTAAATATTGTGCCTGGCTAGATACAGCGCGACGTTGTGCTATGGCAGAATCGCACAAAAATTCTACTTTCACTTGAGTAAAAAGTTATCACGCCGCCCCCCGTACCCAGTGGTGAGCACCATCATAACAAAAGCGAATACTAAACGCTGTTAACATTGAGATAGAGATCGAGATAGCAAAAAATACGCAATACGTACTAGTTTACTACTTTACGCCAGATAGAAAATAGCACAATACTATCAACAGAACACAGTAAACAGTTTGATTGCTTAGCCGATGTCATGCCATGACACCGATTAGTGCGGGCCGCGTATTATTAAAAATAGTGCATTATTATGAATGAACAACACATGCAAATGAGTACTCGGGCTGAGATTAATAACGTGACAAGCTATGAGATGTGTTTACCAGCGTATCCTGATCGCCCAACTCGCGGTAGTACGATTCACTGCTTCCACGTCTGCTTCCAATACACATTGCTCCACGCAAAAAGCTGGAAAACATGGAGCAAAAACCGCATTGTTGCATAGTTCCAAATTTTTCCAGCCCCAAATAATGTCTTAAGTGTTCGCAGATATCGGCGAACTGATTTATCTAATACACCCTGCCAAACAGTGAAGAAATCCGAAACTACATTTTGATACACAATCAACAGACTTAGCGGAGCTATTTAGCGCGTCTCATAACGTCTCATGTTTACATCGATTGGATTATTTTAGTTACATTTATTGCAAAAGCAATAACACCACGCGATAAGCGAGCGAGAACCGATAACTGTAAGTCTGGGACAGGACTACGAGTCGGCACGCAGCCATCCGACGGACTGCTACTAGCTAGCTGACTGTGCCGCCGACTCCGCCGAGTGCGGCTCTCTCTACATACCTACCTACATAACCTCCTCTACTCGACTCGCTCGCCCAACTCCAAGTCGCCCAACCAACCACTACTATAATCACTCGATCCGCGTCGAATATCGTAAGAGAAAATTGAAAAAAATTTAGGAAAACTTAGTATTAAATTATAACCACTTTCTTTGTCTTGTTAACACCCTATTTATTTATGTACTGCAAATAAAAATGACACCATTATACTGGAAATGGAACATTTTTTTTTTCAATATGTAAGTAAGTACATAGCTAAGTAGGTAATATTTTTTATCTACATCCATACCCTAAGTCTATTTTATAGTCAGGATCGGTGAGCAAACGCCCTATATTTAGATATGAGTATCTGTGGCTGCATCATAATGTTTACATTTTAGTATCGGTAACCGATACCTTAATTACATTCAAATTTCGAACGTCTTCTTAAAAAGTAAAAATTAATAAATTTGAAGCTAACATAATGTAAGCAAAACATCTTGATGTATTTTCAAAGGTACCAGGAGAGCATAACCGCAGCGTAACTATTCATTAAATCAAAGAGTTTGAAAGACGCGAGCTAGCCGCAGCCGGCAGGGCCTAACTAGGTTAACAAGCGACTGCGCCGGTCCACACTAATTAGTAACGGGCCAGCTTCTTGTAACTCGGCTCTCCTTGTACTACGGATTATATTCCACGCGGTTTCACATCGATCCTGACTATAAAATAGACATATTATCGTATGAATGAAGATTAAGTTATGTATGTGACTGTACATAATTAGGCATTAAAATACTCATGTGATCCTTTTATGAAACTCACTTCGTTCGTTTCATAAAACCACATTCGTATTTTAATGACCCTCATTATGCAACAGCCACATAAATAACTATTTTAACCAAAACATCTTTAATTTAAAATTATTTCGTGTCTGGCTCTATCTATATGACTACACACAAAGTTTTAAGTGTTGGTCATAGAAATATTATGTACTGGTGTTGGTATGTAATGTAAGATGACTCATTCATGTAACTTATGTTATTATCGAGGTGAAAAATATTTTAGGACTAGCCTTCTCCCGCGGTTTCACCCGCACGTATTTTTTTTTTCAAATATCCCCCCTTCCCCCACATTTCCGGGATAAAGTACCCTATTTCACCCGGGGAGAGTGTACTTTCCAACAGTGAAAGAATTATTCAAATCGGTTCAGTAGTTTCGGAGCCTATTCAATACAAACAAACAAACAAACAATCTAATCTTTTTTTGGATCATAAGACTATCCAAATTCTGGATGTAGTACTTAAGTAAGTACATTAGGTTTGTGGCGACGTCTAACTTGATCAACAGACAACTCGCCACCAACAGTTCTACCAACTGATAACAGAAGGCGCTAACTTAGGAACACGATTTAGTATGGGATCCTGCATCGCGCTAGTAGAGTTATTTCAGCCCGCTAGCATATATACAACAAACCAAAGATGGTACATTGGACCATGGTCCCCGAGCACAGTCGATCTAGCTCGGAGGAAGATCTTCCACTTTTAAGGAAGCATTAGATCTCCTAAAGTGGTGACCCCGACGTGATGTGGGTGAGATCGCTTAACACCTTGGCGACCCCACATACTAGTGAGCATCCCGATATCATGTGGTCAAAATCGCTTCACACCTTGGCGACCACCACATTCCGTGAACATCGCATCAGCCTTCAGCGGGTCTTCGCATCCCTTCAGCCTCGTCTCATCCCCAGCAGGACTTCAGCAGTCAGTCACAGCAAGCCAGCCTCCAGCCACACGGAACCACCGCAGCTACGCAACAGCCTCCTGGTTCCCTGGCAGCTACTACGTGCCCACCAGGTCTTCAGCGCCCCACGACCGGACTCACTGGGCGCTCATCGGTCCTGGCAGCCATGCAGCCTGCGCATAGCACGTACACCTTCACTCGTCCCGACGCACTGCGGACTCGAGTATCTACAAGCTCGTCCCGACTCACCGTGGACTCGAGTATCTTCAAGCTCGTCCCGACTCACTGCGGACTCGAGTATCTTCAAGCTCGTCCCGACTCACCGCGGACTCGAGTATCTCAAGCTCGTCCCGACTCACTGCGGACTCGAGCACCCGCTTCTACGCTCTCTTCCCAACTCACCGTGGAATTGAGACGCTCACTGGCATTCGAAGCTCTGACGTCCAGATTGCTGAGCCTCGGTCAACATTGGACCTCCGGTCTCCGGGGGGAGTGATGTGGCGACGTCTAACTTGATCAACAGACAACTCTCTACCAACTGATAACAGAAGGCGCTAACTTAGGAACACGATTTAGTATGGGATCCTGCATCGCGCTAGTAGAGTTATTTCAGCCCGCTAGCATATAATTATACAACAAACCAAAGATGGTACATTGGACCATGGTCCCCGAGCACAGTCGATCTAGCTCGGAGGAAGATCTTCCACTTTTAAGGAAGCATTAGATCTCCTAAAGGTTATTGAGGCTTGACTTGAGGCTCGTGAAAGGAAATGAAATTTTTCATGCGATATTTTAAATTACACTAATTTTTTAATGCATGTTTATTGTTTTACGCTTTGGAACAAGTGGTTCAGAACTTCAGACTCAGTCAGTAAATATATACCTAAAAAAATTCTTTTACTTAGAAACCATTTTAAATAAACAACTGACAATGTAAATTTTTTTATTATTACTTTGCATGTAAGTAGGTACTCTAGATTTTTTACAAATCCCATCTTACGGCCTAACCTTTCCTAAATATATGTATTAGTTGTAGGTAGATTAAAAGTAAAGTTGTAGGTAAAATTATTTAATTAGTAATAATTTTATGGAGGACTCGACTCATCACAATGACGTCTACTACCTACGACTTTAGAATATAAAGTGTCCTGAAAATAAGTAGTGCATAATGAGAACCTAAACTTCACAACAATTTAATAAACTTTTGATTATTTATTATTTACGTAGTAATCATAAAGTTTTTGGGAAATAAATAATACCTAATAAGTAAATTCAATATAACAATTATACGAATAAATAAATATTAAAAACCATACATAATTAAATTAAGGAAAATATTAGATGGGACTAGTCACGTCACGATAGAACAGGTAAAACTAAACTTTGTCTATCAAACAAGAATTTCTATAAAAAATAATGAGCACACTACGTTATAGATTCACCCTCAAAGCAGGGTAGTTTTTTTTTAAATGGCAGCCCAGATTGTGTGACTAGGGATCTTCCGATACAAGTAAATACGAGTATGTACTCGATACTTTTTATTCGATACCAAGTACTTTTAGCATCGAATCAATCTTGCGATACTTACTCGGTATCGAAACAAAAGTACTCGGTATCGAATCGAATCAAACCTGGCCATATTATTATCTTATTTAAAATTTCCGAACGCATCAGAGAGAACGAGAGCGACAGCTTTTTTCTTTCGCTCGCTTGGCGTTGGCGGTCGGTCGGTTCGGTAGTAGACCGACAAACTTATCTGTTCCGGTGGCGTCGTCGCTACTGTCGTTTTAGTACTGTCATTAAATTTCGTTTTTGTATTGCAAAAACTGACATTTCACGTAGTTCCAATTTTGGCCACCGAAACAGTTAAGTTTGTCGTTAAAGCCGACATATTGTGTGACGTGCCGCCCGCCATTTTATTTTGTTTTAAATTTGAGTTATTTTGTTTGTCAATTTACGTTGCGTCCAGTTAAAGTCCAGTTGTTGTTTGCGAATTTAATTTAATATTGTAGTCATCTGTTCATTGTTCCAATTATCATGGCACCACCGAAGTCAATAATATGGGCATATTTCACTAAAACCAATGAAAAATAGCTTTATTTTTTGCCCTCATAAAATTATTATCTTTGATTTCATTAAAAAATCTAAAAGTATCGATATGAGTAGGTATCGATACTTTAGGAGTATTTATATGAGTAGTATCGAAAGACTATTTGAGTACTACTCATATGAGTAGGTATCGATACTTCGGTGGTATCGGAACATCCCTATGTGTGACATTTACGGAGATAGATAATGAGCTGCTCAATAATGGGCGATTTTCTGACAGGCCATTTAAAAAAAAAAAAAGTTCCAAAAGCTTTACTAGATGGCGTTGAACCATGTATGATTTTCTTGCTATTTCTCTATGATTTCTTCCTCTGGTATTGTATCTATAATGACCTTTAATGCAGTAGTAATAAGGTTGCTGTTACAAGTGAAAAAACATAACGACCTTTTTTTTTTTTTTTAATCTTTATTATTTAAAAGGGGTTTAGTCACACAGAGACTATGTCACCCCCGTATGGTCAACTAAACATAGATATACTTAATAAAAAGACTTATAATTATAACCTATCAAATACTACTTAAACAAATTTTATAAAGTCTGGTGAGCAATTTAGCTTCCTCAGATAATGGGGAAGCTAAAATGCTGTTACACCATCCTATAATTAGATTTGGACGGAATAGGAGATTCTGTCGAAGAGCCTCACTTCGAACACACTCCACCAATACATGTTGTACGTCCTCTATTTTGTCGCACTCAGAGCAGTTAGGGGAACTGGAGAGACGCATCAAAAATTTAAACTTGTTCGAAGGAATGTGTCCGGAGCGAAGTCTCAACAGCGTTACAACAGAAGCTCGATTTACGGATTGCCCATTGAACCATGGATAGCGAGGAATCTGACTCTGAATTGTTTTATACCATATGCCCTTAACCCGTGAACGCTCGTCGAAATACTCCTGCCAACATCGTCCGCAGTCAATTTTCGCCTCTTTCAAAGCCTCACTATTAAGTGGAAGGCAATCGTACACTATACCTTCGCTTATGGCTTGTCTTGCCGCCAGATCAGCCTCCTCGTTACCCACGATACCCACGTGAGATGGCGCCCACTGGATTAACACTTGTTTATTTTCGGAAGAAAGTTTACATATGGAATCGAGTATTTTATAGGCTACCGGGTATCCTCGACAATTCGAGGGAAGCCGAGCCAGATGAAATAAGGCACTTTTAGAATCCGAAATAATAACAATACAATTCTTATCCAATGATGACGCATTATGGCATGTGTCATAGTGTTCGCTGACGATTTGTTGTGATTGTTATTTTGTTCATTGTTTTTGATAAGTTTTTAAGTTTATAATTCGTTTTTGTTTCTCATCCATCAGTAGAAAAGTTACTTTTAGTCTTATACATATAATTGTATTAATAGTTTCCTTTGGGTTTTTAAACAGTTACTTATTAATTTATATAAAATTCATGCCAAAAATGTCTCGCGATGACAATCGCAATATCACCAACTTCAATTATTATTATCCAATACAGTATGGCCAAATCAAAGTCCGTTAATGCGTGCCGAAATAGTCGTATTAAGTAGAGTCCAGAATCCAGTAAGCAAGCCAGGGTCAAACAGGATTCACCACACAAAACACAATACGAAACAAGTGTTGTGCGTTACTCTGGCGGAAAGCGCGAAATGTTAGCACGTCTAGAGATGAAACAATATAGAATAATTTGTGCATTATACGTACGAAATAAGTAAACAGTTTTCAGTTCAAAAAGTTGATTTATTTCGTCAATATCAGACGTAGGGTTATAAAATTTTGTTAGAAGAACCTTGTATCATATAGGCATCAGCTACTTGATTGAGACATTCAGCACCTATCGTAAGTAGTTCAAGAGGTAGAGGCTGTTTTCGTTTTTTAGAAAATCTTTTGTAAATCATTAACCATGTATTTCTTTGGAATAACTATGAAGGCACAAATTACAAGGCATCTTCTCACAAAAAATCATTTCTGTACGTCCAGCTGTTCTGAAGATATGGAAAATAAGCCAAACGTTACTGCAGCGGCATTTGCAATTACTCAAAAACTACGGGGGGCACAAATGCCGCTGCTTGGCTACTTTAGGGCACAAATTTAAGCTATCTTTTACGCTGGCGGAATCGTATTTTCATTAATATCTCAGAAACCCCACTAGGCACAAATTTTATATTTGGTGCACATCTACAGCATATAATGCACAAATTATTCTAATTTGTTTCATCTCTAGACGTGCTAGCATGCCGCCAGAGTAACGCACATAAACAAGTGAGCGCATTCGACGAACCGAGGTAAGCTAATATGGCATCATGCATGAGAATTTTTCGGGAATGACAATGACATCTGACACCAAACATAAACAAAACGTTCCGTTTTATGAAACAAAATTCACTTCGAAGTCATTCGTTCCGTTCCTTGCATAGAAAAATTTTACTCGTTCGTTCCTTGTGGCTGCTTAACATTGACTTTTATCATAGATGGGGTGGCGCCATCTATTGATCAAATTTAGAACTAAAAAAACGAGCTGTCAGAAAATCGCCCATTGGAATTAAAATGATATGTAACTAAATTAATATTGAGAAATATTCTGCTGTACAAAAGTCACATACAAAAATACAAAACGACAAAAGTCTTGATCTTAGTTCTTTCTTAGTCTGTGGTAAGGTAAAAACAAAAGACTTGACTGATTAATCCAGATTAATCACTCTGTGGTCACTATCTGTTCCGGGCGGCGTCGCTACTGTCTATTTAAAACTGTCATTTAATATCGTTTTTGCATTGAATTTTACGTAGTTCCAATTTTGGCCACCGGAACAGATAAGTTTGTCGGTAAAAAGGTCACTCACTCACTGGTCAACAATAAAAAAAATCAAACGTCAAATTATGCGCACGCACGCGCCACGCAAGGCAAGTCACAAAAATACAAAAATATTGATGAAAACAGATGAAAAAGCGTTAATCTTGTTGTTTAGTTTTTAATACTTTATGTAATTTTCAATCAAAAAGGTGACAGGCGTACTTCTTTGATTTAATTCGTGAGTGTTGTGTTGTTCCACAAATTTTGTTATATTTTATTCTGTGTTGTTCAAAGTATTGGTGTTTGTTATGTTTTATAAAATATTAGAATGTCGTCGTTGAGATGAGATACACAGTTTTGTGACTAAATATTGTTTAAGTCATATTATACTAGCTCCAAAATTTATTTTTCTATAATTGTTCACTCACAACGCTAAATTCGCACTGTAAAACTTGTTTCAGATGGGTAATCTCTGCTTATAGCTGTTCCTCTCATTGGAGAAGCTTGGAAGCTACAAAATAGCAGGCTTGTACTTGCATCAGCTGGATTTGGAGTTACCTACCCTTATATTTAACTAACAGGTAGGCGACGCAAGTTCCCAGATGGACTGTCATAATGTTATCCTCTTGTGGAGTCTTTCTTTTGCAGAAACGTCCATTAAAGTTAATGTTTCATTAAAGCTATTGCTGTCACTTTTTATTTCATGACAACGAAAAGTGACAGCATTAGATTTAATGAAGCATTAACTTTAATGGAGCTTTCTGCAACAGGGTGTGAGTTAAAAAAATTAACGTAACAATGATATTCACCATGCCAATTTATCACAACCCTAGTGACATAGTACCTAAATGAGTAAACATTTGGTTTTTCCTTAGAGTAGAAAGGGTTTTTCCGATTTAATTAGTAACTTTATTCTAATAAGGTACATGAGATTAATAGACACATTATTAAATGCAATAGTTGCAATTTGAGTAGGTATTCCCATATAATTCAAGTATGGGAATATGATTCAGCATCACAATGATAAACATGTAGCAATATAATAGCATCAGAAGTTATCTTGGCCACAAGAGAATGGAAACATTATATAACCAATAGGTTGCAATTTTATGAGTATAATGGGCATTTTCATAAACATTGTACACAAATCCAGTGTTCATGAATGGATTGAGAATGGACAACTTTTTGATAAAGCATTTTCAATATTTAAGGTCCAAGTGCACGAGATCAAGGTCTGGTACACACACTAAACCATTGAGGTTGAACCAACCAATTTATATCCAGCCAGGCTGAAACCAGGACAAACAATAAAGACACTATCCATTGCATCAAGAATTCAATAATTGTCTCAATCATATTTTCAAATAATGGTAATAATAATTTTGGTCTTCACGTCTTTTACAGGTGTACGAGTCCACTACATCATAGAAAAATTAAGAAAATTGTTGGATATAGAAGCTATCATCACAAAGCTTTGATGAAAAAGGTTAAATTGAATCAATATATTCACATCCTAGATTTACCTGTTGTTTTCAAGTATAATTATTTTTTTAAAAATATGTATAAAGGTACGGAAAATTTTATGTAATGAAAACTTCAACCTTACAAAATTTGTATGTACATGCATAATGGTTGGAATTAATCACTTGCTTGGGACCCAAAATTACTTGGAATTTGGCTGCAAAAACTATTAAAATTTGCAAAAGTGCAAAGAAAATGGACAACTGTGCGCTTTTCTTCAAGCAAATTCCTTCCTTAAAGGCCGGCAGCACATTTGTGATTCCATGGAGTAGATTAAGTTTTTCTAAGTAGAAAATACTTGTGTCGGTTGGAATAGTTGAAGTGCAGATAGTGATCATGTTACCCAATTAGACCAGGGCCGGAAGATTCTTAACTTTCTAAATCCACAAATGTCATTGTCCCGGATAACTTAGTAACAATGCTTAGCTATCATTAATGTATAGGTAACCAGAATCTAATACAGCTTTTAAAAAATAACACTGAATATTCACCATGAAAAAGCTTATTAGAATTTCTTTGTAAGAATATTCATTAGCATTACTTTGATTTTTTTATGAATTCCATGTAAAAGATATTGTTAATGAACTGTCAATAGATATCTACCTATTTGGTAATAAACTATTTTCACAATATATTGTGGTTTTTTGTAATGCAAAGTTAATTACGTTATAGTCAAATGATCAGAGATGTAAGTTATTTAACGTATAAGTACCTGAAATATAGATACAACATACCTACGTATCTTGTATCTCTGCATTTCTGATACTTTTGTTTAAATTCACCTTATTGATTGATTGTTAGTTCTCAAACTAACGTAAAATTTCGATTTGTTGTCGTTTGCGTAAATGTAGTACTTAATGAGCCCGGTAACCTTTTTAAACCACGTACTTTTATTGCACTCAGGTACCTTATCTTATCTGAAATCTCTACAAATTAAGCTACAAACTATTATGATTTGTAACAAGATGGTTCTTATCTAGATACCAAAGGGATCATCAATATTTGTTTTATTTCTAGACGTGTACATTTTTCGCTGACAAAAATAACAATCCCCACTGGTAGGGAATTGTCGGTGGGGATTTCCGGAATAAACCATTCTTTAATACTTCGTAGAAATGTTACACACAGCGCCATATAGCGGCAAACTGAACAAAATTGGTACCCAACATCAACTGATCGCATAAAGAAATAAATCACTATAGGATTTGACCACTACGATGACGATAGGACGTTAAGAGTGCAACTGGATAGAAACCACACCGTCTGGTGAAATTTTTGGCTGTGTTCCGGTAATACTAATGTACTTAGGAGCCAGCAAACTTGAAATTTAAATGTCAAAGATCTACGGAGCCGACAGTACAGCGGCATTATATCATATCGATGTCTTTTTTTATAAGTCCTGTCACCTATCCTATCCATAGAAACCGCGTATCATCAGTTAACTGAAGGACCATAAAGCTTGGAATTAAGTGTTGTAGGTATGGAGTCCAAAATTGGCTTATAGAAACTATTGAAAGGCTCGAAGATCAGGGGAGCTATGGCAGCACATAAAGCGATGCTTCCTCTTTAAGTGACCCTCTATGGAATAATTCTCAGTGTCCGTCGTTACCTATCTATGGAATAAATTGCAGTGTTCGTCGTTACCACCAGAACTTTGCGAACTGAAGGAATATAAAAAACATTAAATTTTTAAAACTTTATTTCATATTACAATTACACAACAAAAACAATTTATAAAATGCATAACACCAGCCCACACGCTACATTTACATCAACAGTGCGGTTAATAAATTAACAATACAATAATATAGGTACAATTAGATAACGTTTTAATAAACATGATACCTCGAGATTCACAGTCTGCTCATAATATATGTTTTGGATACGTTACTTGTTTATTTAAAAAAAAAATGGTTACCAATCATTAAGAAACAAAATCGGTATTAGATTCGTATTTCTAAAAAGAATTTCATATTGTTTCTGTAATAATATGCAGGTAGCATAGAACTTTTAACCATAGGTCAAAAATGTATTAAGTATGAAACATTTACGGAAATATTACCTAACTGTTAAAAAAAATATTTTGACTTGCGAATTTCTCTTGATGTTAAAATAGTCGTATAATTTTAAAACAATTGCATTAATGTTCGCTGGCTTAGAAGCAAAACCTTCCAGAGCTCTTTGAAGTAACGATAAAATATACCACTATCCTTAAATTAATAACAGTTATAATTAAATAATGCCTTAAAGATAAACTTTATTGACAATTTATAAACGGTAGTGGAAAGTCTGGTTGTACAAATGCTTATTTTTCCCATTATATTGATCCTTGCTAGTTTTGAGTTTAATTTGGTTTAATTCCTTGTACTTATAATTTTAAATTTCGTTAAGCGATGACTCATAAATACATTCCAATGCAATTGTATACTTACCAAAATCTATTAAAAAGTGGCTAGGTATGTCTACTGTCCAAACACAGTCGTCATCGTTAGCCTTTGATAACAAAGAAAATTAGCCTACAAGTCCTAAATAAAGGAGGAGGAATCGGATCCTTTCCAAATTTGATCACCAAAAATACCTTCCGTTGCTTATGTTTAAAACATACACTAAATTTAAGCCTACAATACCTAACGACAGCTTAACGAAATCTGTACAATGAGCTGAAAACATGTTCATTTCAAATCAATCATGGTTTTCCATCAGGTGGATTGAAGAATTCCCAATGGTGGTGGTGGATCGTCCTACTATCACTCAGTCCGAACATGATCAGTCCAGCGATTAACACTAGGAATATCACTAATGCCATCTGGACGTCTTTTTTATCCTCTGTACCGCTGATATAGGACATGAAAGAATTGAACATGTTACGTATAGTTCTGCTGATAGAAGTGTGACATACTCGCAGGAATTGGGCTCCTGCTTCTGTTATAGTGGGTTCGTGGGCTCTCACTGGGGGTGGCATGCGTCTGGGAGAGGGCCGAGGCTTGCCGTCATCGGAACTGGACTCTGAGTGGGGAGCAGCAGGTTTCCTCTTGGCCCGTCGTGTTGGCGGAGGAGGAGTTTGATGTTGGGGATCGTGAAACTCGCTGGGAGGCCTCTCTCTGAATTGCCGGGGGGGATAGAAAGATGCCGCGGGAATATTTATATCTTGAAGATAGGAATATAGAAGTGGTGTTAAATCGGGTGGGGGAGGCCTTTGGGGAGGAGTAGCAATTTCTTCTACAGTTGCTGTTGGACGCGGTGGAGGAGACGGTGCTTCTATTTGTGCTTCTTCTTTAACTTGTTCACTTTCCGTCATTAGTTTTCCCTGAACTTTAGGTTTAGGGGGCTCTTCAGACGGGTCATCCGTTTGTGTATGCTCTTCTCTGCTTATAGGCCTGGGTGCCTCAACAGTTTCTACTTGGTGTACGTGGGCAGGTGGGATTGTAGGTGCTTGACTTGTTGTTATTTCAGCAAATTTCTTTACGATTTCGTCTATAACAGACTGAGAGAATTCAATTCCGCTTACTGATATGTGGCCCGACTTAGAATCTAATTCAGTCACTTGTAATGTCATGCCTTCTATGTCTGACACTAAGATCTTACTTGCTTGTAGCTCACTCACATTCAACCTCCCTACATCTAAGTCTCTTACCTGAAGTCGCTGTGTTACTAAGTTGTCCAACTGAATATCCCTGCTTGTGTCCGAGATTCTTTCTAAGGCTCGTTCCTCATTTGATGGGGCTACAATTTTAGATTTTTGAACTGGGCTGGTAACTCCTCTTGATTTTGGTAGTGGTGGCACATCTGGAATTTGCGCTTCGTCGATATCAATATGTTGTACAGTGAGTGAAGCTTCGGTCAGCATTTCTTCTCTTTCGTTAATTCTAGTCGGACTAGAAACACGTCGTTCTACTAATATCACGGTTGGTGATGTACGGCCAAGGCTTGTTTTGGCAAGCTCCGTTAATTTTGGATCTGATAGCTTCAGAGATTTTTCTGATCGAGAGGTGGGACGTGAAAAGCGAAGGCATTCCTCTATTCTGTTATGGCTTTTACCTAAGATAGATTCTTCATCTATAATGTCTCGCAGAGAACTAGACATTGATACGTCCAAATTTTCGTCCATTCCTAACTCGTAATCCACGTCATCTGGAAGAGGGTCTGTTTGAGTTGAAACCTCTATTTCTACAACATCGTCAGTTCTACCCTTCTCATCTACAGGCAAAGGCGATAGTTCAATGTCTCCGTCGACGTGCGAGAGAGTTTCATCTTCAGCACTGTCTTTGCTCTTTTTTTTTCTCCTGGGTCCCCTTGGCGGTCTCGGTGGTGGTGGTAAAGGTCTGTCTTTCATCTTACTTACTACTTCACCTGATTTTAAATCCTTGTGAGCTTCTTCTTCAAATTGTGGCTCTTCAATTTCTACATATTGCGTAAAATCACCACTGACCGATCTCTTCGAGAAGCTGTCTAAAGTCATCAGACTTGTTGAGGACTTCTTCCGTGGCGGTCGGTCGGGGATGCTCTTAGTTGACCCTACTGTGTAATACTTACGTTCAGAACTGTTGCTTTTACGTCTGCGAACAGGAGGCGTCTTGCTGAGAGACCTCCGTTCTCCTTTGGGTGGAGCGTATGGCCCCTTGTCAACGGTTGCGTAGCCAGGACTCTCTTGTCGCACTTCGCGTTCGATATCCCCTGTGTGGGGCACGTGGCTGATGTGAGTGTCGAGAGTTAAGGACTCGGCTCCATGCGAGGTGCGGTCGTCGTCGCAGAGGGAAGTGCCTCGGGAGCTCCTGGATCGCGTCCGGCGCGGGGGCACAGGGCTGTGCTCAGTCATCACCGTCGTGTCAGCTTGTGGAACGATATACTCGTGTTCAGTTCGGTATACGATAATCTGAAAACATTTAAATTTTTGCTTTATTAATTTTGCCCCGAATTTATTATAGTACAATTTGACCTGTTGACAAAATTCTGAGTTGTTTTCTTTGAGGCTAGAAATATTTCTTGGCCTTGTACGAAGTTAGAAATTATATTGAATAGAGCCAATAATGAAAACAGCAGTAGGGCTTAATTGTTTCCAATTAAGATAGATCTCGGGATGATTTTGTCAGTTGTTTATGAAGTGTTGGTATCTCGGTGCGTTATTGGATCAACAGGTCTATTAGTTGCTATATAAACCACATCACGGGAAAACTATTAAGTCTGTATGTATATACAGGTCATGGTTGATTAATTTGATCTAAATGCTCGGAACCAATTTGTGTAACGAACTGCCTATTTAGTTTTGTTTCATGGTTGATTTGTGCAAAGCAAAATTCATAATATTGAAAGCCTCGAATCTATTCATCAGCTGGTACAAATTTTAAAAATAGATCTGATAGGTAAATTAGGTAGGTACGATCGAGGACTCCCGCGCGTGATCACTTTTGGAAAAATATACCGTGCACGCGCATCGAGGAGCGGCGCTTGTAAACGTAAAAATACTGCACAGGATTTTAGCCTTTAGGGTGATCACGCGCGGGTGACCTCGATAGTACGTGAAAATTAAATGGCAGTGGTGAAACTGATCCTTACATTACAATCCAATAAAATATATATTTTATTCTTCGCTGTTTAGTATGTAGGTGTAATGTGCCCTGAGTGCTATTGCTCAATTTTGTTACACCGTCTATAAAATCGTCAGACGTAGGTAATCTGTGGATGATGTATCATCGTCTCGACCTTGCATTGAAAATAAAAATCAAAATATATCTTGTATGTCATTTTCTCCCGTGGCATCTCTTTCCTGTCTTTATCTGGGTCAACAATCGACTCGAGTGGACTTCCAAAAATAAGTGAGTTTCAGCTAAATGTATACCGCTCACTGGATCGCTGCCAATAATTATTGCTTGGGCTGATTCTTCAGTCTTTATTACTGTAGGTTTTTTAAATATTTTTTCCCGGTGAGAAAGGCTGTATGGGTTTATCAAAAACGTCAACAGCTACATTAATTATTATGTTTGTACTGTAGGTGTTATGTAATTTCAATTACCTAATGTGATTCAGGGTCTCAGGGTCCTAGGTTCTGGGAAAAATTGTGTCACATTCTCTCTCAAATATAGCTCGGGTTTGTGATCACCAATTCAAAGTCCGCCTTTTGTACCTACTTTTAATAAATAGGAGTCGGCTTTCGCAGAGGCTTCGTTTACCTATTAGTTATAGCATGTTATGTATTTATAGCAAACATCAATTAGCCTTACAGACTTTCGCATTTATAATCAGTAGCGTAAGTAGTTAGGTAACCAAGGGACCTGGGGCAAATCAAAAAATGGGGCCCCACTGCTATCTAAACTAGTTAGGTTTTACCAAGGACCAAAAACGATCTCCTCGAGCGCAGGCCTGAATTAATGCACCTATTATAGGTGACCAAGAGGTGATCTGCATTTTTTACGATATTTCGGGTTATACAATGATGAGCCGAAATCTATAGATTTTAGACATCAATATGAGTGGTACTAAAATCAAATGAAATCGAACCACAATATATTGAACAGAACTAAAAGTTTATTGACATTATAGCTTACTTACTCCTGATACAGCATATTTTTTTTTATTTTTCTCGAAAAAATAATCTTGACGAATTCACAATAAAACGCACATCGATGAATAATAAAACGCATTTATCGCTATCCATCAAATTGACAACACTGCCAACCCACAGAAAGAATTTGGGGAATTCCGATGGTATAACTTTCGAATTTCTCTCATCTGAGTTGCCATGATTAAAGTCGGGTTGCAACATGTCATATTTATTTTGAAATAGGAGAAATTTTCAAAAGTTCAGTTTGATTGAGATTTTCTGGTAAGGTTCGAGGGCCCCCTGAGCTTGAGGGGCCCGGGGCACTGCCCCGCCTAGCCCCTAGGTAGCTACGCCACTGTTTTTAATATTACTAGCGGCCGCCTCCGCGGTTTCACCCGCGCGTAATTTCTTTTTTCAAATATCCCCACCTTCCCCCCACATTTCCTAGAGATAATAAGTACCCTATGTCACCCGGGGATAGTGTAGCTTTCTAACAGTGAACGATTTTTTTAAATCTGTTCAGTAGTTTCGGAGCCTATTCAATAAAAACAAACAAACAATCAAATCTTTCTTTTTTATAATATTAGTATAGAAGTATAGATATCAAATCAACGAGCAAAGCCGCGGGCGAACGGCTTTGTCAGTGTGGACTATAGGACGTTATCCCATAGGAATGTTATACTTTTGCGGAATAATAAATAAATAAATCCGTTGTGACGTGTAACAAGGACAAACAAAAACACTTTAATTTCTGTTTTTCTTGGAAATAAAAAGTAGCCTTTACTTTCTCAAGGTTTCTACAAAATTTCATCAAAATCGGTTCAGCAGTTTAGGCGCAAAAGCAGACAGACTGTGTTACTGTCGCATTTATAATAATAATATAAAAGCACGACAAGTGGGTAAGGATTACCATAAGTGAAACATGATTGTTTACACTTTTAGAATTAAGTAGGTATAAACTAGTCATGTAATTGTTTATACAGGCAGGTAAAATCCTAGGACGACAGAAAATCTAGGTCGCTGCATGCCAAAAAGGTAGAACTTTTTTAATTTCATTTATTCATAAGCAGAATTCAAGATTTTTAAATCTTCAGTACAAAATAATGGGGAACTTTTCCGTCTTTCACTCCTACTTCAAACTCTCACCACCACCACTCCTTAATCAAATCGGCTAATCGAATAAAATAATTATGTCTAAATACGTAAGTTACAAAACTTTCCGTTTTTGTTATTAATAATATTTTACTTGACTTCTCTCATCTAAAGTGTGTCTCTTTGTTTCATTAAAAATAAGCGAAGTAATGAACATTTCAATGTTGACAGTGATTTCATTTTACACCTTAATTAACCGATATATTTTTTTAAATGTCCTCCATACAAGCCTATTTATTTAATTTTTAGTCTCGACTTAATTTTCCGATTATCTTTTGACGGTGCTATATTTATATTGAAATCGAATTTACATAAAACCAATAATTAGTTCAATGTTAATCTATAGAGTAAAAGCTTTGCAAATATAGTTATTTATGTGACTGCTGCATAATGAGGGTCATTAAAATACGAATGTGGTTTTATGAAACGAACGAAGTGAGTTTCATAAAAGAATCACATGAGTATTTTAATGACTAATTATGTACAGTCACATACATAACTTTATCTTCATTCATACGATAATATGTCTATTTTATAGTCAGGATTGATGAGCGAACGCCCTAGTTACCAACTTAATCTGTATGTAAAAATTATGTAAAAGTTAGTACTGACATAATGACTGACGTTTGTAGTTTTTAAAATCCATAAACAATCTAGACTCGAGTTGATTTCAATTCTCAAATCGATTGTTATAATTTCAGCATCGAATTAAATGTATAGGAATGGAACATAAAATTACTAATCGACTAATTCGATAATCGAAAAAAACCTATTAATTTTTACTTTTAAAGAAGACGTTCGAAATTTGAACGAAATTAAGTATCGGTTACCGACACTAAAATGTAAACATTTCAATGCAGCCACAGATACTTATATCTAAATGTAGGGCGTTTGCTCATCGCTCCTGAATATAAAATAGACATATTATGGTATGGATGTAGATAAATTATTTTTAGCGATGATTGAGGAGGCAGGAACGAGTGCGTTAGTTCATTATACTAGTGTATAAATAGAATATACTTCATTACGGTGCGGTTGTTAGCTTCTTTAGGTATTTCTACATTGTTTCGTGTGGATAACAAAATATAGGTATGTAGTCTAGTCATAAATTAAGCATAATATATCTATAGCAAAAGTCACTGAATAGCATTATGCCAGGTGATGCTATCGTTACTATTAAAAAGCAGAATTGGGTAGTATAAAGATATTTATGGGCGGCATACCGGTAGTTATTATTTGCTGGTCATTATAGAGTCTTGATTATTATGTGCGTAACGTAAGGAGTCTAGCCTGTCGGACGGATAGGTACAATTTATGCAGACAAATACTATTCGGGCATTTTAAATGTGGTCAGCCACATCTGCCCACTTTCATACCATTTATCTAAGGCAAATATGTAAAAAGTCCAAATATTTGTTAAGAATTGTTACGACATCAAATGATTTTTCTGTACTAGGTACAAAAACGATGAAATTCATGCTACAAATACAGATAAAAGTAGGTACTCAAAAACATTTAAATAGTTATTTATGTGGCTGTTGCATAATGAGGGTCATTAAAATACGAATGTGGTTTTATGAAACGAACGAAGTGAGTTTCATAAAAGGATCACATGAGTATTTTAATGCCTAATTATGTACAGTCACATACATAACTTTATCTTCATTCATACGATAATATGTCTATTTTATAGTCAGGATCGATGAGCAAAGTTAGTACTTAGTACAAAATCATGTCATAATTTGTAGGTCAATTTGAATAAAATATATTTTAAAAAGACGTTCGAAATTTGACCGTAATTAAGGTATCGGTTACCGATACTAAAATGTAAACATTTTAGTACCGATACTAAAATGTTTACATTTTAGTATCGGTACCGATGTTAAAATGTAAACATTAAGATGCAGCCACAGATACTCATATCTAAATGTAGGGCGTTTGCTCATCGATCCTGACTATAAAATAGACATATTAGGGTATGGATGTAGATAAACTTCATAATAATATTGCGGGACATTATCCACACAGCCTAGTCCAGTCTCAAATTAAGCATAGCTATAAAAAGTCATAGAATAGCATATGCCAATATTGCCAATTAATGGTTAAATTGTACTTACTTTAATATTTTTATTATAACTTACGTATAACTTATTTAGATGCCCACAACATTTTAGTACCGTGCGGGGATCGAACCCTCGATCTCCGGTGTAATCATAGGGTGTAATACCGACTTGAATGCTCATTAAAATCACAATGGAATCAAAAAGCCAATTTAGTCGTAAACATAGGTATCACTTAGTATTACGTAGATACGACTTTATGATTATTTGTGTGCCTTGTGTTTGTGATAATAATTTGTGATAAAATTTATTGATTGGTCATAAAATTTTGATTGCAAATTTTTTTGATGTTAAATGGTGGTTTAAGATTGATGAATTGAAATAGTACTATGACATAATATGAATTAGATAATAAAATATACCTAATGTAAAAGCTTGTACTTGAAATATTTGTGCCGTGAGCATTCAGAATTAAAAATGCATTCTCAGCATAATATGTACATCTATATATATATAAAACTCAAAGATGACTGACTGACTGACTGACTGACTGACTGACATAGATAGATATCAACGCACAGCCCAAACCACTGGACGGATCGGGCTGAAATTTTGAATGCAGGTAGATGTTATGACGTAAGATATAGGATGGTATAAGAAAAAAAGGTACGTAAACAAAGCAAGATAGAGTGGCATGATTAGTTAAGTTTGTCACATTCTCTGCCATTTATTATACGGGGACTTATAGGTTAATGTTAGTGATAAAATAACAAAATAAAAACACTTACATCGTCAGTCTGTTCACGTGGTTCTTCCCACAGCTCCGAAGATGGTATTTCATTGAAATCGTTCAGAGATGTGTGTCTCATATCCTTTTTCCCAAACTTCTTCTTCCTCCTCGGCGGCATCGGCAACGTTTGAGATTGTATCGGTACATTATCTGGATATTCTATTACGTCATCGTTAGCGTACTCGTGGATCGAGTGCAAATCAACGGGTTGAGGGAACTCCAACCTATCGAAATCTTCAATTCTATTCTCCTCCATTCTTTCGTTCAAAAGCTCATGTTGATCGTCTGCTAAGCCCAAGTCAACCTCACTGAACTGCATGCTGGCGTTAACGCTGTCATCAATATATTTGATCGATTCTGCATCCTTCTTCTTTCTTTTAGCTCGAGATGGCCTAACCGGCGGGAATGTATAATAACCATCGTCCCTTTCATTCAAGTCTTCGCTCGAATATCTCATTGGTTCTATTTCCTCAGTCATGAGCTCTGGATCACCTTCAGCCTCGTCGTTATCATACGTATGTTCATCGTTAACCCCTGAATTGCTCCCCATCGATCGGAGGACATTCTTCGGGATTTTAAAAGCTTGTCGTATTTCGTCGCTTAAGTATTCTCTTACCTGAATATTTTCGCGAGAAATTCCTCTCGGTCGTACAAAAAATTCGTCATTATCAATTTCGTTTATGTGGCTGTATTCTTGGTTAGACGGTGAAATGTTAGGTATGGATGATGCGTTTTGATTTTCATGGAAGTCTGATAGTTGATGGTATGATGATGGTTCTGGTTCCTCTTCCAAATAACCTGTTTCCATTTTATCGAAATCATATGTGGCTTCGTATTTTTGTCCATTATTTAAGCCATTGTCAAGGTTTTCTTCTTCATTGTCTATATTGCCATACTCTCGTGGTTGTTCCGGACTGTCAGGTATATAGGAAGAAGGCTCTTCTTGTGTCTTTTTGACTCGTGTAAATGTAAACGTCGGGGGTGGCGTGTCGTCTCTTTCTAAGGTAGGCGATGATGATGTTTTTTGGAGCTCCGCTTTTCTTTTGCGGTGGAAAAATCTTGGGAAGGTTTTAGCTTCAAAGTCTACAGTTGCTACATTTGAAGTCTCTGCATTGTAGTCAGTAGTGTCAGTTTCGATTTTGGGGTCTTTTTTCCTGCCTAAACTAGGGAAGTTAATTTTTGGTCGCTCGGGCATTTTAAATTTTGGAAGGTCTGGTACGTTGAACTTAGGTCTTTCTGGCAAAGTGAACTTTTTGCGATCTTTAAGAGATAATTTTTCTGAAATATTGATTTTTTTGAATTTAGGCCGATCTGGTAGGCTGAATTTTCTTCTATCTGGCAAAGAAAAACGGGGTCTCTCAGGTAATGTGATTTTAGGGCGTTCTGGCATCTTGAATTTGGGTCGTTCTGGGAAATTAATTTTTGCCCTTTCTGGCATGGTGAACTGTTTCGTTTTGATGCTTTGTAACTTGTTTTTGAGTTTATCAGCTTGTGATTTTAGTTTTCCTGTCCCTTCTTTAATGCGCTGTTGGATCTTGCTGTCAAGATTATCAGCATTTTTTGTTCTGCTATCACGTTTCAAAGGTAAATTTTCTAACGCAGAGGAATCTACTTGACTTGTGCTAACTTCGCATTCTGTTCTCGAAACTGTCGATGGAGTGTTTACAAAATATCGGTCCTCGATATTCCTTTGTAGTGCCTCAGCGGCAAGAATCTCGTCGTTTTCATCATCATGAATATTTTCTTTGTCGTCAGCTTGATCTTCTTCGTCTGAGCCGTGTTGTAAGAATTTCCTCTCTAGCGATGTAGTGCTAGACAGTTCGTCATCCGTTTTTACCAACGTTGATTTTTCGTTTACACTGGGTGTAGGATATATTATGTCTTGCGATGGCTTTTCGATGATTTCATATTCGTGATCACTGTAAGAAAACGTTTAGGTTAAAAAAATCTTTGGCGTAGTAAATGTAACGCGTAAGACATTTATGTATAATTTACATTCGCATATTCGGCATTTGAGTAAAATAATATGAAGTCTTTCGCTTAGCATAATTATTATAACGCAAATAAATATTATAATAGGTACATGTCATAAAAGTAGAGTTAAAAAACAATATAGCAAACAGGTTGTTCGTTGCAGAATATTTGAGTTATATTTATACGACTACAGCACACGTTGTTCGCGTCACAATTAGGCCAAGCGGCGCTCGTTTTAGCTACAGCAGCCGCCGGGCAAAAGTTGCCACGGTTTCGGATTTATATCGTAGGTACCTCGTAATTTCAGTCATAAAATGTCAACAAAATTGTCAAAAACTCAAGCAGACGGTGCTTACCTCTCGTACGAAATAAAATTACTAGCCCGCGACGTTGGTCGAGTGCCCACTGGATTGACTCGTTCCGGTAGGAGCGAATCACATTGAAAAAATTGACACGCACAACGCACATCCGGGGTGTATAGTTGCACGCTGCCTTCTCTGGTCGGCCTCACCGGTTTCTCTAATGGAGTCCCACCTTCGGATGTCCATCGCCGGAGTTTACTCATTACTACGGCCTACCGAAAATAATTCTGAACCCAGGGCATGTTTAGAGACGAGATTCCCGTAAACTATTCGAGTCACCCGGACATTAGCACCAAGATAATGAGTCATTAAACGCGTTTGTGGTAGCCGGACACTAAATGAACTAATCACTAGCGTGAAAGCAGGCGCGGGCACTGATGACAATTTTAAAGAGCTTGCCCAATGTGCAGGAAGACGGTTCGGACGGTGCTATATTTATCAAACAGTCAGAAGCTAGCGCGTTCGCTTTGCATGTGTTGAAACGGTTATTATGTCATAGTTACGTATGATATCTATAATCACGGTGCCATACAATGATTTACAACACAAATAATATTTAAAAAAAGCGTATTTACCTGCTGGGTTTAGACCATTCTCTCTCAAATGCGACGTCGTTCCGGCTCTCTTTATTGCCTAGAGGACTGGGGCTGGGCGAAGTTTCTATAGGTATGGTGATAGTTTGTTCGACGGTGACCTCTATATCTTCATCGATGATTTCAGTTATGGTGATGTTTGGCGAGTCATTTTTTGGCCTCGTTTCGTCCAACTGGTTTTGAAAGATTTCGTCTACATTGGGTTCATCTGGATCCATTTCTTCATCTAATAGGATGGCCTCCTTATTAATGTCGTCCTTCTTATGTAATTTTTCCATTATATGTTCTTCTGGTTTTAATGATATAGTATCTTCTGCCACTAAACTAGGGTCATGGGAAGAAACTGATTTCCTTTCTAACAAACTTTCATTTTCTTTATTGCTATTACTCTTGCTGTCTTCTTTTTCAAAGTCATGTAGTTCTACATCTGGGGAGAAATGTAGAGATTTCTCATTTTCGCCGTGCTTAGATTCTTCTATGTCTTCGTAAATATGATCTTTTTTTTTCCTAGGAGGAGGCGTGTCTACGCTCATTGTTTTGCTCATTTCATCTGAATCTCCTAACTTAATCGCACTAAACTTTTGTCTTCGGACTGCTCCAGGAGAGGATCGGAGCTGCCTGATTTCCTGACCATCTTCATTTTTCTTACGTTTTACTTTAGGAGACTTTTCATTGTCAACCTTTTCTAATTTTTGTAAAGTCTTATCAGCTAAGTGTTTTATTTTGTTTACTAACGGATGACAACATTTTGTTTTCTCTCTTACTTCCGTCACGCCAATGTTGTATTGCTGTTCCGGCACGCGACGCTTTAATATGCCTTTAGGAGAGACATTTTTGGGTATTTCTATGGGTGTTGCCAGATGAGTATGTGTTGAGCTAGCTTGACTTTCAGGCCTTTTGATGTATGCTTGAACAGCCTGGTTGATGTTGTCCTCTTCAGAATCCATTGAAACTTCTTTAGAAAAATTTGGTATATGAACCCCTTCATCCACTCCCTCTTCGCCATGTTTCCTGCTGCTACCAGGCGATGAGTCAAGATTGAGGATACGCTGGACTTCACCATCGACTGGCGAGTGTGTCCTTGACTTTGAGAATTCCCGTGACATACTTCTTCTTGGAGTTGTTTCCCGGATAATATCCTCCGCAGTGATCTCTCCCTCTAGGGGTACTTTCAGCAAGTGTGTCCAAGGGTACGCTCCCGCTTCACGTGCTCTTCTTAAATCTTCCCATTGATAAGTCTTTATTGGCACCGGTGGGATACTTTTCTCTTTATCTGGCGACAATTCAGATTCCATATGTTTAATTTAATTAATAAAACAATATAACCCTATTTCTAGAAAACTAAATATTATTTGTAACGCCTATATAACTGGTAACTGTGTTTTTGACCAATCTTTTCTGATATCCCACACGGACCCACCGGAATCACCACTTTTTCAC
Organism: Mecyna flavalis; assembly: GCA_949319885.1. Lineage (NCBI taxonomy): Eukaryota > Metazoa > Arthropoda > Insecta > Lepidoptera > Crambidae > Mecyna > Mecyna flavalis. The sequence continues at coordinate 2,647,312 of OX439425.1, forward strand.
CGATAAACTAAGAACACAACATTTCGTTTCAATGTGAGCATCAGCAACTGAAAACACGGTGTGTTTGCGTGGGCTTGTGTGGAAATAGGTGTGAATAAGTTGTGTACTATGATCGCTGTTCAGATTATTTTGGACTAGTAGAGTGGCTTTACCTTGAAGCGTTCGGACCAACTCGTTACCGATGCCCTCAGCTGGTCATTTCTGATGTTTATTGTTTATCCACTGTGGGTACACAAGACGCCGTTTTTTCTTTGTTTTTATACTATTCAGTGATCTGTGATCGGTACAAAATCTCAGTTCAACTGGCTGCTCGTCGTGATCCGAGCACGCGCGCTAAATATAAGATTGAGCATGAATTTATTTTTGGTATGTATTTCGCGTCATCGGTGGTCGGGTCGTTCGGTTCAGAAAGTTTTAGTGGTCACCGGAGATGGAAAACTGCATCTATCTTGTAGCAGTTGAGTAGTATGAATAGCATGAAATTATGAGAGAAGTTTTGCAGTAAATAATGAATTAATAGCGATACTCACCGCCTCTCGAGTCCGGTCAAATTCATCTGCGTCCGATGTCCGTCCGTTCCCAACAGCCTCGCTCAATGCGTGACTTTATCATTATGGATTTATGTAATAGTATTTTCAAAGGGAATGACGTGTTACTGTTGTTTATTTTTTAATCTACAACATACTACGAAAATAATTTAATTTGCAATTCTCACTCACGTTTTACTCTTGATAGATCGCACACAAAACTAAATCTTTGAGCTGTCTTGTGCACTACTGTATTGTATTCATTTTTATTATGCCTTCTGTTGTACAATTGAGTTAGCATTCAGAAATATAACTTGTTAAAGGCGAGAGAAGTGCCGCCGCTATTTCTTTAAAGAATGCAAACTTGATTATAAATATAATAATACATTTTATGACCGTGGAGAAAATATTGTTGTCTACGTTGCGGACGTGGTTATAAAAGATTCCGTCTTTGATTTTTTTTTATCACACTGTAAATCTGTCATTTTACGATTCTTTAGTAATATTCTTAGTGTGCGTAAATCAGTTGGTTATTGCTAGTGAACAAGTATCTGAAATAAATGCCTGCCGGTACAATTGGAGCGAGAATAAACATGTTTGTTACTCTCAGGTCTCAAGGTACAGGAATATAAAATGTGTACATTAAACTCGTACTTCCAGTAATGAACTGTAAAAAGGCCGAACACTATATTTACAAGTAGGTAGTTTACAACGCTCTGTTATTTTTTTGTTTGATGTTTTGATGTACATCATTCATTTATTTCATTTGAAATTGGGTCACTTTAGGTAACGAATACGTATATCAATAAATTGTTCCCAACAGTAGACTAGTTAAAAAATTGTTCATCTAAATTAAAAAAAATAATGCAAGGACACACACAATGTTTTTTTTTTTTCGGAGGAGCATGCGTCTATGCGCCAAAACTGCAGGCTGTGAACATTAAAACGTCTATAAAGTTAAAACATTTTGAAGGACGTAGGATGGTAGGTACGAGATATGGACTTTATATAAATGATAATTTTTCTTCAAACCGCACTACCCCTTCTGTTTCTTCCTATGAGCTTTAATAAGTTTTTTACTGCTGAAAAATCGACAAGTTTTGTTACATTTTAAACTTACATTTATATAATTATATCTTGGTTACCGTCGATGTTTGGGATTCGCTTTTTTACCATTGGTCGAAATGACGGCGCCACTATGATGAATTTTATCATAAAAAAGAGAGAAACTAAAATGTTTATTACCTATTAGTTGTATATTGAACGACATTGCCTATTAGTCGTAATATCATTGTCTTACACTGAGGTCCATTATAATACGCGCGGCGTTGTTGTCTGACCATATATAAGCTTTCGTAGTTTTAGGATAGATGGCGCTTTGTGAAAATAAGCCCACTCGCATGTTTTTATTACAAACTAGCGGCCGCCCGCGGTTTCACCCGCGTGGTTCCCGTTCCCGTGGGAATTGACCATAATCCTTTCTTTTTTAAGATGTATTCTGCTATTCGGGACGGAAACAAATCCAACAAATCAAAAACCATGGCAATCGGTCCAGCCGTTCTCGAGTTATAAGTGTTGTAACAAACACGACTTTCTTCTATATATATATAGATAATATAGGTATTTGTGGTGGTGGCTGAGATGGTTCGAATCACGGTGCACACACACTTATGATTTTTTCTATGTTCGTATTATAGGTACCATATAAATATGTATAAGAACCACTAGGGGTTACGGAAACTCATCGTGAGGAAACCTGTGCGGCGTAGTCGAATGGCTGTGTAGACTTGATCCGATTTGTTTAGTTTTACTGTTAGGGTTGCAACTTGCAGAGGTAAGATGCCATTCGCTCCAATGTAAGACTTGACTTTGCTAATCCTGGATCATGCTTCAAGCATACCCTGACAAGATCAAGACAAACGCCCGGATAAATAAATAAATAAATATTCTTGGACATTATTCACACAGCGCCATCTAGCCCCCAACTAAGCATTAGCTTGTGCTATGGGTGCCAGACAACGGATAAACATTACTTATATACTTTTTTTTGTAAATACATAAAAATTATACATAGAAACACCCAGACCGATATAAACAGACATGTTCATGCACAGACATGTTCATGCACACAAATGTTTGTACCGTGTGGGGATCGAACCCGCGACCTCTGGTGTAATAGCCGACTTTTCGACCATTACACCAAATGGCTCGGCAAATAGAGTTAAATAAAGAAAGAGAATAATATATTTCAGGAGGGTAAATACACAACGAATACTTTTTTCTATTAGGTTAGGACCATTGCTTTTGCGATTACGAAAATTCTTGAGCTTGTGTTTGACGTAACAGTATGAATCAGATCTTAAATTAATACAACTGGGTCAACTGCTAACGAGTTTGTTTTAATTAAGCACCGAACCTGAGTATGACATATTATGCGAGAATATTATCTGGGTGTTGATAATCTTCTCTAGACTTTAGTTTAGTCTCGAGCACTTCTCGAGTCCTACACACGGCCGCAGGTCTAGCTAGCCTGCGGTTAAAGTGCATAAACGCATTCTCCTCAAAAAAAAGGTAAATATCTAGTGAAAAAGCAGCGGCCGCGTATCATTAGGTGGGTCGTGTGCCTGTTTGCTAACTGATCTTGATTTTATAGTTCATCTCTTACACGTATCCTGAGGACTATATTTTAATAAGAATGAATAAAATATATCTTACCGGCCAAACCCGATTTTAGGATAAACTAGTTTGGCCTAGGCCAAACTACTTAGTTTGTACTAAGGGGGAAATCGACTCGGACGGATATAGGTTAAAAGTCTTCATAGTTATTTTTTTTAAACCCTGAAAACCTTTTTTGTTTTCACTATAATAATTAATATATTCTATGTTGACTTAAATTAGTTTGGCCTAGGCCAGACTAGTTTGTCCTGAAATCGTTTTTGGCCGGTAACGTATATACCAAATAAACGCCTAAGGTAAATAAAAAACCAAACAATTTTTAAAATTTACTGTAATTTTAGACATTGATGGAATTCATGGATTTCTTCTAACATAAACGCGTTCATTAACTTAACATAATAATAACAACATAACAAACAGTGTTTTTATTTTAGCACATACAGATCATTACATTATGACATGTATAGTATACCCTTCCAGTATCAATAAATGACAATTTTATCATTTTTTGTTAAAATCTCATACAGGTAACTGACATCAAGACAAAAAGATAATTTTTAGAAATTCATTTTTGTTTTTTTACAATATACGATGTTGTTGTTCAAAAGTAGCACATTAATATAATTTTAACAAAAGTAAAACTTACTGAGTATACTCATAACTTGAGGAATGTTCAAGATAGTATTTTTACATATAAACACTACCTTGTAATGTTATTGATATCAAATAACTCGAAGTTACTTTGTTCTGAATATGCCAATGATATTATAAACAAATATAATTAAAACTGACTTAAATTGACATGTTCCACTGATGAGTACAGCGAAAGATACGAGTATGGTTCATCACGCTAAGAGAAAACGATTTTTTTTTAATCATTGGTTAAATGTATAGACTGACATTGCAAAGTCCAACTAATTAGTGTCTTCTTGAGTTTAAAAATGCGCATTGATGACATATTATCTTTTATATCATTGGGAGGATACAGAACAATCGAAAGATATATCTTGTCGAATTATTCTACAACGATTACAATTTTTTACAATTAACTATAAAATACAACAAATTAACAATCATAATAAATTTTACTTATAATTACTAATAAATAATGAGCATTTAATAATAATTTAATGTGATGCGTTCTGGGTGTGTCCCGATTGTTAGATATTATTTTAGAACTAAATGGTACAATACGACACGACTTTGGTTTTACATTTTGTTGTAGGTGTTGGCACCATCTTGCATCTAGCAAGAGTTTTTATACTATGGGCACTATTGGGCACTAGACACACATTACATTAGATTAATTCTTTTCTGTAAATATGCATTTGTAACATTCGACCAATACTCGTATAGGTATGTTCTGGCACACAAATGTTGTCCTGTGAAGGAATCCAATCTCGCGACCTCTTTAGCGATAGCATTTTTAAACCATTAAATTTTTTTGCAAATTGGTTGTCCAGATTTTATTGACCTTTTCCTGTGAGCTAAAGTTAAAATCCTATCAAGAATAAACGTTTATGTGATAAACATTAGCACTTCTTTCGTTGATTCTACGCATGTTACGTTACTTTATTTGGAGTCAGATCAATGTATGTGATGTTGTCCAATATTTTTTACATAGTCGTAACTATAATAATATAAATACGAAATAATTGTTACATTGAAGTTGTACGTAGATGAGAACTTGGAGTTTTCGAATTCTAAGCAACTTCTAAGCCGTGTCTTATTGTATTAGGATTCTCAAAAAGTAACAAACGGAAAGGGAATAGAACAAATATAATACATATATTGAGATCGTGAACGCTGAATGATTCCTAAGCAGGCGAGAGGTGATAGTAATCAATTTTAATTTTATCATTAAATGATATTAACTGTGTACAATACATAATATGTGGTTTGGGGATAGATTTATGTCCAGAGTAAAACTAATAGCAGATTATGTGATCAGGATGCACGCCATCAATTAAATCAGTTATTCTGTAAACTATTTGTATCACGATTTCTTTCACAGAAGAAATATCACATTTATTGAGTGGAATTATTTTTACCCATTTTTACATGATGATAAGCATCCGGAAGACGATTTAAACTATTTAATACAAATTAAGGGTTTAAGTGAGAAATAATTATGGGATCATAGGTATTTAATAACTATTATAAATTAAAAGTAGAATCAGAACTGCTTTTTTATAATTTTATTATTATTGCAAGTTTAAGTAATCAATTTGTATGATGAAGCCCTTAACTTCATCTCCATAATGGTACCAATTTCCTTTTCTGACGAAATAAGTGAAAAGAAAAATGGATGAAATTATATTTTTGACAGTGTAGATTAGTTGTCAACATAAATAAAATATTGCATCCATATTGCATCATGGAATTATTGCATACACTTTTTATACAGATGGATGTTTTTGAACGGAAACACCGTGTCTTGTTGTTTTCAATCAGTTTTTAAAAAGTACATACTACCTACTCGTATTAAAAAAAAGAACAAAATACTTATAGAGATTGTGTACCGCGTTGTTGAAACACAAATACAGACGATGTACGTTCGGATTGTGTTGCGATATTTTTCTACATTATCATGTATTCTGCGAGAGTTTAGGTATTTAAATAGGTGAATCATTACATTACTTGTTAACTCGTAATTCGTGAATGACATCTCGTGTAATTATCAAAGTATTGAAAATGTAGTAAATAGATATAAACGACTGTATATATATACTAATTAATAATACCTATCAGAACATTGCAAGTGATCAAATTCCGATAAATCAGTTTCAAAGATTAATTACTAATTTAATAGATTACAGATACAAAATTTGTTTTTCAATATGTTATATTTACAATTAATGTCGTAATAATAATTATCATTAGATAAGTAAAATATGTTCTTAATTACAATTTTGGAACGAATCTAGTAAGCAATAATAGTTGAGCAATGGTTACTACCTAAATTAAAAATATATAATTATATTTGAAGCTTCTTTATAGATAGATAAATATTAGGCGTTTACAGAACAAACATAGTTCACATTCGGCGCAAGTTTAAGAGCCTTTTTTCTGCATAATCGACTAGAAACTGCATTTCACATATTATGTGAAATTCAGTTTCCATAAATATATAAAAATATTTATACCGGGTGTAACGTTGAGTTTACAGTCATTTTACCATGTTTTTTTAAATATCTTAGGCAAGTATGTTTGTTTCAGATTTTTTGTATAAATAAGGCAAATATTTTTTGGAATCTTAGGTATCTGGCTGTGGGTAGTTTTATCCAGAGTCCGGGAAAAGATTTAAATATTAATTTGCTATTCAATTCAAGTTCCAATCTGAATAACTATTATATATACCCGGGTGTTCAGATCTGCTATAAAATAGGAGTCTAGATTAGCTTCGCAATAGTCGCTGATCAACGTTACAGCCTGTACTAATCAAAACAAAGATTTTGATATCTAAAGCCAAAATTTTTCAAACTTTATGGAAGATATTTTTAGTAAGCTAAATTTTAAATATTAAGCCGTGCTACAAATTATTTACACGTAAATTTAATTTCGTTTATGAAAATATATAAATATATTTGCACATTATTCCTTCAAGTAGGATATAATCAATGTTGTAAAATATATTGTTGATAAATATTTCATTTTGTATACCTAATGTTATTTACATTTATACACGAACGAGACACAGTTACTGTTATTAGGGCCGCTTTCACCGCTGTCAGATAGGTTTGTGAGAATTTTTCTGCCATATAACTAAGATGCTGTCTCTTTTGTCCATTTAACAACAAAAAAGGACAGCATTATTTATACATCAGCGGTGTAACTGACCCCTATTCTCACATAATACACTATACAGTCAACCAGATATTGGCGAGAAATGCCTGTACGATGATGAAACATCTAGATGAACAAAGCATTTATTTTGCAGAAATCAAATGAATGCTTACTGAATTATGAACACTATAATTAACATAATGGTTGTGTGTTCACAAAAGAAGAATATCATACTGAATTTGTTTAGCTGTCTTTGTCATTTATTAACAAATTAAATTCGTCAAAAATTTCACTACCATAAATAATATTTTTGGGAACCTCATAATTGCTAAGCCTTAAGAGGAAATACTAAGGGTGAGAAAAAATTTCTGGTCTATATTATTTAAGTCCATTTCTCATCACATTATTTTCATCATTTAATATGAACTTTTGTTAAGAAGAGAATTTATTCGTGACAGCATTTTTATTACGATACCTGTGTAGTCATGTCATAGAAATTGGTACTGTGTTACCTGGTTGACTCTACAGGATGAATGGAATTTTGCTAGATTTTCAACCCATTTACGACTAGCTTTGTTTGTAACAAAAAATCGTATTTTCCCAAAAATCACGTTTAATACTTAATAAGTATGATTAATTAATAAAAATTCATATTTACACTATGTTTCCTTTATTGCTTGTTGCGCGTAGAAGATATACTTCTGTATATCTTGTCTTATATTATACATATTTTATAAGTACATTTGTTACGTTCTTTGAGATGAAGACATTGTTATTTAACTTATTTATAAATAGTGCATTGTGTTATATTTATTTACAAAAATACCTAAATATAGTATGAGTACATTGTTTTTAATTAAAATTATATTCTATTCGATTTCTCTGTACAAAGCCAAAAAGCTGATATTTTTTACACTTATGCTCTAGTATTTCGTAAGTCTTATTTCATATGAACATTGTATCGTTTCAAAATTACTAATTGTCTTCACTTTTGTCATATACATAATTCTATCATCACTTTTGTCAAAATTATACAAAAGTCTAACACCGATTTCACTTTTTGTCACTTTTACTTTTCACAAAGTTTGTAAGTGTCAAGTTCGCACTTTTTAATGTATTAAATACTAATATCCCCTATTTTCTAAATCGTTTTGCGCAGTTCCAGTTCTCTTTTATTATAGTTTTTCTTTTAGTTTCGTTGCAAAGAAAGTCTTGTCAAGTTATAGACACATTTAAAGTTTTAAAAGTTCTTTGTATTGTCCACAATATATGTAAGTTAACATTGAATTTACTCTTTTTGTAATTCAAACACTGTATGTAAGTACATATTATGTCACTGTGATTTCCTCAATATTCGCACAATAAACTCCATATCACTCTAAACGTAATTGTTTCATACTAGAATATCGTTTTTTAAACCTTATACGATTGTCTTTTAACTTTCAAGTCATATATACAACGTGTCTTTTTAAAGCATTTTTATCGAATATTTATTTCTATTTGTCACTTTATTTTGTAGAGCATAACTCGCGTAATAACTTTAGTTTCCGCCTGACGCTCCTTCCCTATTCGCCATTCCTGGGTCTTGTAAGTGATTACGAATCTGAAAGCAAATTTGACAAGTCAAAACCATACACAATTAACGTTAAATCAACATAAAGTAATTATTGAACACACAGTGTTTTGTCATGTTCAGATTACATGTTGGCGACGTGCGAGTGATGCCTCAGAAGTTAGGCCTCGGCCTCGAAATTCTGTTGCTGTCAAGCGGTGAAAAACAGTGAGCTTGCGTGCGCTGCCGCCGGGTATTACAAGCGTCTATAGGCGCCGATAGCTGCTTACTATTAGGTGAGCCGAGCACCTGCACCCTCTTGGTATACAAAAAAAAAAACAAATCTTCAAAAATTTTATTTAGGATTCTCATTTGTACTGCATCTTTTGAATATATTTTGCGGTCATGCAGAGAAGTGCACTTCTTGTTAAGAAATTCTTACCTGCAAAACGTTAGCAATATCGAGTATGATGTGCACGAGGGTCGGATGCTCGAACAAGTCGTCTGGCAGCACTGGAGACGATCGGGTCCGGTGTGTCCGAGCCCTGAACAGCCGGTGCAGCCTGAGGCTGGCTTCGCAGAACACGTAGCGGAGGATCAGCACTCGGAGGAAGTCGTCGCCCATAAACGTGATGAAGGTTGGCTCTGGAATACCGAGGAGGAAGAAATTAGTGTCGTGTGTAATTAGTGACCGCCTCCGTGGAACAGTGGCTAAGCCGCTCGGGTATAAAAACCCGGAGGTCGTGGGTTCGATTCCCGCCATGGGTCTGGTTGGTGGTAGGACTTTTTCAGAGTCCGACTGGCTAGCTACTGACCCCGCAGGTGAAATCTGCCGCCATAATAACTCCGGCTGTGTTCCGGCAATATTAATGTGAGAGCCAGCCTACGCTTGAAATTAAAGGCTCGAAGATCAGATGAGCCTACAGTCTGGCAGCACATTGAGCGACGCTTCGTGACCGCTTACCATCAGGTGGGCTGCGTGTCTGTCTGCCAACTGATGTGGTATAAAAAAAACAGTGTTTGAATGCTTCATGTCTCTCGAGATATTTATAGTTCTAGTAGAATGAGATAACTGTTGACCAGGGTAAGGCCTCGGCCTCAAATTTCGCGGGCATCGGGGTGGCAGCGGCAGCGACATCGGCGAGATGTTTTGTATGGAAACCCATAGACCTGTTCCTAAATACAGGCGGGGCGGGAGCGGGAGCGGCAGCGCAGGCAGGCGCACTGCGGGTCACCGCTTGACAGCATCGCACCGCTCTCTTGACGGCCCGCATCGAGCAGTAAACCGCAGTGCGCCCACCTGCGCCGCCGCTGCCGCGAAATTCAAGGCCGATGCCTTACTGACAATAAGGCAACTCTGACGGTATCTATAATTAGAGAAGGTATTCTAAATAAGATCAACAACACTAACCTCTATTATACAAGTAGAGGTCAGTGACCAAACAGTGGTTAAGCAGAGTTGGTGACAGCATATTGTTTGGAGTCCGACCGGTGGATCACTCTCACATGTGAAATCGGCCTACAGTTTTATTAGTATTTCGGCATTATTGATGAGGGATGTTAACGCTAGTACCTAACCTACGCTTTAAATTAAAGACTCGAATATCAGAAGGGTCCATAGGATTCCAGCAGATTGGTGCTTCCTACAGAAGTGTCCCTCAGTGAAATAAGCTGTGGTACGTGATAACATCAGGTGAATTACGTACCTGTCTACCAACTGCAATAATATAAAAGTCTTTTATAAGTCGTCAGCGGGACTGTTCATACCTTATCTAATAATTTGAAAAAGGGAGCACTAGTTCCTTTCTGCTAAAGTCCATCAAATCTAAGAAGTACCGTTTGACAGTTCATTTATGCAAAGAAAAATATAGGTACCTCACTTACATACGCTAAAGGAATAAAACTCAAGAAAACAACATCAGTTTTTTTTTAATACAATTATGTATTTATTTAGAAAATTAGACTCTACTCCCCTTTGTCGAGATTTCCGTTTCCACTCGCAACGAATCGCGTGATTAGAGTCGACTAACCCGATGTATGTACAAGAGTAGTACTTTGCATAAATGAACTGTCAAACGGTACCTCTTAGATTTGATGGACTGTATAGTGAGGGCTATGCTCGTTCAGCCCAGAGACGCCGCCGATTGCAATCAGAAGCGCGAGGCGCTTTAGTGGGTATCCTTGAAAATTGCTGGCATAAGTCACGTTGCCTTACCGACTAATCTGCTCCTCACAAATATAGCGCAGGCTTCAACCATGAACTGCTCCAGGAGGATCGTGGCGCGGTCCCACTGTGACTGGGCCACGCTGCTGAGGTCGCAGCAATAGCACAGCCCTTCCAGCGGCGAGTGCAGGAACAGCGTGAACATGCTGCCTTGCCGCCGAGGATCTGGGGATAGGTCGGTCAGGGTGTGGTCAAAAAAGTCGGCCACTCCCGTTCAGACTTGAGGACAACTTGGATAGATCTGAGATCCAAGGTTAGTGGTACCTATCCTCCATCGCACTTAAGACCGGACACTTGTAACGTATCTTTCAAGGAACCCGATGTTTCGAATGCTTTACGGTAATTGTTCAACTCCCTAGTTCTTAGTCTTGCTCAAACTTTTTGAAAACCTGGATAGATCTAAAATTCAAAAAAGATCACACTCACACCAGACCTTTGTTGATTATTTCATGCCTTCATGGTAATTCGTGATGCTATTTGAATACTTAGGTCATTTTACGATGTTATTTTCACGTCTGTGCAACTACACACACATTAAAGTTTTCGAGCTCTAGCGCTTGTAGGAATCTGAACTATTTGAGACAAGTGCCAGTCTATTGGAGAAATTCATATCTGCCAAATCATTGGTATTACAGTAGAAATACTTAATGATACTTGAAATGACAAAGGACCTCTACGGAAAAATTGAGATCAGACCCTTGCTTCACTTAGATTCTCCACCTGGGTGAAGCATGGGGACTTGTATGGTCCCGTACTCTATCTGCTCTACCTTTTTGATTGACACACTATGATGTTATTGCACATTAAACTATTTTTAGAAAGAGATGTAACGACTCACCATGGTACGAAGGAGGCATGTCGATAGGTGACATTAGGATGATCAGAGGCTGTCCGAAGTGCCTCGGAATGTTCTGGAAAGCGTACGAGTTGTCCGAGTCGATAATGACGAACAGCGGTCTTCTGGTGTAGGGATGCAGGTCGGCTGGATACAGGCACTGCGGCTCCTTGTGCTTGGATGACGTCATCGTTGCATTCTTGGGATCCTTGCCGTCTCGGTAAAGGTCGTTCTTCGATGTCGTGATCAGTCCGCCCATTTCGTAATCTGTTGATGTGGTATTTAATTGATGAATAATGGTTGTTTAGCATCAGCCAATTTTGTGGTCAAACGCTGGCTTATAAGGAATAAATAAAAAGTTTCATAATTCCTAAAAGGACAGGGTAATAACAATTACATTATAAATCTACTACTGAACCAACTAGATTTTGTTGTTAAGCTGATTAAAAATGACTAATATTCTTGTCGAAACCCGAATGTGTGATTTTTGTGACGACTCCCGGCGATATTTGAACTGTTAGGCGAATAATTGGTTTACTCGATTAACACATCACTATGGTCACCGCGTACGGTGCCCCGCACTAGCCGGAGGGAGTGACAGATGGATTTTACCGCGCTTTGGTGTTATGTGAGAGTTGTTGTAAAACTAAAATAATATATGCTATTAAAGAATTCAGGTGTGTTTTATGTCTATCAGAGCATACAAGTAGCTCGGGTCTATATTCAACAATCCGCATTGGGCTGGGCAAGCGTGGTGATTAGTCACAGTGATACATACATGGATATTGTATCGTTCCTTGTTGTTATAAGTGTGTTGCCCATTTCCACATAATTCCTAAATCATAGGCTATTTCGTAACAAGGATTTCATAATTACATGCTGACCCATCATTGTGGACTAGTGATTCAGGCTATTTATATCCTACTGCGAAGCCGTTACTTGATGGTGTGAAGTTTAAAGCAATTTTCATAATGGATTGATTGGTACCTTTGCGCTATTAGCTATTGTTGGCTGACAAGGAAAAGGTAGTTCTTACAAACCAAATTTTTTTAATTTTTCTTTTTAAATACTAAAAAAATTAAAATTTCCTTTTTTAGCGATAGTTGGAAAAACGAACGTCGCAACCAATGTTATAATAAAACAGATATTAAATTAAAGAGACTATTATAAAACTAGTAAACAAACAAAGGATCGAAGAGCCCACGGCATGCCAGTTGATTGAGCGATCCCTATAGAGGTGTCCCACAATGGACTAGGTTGGCCGGACACGGTCAATAAAGACTCCTCTAGCAAGTTTATTGTTTGGCTATTTCATAAAATGTAAAACAGATTTTACTAATATCATAATTTAGACTAACTAAGAGCCACTGATGGAATCCTCATGATATATCTATCACATAAAAATGATGATCTTCTTTTTAAAAAAAAGTGAAACTTACGACATCTTAACTAATTTGACAGAAAAATTATCAGAAATCACGTCCCAATCGGGTGTAAAGGAGAAACCGGCGGAGTTTCGTGGGTAGTGGAAGCTTTAGTATCGTGTGATACGTTGGGTACGGACCAAACATTGCCTTAGTATCGAGTCCCACACACGGCCACAGGCGTCGCATAAACGAATTCTCTTTCGAAAAATAAAGAACTTATCTGACGGCACGGCGGTAAAATTGACTCTCATTTTACCTGACTTGGTGGTTGGTAGACTTCGTATTTAGAATATTATTAACTCACGGTTTGATATCAGAGTGTTTTAACCATTTTCTTTGTTCCTCATATTCCCTGTCCATAATTATTAAACTAAACTTACGCCCGAAACGTAAATTTTTTATAATTTGGAAATGTGGTGAAATTTAAACTTAAATATAGAATAACGTTGAAAATACACCAACTGATGACTTTTCGACGAAAATAGGCATTGTTTAAATATCTATAACTTAGTTAGTTCACGTGTAAAATGGGAATCAAATTGCGTTGGACACCCATTATACGGAAGCTTTCAACCATTTGCACCTGTAAAAAAGATCAGCCATATTAAAGGCACCGTGATGGCGTGATATGTTACGTCAAATCTTATTAATCAGGAATGGATTCGGAGCTGATGCATTGGGCGGATTCACTAATTGCATTATTGAACCGGCCACACAGGACTTTTCTGTCATCTAATACCTGCATTGCTTTGGATGGCTATGCCTAATCACAGTTTTTAATATCATTTAGTACAATCACAATAACAAATATAATGTTGCAAAGCTTATGATTTCGATTCACTAACGTCACTAAATTAATTAATTTTAACATTACACATTGTCCGCATATGCATCCAACATGTTTGCTGAACAAAACTCGACGTGCAACAATAAGTTGGACGAAACTTTAGAACAAAGACTTATACTCGTAGTACAGCAGTGTTACGCGAATCCTCGAAAACAACTGAAAGCTTAACAGAACTAAGCCAAGCAAACTAATGGTTCGGGTGTAGTACAGTTCTGATATTTTACAAAATTAAAACAAGTATCTCTCCTCAAAGCTATATACATTTCAGCGTTTGTCGTTTTGTGAAAATTTGACAAAATGAAATAAGAGCTTAGTAACTTCAAGATGTCATCGGGAAAACACAATATGCAAAAAATTTAACAAATCATAAGATCTTTCTTTTTACGACTATTTGACAATTTTGTTGATGGAACAATAGCATGTCAATATATATGTTACGGGCCATTTGATAAGTCCGGGCATTATTCATAAGGGCCGGTCTGTATTAATAATGCCCGACTCAATTGGGCCATGTGATTAAAACAGCATAATTTATCACTTTTCCCGGCCATTATGAATAATGCCCACCCTATCTTGGGCCAAGTAATAAAATAGGTTAACAGTAGTGTTTTTGTTTATTATAAGACAAAAAACTTACAATTTTTTCATGAAAAGTTACCAAAAAATAAGCGGCATGTATATATTACCGGCCAAAGCCGATTTCAACACACAAACTTGTTTGGCCTAGGCTAAACTAATTCATACTAAGGGGGAAATCGACTCGGATAGATATAGGTTAGTTCGTGGTTATTTTTTTTTAAACCCTGAAAACCTTTTTTGTTTTTACTATAATAATATATTCTATGTTGATTTAAATTAGTTTAGCCTAGGCCAAACTAGTTTCGTCGTTAAGTCGTTAAATCGTTAATTTGGGGAATAGGTGTTAAAAAAAAATAACGCAGGAGCTCCGCTACGCTCCGCTCCCGCCTTAGCCTTCTAACCTATATCCATCCGAGTCGCTTTCCGCCGCACGTGAGGCACGGCTGCGGTCCAATTTATCACATTGCCCGGCTACAAGTAGGGAATTATTCATACAGCCCGGTCCAAGTGATAAATTCAAGCTATCTTAAACACTGATTTATTACATGGACCACGGGCCGTCGGGCATTATTAATAAGGGCCGGTCAAAGTGATAAATTAATCACTTTGCCCGTCGCTCTCGGGCATTATTAATAATGGCCGGTCCTTATTAATAATGCCCAGTTAATCACGTTGCCCGTAACATATATACGCAGTAAGGATTCAATCAACATTATTGCTATGAATTGGACCCTTACAGCGAAACTACGTCTATTTGTAAGACTGCTATGAACTATAGATTTTGTATTATTTCGAGCAACATAGAAAATCTTAGTTTTTCACATTTAAACAGTTCATTATTTTCAGATCACTTTATCGAGTGATGTTGAATGTCTTATATGTAAAAACAATAGAGAGTCTCACGTTCTAAGTTGCAACAGTTTAACTTCGCAGAACTGAAAAAAAAAACCTCGGCTTTTCCGCGAAGGTATCAGAAAAAGGAGTTGAAAGTTTCCGGTCGGAATAGTTAGTACACTGCCATTGAATTGAAAATGAAAATGAAAATGAAAAATGAAAAAAAAAAAATGAAAAATTGTTTATTACCAATAAAACATAGCCAAATTACAATGATTAAACAATGATTGCCACACTAGGCTAAGCCTGTGTCGTGGCAAACAAATCAATTTAAGATACCCATCAAAATGCGGCTAGGAACATTTAGTTTAAATTATAACTAGAGCTATACATACATATTATATAACTTTAGTAAGCTTGAAATTATAAAGGATTACGAAAGTTACATTTGACTTATATAATTAATAATGTTTAAATTATAAAGGATTACAAAAGTTACATTCAACTTATATAGGTAATTAATAATGTTGTTTAAAGAAAAATTACAAAGTTGCGTGCAAATTGTACTGAGGTAAGCTTTGGTAAACAAAAACATCAGCAGGAGCATGAATTTATTCTTAAATGGGGTTGGTGCAATTTCAATCATGTGAAAAAAGATCTATGCCACAATTCTAACTATAGACTCCGACTGTTCATAAGTCCATGACAACAGTAAATTACAAAGTCTTTTCTTGGCTTGATAGACTGAGCACTGGCTGATATCAGCCAAATTGGCTAGTCTATTGTAAATCCGTGGGAAAAGAAAAGGGAAAAACCTTTGCGCAAAGGCTGTCCTGACTTGAGTCACAGGCAATTTGAGTTTTCTTCTATTTAGAAGTTCCTTATATGATGGTAGGCTAATTGCGTATTTATGCATAAATAATGTAGCTCTCATTAGATACAATCTGCGAACACTAAGGACTGACGTATCTTCATAAAGTTTCGAGGTAGGGTAACGCCGTGGTTTTCCTAGGCTCACTTTCAAGACAGCTCTCTGTGCTCTCTCTAAGACAATGATAACAGAGGATGAAATACCACCCCACGCCAATATGCAATAATTAATAAGAGGTTGGCATAGTGCCAAATAAACTGATTTAAGGATAGTGCCGTCAGTGTTATCCCGCAAAAGCCTCATAGTGTAAATAAGTTTTCGGACCCTGCCTGCAGTTAGTGATATATGAGACTTAAAATTAAGATTTTCATCTATATTTATACCAAGATATTTTAATGACATAACTCGTTCTATGGTGCCACAATTACATACCAGGGGATTCGAGTATCGACGAGAAATAGATGTACAATTTTGCTGATGCACTTTTATATCTTGGAGTTCTGATAACGGTCTAGAGGTACCTTTTTTATGGAAACAAACGAATTGAGTCTTAGAGACATTTAAAGTCAAGATATTATTATTTAGCCAATTCATAATTATTTGCATACCCGAAGTGGCCAGTTGGTACGCTTCCTCCCACGACTGACCGTGAAACAATACGGCAGTGTCGTCTGCGTAGCACAAGATTTTGCTATTTGGAATATGAATGGACATGATGTCATTTATATACGAGATAAATAAAGTGGGACCCAAAATGCTCCCTTGTGGGACTCCGCAGTTGATCATGTTGAGTTTACTTATTTGATCACCAATCCTGACACACTGTTGTCTTCCTGACAAGTAACTTGAGAACCAATCAAGGGCTAAACCACGGATTCCAAGGAACTCTAATTTTTTGAGTAAGATAGGAACAGAAACCGTGTCAAACGCCTTTTTTAAATCGAGAAACACTCCAATACAGTTCCTACCCTCATCAAGATGGGAAACAATGGTTTCAGTTAATAAACACACCGCCTGCTCCGTGGATTTCCCCCGGCGGAAACCAAATTGATTATCAGAAAGTTTGTTGTTGATTTCTAAAAATTTCACCAGGCGAGTATTGACAACACGTTCTAAAAGTTTTGAGTAGGCGCCAAGAAGAGAGATGGGACGGTAATTACTGGGATCGTCTTTAGTGCCCCCTTTATGGATTGGTATTACAACCGCAGACTTCCAGCTTTTTGGGAAAACGCCGGAGCTGATACTAAGGTTAAATATGTTAGCAAGTGGTTCTGATATTATATGCGCAATACCTTTAAGCAATCTATTGCTAATACAGTCTAATCCTGGAGCACTATCACTGTCAAGCGATCTGATGAGATTAAAAACTTCATGTCCATCTGTAGGTTCCATGAAAAACGAGTCTGTGGGAGTGAAATTGTTTAAATTGCAATTTTGTAGTTTTGAAGCAAGGGATTCTTGAGATTCATTCATCTTGGAAAGAATGGAGTTGGCTAGATTGTTTCCTACTGATGAAAAATATGTATTACAATGATCGAGAGAGCATTTTTCACTAGACTTGGATTTAAGTAATTCTAACGAAGAGGAAGAGGAGGAGGAGCCACTTTCTTTATTTGTTATGGATCTTATCGTTTGCCATAGTTTCTTAGGAGTATTTTTATTTTCTAATATTTGTTTATTATAATAATCTGATTTAATTTTCCTAAGAAGTCCCACATAAAAGTTTCTATATCTGGTATAGACAAGTTTTTTGTCACAATTATAGGGATCCTTTCTATGCTGTAAGTGCAATTTATCGCGGTGCTTGGAACACCTAATCAAACCTGGAGTCATCCAAGGTTGAATAGCAGTTTTAGAGCGACTAATCTGAAAAACTTTGGAGTGTTTTTTTACTGTATCTGCTATGACATGACTAAAAACCTCTACAGCATAATCAAGAGACTCACTATCCAAAATAGGAGACCAATCGTACCTCTCTAGATCAGATTTAATGGATTCAATGTCAACTTTAATTTTTGAACGGATAGGATTATTAGTGCGTTTTATGGATGTGGACTTTAGCATGACGCCAGCCATTGTAATATCATGATCAGTGAGATCAGCAGGGCACACAATTGAGATGGCTTGATTACTTGTAGGAACAAAGATATGATCAATACAGCTTTTTTGGTGAGTGGGTTTGTCAATACTGGAGACAAGTCCATATTCCGCTAACATATCCAGATAAGCTGATGCGACATTAGAGTCAGCAGCAGGTCCAAGAATGTCAATATTTAAATCACCAGCAAGTAAGAAGTAGGGGCAGGAGCTATGGGATCTTAATACAGAGTCCAATGACTGAATAAACGTTTCAGGATTTTGAAAGCTGGGTGATCTATAGATAGCTAAAACCTTAAAACAGTCTTTAACCTCAGCTAAAACGCAATTTGCTTCATCTATATTAGGTTCCGAAAAAACTGGAGACCATTTATTATTCACATATATAGTAATACCACCAGATTTATTTATGTATTTTTGTGAATTGAAAAAAGTGTATCCACTTAACTGTCTAACTGATAATTTTGTGTTCAGCCAGCACTCACTAAGGATTATTATGTCAAAATCTGTATCCAACCTTTTCAAAATAACTAGAAAATTATCAAAGTTTTTTTGCATACTTCTTATATTTATGTTTAGGATTTTAAGGGTGAATTTAGACAAAAAGTTTTTACAGTGTTCCGGAGCATTAATGTAATGGCATTTAATTTCAAAAGAATTGTCTATATCATTAAGCAGATTTAAGGAAGCCATGGAAAAATAAGATATAATTTTTTTAAATTTAAATTAATCCGTCTTAGTAAAAGTATAAATGCCATAAAATGGTAAAAAGACCCCGTGAATAAACCATAGTGACTTCTTAATATGTCATGTGTAGTGAAAGGAGTTTTGTGTACACAAGTATAGAATGTAGTTGAATATTTGCAACACAACATGTGAAAAATTAACAAAAACATAATCAAAAACAATATTATGTGGAAACATAAGCCAAATTGAAATAAGTATCCAATCAAGTCAAAAATGTCATGCAACGTGACATCAGAAAGTGTAGTTGAGTATTGGACCCATTTGCACCGCAGTATGAGATAATTTAATAATAACAAAATCAAAAAATAAAACAATTTTGTTTGGAAACTTGAACAATTCTGAAATATGTGTCCAGCCAAGTCAACAATGCCATGCAACATGACACCACAGGTTATTGAATATAAGTGACTCAGTATGTGACATCTTAACAGTAATAGAATCATAAAAGGAAACAATTTGTGGAAACATAACCATAATTGAAATTTGCATCCGACCAAGCTAATAATGTGTAACCTGACATTACAGAGTCTAGTTAAATATTTGCTGTGCAATATGTGACAACTTAATAATAAAAAAATCAAAAAAGAAAACAAAACAATGTAGGCACTTGAAAAAAACTAAGGTAGGTATCCAACCAAGTTAACAATGTTTTGTAACATGACAGTAGGGAGCCAGTTCTTCTGGCAGAGCTCAACCCGGCTGGGAGTTTGAGTTAGTGGAGAGCAGGCGGTTGAGATCATCCTCCGATTGTATACGGACTGCAGGGCTCCCGTCTTTGATATCTCGTTTCCGAATGAAGATAGATCCATTTCGTATCCAGCAGTACTTGAAGCCATGTTTGTTGGCGAAGGCTCGGGATTCTCGAAATAAGTGACGGTTTTCACTGGTGAGGCGCTCATTGACATATATAACTTTGTCAGATCCACAGCTAACTATGTCCCTATTTTTAATCGTGCGGCGCATTTTGGCTTGTTGGAGAAACTCATCTCTCTTTGCCCGACTCGTAAACGCAACCACTAAAGGGCGTTGAGGTTGATGACCGTCAGGCCTTTTCATGCTTTCATGAGTTTTAGGTCCAACTCGGGATGCATAATCCAAGTCAGAATCTCGCAGCTCAATCCCTATCTTTGAGGCAGTGGTTAAAGCCAGGTGGTATGGGTTTTCATTTGGTGTTTCTACTAAGCCAGAAATTTCAAGTTCGTTTCGTAATGAAAGTTGAGCCTGGTAGTTTAATTGGTTTTTAAGATCTGCCACAGTGGCCTTTAAATATTTATTTTCACTCGCCTGTGTCTCAAGTGATTGAATTCTCGAATCATAATCAGAGAGTTTTGAGGTTAAGGTGTCAAAACGATCCCGAAGATAGGCCCATATTTCCGTCATACTTAGCCGAATTTGTGTAATATCCGCAGATAGCGACTTTAGTATATCAGCTGAAGGGTCACTGTGAGGTGAGTGAGAGTTCGATCCGGCAGGGTTGTCATCTTTCGCGGCCGGCGGGCCGGCCGGTGTCTGGGCAGTTTGTCGAGTCTTGCCTCGGTGCGTGACATTATCAGTTGAACGTTCCTCTGATTTCTTCATGCTTCCTGCTTGAAGCACAACACAATCACTTCGCAAATATTCGTGAGGGGAAGATATAAGTGTGAGCCGCGCTTTTCGGAGAGCTGCAGGTCACGTGACTCGCGTCTTTCCACGAGTATTAATAACTTGATTTTACACAGATTTTGCAGTTTATTTCCAACAACCAATTCACTATTTAGTAAGGGGGTGATTATAGCTTTAAATTGATGTAACTTTTATAGAGGGATTCTCGTTTTAAACACTCAAAAAACTTTTATTTGACAGAGCAACAACAAAGTACGTGATATCATGGGGTCCCATCAGGAAGAGATATCATTAATTAACATACATAGTTGAAGTTTTATTTTCCCTTTCCCTTTATTGCACGCATTTATCGTTCACACGATTTGCGGAGTCAATAATATCTAAATTCAAAGTGGTAATTGAATGGCACCTATAAGAGCAATTTGCACTTGAAAAGGTTTCAGAAAAGGAACTTCATATTAATTTGGCCGTAATTAACTAATAATAGACCAAGTGCTATGTTTGAGATTATCGTAGAAGAATCCTTAACGCAAAGGAGATCGTTAAGAATCTAAAAATTAGATGCAATAATTGTTTTTATTTTTATTTCTCTAAAGTTCCCTACAACTTTAGTCTGTAGAAAGATCGGTCCAATAAAAAAGTAATCTACAGTGTATCTTATTTTTATTTGTTTATTCGTTCATGTTTAGGTGATGAATGAACATGAACATGATTTGGACTTATATATGAACCAAAAATTAAAGGAACCATACCCAAACCCAACGGAAAACGTTCCTTAAATCCATTTTTCGTAAATGCATTAATAATAGGATATAAATTCGACCAAAATCGACCACAGAGTGCGTAATCCAGTTGTTCCCTCGCCTCGGGTGCGCATTAATGCAATTTCTCTCCGATCCCAAAAATAAATTATTGAAAAACCGAACCGGAACTCAGTTTCTACTGAGAGACCGTTCAGTGTTATATGTGGTTATATCAGAAAAAGAGAAAAGAATCCATGTTAAGCTTAGGTTAAAGCAACCAATAAGGATGTCCTTGCAACCATTGGATAACCACTCATTAAAATTAGCCATGTTTTCTCTTGCCTGATACTTCAGGCATCTTTCGATCTGTTTGTCAGTAAAACATGCACATCAGTTTTAAGCTCGGAACAGATTTTAACACCAATGTCGATGAATGAGAGTGACATCACTATTGTTTGAAAATATCACCCGTTATTATGTTCGTTTCATTCGCTTGTTTTCCTTTCTACTAAAGTATAGTACACTTCAACATATTACTAAATTAGTAATATATTTTTGACCGCCTCCGTGGAACAGTGGCTAAGCCGCTCGGGTTTAAAACACGGAGGTCGTGGGTTCGATCCCTGCCTTGGGTCTGGTTGGTGGTAGGACTTTTTCAGGGTCCGACTGGCGAGCTACCACAGGTGAAATCTGCCGCCATAACAGCTCTGGCTGTGTTCCGGCAATATTAATGTGGGAGCCATTACACTTGAAATTAAAGGCTCGAAGATCAGATAAGTCTAGTCTGGCAGCACATTGGAGGAAGTTTACAGGTGAAGCGTCCCTCATTGGAATAGGCCGCAGTGACAACACCATCAGGTGGGCTAAGTGCCTGTCTGCCAACTGACCTAGTATATAAAAAAAAATTGGATCGACACCGCGTGAATTAGCAGCGCCAATTAGGACTTCGAGACGACACTTTTATTAAATTGCAGAAAGCATGCGTTTTAAACACCTGTAGGTTAACTAGAAAATTTTTACAGTTAGAATAAATTTTAACATATAAACTTCAATAATTTTCACTTGGCCCCGGCCCGTGAATATTATTATAAACCGATGTTTTGTAATTATAACATCGAGCCTATTTAAATAGAAGCAAGAATAATAATAATAAATAAATATCTCTGGACATTATTCACACAGCGCCATCTAGCCCCAAACTAAGCATTAGCTTGTGCTATGGGTGCCAGACAACGGATAAACATTACTTATATACTTTTTTTTTGTAAATACATACATATTATACATAGAAACACCCAGACCGATACAAACAGACATGTTCATGCACACAAATGTTTGTACCGTGCGGGGATCGAACCCGCGACCTTTGGTGTAATAGCCGACTTCTCGACCATTACACCAAATGGCTCGTCGCTGTAACGCATTACTGTTGATTAAGCGTTAGGTTTCATAGAGAAATCGTGCTACGATATTGGAAATTTCATTCATTTAATCATCCAAAACATTTCGTGCACCGCTTGGTCCTTCATTATTTTGACTGTCGATTTCAATAGAGGATGGCATAATGTACAATTTGACGCTAGCTTTGTGGTGCGATGGATAGCCAGGTACTAGTTTGAAGTAGCCTTATAATAGGTATTATGCGAGAATGTAATTGGGGTATAATTGTTTGTACGAGCATGTGAGGTTTCGTGCGAAAGTTTTAGGTAATCTAATATTAACTGTACGTGAATGTCTTTTTTTTGTTTTGCAACAATTATTAAAATTTTATATATCTGTATAAATAAAAATGAATTCCTGTTCGTTAGTCTCGCTAAAACTAGAGAACGGCTGAACCGGTTTGACTTATTTTAGTCTCGAAATATGTGTTTTTAAAAGTCCAGGGAAGGTTTGAACGATGTGAAAATAAGGAAAAATTGCGAAGAAAATATTAAAAACGACAATTTTTTTTCCCATACAAACTGTTCTTACCTATCAAACGAATTAATATGGGATACGAAGTTCACCGTAACATACAAAATTGCAATATTAAAAAAATTTACATAATATGATAACGACTCTCAACAATTATGTATGACTTCCGAGCCCTTGATTTCAAGAGTACTAGCTCTCACATTAACATTGCCGACGCATATATCGGTGCTTTTAACTAACCTTCTTCAGCATGCTTGGACAACTGCGGCACGTGTCCATCCGCCGATATGTACAGCAACAACGCGCCATCTGGTGGTAGATCGTGACACCCACTGGCCAGGTAAACCAGTAGTTGGCTCGGAGACGGCTTGAACAGCAGGTACTTGTGCGGGTTCGGCTGCTTGTGGCCCGCCGGCAAGCCGTCTGGAACAACCACGCTATTCTAGCACGAGCGGATAGAGAACGCGAAAGATTCTTATCATGAAAATTTATTGTCTACATTGAACTACAATTATGATTGTCTTCTTTTTTTGTAGGTTTTTTGATAAAACAAAATACAAAGAATAAAAGTTATAGAAATATTTGCATTGTTTGTGATAGGATGCGTTTGCTAGGATAAAACACCTACATTATATAAGATAAAATTATGCATTTTCATAGATGGAAGATATTTATCCTTCATTGACCAACCAAATCACTTTGTGAGAAATAAGTATTAATCACAGATAAAAGAAACTAAACTTTTTATCTTAGATCTCTATGGTATTAATACAACACTGGCATTGTTTGTTTAAAATTGCACTTACTTATTTTGAAGATTTTTTGTATGTTTAAACTACATATAAGTGATGAAAACTTTGCCAGTATTGTATTTGAAATAAAGATATGATAAATACGTAAACCAAAAATAAATTCAATTCGCCATTGCAGCAGTATTTTCGCGCATCGAACAAAATCTCATGAAAATAAAACAGCTCAGCATGGTATATTAACCTATAGTTCATAGACAAAATTATATAAATGTAGCAACAGCTTTAAAAAAATTATATGGAAAATAATTATGAGAATTTATAGGTACTGGTCTCTAAATAACACAATTTTCAGCATGGAATTGTCGTTATAAATTTTTTCCACATTATTTTCCATGTCATCATAATATTTAAGAACCAAAATACAAATTACTCAGCAACAATGAATGTATGGACGGCAGCCACAGAACAAGAAAATTTTACGGCAGCAGATCAACCTATCCTAAGCCGTCAAAAATTCTCAATTGAAAGAAAACTCTATGCGAAGTGAATAAAGCTGAAAATTGGTTGTAGAAATATGACAGATTAGGATAGTCTGATGTGCTGTCGACTGTACCTTTAGAAATTTTTAGCAACAAATGTTCTGAAAAATATAATCTTAATATACATCCGTTTAATATTAACTTTTTTACATTAAATTAGATGTCGTCATCTTGCAAGCTAGAATTGTAACTCAGAATCCATTCGCGCTAAGACAACTGTGTTAATATTATCTGTCCTAGATCTGGCTCTCTCTTAACTCCTTATGAGATACCATAAGAGAGGAAAGGTATTATAGAGGAGTTAAGTGAGATGAATTAAGTTATTTTTTATCTATATCAATTTTTTATCTAATTGATCTTAATATTTGTATTGATATATAAATCATTTGAATGTTTACTCTACTGTGATAACAGTTTTACACTCTAGTTCCACTGATGACTTACTGTTTTTTTAACGCGAATGAACTGCAGTCAGAATCATCACTTACCTGGAGGGAGAGGTGGTATATTGGGAGCCGCCATGAACCGCTGCCGCGGCGACTCGTCGTACACGTGGGCCACGTCGGGAATGATCTCCCGCTCCAAGGTCTGCAGCATCCGGAACATGTCCATCGTCAGCTCCGAGAACTTGACCTGCTGCGAACTGCTGCCGACTATCAGTATCTCTTGGAGGGTGATGTTCATCTGTGAGGTCCTCTCCACGGGTGGGGTCATCGACGGTGACAACCTGTGAAGACATTTTTATTAGAGTAGAATAGAATAGAGTTTCATTTATTGCATAAACTGTACAGAGTTCAGGTGGTAATTTAACAATGTTTCATGAGTATCTACAGTCTGGTCCTTATTGAACATGCAATAAAATATAAGTATAATTAAAGTTAAATAAAATAATAGTATAATTTACAATTTCAGTAATAACAATAATATATGTTCATTCACAAAAATATTTTATAGATACATTATACCCACAATTTTAAAAAGTTTAAAATGTTAAAGATTAAAAAGAAAATAAATTACAATATGTCAATGTTATCACTAGTTGTATTATCTCTAAGAAATTCTTGAATTGAGTAATAGCTTTTATGTATTAAAAATTTTAAATAATTTTGTTTTGAAGGTAGTGACGCTCTCCGATTTCAGCAATGCTTTAGGCAAATGATTATAAATAGTTGGTGCCAATATTATTCATCCTTTTAGAATACTGACATCGTCTTTTACGTTGATTAAATCCCAAAGTGTTGATAGACAAGGGGCTAGATATAATGCAGTGTCGCATTGTAGTAATGGCGCATTTGATAGTAACCCTGTCTTAGGCGTCGTAATCGTTTCGAATCCCACCCGGGGCAAACATTCATGTGAAGAACATTATTTTGTGTTTGTTCTGTGTCTAAATCTGGTTTATTCCCGGTTCTGGTACCTAACTATAAAACCAACAGGTGGTAGGTTCCTGTACCGGGCCGTCTAGGTGGGTACTACCGCAGTGCCAGATATTTTCCCGTTAAATAGAAGTGTGTCAAGCATTTTTCGGGGAAAGGGCACTGAAGCTAGTGAAATTACTGGGTATATGAGACCTAATAACTGTCGTCTCTTAAGGCGGGCAACGCGCCTGCGACCCCAAGGGAGTCTCGGGTGCTTATGGGCGGTGATTACTTATCGTCAGGTGACCCACACACTCCTATAATATTATAAAAAAAACTTAATATAATTACGAATTTAAATTAGCAATATTAGCATACAAATTACCTGTGCGTCAGGATCAGCGTATTGTTGGCATGGCTGATCACTGAGACCACAGGCTCCGCGTGCACGAAGGCTTTCACCTCATCTACCACCACGGTCCATTCCACCTGATCATCGGGATCGTACGTGTTCCCATACTCAATGATCTGTCTCTCCAGCTCTTTTATCAACTCCTTCACCAACTTTATCTTGTTCAGTAGAAGGGATACCACTATGAACCTGGCGTAGTAGCGGAGCTTCTTTACCATCAGCTCGCATTTGTCTTCTTTGTTCGCTTTCGTGTAGTAGCATCGGCCACGGATGGCAAAGTAGAACGAGTACGCTTCGCTTAGGTAGGCTGTCTCGCTTGTTCGTAGGCTGAAAGTTGATTTGCCAGTACAATTGACTATCTAGTAAATATCAAACTATGTCGTACTAAACTGTTTGTTATTTATTATTATATAACTTTTTCGGAAATGAACAGATGTAATTTTAAAAAATATTAGAATTTAATGTTTTTTGATTCTTTTTTATAATTAATATCCAATTGAATATTGAAAGTGCTACGAAAAAATTATGAATTTCGAAAGTCAGGTGCGTAATTATAAATTTAAAAAATATAATATTACTTACTAAAAATGGTAATAAAGTTGCCCGATTTTGGAAGCGATTTCTCCTATTTGCCATCGCTTCATGCCATATTTTGAGTCTAAGATTGTTCTATGCTGCTGTTGGTATTTCCATAGCCGGGTGTAGATATCAAAAGTCCTGCCAAAATATAGAGACCACTGCTTGTGACCATATTGCGGTAATTCACGTAAGCCATTAAAGAGCTGCTTCGATTTTTCTAAAAGATGGCAAAACTCGATAATGACTTTGCGCTCATGGTCTTCAAGAGGGTTCATAATTCTGACAGAAGATCCGATTTCGCGACGATTTGTGTAATAACTCTCGTAAATGTTTTTTACAAGAGTTGTTGCTGGTGTGACACTGAAGAATTGAGCTTGTTCTCCAGGTCCGAGGTAGGAACGAAACGGCTTAGAAGGCGAGTCTGCACCGTAGTAGCAGTCTCTGTAGGTGTGTGTTGGTGAAACTGCCGCTGCTCTCTCTAGCAACCTATATTGCGTTCCTTCAGCCGCTTGCTGAGTTTCGTCTAATCCAATAAATACAACTGAACGAGGTCCAAAGTATCTTCGTCGACCGAGAGACAGTCGCTCGTAATCCTCATAGGTCCATGGCTCTTCTGTCCTATCCCTGTGAGTTCGGGCTCTCTCTCTAGTGTAAAGAGGTTCTTCTTGAAAAGACCTTTCCCGTGAATTTAATCGAGATTGCGGATGTGAAGACGGTGCGGGATCATGAATGCCAGTTGGCACAGATTGCTGACGTGGTGGCTTAAAAGTACTCTGGTGAACTGTTGGGCAGTCTTGTCTTCTTTGTCTCCTTGAATTTCCAGAAGGTCCAGGAACAGGATCGTCGCTATCATAATATAGATGAGGGTCGTCTACAACACTTAAGTGTACATAGTTGTTAAGTTGTTCCTCATATAAAGCTCTATGATGAACTGCGTGTTCTGAAGCATCAACTAAACGTGGACAAGTATTTGTCGATGGTCTAAAAGGGGAAAACGGTCATCTATCTTCTTCTAGTTTGTAGTATTCTGACGGTTCGTAATAATGACCTTCAGCTGTTCGTGCTCCAGAATCAGTAGCGGTTATTCGATCGTAAGAGTGTGTTGGATAAGTATGATCAGATGTGGGTGGATCTTTGTGAGGGACTTGATTAAAGCTTCTTCGAAATCTTATCGGCTCACAATCTGATCGGGTACGTGATCTTCTTTCGTTCTCTTCACCAGCAATGTGAGGGTCATTTTCAAATCGTACTTTGGTTTCACGAGCGCGATGTGGCGGATCTTTCGAATCTTTTTTAAGTAGACTTTTGTGGGTTATGTCTCTATTAATAGGCAGAAGTCTATCCGATGATTTATCTTGTCGTGTTAAGCCAGTTGATGTCGACGGTTGTGGTCCGTACTGTCTTTCTTTGTGTGTTTCTTTGGAAGTATCTTTTGATGTATCTTCAGTGACTTTAGTAGTTTCAAAGGTACGTGGTTTAACAACAGCTGATTTTACGCGGGGTTTTGAGCGAGGCTTAGAAGATTTTAATAAGCCTGCAGATCGTAATAGACCTCCGCGTTTCGGTGGGTATGGTTTTCTTGTATATCTGGAGGGGCTGACAGCAAGTTTAGAGGAGGTAGGGGGAGTTTTGGAAGGGCTTACAGGTTTTGTGGAGCTTTCTTGTTTAGGAAAATTACTTGTTTTAGGAGTATCGCAAGTTTTGGAGGTTGAGGGTGTGGGGAAGGAGGTGGACGGGTGTGATTGGCGTTCTTCTTTGTGATCTTGGTTGTCCCCGGGTGCGTTGCGGCTGGGACTAGTGTCAAGCCTAGGCTTCTCGGATGGAGGGTAGTGGCTTCTGCGACGGGGTACTGCGCAAAAACAAATTGATTTGTTTTTAGAATATCATTAACAGCATACACTTATGTATCATTTATTAATTATAAAAATAGAACATTATACGCAAAATCACGATACTTATTTTATTAGTTCTTCACTACTTTTGTATGTAAGGGCAGCATGAAATATTTACTTTTGTCATTCGTTAAATGGATATTTAATTTTACTTATTAGTTACTTAACTACACCATACCATAGTATAATTATGAGTACTGCGTAATCATACATTTTTGTATTCATACTCGTACCATAAGTTGCTATACACCAATGATTGACATTTATAGAATGGAAGATGTCAGAAAGTTGTCTTGGGTTCTACATCATACAACTAGAATAAAAAGGGCCAGTTTCACTACTAACAGTTCGTGATAATTTGGCAGTCAGATTGACGAGCCATTTGGTGTAATGGTCGTGAAGTCGGCTATTACACCAGAGGCCGCGGGTTCGGTCCCCGCATGGTACAATTTGTGTGTATGAACATGTCTGTTTGTATCAGTCTGGGTGTTTCTATGTATAATATGTATGTATTTACAAAAAAAAGTATATAAGTAATGTTTATCTGTTGTCTGGCACTCATAGCACAAGCTAATGCTTAGTTTGGGGCCAGATGGCGCTGTGTGAATAATGTCCAGACTCCAGAGTTATTTAATTTATTTCTTTAATTTTAATTTAATTTAAGATACCATTGAAATTAAAACTTTATGACAGACGATATTGTATGTAGTACATATTTAATCTAAGTCTCTATTTCAGTAATCTGTTTAAATTTGTGTGAAGAATAAATCATTTTTTTATTTAAAAAAAATTATGCTGAACTTATGTAAGTGGTAAGTCTGGTCCTAAGTCTTATCATGCTACATAGTGACAGTTTTGATGAGGGGTTTCGAAAGTAGAAAGTAGGAATTAAATTAAGTGAAATGTTTAGGAATAGAAATAGGACAAGGCATTGGCATGAATGGTGTTGTGAGTTTTAAAAAATCCTGCACAAGGTCTAATTTTTATTATTTTTTCATGGCAATTTCTTTTTAAAGAGACTGATTTGTAGTATTGTGCTAATACCATTATTGAAGTTTACGTCGCCTGTGTTTAAACTTTGAAGACGTGTTAGGCTGGTTTCACTGCTGTCCGGGAGACCCGTACGGGCAGTCCGTGCGCGGAAGGCCCGTACGGACCAGAAAGTACGGGCTCTCCCTGGAGCGGGCCGCGTGCGCACCAATCCGCGTCGCTGTGAAACGATGTTCTAGTTCCTTATGTGTGCTCCCGCTCCGGGCGTCCGTAGTAACAGCCCGTACGGGACTCCCGGACAGAATTAAAACCAGACTTTAATGGTGAAATTAGTGTACAGTTATTATTAAAAGGATCAGCACAAGAAGCTCTCGATGAAAACACCGTGAATACGTGAATGCGACAGGGAAGATGTTTTAGAGAATATGCACTATTAGGATTTTATATCCCAACATAGTAGGTATTTTTTATTTTTTATCAGCTATTGAGGGTCACGTCATATCGAAGATAGAAGAAGATTTTCAAAACAAATAAAGCTGCAAAAAGATGATTATTTTAGAGACTTATAGATTACCATTTGCATATTCCCTATTTCAGTGAGTGACAATAAGTTGCTGTAGTAATGTTGTATTATTAATTTTAATTTATTTCGAACCTGGTTTATTTCGACTTATTGATAAATGAAACAATGTTTTTGTGGTTCAGCTTGGCTAGGAATGCCTGGCAATTTTGCAATGATCGTTTTAAGCCAATAAGCCAGTTAGACAAAATATGATGCAATGTTGACGCTTTCGTGACTTAAGATGTGAAGGCAGGACGGGTAAAGGACTCTAGTACTCCCATATTCACAAGTCGATTTCTGTCTAAGCGTGGTAGGTATTTCCCCGATCAAGCCTGCCCATTTCGACTTACAGACAGGTACAGGTACCGGCAAACTTCTTGAATGTTGGGTGGGGAATGCGCAGAACACGAATTTTGACACATCATTAGCCTATATACGTTCCCACTGCTGGGACACAGGCCTTATCTCAATTGTAAGATAGTGTGGGCCATACTCCACCACGCTGGCCTAGTGCGGGTTGGTGAAGGGGTGCGTAAGGCAAGTGACCAACCTTAATGTCAGATGTTATCAAGCCGCCAAATGGCCTCTGACTATGCTTGACGACTAATGTTTACATTATAGTAAATATCAGCCGGGACCAACAGCTTAACGTGCCTTCCGAAGCACGGAGATGCTCGAACTTAATGTCACTAAATATGGTCAGAATGGTCACCCATCTATTAACCGACCGCGGCGTAGGTAGCTTGACTTTCGTTATCGCTAACGAACCACTGTCACAGCTGCGCCACGAGCGCCTCAAATTTTGACACGCCTGCGCGATATTGGTCAGAACTGTCAGAAGCATACCTCTGATCAATAGCGCGCGCGGGCGTTCGGCAGATTCGCGCGCGCTATTGGTCACGCGCAAGTGCACATGCACGAACTTTCCCCTTCTCCGTCGACCGATGTTCAACAAGTTTGCCGATACCTATACTGTCTGTAGCATGGCTATACCACATGAACAATATTGACTTATAGGTTCGTAGTTGCCCTGTCACGCCTAGTATAACTTTTGGTCTTAAATGAAACATTTTGGTATCCACATTTCT
This sequence comes from Mecyna flavalis, assembly GCA_949319885.1. Taxonomy (NCBI): domain Eukaryota; kingdom Metazoa; phylum Arthropoda; class Insecta; order Lepidoptera; family Crambidae; genus Mecyna; species Mecyna flavalis. The sequence goes on from OX439425.1 coordinate 2,678,745, forward strand.
ACAGTAACTTCAAAAAACACGTATAGCTGACACAGATAACATTCACACAGGACATTATGACTCATGAACGTTTGGGACGACACAAAGTTTACACAACAAACCTTGTAACAAATTAGATTTCCTAATTGCTCCCGTCCTACTATCCATTTTGAGAGAACTATTTACTTATCTTAATTGTTGAGACGTCAGCTTTTACTGAAAAAATCAGTATACTGTAAGGGAATACATCAATACAAACCATTGTTTTATATAGTTTTCTGTCTAAAAAAAAACTATCGGATAATTTTTAATTTCAAAGCTACATTATTTGTTGATGTTATAATGTATTTTGATGTCCAGAACCAAAGTTTTCTGTAAGTTTTTATTGGTTGATCCAACAATTAAACATACAGTATAATCTTTTTATTTATATTAACGGGCATATTTTTAGCTAGGTTTCCATAATAGAAAGGAACTACAAGCCGAAACTGCGTAGAAATTGCATGAAGATATTTGTAAACTGAAATAAATAGTTATGTATAAAAAATATAATTAAAATTGAAAATGAAAAGCACCGACAAATAACACAAACTACACTTACGTACCTAAATCCTGCCAAAGTCTCGCAATGTGTGGACACCCTCACTAGATTGTCGGATTTAGGTATAGGACCCTGGGTGCGAATCCCGGGTCGGGCTCAAAAATTGTGATGGGCTTTTTCAGTCCGGAAAACTCTCAGTCGCTTCATGAAAAGTTGTAAACAAAACGTAAGATTTTTGTTTTAATTTTATTTGTAAGTCGTCTGTTACGCGTATCAATTTAATGACTGGCGTTTCCAGTTCCTCAACTTTACTCTCAAAATGTGAAGTTCTATTAGTTCGCACTAAAAAAAGGCTTCGATTTTTCGGGAGCCGAAGGATCGACGACAAACTCTAATTCGCTTTTCGACACACCGGTGCAACTTTGCAATGGATTCCTGACATGCAGAATGAATTTTTCTGACATTTAAATTAAGGATTTCGTTTTGAAAATAAGAGACTTTTTTGCTAAAGTCTGTCTAAAACTACAAAAAAGCACCTACCTAATTGCATTTTTGTAATTTTGTGTAAGTCCAGGTGAAACTGCTATTAATATTGCACGACTATGACCGTATTTTCTTGCAACCATACATAGTTATTTACCTATTACTCAAAAGTAGGTAGGTATATTTTTTAGACATGCACGCAGCCCACCTGCGTATGTACATTTATTGAATGAGTAAACACAAGTTACTAGTATGTCATCGTGATCAATACATAATATTATAATTGGACAGTGAATCTTATTTCACTGTCCAATTATATGTCAAAAAGTGTGTACTAATTCAGCTTAGGCGATAATAGCATGTTTTCTGTTTAGCTTGAATCTCAAATTGTATTTTTTATTTATGTGAAATCAAATCAAAATATTATTTTTAATGACATTTAAATGAACTACATTTAAACATGAGTATGTAGAAGACTATAAGAATACGAGCGGCTAAACCGATTTGATTAATTTAGTCTTGAAATATTCGTGGAAGTCCAGGGAAGATTTAAACGGTGAAAAAATATGGATAAATTGCGAGGCACATACTAAATACATAAGTAGGGTTTAAATTAATATGGTTTATATTAAAAGGTAAGTGATTCACCGGGTCAGCTTATTTTGTTTTTAAGTTTGCTTTTAAAGTGATACGAGTTTATCCGTTGTCTAGCAACCATAGCACAAGCTAATGCTTAGTTTGGGGCTAGATGGCGCTGTGTGAATAATGTCCAGATATTTATTTATTTATTTTATTTACAAATCGAATCTGTAATCGATGCCTCCCTTAATTCAACTCCCAGTCAGATCTAATTAAACTTGGAGTAATGAATTTATATAGGCGCTCGTGGCCAATGATATTATAATAATATAATATCATTGCTCGTGGCGCAGCTGTGACAGTGGTTCGTTAGCGATAACGAAGGTCAAGCTACCCACCCCGCGGTCGGTGAATGGATGGGTGACCATTCTGACCACATTTAGTGACATTTATTTCGAGCGTCTCCGTGTTTCGGAAGGCGCGTTAATCTGTTGGTCCCGGCTGATATTTACTATAATGTAGATATTAGTCGCCAAGCCTAGTCAGAGGCTATTTAGCAGCATGATAACATCTGACATTAAGGTTGGTCACTTGCCTTACGCACCCCTCCACCATCCCGGACTGGGCCCGCGTGGTGGAGTATGGCACACTCTATCTCACTTGAGATAAGGCTTGTGTCTCAGCAGTGGGAACGTATAGGGGAGATGGGCCCAAAGCGGGCACCTTAAGGGAAAGTTGAAGAAAAATTGGTTTAAAACTTAGCTACATTCTTTTTTTTCTCCCAAAAGGTACATTATTTAACACTTTTCAATTGAGTATGGTTTGATTTAACAAAAACCTAAAATTAGATTACTTATAAGCAAATTACGGAACCTCTCCGAATGCCCGCTTTGCCCGAGGGGGGAGCCTAAAGCGGGCACCCGTTTAGGGCAAAGCGGGTATAGTTGGAGGTAAAATATTTACAAAGGGAAAACCTGCTGCCATCAGTTTAAATGGAATAAAGGAAACAACCAACCTTGATCAAGTTTTGTATTTCACTTTTTACTTAAAAAGAACAAAATATCTAGAATCTAGTGTCAGGTAATAATGTTTTCAAATAAACTCAAATTTTATCTCCAATAAATCTTTACATTTTTTAACAAATTTAGCACAGAATAAATTATAGTAACGACAATATTAATTGTTCATTTTAACTACTTAAATAATAACTGTTCTTAACCTAATCAGACTTTCTAGTTACATAATGAGTATTTTTTGTGTTTTCCAAACTACCTACTTAACAAAAAATTAAATTAAAAATAAATGATAATTAATAATGTAATTCTCGAACTTCTCGCAGCGCATTCCGCATGGTTGAAGAGGTCCATGAGGCTTGTGAAGTTTGTCTGTTTTAATTATTTACCATCTAAAAAGAAAAATAAAAAGAACTACAACAATCTTTATTTTTAAATAATGGGCGGGCAAAGCGGTCACGAGCCTGCTTTGCCCTGTCCGCTTTACCTTTTTCCACACTTGAAATATTCAAACAAAATTTAACCTCAAAATATTTAAGCAAGTGGCATTCAATTCAACCTTCTTACAGCCAAATAACCACTTAATAACTAAAAAGTATTGATTATAGCATTGTAAACACTTAAACAAAGAGAACACATGATACATACCTTGCAATATTTTTCAAAAACCCACTAAAAACATTTTTTTATCGGAGCTCGTAACGGCGTGCTCGCAGGTGAACTCAACGAATGACGCGAGGTGTGCGGGCGGCGGGGATTACTGTCACGCGTTTAGACAGCGCGCTTTTTAAAAATGGTAATATTATTGAGAGTGCCCTTTTTAGGCACGGTGCCCGCTTTAGGCACATCTCCCCTATAGGCTGATGATGATGATGAATGAATTTAAAGGTTATATACAGGTTTTCGCATCCAGTAGGTATATAACTGTTTGTTTATCATATAACAAAATCGTAATATCGAAACCAACATCATTTATAGTTAAAAAATACTTATAATACGAAAGTCAAGTCATAATTATGTGCTCCGCGAGTCCTGGGATGGTTTTGATGTAGGTAAATGGTACACTTCACAACATGTTGAAACGGCATAATATATTTGGCAGAATGTATCGTACATAATATCTCTTTTGAAGTAACTCTTGAGACAAGCTCGAAACAAATATTTTACTAATTACATTATTAGTATGAAGTAGGGGAAAAAGAACAAAACGGCTTGTTTCTCATTTTCTTTCAACAGAAATTAAGTTGTAAATCTACACGGCATTAAGTAGGCGCACCTTTTACAACATCTTTGCTTTCAAGTTAAAATACATATAATAACTTGCTAAGTTGTGTTGCGATATAATAAGTTTAAGACCTTGTACTTGTTAATATGAGAACAATTAGCATCAGTAACACAACATTCAGACCCCTAAAAACGCACTTGTGTCCGAAAAAGAAGATAGGTACAATGTAAGTTATACCTAATGATTGCAAATCTTTTGCAGAGGCTGAAAAAAGGTAGCATGATTTATATCTGTCAGATTAACTACGCGGAACATTTATTTGGAACCGGTGAAATTGTTCCTTCATCATCATCATCGATGATTGACATTTATCATCAGCAGTGGACTGCGACAGGCTGGATATATTCCTCTTAAATCCTGTGGGTTATCCGATACAGTTTGCATTTTTTAACTAATTTCACATTTTAAAATTTGACTTTTCTAATCTAAATCGTGTTATGTTAAATGCGCAAAACCTCAGACACCCCAAATGATTTTTACTTCAATTGACCTAATTGTGAGTGTAAAAACAACATTTAAAAAAATTCGAAGGTTATATGAGCTGTTTTAGTTTCACTGGCAATTCAAATCGTTCCTTGCGTCTTCGACGACGCTTTGTCACAGATTATTAAATAGTTAAAACTGGGCCCGGAGCCAACATGACGTTGGGACGAAAAAACCCCTAAAGAAAATTAAGGGTCAACTGGTCCCAACACCAGAATCAAGATGGGACCAGTTGACCACTATCAAATTAGAAAGGGTGCAACTGGTCCCCGGGCCCAGTTTCGGACTGGGACGAGTTGCCCCCTAACCCACTTTGTTGAGGGACGAGTCGGTAGGAATGGTTTGCGCACGTGATGGCTTGACCTATTAATAAATAGACGGGGCAACATTTTTTAAGAATATTATTTAAAAAATATGACCTAATTATATTAAAAAGTGGTTTAATAGATTCAACTCGTCATTCTGATCAAACTAATTTCAGGTTTTGCGCATTCAACTAAACACGTTGTATACGTTCCCTCTCAAATTACTTATTGCAGTCATGAATGTTTTACAGTGTCAATAATTAATGTATATCCAGTACACATGTTACCCGTTTGGGCGTAGCAAATATTATGAATGTACGTGGAATGAAACACACAGAAAATTATAAAGAAATTGAAAGGAGATCATAATTTTCATAAGTGCTTGCTAATTGGGTTGTGCCAATTATTTTGTTTTATTTGTTTTTTGAGTTGGTCTTTTTCCTATTCATCAACGATACTGTAAATGGAAAAACAAGGATTTTTTTTGTAGTGTAGGTACCCTGCCCTAAGTAACTTGGGTAAGATATATTTACAAAAAAAAATCCACAACTTTAGCAAGCGGCGTTATTAAGCCAGTGCTAAATATTGAAACAAATATTTTTATTTTCATAATTCAAGTATGCTTAAGCGTGCAGTGAAATGGAATTAATTATTTTATTGATTATTTAACAAATTGATTTGCATATTACAAATACACAAATACATTCTTTTGCATGTCAATTCAAAGTAAATGTTCACAAATGAACACAACATTTATTTTAAATGTCAAATTCATTTATTGAATATTGTAAGAGACCGAAAGAGATGCAACGCAATTATTTTTAGATTAATTATATTTTGAAATAAAATGCCGATGAAAACTCGCAATATTGGTTTATTAGACAAGAGGCCAAAGCAATGACAGAAGTAACAGAAAAAACTATTAACAAATAAAGGTTAAAAAAAGGTTTAACATGTGAGTTCGGAACAAATATTATAACGTCTCATTGTAAAAAAGAGAATATTTACTTGTGTTTTTTATAGTTGATTTATTTATGTATTAAATAGATTAATAAGAGGAACGTTGACTGATAGTTCTGCAAAGTAGGTACGTCTTATTGAAAGAAATTGCTTCTTCTAAATCGCAAAATGTTCCAAATATACAAAGCTACAGGTGGTTGAGTCGCGTGGAAAGCTTTTTCCGCTTCAGTCGAGTTTATCGACTGAAGCGGAAAAAGCTTTCTATATAAAGATTTCTAATATAATATAAAAAAAGATTTTTATATAAAAGAAATACTACTGACTGATTAATCACAAAAACTCAGAAACTATAATATCTTATAGGGTGTAGGTAGACATCCGGTAAGAACGGATTTTATAAACTCCTCACCTAAGGGGGGGGGGGGGGGGGGAAACGGGACTTGGAGGTTTTTATGAAAGTTCTATGTTTTTTAAACTAAAAACCTTGAAACTTAAATGTATGCTCTATGTGTGTAGGTGTACCAATATTATATCTTTTGAAATCAACCTCTTTTTGAGGTTACAAAGGGGGATCCTACTAATATTATAAATGCGAAAGTCTGGATGTTTGGATGTTTGTTACTCAATCACGCCTTAACGGCTGAACGGATTTAGATGAAATTTGGCACACGTATAGTTTATATAGAGTGGTGGCCAAGGGGTGCTGTACGATCGCGAGGCAGACCACCAGCCCGATGGTCCGATGACATCGTAAGGATAGCCGGGGTCAACTGGATGAATATTGCACAGGACCGGAACAGCTGGCGTGACAGAGAGGAGGCCTATACCCAACAGTGGGTGGACACGGGCTGAATGGATGGATGGATGGATAGTTTATAACCCGGATTAGGACATAAGCTATAAAATTCCTACGGGAAACGTCTAATTCCCGCGGGATATTTGAAAAAAAATCGCGCGGGTGAAACCGCGGGCGGCTAGTAGTACATAGTTTGTATAAAAGTCCAATACTTTACGCGTACGAAGTCGCCAACTATTGCACGAGTAGTATTTCATATTGCACCGATCATTACAATCTTGCTAATGAAACCTTTTTGTTTTATATAAACAAACTTTTTTTAAAAAAAAATTAAACCGTCTTCAAAAAAAAAAAGAAACAAAAAAAACTACCTAAAAAACTGAAAAGCAAAAAATAATTTTAATAAGACATTCATCAAATGCGCTTATTGTCTAAGCCTATTAATTAAATTGTATTTTACGTGCTAGGTAGGTACCTACTAATCTGTTTGAAGTCGGTGCCAAGCCAAATAGTAGGTACCCAGATTACGTACCTACGTCCGCGGATTAATAAGTAACCCTTTATAATACATAATATTATTATAATCATTTTTTATTACCTTTGGCTTGGCACCGACTTCAAACAGATTAGTAGGTACCTACCTAGCACGTAAAATACAATTTAATTAATAGGCTTAGACAATAAGCGCATTTGATGAATGTCTTATTAAAATTATTTTTTGCTTTTCAGTTTTTTAGGTAGTTTTTTTTGTTTCTTTTTTTTTTTGAAGTCGGTTTAATTTTTTTTAAAAAAAAGTTTGTTTATTTTTCTATTTTTAGTGTGAATAACACGTAGGTAGTGAGTAAAACTCTTTCATAATAATGATAGCGAAAATACGAGTAGAATTGTATTATTTGATAATAATATTAGGTATTCATTAAGTGTTCAGCACCATGGGTAGGAGGAGAATGCGTTTATGCACCATAACCGCAGGCTAGCTAGACCCGCGGCCGTGTGTGGGACTCGAGACCGAAGCGTCTGCTACCCACTACACTCCCCCGGTTTCTCCTTCACACCCGATTAGGACGAGCCGGTGCTAACCTTATTGGCTAGTGACCAGCCCATCCCCGGGTACCTAATCATCAGCTTAGCTGCAAAAGTACATGAAATACAACTAACGTTACACATATTCCTACAACACTGAAAGAATTATCCCCTAACTCCTAACCGTTAAGGAGTTGTACTTTCCATCATCACCTTAGCTGCAAAAGTACATGAAATACAACTAACGGTCCACATATTCCTACAATACTGAAAGAATTATCCCCTAACTCCTAACCGTTAAGGAGTTGTACCTTCCATCATCAGCTCATCAACATAAAATGATGTCTATCGGACGCAAAAACTTGAATGGCTTCAGAAAAAACAAGTAACGCGTAGGCGCAGCCTATAAAATTTGAGGTTTTCCCTTGATTTTTCCGGGATCCCATCATCAGATCCTGACATGGTGACAATGGGACCACCTCGGAACTATGCACTTTCAAATAAAAAAAGAATTATTTAAATCGGTCCACAATTGACGGAGAAATCGACGGACATACATAAAAAAAAAAAAAAAAAAAAAATACATACAGTCGAACATATAACCTCCTCCTTTTTTGAAGTCGGTTAAAAAATACTAGCGGGCACCCGCGGTTTCATCCGCGTGGTTCCCGTTCCCGTGTGAATTGATCAAAATCCTTTCTTAGCGGATGCCTACGTTAGAACATCTACCTGCATGCCAAATTTTAGCCCGATCCGTCCAGTGGTTTGGGCTGTGCGTTGATAGATATCTATGTCAGTCAGTCAATCAGACAGTCACCTTTGAGTTTTATAATATAGATTTAGGTTTGCCTGGAGTCTGTTACAATTGCAGGGCATTTTATTGGATTTGCAATTTATTGATTGTTTCAATTAATTTAAAAGGGGTATTGTGCGATTTTGTTAATTATAAGTGTCAATATTGGTAGTTGTTTTGAAGATTAATACCAGTAAATGATTTTGAGAGGCCAGAAAAGTTTTGCGGTTTTAAAAAATTCTAGTGCAAGGTACTATTTCCTTAGAATAAAATCTTTTTCTAAGGCTTACTCGTACATGTATGGTTGTTTCATTTATGGAAAAGAATAAATAAAAAGTCTACAGAATGCATTTTAAAAGGTTCGTCCACGTATCCGCCTTCTCAACGGATGTAAGGCATAGATATGGGAAATTAGATTTCCCTTTAAAGTTACAGAGCGGAAATATTATTGAGAAAATCAGTTTTTTTCTACTTATCTCGTTAGAAGTAAAATCCTACTAATATTATAAATGCGAAAGTCTGGATGTTTGGATGTTTAGATGTTTGGATGTTTGTTACTCAATCACGCCTAACGCCTGAACGGATTTAGATGAAGTTTAGCACACGTATAGTTTTTTACCCTGATTAGGACATAGGCTATAGAATTCCTACGGGAAACGTCTCAATCCCGCGGGATATTTGAAAGATAACGCGCGTGTGAAACCGCGGGCGGAAGGCTAGTAAAAAATAATCTTATTTGGTATAATCGCACAGACAAAGAAAGCTATTTATGGTTTTTATTTCAAAAAAATAGTACTGATAATTATTATACTGCTAATTTTCTACACGCTTTTGATATCAGCATTGTACAGTGAAGTTTTAGGTTTTAGGGACATTTTGACTCTATTCTATAAAATTCGTAATTCTCACTAAAATATTTTATTAAATGAAAGATTAGAAACCTTCTGAAAATCTTACACAACAAATCATAATTTAGAGAGAGTTGTAAAAATCAAAAACTGTTATTTTGATGTCTTATAAATATTGTAGGTACGCCTCCAAAAATTATAAGAAAAATCCGCGAAGGAAGTGCTTTCACTGGCGCTACGCTTTAAATTAAGACATTAAATTATATCTGTAGAAATAAAATTGATCTGAAAACAAATAATAGTTCAATAAAATATAACATCTTTAACCGTGCTAAATATGTATGATCTTCGCGCGCTATGAAAAAACTACTTTATGTCGATAATAAAGTTTTTAGAAACTTTGGTTCTGGACTATAGTGTCAAAATAATTAGAAACAATGGATAGCCACACTCACCATGTTCGCCAGATTGTTTACTACTTTTCGTATTATTATTAGCCAGTGCAAGTCTTTGTCGCTCAGCTTTCAGGGCATAGACAAACTCGTAATAATTCGCACGTGTTTCACTGAATAACACCATAGGTATTTCATCGCCTTCAGAGTCGCTGCTGATGCTGCAGTGATGTATAGAAAAAAATGCAGTCAGACAGAGACTTTGACGATAAAATTGCAAAAAATGCGATGTAAAATACTACTTCTAGATACTTATCTGCGGCGAGAGACGGCCACGGCGTTGCTGGATTCATCTTCTTAGTTTTCGCGAAACGCGATGCCGAAAGCCAATTCAAAATAAAATTTAGTCAGAAAAAGGATGATACCAAAAGAAGATTAATTTCAAAATTGGTAGCGAAGGTTTTTTTAATAATTTATTTTAGTTTAAAAAAGTTAGATCGCGGAAGCAGACGGTCGGCCGACGGCAGGTATCGGTGGCTACGCACGGCCGCCAGTAAGGGAGGACAGTCAGAGACTACCGACACGGCTGCCCACTGCACCGGCTGTTGCTGTGACCCGCTGGCCCTCACTGGTGCATCTGCATACCCACCCCGACTTCCACGACTATATATACCCCTACCAACCCCACGCCTTACACTCACACATCCACACTCTCGTTATCAACCAACCAATCGGATGGCCAGGAAATATAACATTAAATATTTTCAAAAAACTTGACCAATCGCCATCCGACACGCCTTCGACGTGGGCGATCCTTGGAAATTTCTAGAATAGATTAAGTGCATGTAGCCTGAAATAAAAATGTATAATAACAAATATTTAAGCTTATAGTGTCCTATTTGTTAGTTTCCCTCCCATGAACCAGTTTACAAAGAACTATGAGAAAGCGTTATTATAAACAAGTTTGAGTCGCAAAAAATATACGTCTTTTATATGGAAGAAATCCATGGACTCTAGAACACACATCTTCATTTAACCCCTCGCTAATCATAAAAGTAAAAGTGGGTAATTCCTATTTTTGTTCATTGTAATTATGATAATTATGTGATTAATTGGTCATCTATTATTGCAGAATCATTTACCTACTCAATAAAGAAAAAATAATGCGAAAGAGGCTTTTATCTAGTGTTTATTGACATTCAGTTTAACTCCTAACTAGTTTCTTCCTGATTTGTCTAAGTTATTAGGCTAAGTTTAGACAAAAGGCTTCAACAGGTGTCAACAGTTAAAGGCATGGCAAAGATTTTAATTATCCGTAGTATGTGTCTTTTTACAATTGCATAAAATATGAACAAAGGACGGTTATTATTATTAAAGAAAGAAAACAGTTCTTTTTTTAATTCAATTTAAGCAATAATAAGTTTACCGATTATGATCATAATAATTATATAGTGCAATAAGTTAATAAAAGTCAAACCTTATTATTAGATAAAAAACGAAATGTAACGCGGATAACGATCATCGATCATCGTAGGAAGATTGCTTGCCTCTCCGTCTTTTACAGACTCCACTTTGGTGTATGTACTGCTCAGCTGCTCAGCTGCACGATTAGGTTCCACCAGCTCCGTTCCATCATCGAACTACATACTAGACTCGGTCAGAAACTCCATCCTTTTAAAGTGAAGATACCGCGCGTACGGACTAAGCGATTTCCTGCCTCTTTTTTGATACGGACTGCGCGGGAGTGGAACTCTCTGTCGGGATCAGTCTTTCCTACACAGTATAACTCTTCAAGGCCAGAATTAACGGGCTTTTCCTAAGCAAACGCGCTCCATCGTAGACCGCATAGTTTTTTAACATCTGGCAACTTTGTGGTCAAGTGCTAGCTTAGTACAATATAAAAAAACTTTAGGACGACTTTTCAAAACTCGATAATTATTCTTTCGTCGAGTTAGCTCAAAAATTTTCAAAAATTGTTTCTTCAAAGCAGAAGCTGAGATGTTTATACGTATAGTAAATGTGTGTATTTACAAAAAAAAAAAGAAGTATACATATAAGTAATGTTTATATCCGTTGTCTGGAAAACATAGCACAAGCTAATGCTTAGTTGGGGGCTGTGTGAATAATGTCCAGAGGTATTTATTTTATTTATTTATTAGTTGTTATCTCGGGCTCCTAGCTTCAATTCGTATCGTTAATTTTATTTTATTATCCTTTGCCAGCTCTTCGTCCCTGTTCCGTTTATCGGTATTTTAAGCAATTAAAATGATGTCTGATGCTTATTTTTAAATAACTGCCTGAAAACCGGCCAAGTGCGAGTCGGACTCGCCCATGAAGGGTTCCGTAGCAGCAAGTATCATCATTATATAAAAGTTCTTGTAGTTCTTTGTTAGTTTGATCGATGTTTTAATAAAAGTGTATTTTTTCAAATTTAACGATTTATGACGTATTAAAAAAAAACTAATTACTTGATCTCGTTCAAACCAATTTTCAATGGAAGTTTGCATGGTAATGTACATATTTTTTTTTTTGTTTTATTATTCTCTTATTTTAGAAGTTAGAGCGGGGGGGACCAACATTTTACCACTTTGTAAGTGTCTCTCGCGCAAACTATCCAGCTTAGAAAAAAATTATATTAGAAACCTTATTATCATTTTTAAAGACCTATCCATAGATACTCCACACGTAAGGGTTTGACGAAAAAAATCTTTTTGAGTTTCGGTTCGTTTACGATTAATGACGTATTAAAAAAAAACTAATTACTTGATCTCCTTCAAACCAATTTTCAATGGAAGTTTGCAACATCATATGTACTGTAACACCTATTCTATGCAAAAATAAATCTTTGAATCTTTGAAGGGTTCCGTTTTTTGCCATTTGGCTACGGAACCCTAAAAATTAGAACGGGTATTTCTCCTAATGCTATTTGTATCCAGTTTCCTACTCGTAGTTTCTATGGGAACAGACTGAAGACTCCTTTATGGGCAAAACTCGCCAGATTCTTCACGCTTCGCTTGAACGAATCTATGTCAAATGAAATACATACGTGTGAAATGCCGTGGAAATGCCGGGTGTACTGAACCGAGTTTTATTTTTAACTTTTAAGGCAAAGGTGCTGGGCATCTAAAGGTGAATATGTGTACTAGTGGCCTATCACGAGTTTGAGTTTCCTATTTATTAATACAACAACGGAGAAGATCTTAACATTATATTTTCATTTTGACAGTAACTCATTTTGTATTACATTACATCATTTTAAGAACCGATGCACTAAATGACGAAATTACAAAATATTATGCCAATGACTAAACTATACTCAATGTATGGAAGTTTAAAATAATGAAGTAACCACTATGACGAGACTTCCACTAAACCGTTGAATTAAATTATTATTATACATAATTATATAAGTATATAAAAATGCCCACATTTGGTTTTAAATACTTAGATCATACTTTTTCACAGAATTGACTTGAGCCATTTCTAGGAGTTAATATTAGTAAGAATTAGAGAACATATTTTTTTAAACATGTGATGTGACTGGTGTCAGTGTTTTTATTTTACTGTTAAACTGAAACCCTATTTGTACTATTTAGGTACTCATGTATTGTATTTACGAACCTTAAGCACGGTTTCCACCGCGAGTGGAACGGACCCATTGAACTCGCAAGCGCAAACTGCGTACTTGTACAATCAGTTTGCGCTTGCGAGTTAGACAAGGTCATTAATGGGTCTGTTCCGTGCGTGGTGGAAACCGTGCTTTAGGCCGTGTGGGGATTTTTATAGAATATCAGCATGCGAAGCCAGCGGGAGGGCGTTATGCAATACAGCTGCCAATTATTCTAAATAATTACGAAGTTGAATGTGGAAATACTAAATATTTTTTTCTGTCCATTATTTCTGTAATTTACAAATGTAAATATAGCTTTTAAAGTTAATGGACTAAGAATACTGTTAATAAAAGCTCGTCGCATGAAATTACTTTAGGGCTGCATTGAAGAAAGGTAAATACATTGCACATACCAACTCTAGTTAGTATTTTCTCTGTAGTCCTGCGCGTGATTGCTTTTCGGTCATGACATACTGCTGTGCCAACGTGCTATCAGACGGAGGGAATAGGGGAAAAGGAACCTTCCCCCTACATTTCCGGACACAAAAGTACCATAAGTCAGTTGGGAATAGTTCAACTTTACAACAGTGTTTTTTCAAATCGATTCAGTCGTTTTGGAGACTATTCAATACAAAAAAACAATCAAATCTTTCCTCTTTATAATATTTGTGTAAAATAGTGTAGACAGCTGATAATATTGTGCCCCTCAAATCCGAATGGATTTGGTTGCTTCAGCCCTTTCCCAAAGCAAAATAGGAAATCTATAGGTACTTATACGTCAAATAGTCCGATGTCATTCTGAAAAACCTCTCGGAACTTGAGAAGCTACTATCAAGGCTAGGCCTAAAAAAAGGCTATCATATGTAACTGTTGAGTTTCTTGCGCCACTTCTTCTCAGCAGCAGGCCATTCATTCACGTCGAAGTGCTGGTAGGAAAAAAAGTTTATGACGTGCAAAAGAATTTCTTGGTAAATCAAATTACAAAATAACTTTGACTTTGACAAGTACCTACCCGCTTGCCACAAACAGACACACTACACACTGATATAGAAGTTGCTCACCGACAATTTCTGAACGTATGGGATCCTGCATCGCGCAAGCAAAGTAATAATTCTCAGCTGTCAAAAGTGATACAATGAAATGAAAAAAATATTTACCTAAACATTCGGCCTTTCTTTTAATATATCTCTCTGGAAATATCTCTGGACATTTTATTCACACAGCGGCATCTATCCCCAAATTAAGAATTTGCTTGTGCTATGGGTGCCTGACAACGAATAAACATTACTTACATACTTTTTTTTGTAAATACATACACAATATACATAGAAACCCGATACAAACAAAAGAATTTCTTGGTAAATCAAATTGCAAAATAAATACTTTGACTTTGAACAGACATGTTCATGCACACAAATTAATGTTTGTACCGTGCGGGAATCGAACCCGCAACCTCTGGTGTAATAGCCGACTTCTCGACCATTACACGAAATAGCTCGTCAAATGTTACGCCAAAATGATAAGATACAATGTTACTGTGCAGTAGTCACTATAATATTAATATGTCATAATCATCTCTGAAAAAGTTTCCGGCGAAATGATTCACGATCCAAAGTTGACCTTTTTCCTTTGATTAAAGTGTGCTTTATTCCTTGAAGCAAGCGAACAAAGAAGAACGCTTCGACCAATTTAGCTCGAATTAAGGTGATATTGGGTTGCAGATTGCAGTTGATTGTCTTTCATAAATTAATATGACAAAGGCTCCTTTTTCCAGGTTTTGAAAAAATTGAGTCTTTAATTTCATGCAACGTTCAATAAAGAAAAACACAACCCCGTTGCGTTCAGTTATTTTCCCAGGCCGAATACAAATTTGTAATGTTATTTTTTAGAATAACTCGGGAGTATTCATAAATACTTTATACAAAATTACATGAATAAAGAAGATTTTGATTTTGATTGATTTTTGATTTTGAGTATGATCACCATCCAGCATTGGCAAACGTAGCCCTTGATCCCTCTCGCGGATCAATTTCACACAAAACTGAACAATTAGATTCAAACCTTAGCAATATATTAGTATGGTAGTGGTGGAGCCATGCTGTTTTACAGCACGAATGGGCCGGCTCGTCCGGGGAAGTACTACCTCTCACATAACATCAGCGTGAAATAATAGTGACTACTATTGTGTTTCGTCTGGTTTGTGAGAGTGCCGGAGGCCCACACCCCCCCTTGAAGGCCGGCAACGCATCAGCGATCCCTCTGGCGTTACTCTTGTCCTCATGGACATGGCCATGGGCGGCGGTGTATGCTTACCATCAGGCAACCCGCTGACTTGTTTGCCGCCTCTGAAGTGGTATAACCAACTGCATATTGAAGGATAATTTAACTAGGTACATAGGTACTGACATGATATGAAAATGAAAGGACTTATTTTTGCAATTTTATTTATAAAAAACTTTTGCACGTCAAGTCTTTTTTGACCTACATACCAAATTCTACTAATATTCTTAACTCTAGTTGTACCTTTGAATTATTACAATGGATATTAATACAATTGTTTTTATATCCATTGTAATAATCAGTCGTTATTCACTCCTCTAGACTCTACTGGCTCGAGACGAGGTTACTCCCCATGCTTTAGCACATCAATGGGCTCAGATCAAGTGCACTGAGGAACGCTCGTCACTTAGCGGTCCATTCGCTGGGATGGGCAAGAGGAATTCAGGTGTGTTCCATTATTAGTTGATTTCAGTCTGTTAATCGGATTTGATGCGTTCCCGTTTGACTGTCTACGCGGTGCAGTAACTAGTGGGTATTACTATAAAGCGAAGGCTGCGTCCAGGGTTTAAATCTCGGATAGGACCGAACACAACGAAGGTATTTAATATCCTTGACCTATCATTTGTGACACGGTTTTTCTGTTCGTAAATACTCATTTAAGGTCGGGAACCAAGAAGTTGGCGGTAAAGAAGTTATTCGGAAGTTAGGGCTACCTATTTCGCAAATTGCGTAACATGCGGCTTTGCATGGGTGCAGGTTTTTTTTACAATACTTTACAAAGCAACAATAGCAAGTTTGAATTAAGTCTCAGCGTGTACATAGATGTTATTACCGGATGGATATGAAGAGTTGATACCACCATTCCTCTGGCACAAACATTATTAACTGATTGTAGAATCAGTGGAACCACGGTTCTTGCCCGGATAGTAGAAGATCCGAACTAAGGTCGAATTGCACCGAGTTGATAATAGAATGAAACTTATTTTATTATGAATTTAGCATATTAGAAAACATATTAAAAATGGGTTGCCTAAAAAATCCAGGACCGAGTATGTTTAATTGTCTTTTAAAAATTTTTTTTAAACAAAATCACAATTTTTTGCAGATAACCCTATATCAACGTGTTCATAATAAAACAGCGCATAAGATGATATAAAAAAAATCTATTATCCAATTAGGTGAAATGAACTGGTATCGACACATACGTGTTTATACCTGACAACCCAGTAGTCCCTCCACGTAAATAATAGAAAACCCAAAGGTTGCACATTCTATACGTTTTCTACGTTAAGTCAGGATTATGTCCTTTTCTTTCTTTCTTATTATCTTGTTATAGCATTTGTTAAAAATCATTACGTCAAAAAAAAAAATTGGTCTGTCCAGGATTTTTTTAGGCAACCCATTTTTTATATGTTTTCTAATATGCTAAATTCATAATAAAATAAGTTTCATTCTATTATCAACTCGGTGCAATTCGACCTTAGTTCGGATCTTAGACTAGGAGGAAATGTAGCTGGCTAGTTATAAAATTATTGGCTTTACAATTGCGTGGAACACCTTGGATAGAAAGAAAAATCTTCATTTGGATTACAACATCTTTATAAGGCACTTTTTTGAGTTATTAACGACTTACATCATCGCGTCTTTCCATTCTATACAAGGCCAGAACGCAGCCATAGGAAACTGCTCGAGTATATATTGTAATGCTGTTTTTAACTCTGTTATTACAATGCATACACGAATTTTGCGTACTGATCGTGTATAGTTTGTATCGTGGATTCTCGCGTCTTTGTTCCAAACTATACTACAAACTTACACTTGACAAGTGTTCAGTCTAGTTTTTTAGTAAAATATGGAATTGTATTTTAACTTTATTAGGTAGAAATAAATACAAAACAATTACTTAATCATAATTATTTTGATTAAAAAGTGCTTTTCAACGAGCATTATTAATAGGTATGATTAAGTTAAATGCTAGGTCGTGTTTCCTTTTTCCATTTTTTGTCGCGGTGGGTGTTAAAGGCCGGCCTGCTAGAATTCTATTTTTTGTAGCAATTTTCTTTCAGGTTTAAAAAAAAAATAACCACGAAGGCCAAGGCGGGAGCTCCGCTTCGCTTCGCTCCCGCCTTAACCTTCTAACCTATATCCATCCGAGTCGCTTTCCGCCTCCGATGTGTTTTTTTTAACTTAATTTCTCTCAGTACGTCGTATGTAAACGGCGGAATAATACAAATTGCCTGCGCGACATATACACGATTAGTCCGTAAGCGCACTGGCGCTGTAGATTATGGAACAAGAAAAACTTGTTCGTAACTACGAAGTATACGCGATTATTTGCGTACTGCTCGTGTATGGATTGGAAGAACTTAGTAAAAAAGTTATTTACAGTATATACTCGAGCAGTTTCCTATGGCTGCGTTCTGGCATTGTATAGAATGGAAAGACGCTACATCATCTGTATGTACCTATATGTTACCCTGTGTCTTCAAACGTCTAATTTGTAAGTGTATTAGCTATCGAAATATTATTAAACTTACTAGGTACGTGGTTAACATTTTGTATTTGCCCAATAAATATGGTGACATGTGCATTAATTTATCTTCGCTCTTTTTTGGAATTTTATTATTAGAGAATAAAGTTTGCAAACATAGAATCAAACTGCAATGAACACACGAAGTTTCTGCCGGCATTTGGCACTTTATAATAATCTATTTTAGTTTTAGTAGTACTATTATACTCGTATATTCTGGGCTTTTAGTGCAAAGTGCAAAAACAGATACGTACCTAACAAGAACAAAAACTTCCGCAGATCCGTCAAGCTTTTAATATTGGACTTTGACAGCTCCAGTGTAGGATTTATTTTTCCTGTGTCCTAGTTTTTAAAAGGGAATACAAACAAAACGCTTTTTCTTTGACGTCACTGTATCGGTCTGGGTATTTCTATGTATAATATGTATGTATTTACAAAAAAAGTATCTATGTAATGTTTATCCTTTGTCTGGCACCCATAGCACAAGCTAATGGTAACTATTTAATAATCTGTGCTAATACTTAGTTTGGTGCTAGAGGGCGCTATGTGAATAATGTCCAGAAATGTCCAGAAATATATTTACTGACTTAAAAACACAAAGTTCACTTATAAAGATGAATGAACAAAGTGGTTTTAAATACCTGGCCGTGATTTTCCCCCAGCTTGTGTAAATTTTTCAGACAACTCGGGTTGGTGATCACCAACCCACATTTAGTAAAAGCATTTTGGGGCTAGATGGCGCTGTGTGAATAATGTTCTCTCTGAAAGATTATTACGATCACGTTGTCTAAGTGCACTTGTTTATAAAATATTATTTGAGTTCATGATATAACTGGTAGGTATTCTATACAATGTATATCTATACAATAATATCTGAATTATACCCATTGCCGATAACAATTCATTCATTTATAAATATTTTGTGATCTTTAGGTGGATATACTCGTTTGGTGATATAGCCAAGCACGAGCGGAGCACGAGCCGACCCAAAATTCGTGTAGTGTGGACCGACTTCGAGCCTCGAACGAGCGCGCTTCGAGCATTTGGCTCGTGTTCGACTGTGCTCCGCGTGCTTTCATTAATGAAAAAAAAATTTTTTTTGTTTGTTTCGCCTCAAATTTTTGAACTCAACATTCCAGTTGAGTTGGGTTTCGTCCTAAATCATTAATATTGTGTATAGTCATCAAGAATTTATTTAACTCATAAAAAAATAAAGAGAATAATTTTCAGATGTATGTATGTACTATGGCAACATAACTTTTCATATTACGTTTGAAAAAATATAATGCATGACAAAAAAAATCATTTCCATTAAGGTTATGTTACCCTAGAACATAATACCAATATCCGTATTATCAACCTACCTTATTACTAAACTAATATCACAAATCATAATATACTTTTTTAAGAAAAACGTTTTACATTTTTAGTTGTCCTAATTTTAATAGGGAAAGTTTGGTTTATCACAATTTATCACAATTAAAAAAACTGATACTGGTTTGAAAGCAAAGCGGTCATTTTAAATAGGTGATTGATGTTTATTATCTCTATATATAAAACTCAAAGGTGACTGACTGACTGACTGACATAGATATCTATCAACGCACAGCCTAAACCACTGGACGGATCGGGCTGAAATTTTAAATGCAGGTAGATGTTATGACGTAGGCATAATCTGCTAAGAAAGGATTTTGATCAATTCCCACGGGAACATGAACCACGCGGGTGAAACCGCGGGCGCCCGCTAGTTTATTATATGTGAAGAATCACCTCCGTTCGAAGGAATTAGGGGTCGCACCGCACAGCAATGCGTAACATGCGTACATGCGTAGCACGGTAACTAGCCAGTTACCATGTAATAAAAGATTTGATCTGAAGATATTTGAGCTGACACCCTGTTGCAGAAAGCTCCATTCAAGTTAATGCTTCATTAAATCTAATGCTGTCACTTTTCGTTGTCATGAAATAAAAAGTGACAGCAATAGCTTTAATGAAATAACTGAGTGTGAGAGTCAGATTCCCTTTAGGAATTAGCCGCAGTGTAAATCTACAGGTAGGCTGTGTGCCATGTCAAAAAATATTATAAAATTAACACCTTATCTATACTTCTACACTAATACTCGTATTATAGAGAGGAAAGATTTGATGTTTGTTTAAACTGAACCGATTTGGAAAAATCTTTTACTGTTGGAAAGCTACACATCCCCGGGTGACAAAGAGTACTTTCAATCTCGGAAATGGGGGGGGGGGGAAAGGGGGTGATAATTAAGAAAAAAATTACGCGCGGGTGAAACCGAGAAGGTGACCGCTAGTTTATTGATATTTATTATGCTAGATAGATAAAGAAACAACAAAAACGAATATAATTCGATTCTTGAAGAACATTATTTTTTCATTTGAATAAGACATCTATGTTTTGTTTTGTCGACTTTTCTTTGTCTAGAATTAACTGCTATTTTGTAAACAAAGTATTCAAGTGCTCTACAATGACAATCAATTGTTTTTCTCGGTACCTATTATCATACATAGATATTAATTCCATGCCTATTATACTAGTATTTATGAGCATGCCAGTAATTTTCCTCACAGTCTTCTTACTTCGAGTGTTTTGTTTTTCTCAATCTAATTAACAGGGTACGTTTCCACCATATTTTAATAAAAAAAATATTTTTGCGAATGCACAGTAAAACACTTGGCAAGGGACACTTCACTGCTGGGGAACATGGCTCAATGTAAACTTTCATGTTTAAGGGTCGAGTGATGAAATCTCATCTAATCTTACGTTGGAGAGAGATGGGTCTCGGCAAATATCACGCAATTTTTTTTCTGATTGAAACAAAAAAAAATTATACTATTTTGGTCCAGACTATATACGATTAAGATCATTCACTGAGTGGGGGAGGGGGTTGAATAAAATCTCACGACATCTCACCGGGGGGAAGGGGGGGGGGACAGAAAAAAAACACCTCACGTAATTTATGGACGCCCCCTAAGATATTTTTATTTTTCCCCAAAGTTATTTCAAAGATAAAATGCATTTTGCCAGCAAATATGTTTTTGGTTTCATGTTCTAAGTTCGTATGCAATTTGTTGCCGACGAATTGTAATTTGACGAAACGTCTTTCGAAATGGAATAGTGGACCCCTCGTAGGGATCTCGTATGATGTGGTTTTGCTAAACCAGATGCAATCTCCTTTGTCCAAATAAATTACTGGCGCATTGACACCGATTAAAAAATAATCTTAACGTCAGTATCAGTCAATTTTAAGACTGCGACATAATTAATACATCGTACATCGTATATCTGTGAATTTTCATCGCATCGAAACAGAGTTCCTGTTATATCCTGTTAGTACACAGAACTAATAATAAGAGAATAGAGATGTTGTAAGAATTTCCTTACAAAACAGATGTCGCGGCAGTACATAATATTTCTATGGTCGCGGCCGACTCAAACTCTTCAACAGAAGAGTAAGTAGGGGCTGTGCCAATGGAATAATTTATGCACTCGTAGTATATACCGAGACCTTACTGATTTGTAAATACGTGCCACTAACGCGTGTCTGTCCAATCAGTCAATATTATATCTTTGTGTGGTTATTACGGGATTGCAGTTTGAGCTCGTCGTACTTCTATTCTCTTATCATTAAGACTTCTGTGGTAGTAGGTGCGTGGTATAAGGCTGGGATAATGTTGTCCATCGTCAATAGTCGGATGTTCCGCGGCGTGTTGCAGGCTGCTTTCGATTCTAAACGGTGCGTATGGTAGTTACAGTTTTGATGTACTAAACTATGAACATATTTAGTACTCGTACAACTAGAGATAAAAGTCATAAAATATGTTTGGAAATTTGTTCGTAAGAAATGGCAGTGGCTATATCTTTTTGTAAACCTATATCTATGTTGTAGGGCCTCATACATACCAGTTTGCTTGTGTAAAGCGTCAAACTTAGACTACTCTAGAACGCACGCCAAAAACCCATGCGGCACTGGAGCAAAAGGTACTTCCATATTATCCCGTTCAAATGCTATTAGGATAATACCTTTTGGAATGGAGCGAAAATGACGTCAACTGCGCTTGCTGTAACGATTGCAACCAATAGCAACGCCTAATAATTTCTATGTGTGTGTAAGTCATCACTGTCGCGTAACGCGACTCCAAAATACTATCTTAATAGCGTTTGAATCAGATAGTACTAATAAATAACTTTGACTGATACGTAGTCACCCCCTCTTATGTTCGAATCCCACACAGGCTAAACGTTGCTTCAGATAAACAATGTTTTTTTCCTGTATCTAGCTGTTTATATGTGTTTTAGTATACCTTCTTTAAACTGATAAAGGTATAACGAAAGTTCTCAGCTACACAATACAGTGCATGCTACTTTGGGGTCAGATAAAGGGGTTTGAAGATTTTTGTATGGAGGCTGGCTTACCTTGTGGTACGCCATTTTGTTTTTTTTTCAAAATAGCGTTCACTTAAAATTCTATGAAAAATCGATACCTTACATTAATACAAACATAATATGTTATTAGACAAAAACCTGTAAAGTGTCACATTTTAAAGCTATAAGCAACTAAAGGTTTACTTCTTTATTTTAAGATTTTTTTGTGTCAAGTTATAGTTCACATAAAATTCCTTAAAAAATGAATACCTGACATCAATACAAACATAAAATGTCATTACACAAAAACCCGTGAAGTGTCACGTTTTAAAAATATATGCAACTTAAGATTTATTTTGAGTTTTTTTTTTGTCTCAAGTCATTGTTCATATAAAATTCATTTAAAAATGGATACCTGACATCAATTTAAACATAGAATGTTATTAGACGAAAACCCGTAAAGTGTCACGTTTTAAAGATATAATCAACTAAAGTCTTTTTTCTTTATTTTAAGATTTTTTTGTGTCAAGACGTCATAGTTCACATAAAATTCATTCAAAAATGGATACCTGACATCAATACAAACATAAAATGTCATAAGATGTCATTATTACTATAACTTGAGAAAAAAAACTCAAAATAAAGAAGTAAAACTTTAGTTGCTCATAATATCTTTAAAACGTGACACTTTACGAGTTTTTGTCTAATAACATTTTATGTTTTTATTGATGCCAGGTACCCATTTTTAAATGAATTTTATGTGAACTATAACTTGAGACAAAAAAAACTCAAAATAAATCTTTAGTTGCATTATATCTTTAAAACGTGACACTTCACGAGTTTTCGTCTAATGACATTTTATGTTTGTATTGATGCCAGGTATCTATTTTTGAATGAATTTTGTGTGAACTATAACTTGAGAAAAAAATAACTCAAAACAAAGAAAGTTTTCTTTGGTTGCTTATATCTTTAAAATGTGACACTTTACGGGTTTTTGTCTAATAACATATTATGTTTGTATTAATGTAAGGTATCGATTTTTCATAGAATTTTAAGTGAACGCTATTTTGAAAAAAATCAAAATGGCGGACGCGTAGGAAGGCCAAAATCTTCAAACCCCTTTGTGATTTTTTCAATATATTAGTTTATTATATTATGACGTGTTACAATTAAATAAATTAATTATTCATCTCAAATACCCTATTTCACCAGGAGGGGGAGGAGAGGGTGGTGCGAAGACCAAGCATACCATACAGTACAAGCCCTACGTGGCGCCGTGCTACATGGACCACGACCACAAGAACATGGGGCTGAAGAGGCCCATGTCGCCCCACCTCACCATATATGCGCCCACCGTGCCGGCCTTGACGTCGATCAGTCAGCGGATCACTGGTAACCATTTGCATGTTATAATATTTATCATAGTCATCATCATCATAATCATCATCATTTTGACCGCCTCCGTGGAACAGTGGCTAAGCCGCTCAGGTATATAAACCCGGAGGTCGTGGGTTCGATTCCCGCCGTGGGTCTGGTTGGTGATAGGACTTTTTCAGAGTCCTACTGCAGCTAGCTAACCCCCACAGGTGAAATCTGTCGCCTTAACAGCTCTGGCTGTGTTTCGTCAGTGTTATGTGGGAGCCAGTACACTTGATATAAAAGGTTCGAAGATCAAATGAGCCTACAGTCTAGCAGCACATTGAGCGACGCTTCCTGGCTAAGTGCCTCTCAATGAAATAGGCCGCAGTGACCGCTAACCATCAGGTGGGCTGCGTGTCTGTCTGCCAACTGACGTGGTATAAAAAATAAACCTCTCCAAAAGCTCGCAAGCATAAGAGGGATTTGCACATAATCGCCACGCTTGGCAAGCGGGTTGGCGATCTTTTTGTTATGCCAGAGGCGGCAAAAAAGCCAAATGGGTCGCCTGATGGTAAGCAATCACCGCCGCATATGGACATCTGCAACACTAGAGGGATCGCTGATCGCACGTCGTAGCTTTTGCCCCGGTGCACGGTGACGCTGTAGGCTGTCGCATCAGTCGCATATTTAGCTACGCCTTTTGACTCGGATTGTTATACCGCCATCAGTTGGTCACCAGAGTCTCGTTTGCTATTTGGCAGAATGCACCGCGAGCAGGAGAAGTTGGCTTGGAGCGATAGGATGATGGTTCATTCTTTTACCTCCCTCAGGAATGACATGATACGCAATGTTTATACCCGTGTATGAACTCATTCCGCCACCGAGCATCGCAAAGAAAAATTGATCACTATCAAAGTTATGTTTGGCAGACCACAACACCAATCATGAAATTAAATTTTCATCAGCAGTATTTCTGAAATAATTTGACTTGAAAATCTTAAAGAAAAAAGCGCAAGACCAGTCAGTCCGTTAGTAACTCAACAGAATTGCAGATGTCTGAAGGCGGCGGTACACTCTGTTCCACATAAGAAGTCCTCTAGCCGCTATATTGGTACTACTGTTTTTCAATACTTTCAATCTGTTTTTTGACAGATTTACAAAGCGTAGGCAATGCTGCCAATATAGCGGCTAAAGGACAACTTATGTGGAACAGAGTGTAGTCATTTTGTTATTTTTTTTTTTTAAATTACAAATGAAATCCTGATTTCGCTACCTGGTACTACCGCCAAGGACAAAGATTCAACGTCAGTTATTTAAACTCTTTGACAGAATGTTTATTTCATTTATAAATCATCCTCAAAGGCTTACATTACAGAATTGAAAACAACAGAGAAGAAATGTGAAGGAAGCCATTTTGCACCGAGCATTGAGTCTCCGATTGAAAACCATTCCTCTCTTTGATTGAAATTAAATACGCGTTCAATTAAATGCAAACTGTAGGATAGGATTGCCAACCGTACTCTTAAAATAAAGTCTTATACTTTCATTATGCAGGCGTACTTTATAATCTATAACACTATTTACAACGACGAGGACGCTTTTTAACCGACTTCAAAAAAGGAGGAGGTTATATGTTCGACTGTATGTATTTTTTTTTTTTTTTTTTTTTTTTTTTTTTTTATGTATGTCCGTCGATTTCTCCGTCAATTGTGGACCGATTTAAATAATTCTTTTTTTATTTGAAAGTGCATAGTTCAGAGGTGGTCCCATTGTCACCATGTCAGGATCTGATGATGGGATCCCGGAAAAATCAAGGGAAAACCTCAAATTTTATAGGCTGCGCCTACGCGTTACTTGTTTTTTCTGAAGCCATTCAAGTTTTTGCGTCCGATAGACATCATTTTATGTTGATGAGCTGATGATGGAAGGTACAACTCCTTAACGGTTAGGAGTTAGGGGATAATTCTTTCAGTATTGTAGGAATATGTGGACCGTTAGTTGTATTTTATGTACTTTTGCAGCTAAGGTGATGATGGAAAGTACAACTCCTTAACGGTTAGGAGTTAGGGGATAATTCTTTCAGTGTTGTAGGAATATGTGGAACGTTAGTTGTATTTCATGTACTTTTGCAGCTAAGCTGATGATTACCCGGGGATGGGCTGGTCACTAGCCAATAAGGTTAGCACCGGCTCGTCCTAATCGGGTGTGAAGGAGAAACCGGGGGAGTGTAGTGGGTAGCGGACGCTTCGGTCTCGAGTCCCACACACGGCCGCGGGTCTAGCTAGCCTGCGGTTATGGTGCATAAACGCATTCTCCTCCTACCCATGGTGCTGAACACTTAATGAATACCTAATATTATTATCAAATAATACAATTCTACTCGTATTTTCGCTATCATTATTATGAAAGAGTTTTACTCACTACCTACGTGTTATTCACACTAAAAATAGAAAAATAAACAAACTTTTTTAAAAAAAAAATTAAACCGACTTCAAAAAAAAAGAAACAAAAAAAAACTACCTAAAAAACTGAAAAGCAAAAAATAATTTTAATAAGACATTCATCAAATGCGCTTATTGTCTAAGCCTATTAATTAAATTGTATTTTACGTGCTAGGTAGGTACCTACTAATCTGTTTGAAGTCGGTGCCAAGCCAAAGGTTATAAAAAATGATATATAATAATATTATGTATTATAAAGGGTTACTTATTAATCCGCGGACGTAGGTACGTAATCTGGGTACCTACTATTTGGCTTGGCACCGACTTCAAACAGATTAGTAGGTACCTACCTAGCACGTAAAATACAATTTAATTAATAGGCTTAGACAATAAGCGCATTTGATGAATGTCTTATTAAAATTATTTTTTGCTTTTCAGTTTTTTAGGTAGTTTTTTTTTGTTTCTTTTTTTTTGAAGTCGGTTTAATTTTTTTTTTAAAAAAGTTTTTTATAATGTAATTACTAAACCAATGCCAGGCACTCTTTTCTTAATAATGCCTTGGTCTTTATTTACCTTCTTTAAAATCAAATATAGGTACTCATATATGGGTGCAGTTAATTTAAAAACACCCGTTTCCACGTTAGGAAACCTTGTCCCTTGTGCACCAACATTAATATACGGTACATGCACACTTATTAAAAAAAGAAACTCTTCCTGCTCTAGGGTTGCCAACTTTTGTTATAAGAGTGGGACGAGCGAGGCACAAATCGAAACAGAGTACCTATAATTTTTACATGGGACGGACGACCATTACGACCAATGTGGTTGGTTGTGTGTGTGTTTTTTTAACATCGTCATTAGTTTCTTGTAAAACTCATCTCCTTATTATAAATGTAGGTAGGTAAGTTCTTTACAAAATAAAATGCAAAACCAGCAAAAACAAAAAGTACCTAAAGAAAAACTCGTAATTAAAATTAATTAAAGTGCCCGTCTTTTTTAACTACGAATAAGCTTGAAAAGTTGAGTTTTTCAGTAAAGCGTTTCTTAACTATACGTCGCCGTCGTATTTTCGCAGTTTGGTGTAATGGTCGAGAAATCGGCTATTACACCAGAGGTCGCGGGTTCGATCCCCGCACGGTACAAACATTAATTAGTGTGCATGAACATGTCTGATTGCATCGGTCTGGGTGTTCCTATGTATATATGTTTACAAAAAAAGTGTATTATGTAATGTTTATCCGTTGTCTGGGACCCATACCACAAGCTAATGCTTAGTTTGGGGCTAGATGGCGCTGTGTAAATAATGTCCAAAGATATTAGGTATTATTAAAGATATTTATTTCATCACTATTACTACCTTCCAGGTGTAATATTGACATTGTATGCGTTCGCCATATCCTGCGGGACCCTGTTTCTGTCGAACGGGGTGGAGTCCATCGTCTCGATGATCCAGAGCCTGGACTTCTCCCGGCCCATGCTGCTCATCTTGAAGATCATCATCGGCTTTCCCTTTGCTTACCACTATTTCTTCGGGATCAGGTTTGTGATCTTAGGTATTTCAGATAGAGCCACATTATACGCATATCAAAGTCACGTCGATTCGTTGCTCAGTTTCGATGTTAAAAAAGTGATAGACAAGGTTACTTTTGTATTATTAGTATTGATTGAGATGACTATCCACAGTAATGCGTTCGTTCGTAGTTTCGTACCCATATTATCTCCTGGTGTAAAGATCAGTGTGTAATTGCAATAACGAGATAAATTAAGTATTTTTTTTTTATGAGACACTGCTCGGGTTTGTGATCGGTTCTTCCGGGTGGTCAAACTATTTTGTCAAACTGATTTGACCACGAGGAAAAAAATTCCTGTTGGTCAAACTTCTTGAATAGAGTCCCCGTGATCAAACTATTTCGTCAAACTGATTTGACCACGAGGAAAATAATTCCTGTTGGTCAAACTTCTTGGATAGAGTCCTCGTCATCAAACTATTTTGTCCAACTACTATGAAACGAGTTTTACACCCTCTGAACACGTGGTCCGACTAATCGGACTACGTCAACCTTTTTTTCCTGCTGTCCGACCTTCACTCACGGCACAAAAATCCGCCCAACCTTTTTCCATTACTCAACACTTTTTAATAAAGTGTGTGCAAATTCTGGAAAACAAATGAATGTCGGAAAAACAAATGAATGTCGGGAAAATATGTGAATGTCGGCGAAACAAATGAACGTCGGGAAAACAAGTGAAGGTAGAAAAGCATTGTCTATTGATCGGAAGTAAAAAAATAGGTGCAAGCGATTTTCGACCTTATTGACATGTACCAAGATAACGGATTTTAATGAAACAGGTAGGTAAGTAAAGTGAGCGTAAAGGAAAAGCAACAAAATTTAAAAGGCCAATAAGGACGAAAATCGCTTGCACCTGTTTTTTTAACTTCCGACCAATGGGCAATGCTTTTCTACCTTAACTTGTTTTCCCGACGTTCATTTGTTTCCCCGACATTCATTTGTTTCCCCGACATTCATTTGTTTTTTCCGACATTCACTTGTTTTCCCGACGTTCATTTGTTTCCCCGACATTCATTTGTTTTCCCGACATTCATTTGTTTTCCCGACATTCATTTGTTTTCCAGAATTTGAGTTCTATCATGGAACTGTATCATGGTACTAGTGTCAAGGAACCTATTATTAGTGGTATAACAAGTGGGAAATAAAAAGTTCAAATTTTTTCTCACTTGGCCCCAGTGCAGCAGTGGGGACGACAGGGTGGGGACGCCCGTGAATAAACGGGACAAAGCGTTCAGTCGGACCACGTGTTCAGAGGGTGTTAAACTCGTTTCATAGTAGGTAGTTAGACAAAATACTTTGATCACGAGGACTCTATATCCAAGAAGTTTGACTAACAGGAATTATTTTCCTCGTGGTCAAATCAGTTTGACGAAATAGTTTGATCACGGGGACTCTATTCAAAAAATTTGACCAACAGGAATTTTTTTCCTCGTGGTCAAATCAGTTTGACAAAATAGTTTGACCACCCGGAAGAACCGTTTGTGATCACCAACCCGCATTTGGCAAGCGTGGTGATTAAGCCAGTACAAATCATTGCAATGATGATTTATTTCAAGGATGGAGGCCTTGGCCCTGCAGTGGGTCATTAATAGGCTGATACTTTTTTATCTATTTTTACTTTTTTTATGCCTACGGCGGCAAACAAGCCAGCGGGTCGCCTGATGGTAAGCAATCAGCGCCGCCCATGGACATTTGCAACACCAGAGGGATTGCTGATGCGTTGCTGTCCTTTTATGAGGGAGTACGATCGTTTTTAGTCGTAATTAACGGTCAGGAAATACTGCTTCTGGCACAGTGAGATTCTTACACAAAACTGTAGTTCGAGGTAAAAAGTTTTGGGAAAAACGCACAGTTTACAGTGGAAGACCGCCATCCATCTAGGTGGTGAAGATGGAATTTCAGTCGATTGCGTGTAGTACGATGCAAGAATTTAGCTGCTGGCAGTAGTAGTTCAATAAGTCGGTCCACACACAGCGGAACCGACCCGAGCCGAAGTGGGTAACCGTGCGTTTCTATGCTCTGCCTCTTTGTAATTTATTCTTACCACTTAATTGGTTACAGGTTCTGTGCATGGAACGCTGGCAAGTGGCTGTCGATGAAGCAGGTCAGGGCGTCGGCTAAGAACATGGTGATCGCCGCAGCAGTTCTCACCTTGTTGTTTTCTCTACTTTAACGTTATTTTAGCTCTGGATCAGGCGGTGAATAGGTTAAGTTTGGTGTTGCTAGGATAAAAAATTAATAACTATTTAAGACTTTTGGGAAGTCATGTTATTGTATCGATCGTGTTATTGTATTTTTTTGTTGTTTATGCCTTTGCGTGTTTTTACGTCCTTGGCTGTGAGCGGGCATGCTTGATGGTATAAGGCGATGCTTCTTTTCTCGTGTCTTTTCGTGGCATTATAATAGCGATGTGGCGTATTATTTTTATAAGATAGCAGGCAGACTAGCAATGCGAGCATGCCATTGCCAAGTGACTATTGCTATCCATGAGTATTTGGAAAATAAAATTGAAGCGAAACAATTTACATAGTACATAAGTATATTTCTCATTTTGGTTTTGGTAGTTTAACGTCTTAATAATTGGCAACACCAAGGCTTAATTATTCACTTCTGATAGTTAAAATAAGTTGCACGTTTTTGTCTTAATAGTTTCGTCTCTGGTAGTAGAATCATGATTTTGGAGAACTTCTATTAATTTATTTTGAATGTCTTGTCTGTAGAAATAGACTTTAGATGGATTAAAGATTTTTAAATGTTACCATTGTATATCATTCTGTTTCCTCAATAGGTTCGTAAATAATATACTGGGTAAAAGTGCTGGTTACGTGGTTTTCTTATTTTCATGTAACAAAAATCGCTTTATACCGCTGAACTACTTTAAACATTAAATAATGTTTTATATCTTAGAGTTGCCTATTCTAAGAGTTCAACGAGTTCTAAGGGGACTATCTTAAACATTCACGAGCTTGCTTATCTAAAAGGTCAGTGATATAAGTGGATTTAGGGACATGGCGAGTGGCGACGGTTTGGCAACGTTGTCAATTTTGTCATTTCCATACTAGGTACCACATAAGTAAGTTAGTATATAATATTAATTCCATGGTTAGTATACCCATGGAATCAATTTGTTACAGATCGTTCACGATAAGAGGTCCTCTAGCCGCTATATTGGTAGGTACGGTCAAAGGCACATCACGGTAAACACTTGCAGTTCGATAATAGCACTTATGCCCCCGACATAAGAGCGGTACAAAGTCCAAAGTGTTACGTCTGACGTGCTTTTGACTGTACTACTGTTTTTCAATACTTTCAACATGGAATTAATATTATCTATGTAACACCTTCAATCTGTTTTTTGACAGATTTACAAAGCGTAGGCAATGCTGTAAATATAGCGGCTAAAGGACACACTTATGGTGAACAGACAATACTGTTAACTAACTGTTGGTAGGTTAGTTATTGAGATTGGCGGCTAGTGAGGCAGAGCGCTGTCTCGTCGGTAGAATCGATCGATATCATCCCGGCGAGCCAGCGTGCGTCCCGTCAAACATTGTATACATTGCTAAATTATTTTACCAATGTTTTCGCAATTTATTCAGTCGGAACGGAAATATCAGTTTGATTTAGGTTTGAGTATGGTTTGAGTGGACGCGAAGTTGATTTCGTGTTTGAATTTTCAAATTGTATCGAGTTCTATTTATATTATTGGAAAAATGTTTGTGAATTTAAAACCTAAACGAGAGCTAAACTACTTGAGTACAGCACGGGCAATAAAATGAATACACAAGAGGTCTCATGTTTGCAATCATAGAAATACTATTACTAGTTCAATGTTTGCAATAAGGTTTGAGTTTGAGTGATTCTGACTTTTTTTTTTTTATTGTGGGGAATGCGTTACGCATACCCTCGGCCAGGTGGTGCTGGCGAGAAGCGACAACACCACCCGTCAGAGGGTTATGTGGGACTCTCCTACTCGAGGGGTAGGTATACCCACCCACTAAACCCCACAGTGCCCAACAGGCGCCTTAATGGTAGTGTCACAGGAATCGGCATAGCCTTGCATCTGTGACACTACCAGCGGATCCCTCGCACCCTCCGCTTTGGAGGGTGGGGAGCAGCTGAGTGATTCTGACTGTACCAACCTGCATGAGTAAAGAAATGAAGTTTTCATAAGCATATTTACTGATTTCATTACTACTTTATAGGTACCTACTTAGTATTATTAATAATGTACTGGAGGAGGAATGAACCAACTACGCAGTAATTTAGAACAGCGCACAAGTGAGTATTCAAGCACAGGTGCACTCCCTATTCGCTCACTCTCGTAGGTAGCACCAGTGGCGTAGCGTGGGTGTCAGTCGCCCGGGGCGGAAGACAATTCTGCCGCCCTTTTTTTTGCTCCTCCAGGAAATTTTGCCACCCCCTAAAAAGTGCCGCCTGGGGCGGACCGCCCCCCCCATCGCTACGCTACTGTGAAGCACGGTGGATAGCAGTCCGACACGGCTGAAGAGAGATTAGGCGCAGTACCAACGGCATTACGTACTTTTCAGTTTTTTACATTGTCAACAACGAAACGTAGGCTCCGGACTTAGAATAATTTACAAAATAAAACATGTTAATATTATTTTTTAATTTGTTATCCTTTTTCCGACATACAATAATAGTCGGTACCGTCAGATGAGTTAAGTGAGTAGGTACGTCGGCCAGTCACAACAAAATATGCTTATTATGTACATTGAAAACTTTCTGCTGCAATGCGGCAATGCAGTCAGCCACACAGCGCAATGTACACGTATTTGTACCATATTATTGCTGTGTTACACGATCTGATCTGCACCACTCATCCTCACTACGCTCAGAAAGCTGCTATTATGTTGCGACAGTCGTAGAAAACATAAACACTAATCTCCCCTTTGTCAGGACCAAGGAATCAAAAGCTGTGTTTCATAAAGTCGTAGCAAAGTCTGCAGTTCTACAGATTTCCTTGGACATAAGATTCTCGCAGCGCCATCTAGCTCTAAGCTTTGCAAAACTAGTCCTTTCCATCTAGATACCTAGCGGATGAACCACATTTTTCTATGACCACAAGTTACGTTAGTAACTATATAATAAATCTGTGCCACAAGGATGAATATACTTAGTAAAATAGGTTCGTTTAATAAATGAAGTATCGTTATAAATAATTATTATGTTTTTATTTTCGAAATTAGCCGTTTGCATTTCACACCTGAATCTGAAACTTTTGACGTTGGATCAGGTACATAATTGCAATGTAATCAAATTCAATTGCAAAAGATTTTCTTGTATTTATTCCAAAGTTAGGGAAAAATAATTAATTTCTCGGAAAAATAAACATACGGTACAGACAGTACATAAATGAAAAATTATCTCATAAATAATTATAATCGGTTACATAATTATTATTTTCGCAAGTGCTTATTTATAATGGTCCGATTTTATTTTTTTTGATAATAATAATATTGTGCAATATAATCATCTTCATCAGATGACTTATATGCTTTCTCTTTTGTCAATTTTTAAAGGCAGAAGTCAGCAACATTTTTTCTGACAAATCAATTTTTGCGAACTTATTGATCAGTGGCGAAACTGGTAGGTACTAAAACTTGGCGGAACCGATCACTAGCATTAAAGATACTTAAATTCATTAATATTCCCAGTTATAACTAAAGGGGATGAATAGACCCTCTTTTGCAATAAAATCTGGTAATATATTTACAATCTAAAATCTTAGAGAATTAGGTCACTCAGGCTCTTAGTGAATGACCTACTTAGTCTCTCTAAGTGTCTTAATGGCTGTCGCATTTTCGGATATTCAGCCCTATAGCTCTGGACCATTCCAATAGAATCATTCCCAATTTTTTTCTTTTTTTAATACTCATTCAAACAACGAATGCTATTCATTAATCATTACATAAAATACACTTAAACACAATTAGCCATATCGTGTTTTTATCATAGCATATTTTGTAAACCGTTTCAAATATTTTGAACTGATTTTTATCATAGATGTGTCAGATACAATTGATTAAAAACATTTAGAAGACTTGGTATGAGCAAATTTAATTTAAATTTATGTTTCATATTTATGAAAAAAATACATCTTTCATTCCACCAACAACATCTTACGAAAATGTTAAGTATAACTTTTCAAACGTTTACGAGCTCTGCATCTTCCGCAGTAATAATTTGTGACGTCATGAGGTACCGCAGTATTCATCAATACAGTAATCTAGATCGAAGCTAGGCTTGCCGCATTATCCTAGGAGAGCAGAGATCTGTCACGAACTTTTTATAATCTACGCAGCCATCGTGAACCTTGTGACGTCACACACTGCAGTATTCATAACCTAATTTTACATAATTGCACCAAACAGGTGGATATAAGATTTTACGTACAATAAGTTATGTAGAATAAGATTACATGCTGTATTAGAAGTGTTTGTGGAGTAACTTTTATGATGCGGAACCTGTATACCGCAGTATGCGCAGCTGCACTTAAAATGCAACAACATGTAACAGTAAATGAGAGTAAAGATAAATATTTCATGCTTGCCCTTATATAACTAGCATCTTTATAATAATCAAGGATTAGGTGTGTAACTAACACACCCTTGGATTCTAGGTCAGTTTATCTGCAATCGATATGTGAGGACTTACCACGTTCCGGCTATCTGGACCCCCGGTGTCTCCTCTCGTTTGTGGCACTTATGTATTACTGATTAAGGCACTATTTCAATACTTTGGTCTACTCTCACGTATTAGGACGGCAACGTCACTATAACGATCCTAGGCTACAAACCGGTCAACTTGTGCTAAAGTTATACATTACTTTTAACTACTAATTGCTTATAGTTTGTGGATACAACACTTATAAATTAATTATCACCGAATCATTTTGAAAATTAATTTTTATTTTATTTTTTATTTTTTTAAATCTACCCTTTATACTACATTTGAACGTCTAATTGGTGAATTTGTTCAAGCGAATGCTTGGGATTTTTGGAATTTTTTCAAGAGTTCTTACAAAAAAGGGATTTTAATCTGAACTAAGACAACTGAACTACACGATTACGAATTAGAGTGAGTTGGGAACGCATGCGCGTCTCTTGATCGGCCTCGCCCCTGACTTGATCGCTTCAATGGGTGACGTCATGACGTCGCAAGATAACCTATTTATCCGTTACTATGGGCAAATTTGGACCTAATACGACACTTCATCTCACGATATTTTTTTAAAATTCGAAGCAGAATGTGATCTATCCGTTTTGCTATCTCAGGACGTTAAGGAGGGATGATAAGCCATATTTCTGTGGGGTAGGGAAATGCGGTGGAGTATCGATTGGCACCATACTCCCGTACGCTCGGGGGTTGTCAACCCGCCACGCACACAGTTGCTACGATACGCGCGTTTCGTTTCACGCTTTGCCATCTATTTTTAGACCAATTAACGAATAGGATCTTAAGTTAAAAAGTACATCTTTAAAATTGGAAAAAGAAAAGAAGCTTGGACATCTTGTGTTCGTCTTTTGTTTATTTTTACAGGAATATAATACTGTTTCCTTCGTCCGAGTTAGGCGGCCGCCCTAAGCACACACACATTTGTGTGTAATCCTGCATTTTTGTAAGTGTGAGTGAGGGGTAAGAGAGAACGAAAAGTCGGTCTAGGAATGTAGAAAACACCATCTGTATGTTATCCACTTTATAACAAAGAACAGAAAGCCGCTTCGGTACTAAAGTTGTTCCAACAATATATTGTCTACGGATTTTTATTTCCTTTTGTGATACTTATTTACGAAATTCTCATAACTTGTTTACTTTTTGAAAAATATCAACTTCTAATTTTATACCATAAAATACAATATTTTATGTATTGAAAGAATTTACTTATTTATTTTTATTTCGATTTTTTGTACTATAAATTAATATTTCTCATTATTTTTCAACATGAGGGTTAAAAAACATCTGTTTACTAAACATTTAACTGTAATTTCGAGATGCCTAGAAACTACAATCTTACAAGACTACTATTTCGAATCCATCCATCTTTGATAGATAAATCTACTCTTTGGCGATGCGATAAAACATGTAGGTACCTATCTTACTGATATTGTAAAGTAGTGGACAGATTTAACTTTGCAAAAAAGTCTAAAAAAAGTTTCAAGACTGTTAAAGAGCATTGTCAAAAGGCTTTTTGATCACAATACCACAATATCCCTCACTGCATTTTTAAAGTACATCCATCTAGCGCATACTAAGCGAAACTTTTACTGTGGATCCCAGACTCATATTAAAAGCTCATAGTCATTAATTAGGTCCCCCATTGAATAAAATATGTTATCGTAGTTTATTCACATAAACATACATCCTGTTTATTACAAGGAGGGTAAGTCCCTATGCGTGCATTTGTAAAAAACTTACCTCTCTATTTAGCATGTAATTGTGTTATTTGCCAGTCTTGAGTCTTTGAAATCAGAACTCAACAGACCTATAGTAGGGGAACCTGTTGTACCTTGACACCCTTTGTACCTAGAGCCACTTATTTTTTTGAAATGTTCGCGCCTTTTTTCCGTCTCTTTTTCTATGGTATTATAAATTTTGACAAGACCAATCAACATGAAGTTAGTTACAGGCGGCCATTGCATCGAGTTTGCATGGGAGATCAATTTAACGTTTTCGCTGCAAAAAAGTAAAATATTTAATATTTTTTATTTCTTTCATTACTTCTGTTATTTACTACATAATTTTTTAAAACCATTTGATTTAAACAAGAACTTTAGCCAAGTTTAGAATGTAGTATGCTTATTTAAGTTAATCATAACCTCCATAATTACATATGCGAATAAACATAAAAGGGTAGGGGTGTTGTACCTTGACCATAGTAAAACGGTTGTACCTTGGTCATATGGAAAAATTAATTCCAAGAGGGAATATTACTCAGTTCCTGAAATAAAATAACCTACTCGGAGTTTACCTATTGATTAATTAAGAAACGCTTAGTCCAAATATTAGTCCGGTACGAACTACGAAGAGAATAAAGACTTGTTGCTAATGTGATCAAAATGTTTAAGTTAGGCGTTACGAAAAATACTGATTTTATTCATATAAATTCTGTTAATTGATATGTCATAGATATTAGATAAGCTTATAAAGATATTTATAAACATTTGAAGCTGAAAATATTTTCTAATTGTCGAGAAATATGGATTTTATTTGATGAGTTCTAACTATGACCAAGGTACAACATAGGCGGATCTAGGTACATCACCACTGTTGTACCTTGATCCACATTCCAATTTTTTTTTAATTTATGTAAAACCTATAAAAAGGATGATCTATGCTGTTGTATAATTTATATTATGTACCACATTAGTTCGTCTAACAGCTAACATTTGTTTAATCGCAATAGCTATAACCGCTTTTTTTCAAAAAATCGTTGAATGAAAAAGTGACCAAGGTACAACAGGTTCCCTTACAGTCGACAGCACATCAGACTACCCTAATCTGACAAATTTCTACAACCAACTC
The DNA here is from genome assembly GCA_949319885.1 of Mecyna flavalis. Classification (NCBI taxonomy): domain Eukaryota; kingdom Metazoa; phylum Arthropoda; class Insecta; order Lepidoptera; family Crambidae; genus Mecyna; species Mecyna flavalis. The sequence continues at coordinate 2,715,943 of OX439425.1, forward strand.
TCAGCTGTATTCACATCACATAGAGTTCTCTTTCAATTGAGATTTTTGACAGATCAGGGTAGGTTGATCTGCTGCCGTCCGTATTGAACCACTTCAAACCAGATAACTATATTTTACTATTAAACAGGTCACTTTGTTAAGTCGACGATGCGACGCTGCAGGCAAAGTAATGAGTAAAGATACCTATAAGACTGAATTTTGCTTCGTTATTTGTACAGTAAATAATAAAAGTCCAGACCAGAGAAATGGCTGTACAAAATGATGCATATCACTTTCCTTCTTACACTAGTGATGACCGGTCACGGCTACCACCGCCAATACTTAGGTACATCGGCTTAAGATAGCCGTGACCGATAAGTATTTTTTATGCCAGATGCTGCAAATGAGCCAGCGGGTCGCCTGATGGTAAGCAATCACCGCCGCCCATGGACATCTGCAACACCAGAGGGATCGCTGATGAGTCGCCGGCCTTTTAAGGGCATCCGGCACTCCCACAAACCAGAAGGAACACAATAGTAAGTAGTCACTATTATTTCATGCTGGTGTTATGTGAGAGGGTGGTACTTCCCCGGACGAGCTGGCAAAAGAGTAGTTGTGATCCTAATATCATACAAACTATGAATCACCTCCTACAAAATTGCCCTCGGTACTCACGGCGCAGAATATACCTATAATATAATAGTACTCACGGGCACGCAGTTTTTTAATTGAACGTCATTGCGGGCACGCTACGATTATGAAGACCAGAGAAAATCAAGTATCAGGAATAGACAACAAAGTGAGACGCGCGGTCTTTCCATAATAAAATAGCATGCCTTCATGTGTAAATATTTTTTTTTATTGTTTGCTGCTGTGTGTAATGTAGTATAAAAGTATACTAAATTCCTAGTAGTAAGTGAAGTATTTAAGCATACAAATACCTGCCATTTACCCATTAGGTACATTTATTGAGAAAATGCTGCAAATGGCTCTACGTGTTGGTTTTGGCCTCGCGCATCCTTCAAAGGACTGGAAGTTCCACCTACTTAAAAAAACATATTGATAAAAATGTTCTTATTTTTCTTTATTCGCCTTCTGAAACAATGATCTATCAAAGTCCTGAATATTTATAAATTATAATAATTGCGCCTATTTTGCTGTTAATTTGAATACAATCTCTTTTCTCCACTTCTGTCAAAAATAAAAAGAAAAATAAACGGCAACTGACAATAACAAATTTTGAAAAGGATTGTCATTAAAATAAATATAATTTTGTAGGCTAGTTTTGTATAAGTTTTAGTGAAGACTGAAGGCTGAAATCATGATATCTTGTGGTTTGGTAAGTGTTTTAAATGTTTTGGGTTTTTGTAATTGGTCAGGGTTTATACCAGCCAGTTTTTATTTAGTCTAAGGCCAGTAATGGGTACACCGTGAGTTCAACCTTCGTACAGTGTGATTGAGCCATTGAGCTATTATTACATAATATTTCTATGCATTGAGCTAACTTCTATGACAGTGTGTTACTTATATGGCCAATATCTATATAATTTGTTTTTGAAAGTGTTAAGTATATAAATGTATTTTTATGGGTCCCCTATATGAGTGCGAAATGGGGTGAGTAAAACCAAGAGGCAAGCGGCCACTGCGTTCATTGAGGGATGGCTATTTGGCTAATGCTCTAGGGTGTTTACATAGAAATATGTATTATGTACAGTAATAGAAGTTTAATAGGCGCTTACTGTGCTGCCATATAAGCTTCCCTGATCTCCGAGCCTTTGATTTTACGTGTACAAAACAAACAACAAATAAATGAGTTTTATTACGTAATCGAGTGTGACAAAGTCGTGTATTCTACGATGTTCCAATAATTAAATGTCAATCAAATGAAAAGTACAATCACAGATATCAATTAAAGTCGCACGAGTAAAATGATAGGTTTAGTGTTAGGCAGTTGTCCCACCGGCAACGATGAACGAGTAGCGAGTTGAGCTAGAATGTAGAAACGAGGTTAGCGAGCCGCGAGGAGCGAGTGCATAGTTCCGATAATTGTGTAGCTCGGCTAATAAAAGTGTACTCTGTGGTTCTGATCGAGTATCGCTGAGCGAGTGTTATCTGTCAAAGCTCTTGTCATTCAGTGACAAACTAGTGAAGCGAGTCCTCGCCGGCAGTGTGAACAGTCAGCGATCAACTATTTGTATTTGCATCTCCTTTGTTTACACGGAATGTATATCTTTTGTACGTTTCTTAAGCGAGAAAATAGCCGATAGTTAGTCGTTCTCTCGCCGGCGGTGGGACAACTGCCTTAGAAGCAGCATTTAGCGTAGCTTCGTAAGAACCAAGTGCACTTTCTCACAGTGTGACGCTAGTTTAAACGATTTTAATTGCTCGGAACTTGGTTGCACTATTGTTTTCTCAGAATTTTCAAATAATTTGAGCCATTAGCACTTGCAGTTGATAGTTACAGCCAATTATTTTAACGCTTTAGTATTTACTTCACACTTGTATCTATTTATTAATTATATCGTAAGCGTTAGCAATAATTTGTAGGTTCGGAATACTTTACAGAAGGACAAGATGTTTATGTAATTAAAGTCTATATAGCTGCAAAGTAGCGTCCTCGTTGAATAAAAGATCATATCACTGCATATACATATAACTTTAATTATATGCTCAAAGTATCGGTCCTTTTTTTACAAAGAGGATAAATAAGGTATTCGTTTTACGTTATTACTATAAATCTATAATTATGCAGAATAAAGTGTTGAATTGCTGGTTTTAAAAGCTATACAGATTGAAACTAGTTACTAATATTCATCACATCATTTAATTATTTTCTTATACTAGATCAGTTTGTAGGCAGGCACGCAGCCTACCAGATGGTAAGCGGTCCGCGGCCTATTCCATTGAGGGACACTTTACCAGGAAGCGTCCCTCAATGTGCTGCCAGACTGCAGGCTTAACTGATCTTCGAGCCTTTGATTTCAAGTGTTATCGGCGTTGTTTAACGCTCCCATGACTCTTCCTAGTCAGAAATTCCTCAATGGAATATGCCGCAGTTGCCATTTACCATCAGGTGGGTTGAATGCCAGTCTGCAGACTCGCATAAAATATTGAAAAATCTTTTCCTTTTTATTTTTTTAGGTATATGTCGGTTTCTTCGTTTTTATATATCAATATATCATGTTCGTCCGCGCCGCCTCGAGCGATTGTCAACGTGTCTTAAGAATTTCTAGCTTCATTGAGGCATTAAAAGATACAATACAAGTTACACAATAGTTACATATAGGTATCAGGTGACCCACTTTTGTACTTGCATCCCTCACTCCCTATAAAAAATCTGCGAGTCGTTTCAATATTACTTATGCAGAGTGCGTTTTTTGGCTCCTATTGTATTAATTAGTGTTGTAAAGAACTTGAGTCATTTAGTCCTAATTTGTAGGCTCAACTCAATTTTCACAGACTCAATGGACTAACTAAACTGGGAGTCTTGAGTCGTACCGCGCTTAAGTCCTTTCACGGAGACTTGAGCCTTAAAAAGAACTCAAGTCTTAAAAACAGCTTGAGTTGTAAAAAGAGCTCGAGTCTTATAAAGAGCTCGCTCTCAAAATATCTCGAGCCTTTTTTAAACTATTTGTCTTTGAAATGCTGTGGTATCATAAAGTGACCTGTAAGTTACCTTTGGATTGGCACCGACTTTAAACAGATTAGTAGGTACCTACCTAGCACGTAAAATACAATTTAATGTAATTATTAGGCTTAGACAACAGGCGCATTTGATGAATGTCTAATTAAAATTATTTTTTGCTTTTCAGTGTTTTTAGGTAGTTTTTTTTTGTTTTTTTTTTTGAAGTCGGTTTAATTATTTTTTTAAAGTTTGTCTTCGTGATAAAAAGTACCCTATGTCACCCGGGGATAGTGTAGCTTTCCAACATAGAAAGAATTATAAAAATCGGTTCATTAGTTTCGGAGCCTATTCAATACAAACAAACATATTATGTATATTATATTATTTATTGAATATTTGCGATGTCAGTCGCAGTGAATCTTTGCAATGCGTTCAAAGAGCACATTTTTGCTCCACTTGAACTGATGCAATGTAACAGTCCAGTTACATTTACTGGCGTTCCTTGCTCGTCCTGGTATGTATCGATAGCGCGAGAATTGCTTTGACGTCGCTTGTACTGTGTGCGAAAGATATGCCACGTCGTACAATACGTCAACGACGCGGCAGTTGCATCGGGAAAATTCGTATGCGTTTCTCAAACTTTTTTTTAACAGTTTTATAATATATTTTATAGTCAATATCTCTAAACATTATTAACACAGCACCCCTGCAACGCCAAACAACGGGTGCCAGACAATACATACGAGTAGAAAACTTGACCGACCGAACTCGGTTTATTGTTTTGCCTTTTTGAGAAAATTGAGCGGTTAGTGTAAATTTTTGAAACTGTGATTCGACAATTGGGCCTTTGGCCTCTCCATTGACGTAATAATCATTGCACAGCATGTTTGAATGAAAAAAGCCCAGTGATCAAGTTTTATTGCCGGTGAGTGTATATACCTACTCGTATACTTTTCTTAACTAATACAAACAGACATGTTCATGCACACAAATGTTTGAATCGTGCGGGGATCGAATCCGTAAACCTCAACTAGGTATTTCACCAAAACGGTCGTAGAATATGCAAAAGTCTATTTATAATTATTTAAAAAGAAAGCCTCTTTCTTTGATATCGAGTTATCGTGACAGAGGTAGCCACTGACTTTTAGTCACGGTTTCACGAAACTTCTCATAAATTATGGGCCAATTTCACTTTTTTTTTCGGAGGCGAACGCATTTACGCGCCATAACCGCAGGCTAGCGACGCCTGCGGCCGAGTGTGAGGCTCAAGCCTAAGTCCCACTACCCACTAAACTCCCCCGGTTTCTTCTTCACACCCGATTGTAACGAGCTGGTGCCAGCCTTGTGGCTATTGAGCAGCTCATCTCCGGGTACTCCGACTTAAGAGGCCTCAAGTCGGGGTGGCGCCTAGGAAGGGCTACCCGAGAAACTAGGTGACCCTCAATGGGCCAATTTCACTACTTTCAGACAAGTTTCTGATGATTTATCTGGCAGATATCAAGGCCCTGTCTTGTTATTAAACCTTAAGGGATAGCCTCTAATATGGCTGTCTGATAATTAATGAGAGCATAACAGTAACTGGCTCTAAAAATGATAAAAACTAAACTACTAATGGGCAAAATGGGTGAGGTATTTAGCTATTCCTACACCTGAAAGTGAGCCGCTAGGATTTGAACCTAGGACCTTTCACAGCAAAGCGGACGCTCTTTCCTCTGAGCTACGGCTCCTGTAACGTAACGGGGTGAATTTAACCACCTTTTGTTTTCTCTTCACATAGAAAATATCGTTTTTCGAATACAAATAAGCTTTTTAATTTGCAAAAATAAGTTCGTTTAGCATTGAAGAGGTGTAAGCTTTTAGATTTATGAAGTAATTGCCTTTAATGTAGTAAAACAAAGAGAATAATCTTATTTACGGAAATCATGTCCCACTTTTTGTAAATACATTATAAACCGAAATATAACTTTGGGTTTTTAAAATGAAAAGTAGTAAAATATACAAAAGTGATTTGAAGTTTGCTGGCTCATACTGAGTTTAGTTTCTTTGCTCATAAAAAAATATTGTGACCTAGACAAGTAATCGAACGGACACTTGTGAACTAAACAATTCCAAGAAGAAATTGAAGAAAATATGACCTTTTCCACTGCATTCACTTTGTTCGTCTGTTCATATAAAATTAATGCTAGACATGTTAAATGTATAGTTCGAAATAAATCAAAGGCTAGGATCGATTGACCTAAATCAAGCATGCATTTTAATGCATCGGCCAAGTAACACGGCATAAAAAACATCTCTCTAGTGATTTTCCGAGCGTTTATTTCAATCGAGACAGGGAACGCTTTAGCACGGTCCAAAATTTGGCAAGTCTAGTTTTTTTTTATACTAAGTGCCCACCAGATGGTAAGCGGCCACTGCGGCCTATTCCATTGAGGGACACTTCACCAGGAAGCGTTGCTCAATGTGCTGCCAGACTAGACTCATCTGATCTTCGAGTCTTTGATTTCAAGTGTACTGGCTTCCACATTAATACTGCCGGAACACAGCCAGAGCTATTGTGGCGGCAAATTTCACCTGTGTGAGTAGAAGCTAGCCAGTCGGACTCTGAAAAAGCCCCACCACCAACCAGACTTTAGGCGGGAATCGAACCCACGACCTCCGGGTTTTATACCCGTGCGGCTTAGCCACTGTTCCACGGAGGCGGTCAAAAAAGTTATTACATTTTAAATAAAAAAAATTAAAATATCTCTCTGGACATCATCCACACAGCGCCATCTAGCCCCAAACTAAGCATTAGCTTGTGCTATGGGTGCCAGACAACGGATAAACATTACTTATATACTTTTTTTTTTGTAAATACATACATATTATACATAGAAACACCCAGACCGATACAAACAGACCATGTTCATGCACACAAATGTTTGTACCGTGCGGGGATCGAACCCGCGACCTCTGGTGTAATAGTCGACTTCTCGACCATTACACCAAATGGCTCGTCGACTTGAGCAACTGCCATCTCACCTCCAGAACCATTGAAGAGGAATCTAGACCAATTGATCATGGCTTTTCCCATACGACTGTGTAGATTCCCTCACGATGTTTTCCGTCACCGCCCACCAATTGGTAAATACGCACATAGAAAAAAAAAGTGCGTGCCGAGATTCTATAGGATATAAAAATAATGCTTTATTTTAATCTTTACAGAGAAGTTGTAATGTCCTTACGAAAACCAAAAGGATTTTTCTGACATGTGAGTAGCTTTGTCTTGTATTCGTTTAAAAGTAGGTATTATTATTTTACCATTACATTAATTGTACTACAAAAAAGTTATGTAAAAAGAGAACGTTACCAAAATAACTTTTAAAGTCAACCGGTAAATATTTAAAAGTATCGGTCATTTTACAACATAAGACGAAACAGCTTTATATTTGCATAAGCGACCGCTACAACCTTCTGGATGATCCGCTTAAAAGTGTAAGTGCCGAGTAAAGTGACGATGATTTTTGCAAAGAACAAGAAAAGTAACGTCACTAACTAATTAACGTTTCATTCTAAGACGTTTTATTCATTGAACCCAGATTGTTCGTTCTTAACTTTAAAAAATGTTACTTGAAAATAACGATATTAATTTGAAAACGTTGCTAATCCCTTGATTGCAGTGCCAACGCGATCGGGATCGTATGTGATTCACCAGCACAAGCACGACGCGTTGGTGATAGGCGCGGGCGGCGCCGGCTTGCGCGCTGCAGTCGGTCTAGCGCAACAACAGTATTCAGTGGCGCTGGTGTCCAAGCTGTTCCCTACGCGGTCGCACACCATCGCCGCGCAAGGCGGAATGAACGCTGCCATCGGTGAGACACTCTCCTCTTAGACAAGATGGCTGGCGCAGCAGCAGTACTCCGTCGCACTGGTGTCCAAGCTGTTCCCTACGCGGTCGCACACCATCGCCGCGCAAGGCGGAATGAACGCTGCCATCGGTGAGACACTCTCCTCTTAGACAAGATGGCTGGCGCAGCAGCAGTACTCCGTCGCACTGGTGTCCAAGCTGTTCCCCACGCGGTCGCACACCATCGCCGCGCAAGGCGGAATGAACGCTGCCATCGGTGAGACACTCTCCTCTTAGACAAGATGGCTGGCGCAGCAGCAGTACTCCGTCGCACTGGTGTCCAAGCTGTTCCCCACGCGGTCGCACACCATCGCCGCGCAAGGCGGAATGAACGCTGCCATCGGTGAGACACTCTCCTCTTAGACAAGATGGCTGGCGCAGCAGCAGTACTCCGTCGCACTGGTGTCCAAGCTGTTCCCCACGCGGTCGCACACCATCGCCGCGCAAGGCGGAATGAACGCTGCCATCGGTGAGACACTCTCCTCTTAGACAAGATGGCTGGCGCAGCAGCAGTACTCCGTCGCGCTGGTGTCCAAGCTGTTCCCCACGCGGTCGCACACCATCGCCGCGCAAGGCGGCATGAACGCTGCCGTCGGTGAGACACTAGCCTCTTTGACAAGATGGCTGGCGCAGCAGCAGTACTCCGTCGCACTGGTGTCCAAGCTGTTCCCCACGCGGCCGCACACCATCGCCGCAGCAACAGTACTATGTCGCACTGGTGTCCAAGCTGTTCCCCACGCGGTTGCACACCATCGCCTTGCAGAGCGGCATGAACGCCGCCATCGGTGAGACCACGGTGAGACACATCTAGCCTTTAAGATCAAGTATACAAGATGACCGCTACTCCGTCGCTCTGGTGTCGAATACGCGACTTTTGATGACGTACTTTATATTCAACTTCTCATCCATAGCATCAAATCGGTCGTTGAAAAAATACACAAATTAAAAAGTACTAAATCCTAGTGGACGGAGGGAAATCAAACGGGCAAGTGCTTTCCCGAAAGTGCTTACAAAAACACAATAACAATACATACATAAGTACTCATATTATGTCCAATTAGACTAGACCGGTAGCTAATTAATTTAATGGTTGAATGCGTAATTACGACATGGCGATGTCAATTGTTTGATGGCATTTATTCGTTTGGAAAATATACAAAATGTTTCAAATGAAACCAAATTAGCTACTTAATTGATACTTACTTTGCGATTCGGAATCGGAAATGCTACTGCGGACGCTTCAACTGCCCTCTGCAAAATTGATTGAAACAGGGTTAACCGACTTACCAATTAAGGTATGGATGGGGGTGTCATGTGAAAAGTTAATGGAGCGTCGTTTCACATAATATTACGTGATAGTTCGAATCTCAACGCGTACATATGTACAGTAGGCGCGCGAGTTCATGTCCATCGGGGCCTGAAGCTGTCTACTGCACACCAAAGCCGGCGGCCCGGCGGCACGAACCCGGCGGGTTAGTGCCGGCGGGTAAATCCGGCGGCAGTTCTGAATGTTGCGATTCGGATAAATAAAGGCCGGCGGGCAGCTGATGCGCGGGTGTGCCGCCGGGAACACGCACGGGCGCAAGCCGGCGGCAAGCTTGTTTCAAAATAAGACCGCTGGGCTTTGGTGTGTAGACAGCTTAAGGAGGCACGCGGGGGCAACCCTATTTTAGTGCTCATAATGTATCGGCAATTGGTGCCGGCAATCATAATTTTGAATGACTCTTCAGTTTCGCATTGCAGTCTCGAATGTCAAAGCGTTTTGAATGACGATGCTTTCGGAATTTTTTCATGCTTGTTTTGTGTGAATTGCAAATACTTAATAGTTTATCTCTCCTCATACGTATCAGCTAATAAAAACTTTACCTTTCTTGATATTAGATCTATTTGATTGCGTATTTCTTTCAATCATCTATATATCTGTCGGGTATTTTAATTTTAAATTGTCTCCGTACCGTTATTTTATTAACCGTTATTGGTATTGTAACGTTACTCAGTAGTTATTTAAATTCTTCCCTGCGGCAACCCCGTCAGTAGCGGTCAACGTCAATGTTGTATCTGTCGGTGGTGCGTTTGGTCGACACTTTCACTCATAGAAAAATTTTACTCACAAGGAGAAGAATATCAACTACGTACATTAAAAATGAGAAAAAAAATACGCCATCTAGTGGTGTTCCACATAAAACTTTATGCGGGAAATTTTAAAATCGTTCCTTTATACTCAAGGCAAAATTTTTGATCACAACAAATTTTAACAGCTGTTACAGGTGTCAAATAAGCTGTAAAATGCATTATTAAATTAATAGCTGATTCGACACAAGTAACTGCTGTTAAATTTTGTTGCAACCCAAGCTAAAACTAAGCTGGTAAAATAAAACAATTTTGATGAATAATTTTAGTTTATTTCTGTATAAAACATTAAAATATGATACTTTACACAATCTGATTATTCTCACGAGATTCGTAGGTAAATATAATAAAGGGGGCAGAGCACCAAGTAACATAAACCTACCGAAGACTATTTGTTTTTCCTGGTTTTGGAAAACGGTGTAGGGAAATGTCAGCTTCACTTGCAGGTGAAGACCCGCACTTGATGCACTTCCGAATGTTTTCCGACATCGTAAAACAACAATTTTCACAATTACAAAAGCAGAAAGTCACTATCTCACAAATAATTTAAATTTTCGAGCACAAGAAAAAAAATGACCGACGAACTCAGCGACTGACATTGACTGACATTTATCTTGTGGTGTTGCAATTGCAATTTTATCATAACATAAAATTTATATCGTCTTAACCGGGCAACATTGAAGCATCGCAGTGTGAGACCGAGACAGCTTTATAATTATATCGCTGTCTCAGTCACATAATGTAACCCGATGTCAAATCCAACTTCGCTAATACGAAGTTGACCGAGCCTGCTTTCACTCGAGACAGCGCCTGCGCCGGTCGTGCGCACTGATTGATGAAAATATCAACATGGCGGACGCTAACGACGAGCACGTGGAAATAAATCCGTTCGAATCCGCGACAGCAGCGGTGGGATCACTTCTACAAGCTTCCTGTGAGCCTGCCGCGACGCCTGCTAACCAAAATAAGGAATATTTTACGCCAGATTACGAACATCAAGAAAATATTGCGGAAAAATCTTCTATGTCAAATATCGCGCCTACACCGGAATCCTGGGCAGTTTTCTTCCAAAATAAATGATGGCTGGCCTCCAGAATTCTAACCAGAAACCTACATCGAGCATCGTTGAACCAAGAAAATTGAAGGCGAGGGAGATTTATTTACCGCCGTTCGATCCAGATGACTGTCAATTCACCGCAGCTCAGTGGATTGAAGAGATTGAACACCACAAAAGGAACAACTCGTGGTCCGATTATGAAGCTCAGAATGCAGTGTTCACTCACCTACAAGGACGTGCGAAGAAGTGGGCAGCTCGTTCATACCCTTTGTGCAGGACTTGGAAAGAACTGAAGGAGCGACTTACACGGCAGTTTGCGGCCGACTTCATCTTGTAGTTAATGCTGAAAGCTGTAACGCTTTGTGACTGATTTGATCTTGTTACATGTGCTGAAAGCCGTGACGCTTTGCAGTGGTTTTCATAAAACCCATTTGGGTTAAAGATTATGCTGAAAGCTTTGACGCTTTGCTATCGGGTTCAACATGTGGTTGACGTTGAAAGCTGTGACGCTTTGCGGCCGACTTCATCTTGTAGTTAATGCTGAAAGCTGTCACGCTTTGTGACTGATTTGATCTTGTTACATGTGCTGAAAGTTGTGACGCTTTGCAGTGGTTTTCATAAAACCCACTTGGGTTAAAGATTATGCTGAAAGCTTTGACGCTTTGCTATCGGGTTCAACATGTGGTTGACGTTGAAAGCTGTGACGCTTTGCCGACTTCATCTTGTAATTAATGTTGAAAGCTGTAACGCTTTGCGATCGATGAATGGTTTTATTTGAGTTGATTAATGCTAAGTGCTGAAAGCTTCTACGCTTCGCTTTTGCCAACGGTTGCAGATAACAACGGAGGTAGACTACAAGCAGTGTTTTATTCTCGCCATCAAGGTTAAGCTCCGCTGACAACGCGAGAGCGCGTTGATGGTCAGAATGGCCGTGTCGGGTATTTTAATTTTAAATTGTCTCCGTACCGTTATTTTATTAACCGTTATTGGTATTGTAACGTTACTCAGTAGTTATTTAAATTCTTCCCTGCGGCAACCCCGTCAGTAGCGGTCAACGTCAATGTTGTATCTGTCGGTGGTGCGTTTGGTCGACACTTTCACTCGAGACAGCGCCTGCGCCGGTCGTGCGCACTGATTGATGAAAATATCAACATGGCGGACGCTAACGACGAGCACGTGGAAATAAATCCGTTCGAATCCGCGACATATCTATATATGTATATAAAAGAAAGTTTTGTTAGTTACACTATTTATAACTCGAGAATGGATGAAACGATTTGGCTGAAAATTGGTGGAGAGGTAGCTTAGAACCAGGAGACGGACATAGGATACTTTTTATCCCGGAAATATGAGCGAAGGGGGGAAAAGGGAAATGACGCGCGGGTGAAACCGCGAGGGCGACCGCTAGTTTTTAATAAAGCAATATTTATTTACTTTTTTACACAGGAAGCATGCATGAAGACGATTGGCGATGGCACTTCTACGACACCGTCAAAGGTTCGGATTGGCTGGGAGATCAGGTGAGATTATGTAGTTATTAATTTCCTCATCGTTATCATCATCATCAGCACCATCGACTTTATTTTCTGTTGAACATCACCCACCCCTAGACCCCTACTATTTGAATTCAAAAATACGCGACCCACCTGATGGTAAGCGGTCACTGAGGCTTATTCCATTGAGAGACACTTCATCAGTAAGCGTCGCTCAATGATCTGCCAGACTGTAGACTCATCTGATCTTCGAGCCTTTAATTTCAAGTGTACTGGCTCAAACATAAATATTGCTGGAACACGGCCAGAGCTGATGGCGGCAAATTTCACCTATGGGGGTGGTAGCTAGCCATTCGGACTTTGAAAAAGTCCTACTCGAAACCAGTCTTATGGCGGTAATCGAACCCACGACCTCCGGGTTTTATACCCGAGCGGCTTAGCCATTGTTCCAAGAAGGCGGATTTCTATTTTAATATTACTTTTTACAATGCTAATTATCTAACCTTAACAAAGTTGTTACATTAAAAGCGCTTCTATGCAAGCAAAAGGTATTTTAAAATGATTGTAAAGTGATTTTATGAATAATTCCACAGTAATTGTAAGCGATCCGTAAATACCGATGATGATGTAAATGTTATGTTTGTAACACGCAGTCCAGGAGCATATCTGACTACGATCGTAGCAGTACCCGTAGCAGTTCTTTGGATTCTTCCTTATCGTAGCAAAAGTTCGTAGAGTCGTAGGCTACAAATAACTAATGGGTGGTATTAAACTGCACATCAAAAACAACTGGAATGTACATCAAAAATATTGAATTGCTAACCTTACCTAACCTCTGGTGTGCAATTAGTTATATTGATGTGCCTTTCATTATTTTTTTGGATATACACTTAAATATTCCTCTTTTGTTATTTGAACCCAGGACCGCTAGCTCAGCTTAGAGCGACCTATCAGCCTCTGCACAACTGAGGCGGTCATTGGCATCAGTATCTGTAATACATTATCATTTCTACATTTGATACCAATCTTAATACTATAGAGATGTAAACATTTTCAACAATAAAAATATGTACACATCGATCCTTGAGACAGCTGAAAGCTGTCTCAAGGATCGAACGAACAATCCAATCACTGGAAATATCGAAATAAAACGTTAACAGGTGTTTTGTGCTACGTAAGATAGAAGACGGTATTCTATAGTATTCAATAAAAATGTATTTCACATTCACGTACAATAGGAACTTGCAACTAAACGTTGGAAATAAAGCAAAAATCAGTGGAGTGTCCTTAGTTTTCATAAGTATCCCCTTAGAAAAAGAAATATGCAATTTCCCGTTTGGCATCTAAAGGAGAGAGTACTCGCAAAAAATGGTGTATTCCTGTTTTCAATACCATCTGTGGCGTAGAGTGTAGACGGACGTACAGGACAGATGACCTAGATATTGTTAGACTTAATTGAATTCAACTTTTTGGGCCGATTTGTCAATGTCTGTTAAACCTAAGGTTCTCCAAATTTATGTGTCAGATATAATATCTTATTTTTTTCCAAACGTACAAACGTAAACTATCATAATCATAAAATTAGAAATAATGCACTCCCTTTCGTTTATTTATATGTAAAACACAGTCAATCAAAAAAGTTTTATACGAGAAACCAATGTTGAACATTACACATCGCCTTAGCCAAAAATAAGCAAAAACTAACGTTTCCATTGATTCAGCCCCTTCCGACCACTCAGCCTACCTATATAGTCCTTTAGATGCTGGTCAGTAGGAATCCAGGCACAAATTCAGATTAAAGTTTTTCAAGTCTCTAAAAGAGTGTGGGCTCATTCATCTTGGAGTAAAGGAAAAAAAGGGAGTTTAGTGGGTAATGGTATGAATGTCTCTGGCCCCAGTCCCTCACACTCCACACATAACCGCACAATAAAAGAAATCGCGACTACATAGTTTTTTGAATGTAGTTTATCGTCGTATTTACCAGAATCTCATAATGTGGACATCAGTTCGGTAATGTTCTGTAATAAACATCTATAGGTGTTGTCAGCCACACGACCGCACGATCGTGACTGCCGCTGGGTTGGGCCAGTAATCCTGCACCGACATCCCTCTAGCGGGCGGATTGACACGATGCGACGCGGTTTGCAACAAATATCCAACATTGTCGTCAAATTTACAATTGAATAAGACATTAAAAAAAATATAAAAAAGTATATGTACTGATATTCTTTGATCTTGTCGACTTTTTGTAGACTGATCTTTTTGATTGATATTCAAACGTTTTTTTAAGGGTACTGACTTATAAAACAACAGACCACTGTTTAGAGGTTTTTAGACAAGAGTGATCTAAATACTTACGGACTTTGCCGTCTCAGCAGCAGGAGCAATGATGTTTTTTAGCTTTTGTGGACCCAATTGGCCATCGACTTTGTCACTTAGGCTGTTTATTTATACCAAATGATGTGAAAGGGCTTTCATTCGTTGTGGAATTCGTTTGTTTTCTCATTCCAATTATGTTATGCTATTCTATTCATGAGGTGCTCGTGGCGCAGCTGTGACAGTGGTTCGTTAGCGATAACGAAAGTCAAGCTACCTACGCCGCGGTCGGTTAATGGATGGGTGACCATTCTGACCATATTTAGTGACATTAATTTCGAGCGTCTCCGTGCTTCGGAAGGCACGTTAAGCTGTTGGTCCCGGCTGATATTTACTATAATGTAAATATTAGTCGTCAAGCCTAGTCAGAGGCCATTTGGCGGCTTGATAACATCTGACATTAAGGTTGGTCACTTGCCTCATCCCTGTTCCACGCCCCTCGTGTATCGCATTTGCAAGGGTTGAGCTGTTCTCATTGACACTGCAGGAGTTAAGTTGATGTTCCAAAAAATATTGCCCCTATGGAACAGTGGCTAAGCCGTTCGGTAATAAAATCCGTCATGGGTTCGATTCCCACTTTGGGTCAGGTTGGTGGTAAGACTTCTTAGAGTCCGACGACTTTGTTCCGGCAGTATTAATGGGGGAGACAGTATACGTGAATACATAGGCTCGAAGATCAGATAAGCCTACAGTATGGCAGCCCATTGACCGCCTCTTCCTAGCTGAGAGTTCTTCAATGCATGAGACTGCAGTGTCCACTTCCAGTTCGTTCTACTGAATTTGGTGGTAGGACGAACGGAAATAAAAATTAAATATTTTATTCATAACCCGTTCTTCCCACTGGTGGGACAAAGCTTGGTTTAGTAGGACGAACGGGAATGAACTTTACTATCAGGTGGGCTGTGTGCCTGTCGCGTCTTTCCATTCTATACAAGGCCAGAACGCAGCCATAGGAAACTGCTCGAGTATATATTGTAAATCTGTTTTTAACTCTGTTATTACAATGCATACACGAATTTTGCGTACTGATCGTGTATAGTTTGTATCGTGGATGCTCGCGTCTTTGTTCCAAACTATACTACAAACTTACTTACATTGACAAGTGTTCAGTTTAGTTTTTTAGTAAAATATGGAATTTTATTTTAACTTTATTAGGTAGAAATAAATACAAAACAATTACTTAATCATAATTATTTTGATTAAAAAGTGCTTTTCAACGAGCATTATTAATATTATTAAGTTAAATGCTAGGTCGTGTTTTCTTTTTCCATTTTTTGTCGCGGTGGGTGTTGAAGGTCGGCCTGCTAGTATTTTATTTTTTGTAGCAATTTTTTTTTCAGGTTAAAAAAAAAATAACCACGAAGGCCAAGGCGGGAGCTCCGCTTCGCTTCGCTCCCGCCTTAGCCTTCTAACCTATATCCATCCGAGTCGCTTTCCGCCTCCGATGTGTTTTTTTAACTTAATTTCTCTCAGTACGCCGTATGTAAACAGCGGAATAATACAAATTGCCTGCGCGACATATACACGATTAGTCCGTATGCGCACTGGCGCTGTATATATTGGAACAAGAAAAACTTGTTCGTTACTACGAAGTATACGCGATTATTTGCGTACTGCTCTTGTATGGATTGGAAGAACTTAGTAAAAAAGTTATTTACAATATATACTCGAGCAGTTTCCTATGGCTGCGTTCTGGCATTGTATAGAATGGAAAGACGCGTGCCTGTCTGCCAACTGTACTAAAAAAAGTTAATGCATTTACCGGTCTGAACTCTCCCTCGTGTTTAAAATTTGTTTTTTCCCCTGCTATCCTAGGGTCTCGGGCTAAAATCGATGGCTAAACGGTCGGGTTAATTGCAAACCCTTTATTGACACTGCAAAATATTTGATAGTTTGCACTGTAGTGCCTTTTGAGTCTATTTTGCGTAGCTAATTGTTTCATAACAATACAGATCTACTATCAGATTTAAAATATTCTATTAGGATAATACCTTTTGGAATTTAGCGAAAAATTACGTCAACTGCGCTTGTCCGTAACGCTAGCAACCAATAATAGCAACGCATTATATTATCTGTGTGGGTGTATGTAAGTCATCACTGTCGCGTATAAACGCAACTCCAAAAGGTCGAATCCTAATAGCATTTGAACCAGATTAGCTTTTAGTTTTAATCCGTCTATCTAAAACACTGAGGTCCATTATAATACGCGCGGTGTATTACGCTGGAGTGGCTATAGACATTGAAATGACAGCTATTTTTATGTCGATTTGCCCCCCATTAGTGTACTGGGAACTAAATGACTTCAAATGGCTCAGAACATGAGTCAAATGGACAGCCATTGACATTGACAATGACAGCATTATCGAATTTATCTGCGAAAGTCAGCACTATTATTAGTTCCAAGTACACTAACTCTGCTCTCAGCGCCAACATGGCGATTTTCAAATCGGATCAAACATTTGGTGACAATCGCCCATCCAGTGTCATAGAGATCAGGGATCTAAAAGCACTAGTCTCTTTTAAAACCGGTCTGTCATGGTGATTCTTAGTAATTCTTTCTTATTACAAGTGAATAATTTTTTTTTTTGGTTTAGATTGATTCATGTCTCTCGAGACCATAACTACCCTAATGAACATTTCGTTCACCCAGGTGTAAGTACTAGGCAATAAGCTAGGAGTCCTGCCTTCGATTCCTTTTTTGGGCAAAGTTTGTATTGGATTTTTCAAGAAATAAAGGGAAATGATTAAAATTTGATATTATGTTTGTATCGATATTAGGTATCCATTTTTGAAAGAATTTCAAATTTTTGGAAGTACTTAGTAGTCAAAATCTTCATAGCCCTTTGCAGAGATACGATTTGTAAAATAGGTATTTTTCATTTTGTATTTGCATTTAAAATAGAAGTTTTTCAAATAAGTCGCATCTCTGGCCCTTTGTGATAATTCCTGACAGTTTTGCTCGATTTCATTTTATTACAAAATACCATCTTCTTGTACAGGATTCAATCCAATACCTGACGCAGCAAGCCCCTGTGGTAGCCATGGAGCTGGAGAACATGGGCATGCCCTTCTCCAGGACCCAGGACGGAAAGATCTACCAGAGGCCCTTCGGAGGCGGCAGCACGCACCAGGGCAAGAAGGTCGCCAAGAGGACCTGCTGCGTGGCTGACCGGTCAGTTTATTTATTTATAGCCAAAAATAACACAATGTTTACACAAAATTATACCTGCCAAACTGCATCACAGTTTGTCGGCAGTAGTTCTCGCCTTAAAGGTGAGTAAAAGTTTGTGTTTATTACTGTTTATTACTTAGTGATAGAATATAATAGAAATATTTTGCTTTTCTACACACAATAGATATTATCTGTGTATGTAAAATGAATTCTAAAACTCGAGAACGGCCGAACCAATTTGACTAATTTTAGTCTTGAAATATTCGTGGAAGTCCAGGAAAGGTTTGAACGATAAGAAAGTATGGAACAATTTCGAGAAAAATACTAAAAACGACAATTTTATTTTCCCATACAAACTGTTCTTACCTGTCAAACAAAGTGATACGAAGTTCACCGGGTCAGCTAGTATATAATATTAAGAGCACCTTAAATAACAAAATAGGAATATAACAAGAAATACAATTAAAATTGGTTACAAATGTTACAATATTTTGTGAGGCCAAAACAGGCTTAGCCTCAGCATATGCTTCAAGAAGATGGAGAGATTACCTAAGCTATATTCTGACTGCAGTGTAAGGCTTTTATTTACCACACACATTACAAATAAGGAAAAGAAAGCTTTTAATATGTAGAATTATCTAAATAGAAGTGGAATTTAGGGGACGGTAAAAAGATTATATGTTATGTAGTGATTCCCATTAACCCGGATGTTACTGACATATAATTTGTGTCCGAACTTGTAGATTTTTTAATATGTGGATAATAAAAAAATAAAAATTCTGGAAAAGTATAAATAAAAATCTATTTCTAGTGGAAATTCGGAAAATTGGTGTTGTTTATAAACAACTCTAGTAAAATAAATACAACTATCAAAAATACCCACAAATCTTTTTATATTTATTTATCTTGAGTGTTGTTTTAAAACGACGGTAGTAACAAGTGGGTACTCTCTTGGGAGATAGTGTAATGTTATGTGGGCATAACATATTGCCAAAACTAAAAAAAATTTCACCTGTGGAGATGACTAAACAAATTGGTTATTTGTATTTGAAGCCATTAATCATTATTCCGATCAAAAGCCTCTTTAAGTCGGTTTATAAAGAAAAAGATTAATTAATAATTATCAAATAATAATTTATAATTCAGTTCATTCAAAATTTTAAAAGTCCCGCTCATCCAATTCGCCTACATTCGCAACATTGGGAACAAAAGAGACGGGTGGCATTTTCCATCGCCTTACGTAGGAAAGGGAAATATCTACCCCGTTCTAAGCTCCACCCGCGAGATATTGGGGCGTGTCTCTCCGCGGAAAATCAATAATGTTGACTTTGCCTGCCATCTAGTGAATTTGTTACCACAAATTTTTAAGCAAGCTTTGTTAGTATGCTTATTATTTACTAGCGCCATCTGTGAAGTTGCCGTCAACTTTAAATTGCTTGCCATTCATAGGTTGGTATTTGCAATGGAAGTTGAAGAAAGTTCTGTTACCAAATCCTAGATGGGATTGTTTACATAATATTGAATAGCTTTTTATTTTAGTATTATATTTTTTTAATAAAGAATAAAATAATTTACTGATTAAAATCTCCAAGATGCTTAGAAACCACAAAAATTAAATTGTGGACAATTATCTTTGTTTTTTTTTGGTAATTATTAAATCAATATTTTGTTTAAAAGTTAAGTACCTAAATCAGGCACGGACATAAAAAATCACCTCGCTTGCTAAATGCGATCGTAGGCAAATAGGCACGCTGTCCGCCTAATGGTAAGCGGCCTATGAGGGACATGAAGCTAGAAAGCGTTACACAATGTGATGCCAAACTGTGGTTCTTGTGGTTTTAGACTGGACAAAGGCCAATACGGTCTATAAATATGATATTATAATAAATAAGGGTTCCGTTTTTTGCCATTTGGCTACGGAACCCTAAAAAGAGGTAGATAGGTTATGTGAATGTCAGTACTGAAGCGAAGTCAAAAATTGTCCACGGCGTACGTATAGACCGACAAACTTATCTGTTCCGGTGGCCAAAATTGGAACTACGTGAAATGTCAGTTTTTGCAATGCGAAAACGATATTTAATGACAGTACTAAAACGACAGTAGCGACTCCGCCACCGGTATATGTTTATCGGTCTATACTCTACTATACCTATCAAACCGTCAATGCTTTCGCTCAGGTATGCTACTAGCTTAGTTTTCGGGTGCCATTTTTTTAGCACCATAACCACCTATCTACCTCTTTTTTATTATAATATTTTATTGGTCTTTATTAGTTTTTCTGATATTTTTTATCTTTTTCCAGAACTGGCCACGCTCTGCTCCACACTCTATATGGGTACAGTACCAAGTTCAGGAACATTGACCTGTTCTCTGAATTCTTTGTGCTGGATCTCCTCATCCAAGACGGAGAGGTGGTGGGGGCGCTTGCCATCGACATGGATGACACCAGCCTTCATAGGTCTGTCTGTTTACTTATTTGTTCTAATTTTACTGGAAGTCACGTGATCTACCATACAATCTCTGTAGGTTCCTTCAATCTGGGACCAGAATACTATAGGTACTATTATTGTATTACTTTATGAAAGTATTCTTATTTTCGAATCGCATTTTTTTTTATACTTTTAATCAAATTTATTAATTTTTATTATATGAATTTACGTTAAAAGTGATAATTTTACTTGGTTACAATCGTTATAAGATGACCGCAATGAACATCTCTAAGTTGGCGGCGCCGGCAATTATGAACGCTATTTCTCTGCATAAATTTTGACAGTCAAAAATTTTGAAACATTAATCCTGTCAATCTAATGACAAAGTGATCATGGTATTTTGAGATTATAATAGGCATGCCAGCTAACAGGTGCATAAAAAATGCTCATTTTTCTATGAAAGAGGGAGGTAGGTATTTTATAGCCTGTGTTTTAATCCGGGTTATAAACTATACGTGTGCCAAATTTCATTTAAATCCGTTCAGCCGTTTAGGCGTGATTGAGTAACAAACAAACATCCAAACATCCAGAGTTTAATATTTAAGAATGTCGTCAGCAGGTTCCAAGCTAAGAACACGGTGATCGCGACTGGCGGGTACCCGCGCATGTTTTTCTCGTGCACCGCGGCGCACACTTGCACTGGTGACGGATGCGCCATGGTGACGCGCGCCGGCATCCCGCTGCAGGACATGGAGTTCGTGCAGTTCCACCCCACCGGTAAATGCGCTGTTTGTAGGAACAGACAGGAATTAAAAAGTTTGATCTGTACCCCTACTACCGAAAGGGGGACAGATAAATCTTTGAGGAGGTGATAAAGTTCGATCTGTCACCTCGTCGCGGACAGGGGGACAGATCGAACTTTTTTGTGTCCGATCTGTCACCCCTGTCAAGATTCTGGAAAGCAGGGTAACAGATCGGAATATTCCAATTGGGGTTTTCTAATCAGAAAGTCACTTACTCTTCTAGAAGTCTAGAGTTGGTTGTGTAAAACAACCCCGGTATAGGTACGTTGAAAGGCATATAAACATCGTTGATCTTACGTCTAATCCTCACTTGTTTCGTAACAGATTGCTCTTTAAATAAAGTTTTTGACGAGGAAAGGTGTTTTAATTGTATGTTTAATGGCAAACGGGCACACAGATAGTAAGTAGTGAAGTGCCACTGCGGCCTATGCCATTGTGAAACAATCAGTAATCGTCGTTTAATGTGCTAATACTGCTAATACACTATAGCCTCCTCGGTTCTTCTTACCTTTTGTCTTCGCGAGGGACTTGATTAAAGCTTCTTTGAAAGCTTATCGGCTCGTAATCTAACCGGGTACGTGATCTCTTTACGCTACTGCAATGTGAGGGGAAATTTCAAATCAACTTGCTATAATAATTTCAATTTGAAACTTTTTCAGGTTCTCAAAAGTCATCCTAAAAATTAAGTTGATTCTTTTTTTTTATATTAGGGGGCAAACGAGCAAGTGGGTCACCTGATGATAAGTGATCACCGCCACCCATAAGCATCAGAGACCCCCTTGGGGTCGCAGGCGCGTTGCCCGCCTTAAGAGACGACAGTTATTAGGTCTCATATGTTACCCAGTAATTCACTAGCTTCAGTGCCCTTTCCCCGAAACACAGAAGTGCTTGGCATACTTCTATTTCACGGGAAAATATTTGGCACTGCGGTGGTACCCACCTAGACGGCCCAGTACGAACCTACCACCTGGTAAACATTGTTTCTAATATAGTTCCTTAAAATGTAATCTCCAGGCATGTACGGGTCCGGTTGCTTGATGACGGAGGGCTGCCGCGGGGAGGGTGGGTTCCTCGTGAACAGCGAGGGGACTCGTTTTATGGAGAAGTACGCGCCCAATGCAAAGGACCTGGCCAGCCGGGACGTGGTCTCCCGCTCTATAGCCACGGAGATTCGACAAGGTTGGTTGTGTTTAAGGAGATATCTTAACCTCCACTTGTTAAAGTAGAAGATTATTCTGGTATTATGAATTCCAAAATGGGTATGTAGAAAAGAAATCTGTGGGCAATTTAAATGTT
This sequence comes from Mecyna flavalis, assembly GCA_949319885.1. Classification (NCBI taxonomy): domain Eukaryota; kingdom Metazoa; phylum Arthropoda; class Insecta; order Lepidoptera; family Crambidae; genus Mecyna; species Mecyna flavalis. Next base: position 2,738,189 of record OX439425.1, read on the forward strand.
CTTTTAATCTGTTTCATTATTTTCACTCTGATTTCATCCATAAAGTTTGTTAATATAAATAAGTACTATGAAGTCATCTTTTAGGTGTAGTAGCACTTTAGAGCATAATTTCGCATGTCTAGATTCTTTAGCCAAATAGTAAATCTCTACTTTTGCCTCCATGATTGCAATGAGTCTTTGCTACAATGACGTTTAATATACAACTAGACACCCAATCTCTAAGAAAAATTCCTCAAAAAACGTCCGAGCGGCGTTGACACAGATGACATTAACACATTCATTCAAATTAACACCTTATCTCGTGGCAGTTAGTGTTTAATGTCAATTGTATACTACTAAACGAAAACTCTGCCCAATAGTCGGGTGGGCAGACTTTTGCTTCGGACAATATTTGAGCGTAATTGGGAGTCTAGTTTTTTAATTGAACGTCATTGCTTTGCGTGTTATATCTACTCAGGCTCCAGCCTCATAGACTTAATCATCGCCCTTGCCAATATCTTCTGCAATATTGATCTCAGGCCGCGGCGTAGGACCCAAGAAGGACCATATGTACCTCCAGCTCCACCATCTACCTCCAGAGACGATCCACGAGCGGTTACCAGGCATCTCGGAGACCGCCTTTACGTTTACAGGAGTAGACGTCACGAAGGAACCAGTGCCTATCATTCCGACCGTCCATTACACCATGGGTGGGATTCCTATCAACTACAAGGGCGAAGTAAGTACATAATCATTAGAAACTTATAATTTACTTTTGGACATTGGAAAACTTGTGTATGTTACTTTTTTAAGGTTTTTAATTGTAAGGCACATAAGAAAAGAAGAAACTTGTCCGCGTTCTCACGGTACCGATTTGCATTGATCGAAGATAGAACTGATCCTATGAAACATCTACATAATTTCAGGTTCAGCAATAGGAAATTTGATCGAATAATATCAATTCTTAAAAAAATATCAGCTGAATTGAGCTTCCTCCTTTTTTGAAGTCAAGGAGTAATGTAACATAGCTGACAAGTAGGTATTCGTGGTTCTTTGAAAACTACTTTATCTAAAAGCGTCTCAGTTTGTTAGCTATGCCTAGCTAGGCAACTACGGTCTTTGACTTTTAGTTTGATCAACTAAAAAACCCTGTCGAAACTTGCAGGCGATAATGAACCAGAATTGCAGCGACTGCGTAATTCCCGGCCTGCACGCGGCCGGAGAGGCGGTTAGCAACTGCCACGGCGCCAACCGACTCGGCGCCAACTCCATCCTCGACATCGTCGTCTTCGGCAAGGCCATAGCGCTCAACATCGCCTCGTGCAACAAACCGGGGGAGAAGATGCCTGAACTGAGAGACGTTAGTACCATCAACCAACTATGTATATAGGATATATTAAAATAGTAGTCAAGTGTGTACGCAAGTTTAGGAGCATATTATCATATTCCTTCACTTTCAAAGACTAGAGACAGCATGACCAAAGGTTTTAAGTGCTTTCCCAGGCACGAGGATGTTTTACGCCGCCAACTTCCAGAATCCGGATTATGACTACATTTTCCGAATAGAATCATCTGGTCTGAGCAGGGTTTTTAAATCCTTTCTTTTTTTTCGAAAAGAATGCGTTTAATCACCTTGGCGGCAAGTGGGACTACTTACTAAGAATCAAAGCATCGTACTACCCACTTAACTCCTCCAGTTCCCCCTCCCCCTCATTCCCGAAAAGGACGAACTGGTACCCGTCTTGTGACGATTGACCGGCTCAACTGAACCCAAGATCGTGGACAAGGACGTGACCGTCCCTTTTAAGTGCACCACAGAGTTATTTGTTATTCGTAACTGTCTTTTTCCAGAACCTGTGCGACAGCGCGCTGGACAACTTTGACAAGATCCGACACGCCAATGGCTGCTTGCCGGTCTTTGAGCTGCGGAATAACATGCGATTCACCATGCAGAACAAGTGTGGGGTCTTCCGTGATGCTAAGCTTCTGGGAGAAGGTTTGTGTAATATAAGTAGGCTCGATTATTATAGAATTATACTTATATTGGGCTTTTATTTTGGTGCTTCTTTAGGTGGTTGCTAATTCGTCGTGATATATTTCAGCTACCAGGTTAAATTGGTAAATGAAAACCTGGTATCTGAAGAATTTCTTCCCTCTGTCTATAGGTTGATAGCCCATTTTACAGTCCGGCTACCTACAGAAACTTGTCACCATAATAGCGCATAATAAGATAAAATTTGCTTCAGTTCTAAGTGTGCAAATTGTTACTAAATAAATAAAAAAATTGGCAACCCGAAGAACAAATTATAGCAGCAGATTGAGTGTTGTTTCTGTAGTATCCCCCCATTAAGGCTATTAAATTAAGACTTTTTCAGCTATTCGCTCGGTAGCCCTGTTCGTCAACCGTTCGTTACAAACCAAAATGTTTTTAGCTGATCAGGAAATCCAGAAGTGGTACCAAGCGTACAAGGAGATCAAAATCGCAGACAAAAGACAAAACTGGAACAGCGATCTGATCGAGGCGCTGGAGCTTCAGAACATGCTGCAGACCGCCGTCCAGGTGGTGGCTTGCGCCAAGTTTAGAACCGAGAGCAGGGGTGCCCACTTTAGGGACGACTTTCCGAAGAGACAGGACGAGTTGGACTACAGCAAGCCTCTTGAGGGTCAGGTATGATATTTGCATTCATAACTGTCCTTCCCGAGTAGGTTGATAGAGCATCGTATTCTTATTAGGTCCTGAAATTGCTCGTTGTTTCCTTTCTCTTTTCCCAAAGAGGACAGACAGGATTCCATGAAAAAGGTAAATTAACTTCGGCTTAACATGAGTAGGTCCAAAAGTAAGATTTTTTTTAATGCTCTACTAGATAGCTCTAGGAGAAAACTGCAGTTAAAAAGTTATGGCTGAACTCCTGCAGTACTAATGCGGGAGCTACGACACTTAAATTATATTTTAAGTCACAAGTGTGAGCTTAAAGATCAGATGGCAGCATATTGAGATGCTTCATGGTAAAGTATTCCTAAAAGGAATAAACCGCAGTGGTTGCACTTAACATTAGGTGGGCTGCATGCCTGATTTGACAACCAAAAATTCCCTTCGTTTTCTTAGGTGCAACAAGCCTAGTAATATCAAAAGTTCAAAAGCAACTGAAATTCTAAATTATTGCATGGATTCTTCCAGACAAAGAAAGAGCTGAAAGACCACTGGAGGAAGCACAGCCTGTCGACCATTGACCTGGACAGCGGGAAAGTGACCATCGACTTTAGGCCGGTGATCGACCATCCCCTCACGAACGAGGTGGAACACGTACCCCCAGTGCCGAGGGTCTACTGAGAAGAGAGGAGAGATAGGAAAAGCTGACGATAACGAGGTGAAGTAATTATGTTGATGGGATTATATTAGTTTTTATCGATTGAAGTGGTGTTTTATTATATTACTTGAACTTTGGTAAAATATTATGTTGTTGAAAGGATACTCTACATACCCCTGCGGGGAAAAGGCTTGTCTGTAATGTATAAAATTCATTCGCATTTCGCATCTACTTTATTTAGGTACCCGAAATACAGCTGCATATTAGCAAAACAAACCAAACCCCGCCTTGTATAACATCTGATGACCCACCTTACAACAAATCGATCGTCTCCCGAAATTCCTTGAATCACCGTCTGCCCCAAACATCCCTCCCCGTAACCTTTTATTTAACTTTCGACCCGCTCCGCTAAACGACCGGCGTAGTCTGACCCCGATGAGAACCCCACGGGGCTTACTCCGCAAACAAAGAAGGGGTCACAGTAAATTAGATAGCAGTGAAGTATTACTGTTTTTGTTTATTTAGAGGAAACCACTTTTTTTTAAATTTCACCTAGTTTTGAGGCGAAAGTGAGATTTATGGAGATTTGTAAAATTGCTACGAAAAACCTAGTAAAAATTAAATTCCAAAACCTAAACTTTTGCCTGGACGTATTAGTTACGTGTTTCTTTGAATTGGTAAATGCTTTTACTTATTGTAAGAAAGTTTGTAACGAATTTTTTTAAATAAATGACTTCATTTACACGAAAACACGCTATTTTTATAATTTATAGATTTAGCTGAAGATTTTAATGTGCGCTGAACAAAAAACGCAGTGAGAGTGTATGCTAAATCACGTCTTCCAAAAGTTTTTGATTGATATGTTTTTGATTTTTAGAACACCTCTGCTATTGAACTACAAAATATCAGTACGACAAGCAGCTTAGGTTTGTGTACTTTCGATGTATTTTTTCGTAGTTTTGCTAAATCAATAGACAGGCGTATGATAGCCCGCACCTTGCCCTCACGATGTTGGTAAGTGGCAGTTGCGGCATATTCCATCAGAGGACAATTTTGGCTGAAATAATGATGACGCAAGTTGACCCCAGAAGATGCAGGCAGTGTAACAGTGAGCACAAGTGAGCACTTAGCTCACTGTTGCATATCTACACTGTACAGAGGTCTTTCTATCTGGTCGTTTATCCCTGCGTGTGTGGTAGGAGGCACACCTTACCCTAATGCCAGGTGTTGTAGTGTTTTATCAAATCAATGTGTTAGCGATATCGACAGCCCATTAATTATATTACATGATAGTTTTGTAATGATTGGAAGAAATATCGCGTGACGAATGTTTACGTTCTTTTTACAACATTATTAAGATTTTGATGAAGTGTTGCCATAATGGTTACTTTTACTCGATGAGTTATCTCAATGAGCCTTACTTAAAAGTTACTTAAATGGATATTGTTCATGCATATGCTGGGACTCTTGGAGATATAAAACCCATTATCATCTTGGGGATCATAAAATTAAGTGAAATAAAAAAAAGTAATAGTGAATATTTAATTAAGAAAATCTTTAATAACGACACCAGAGGGCCACGTAAAATAAACCTACTGTGCCTGTGCCCTGATTGGAGTTCCTACTGGCTCCCATATTAATATTGCCGGAATATAGCCTAAGCTAAATAAATGGCGTCAGAATTCATCTTTGGGAGCGGTATGTAGTCAGTCGAGCTCTGAAAATATCCTATAACAATAGAGCGATGAAACAAGGCGGGAATCGAACTCACTACGAGTGGTTAGACTCTTAGCTTAGGCAATAAACATCGTAAGAATTTCTCTAAAAAAAAATTTTGTAAAAAATCAAAAATAATTAAAAGCAGTTACCCTCTCAGTATTTTCTTAAATGTCATTAAAATTCCCCTGTAGTGTAAAATGAAGAAGTAATCGCTTCGAGAGGCGTCAAAGGCCGCGGCTTAGAGGCGGTGCCCGCTCGACACCCTCCCTCGAGTTTCACTGAGCTTTACTAATTACCTAGCGATTAAGGGTACGATTGCGATTAGTCGTGAGTTAGTTACGATTGAATCGCAAGTGTACGGCTACGGTAGGATTTTGCGTCAAAAACCGTTTTTTTGTTATTTTGTTCCATGATGGTACTGAGATTTTTTTTCGCGTGTGGTCTGGATTATTTGCTCCAGAAACTTGCTCAATAGTTGACAGGTGTTCAGTGATAAAGAAGTCTGTAATTGTGTGTAACATGATACAAAGCTTTGTGCTGATCCCTAATAAATAAAGATGTACGACCAAGCAAGATCCATGATCCATAATGACGATGAGATCGAAAACCTGAGTGCAAGTAGTAAAAACGTTATTTCCCTTTTCGTGTTAGTTTCTATCTCTATGGTTCATTCCCGCTGTCCACTCCCAGCTCAGCCCCCACCGGTTGACAGTGACACAACTTGGTGGACGGTGACACAACTTTTGCAAAAATGTCCCACTGTCCCCAAGGTTATTCACACTGCAGCTATTAATCACCTTTTTTTTTACTATACGTTTGGTTCGTCATAATAATCGACTTGTTAAAAAAATATGCTTGACAAATTAATACCTACCTACATCCTTCCAAAAAGGTCCTGTTGCCCTAGTTCATTTGTAAATGGGGGTGTGGACAGTCTCACAATTTTTGCAATTTAGTTTCGAGGTCCACCTTCGGGGGAAAGTGGGACGTATTTGCAAAAGTTGTGTCACTCTCCACCGACGGGGCAGAGCTGGGGGAGGACAGCGGGAATGAACCGTTTCTATTACAAAGCTTTTATCATGTCAGCTATATTGAACGGCCACTGCTGAACATAGGCCTCCCTCAATGACCTCCACAAATACCCGATCTAAAGTGATCTGCATGCAAGTGTATCGTGGCGTAGCGTAGCTATATGTCCATATTGTTATTATTGCCTTACATTTATAACTAAACATTATTACTATTTTTCCTTATTTCTCCTAAGCGGCTGGACTTGGTTGAAATCTCTGGTCTGTGGTTGAAGTCTATATTTCAATAGGTTCTTGGATGTTTGAAAACACACTTGGACCTGGTAGGTAACGCTTCTGTCGGTATGTCTCACCATAATCTAAAGCGGTACGAAGTTTGCCGGGTCAGCTCAGCTAGTATTTATGTATATGTCTAATCCAAAGCTAAATATGTAATAAATATACTCAAGTATTTTTCTTAATTCCACATCAGTTGGCAGACAGACACGCAGCCCACCTGATGGTAAGCGATAACTGCGGCCTGGAATTTCATCTGGAAGCGTCGCTCAATGTGGCTGCCAGACTGTAGGCTCATCTGATCTTCGAGCCTTTAATTTCAAGTGAGTTATGGCGGCAGATTTAACTAGCCAGTCGGAGTTTGAAAAAGTCCTACCACCAACCAGACCCAAGGAATCCACGACCTCCGGATTTTATACCCGAGCGGCTTAGCCACTGTTCCAAGGAGGCGGTCAAAAGTATACCCACAGTATACCGCTATGGTTACAATATTACAATTTATGTAACATAAAAGTAATTACATTTATAAGCGTTATTCAAACATTGTACCTTACTTTCCTTTTTGCCACTCAAAGTACCTACATAAATATTTCTTCAAACATTTTATTGGAATCGTCGTCCCAACATTTACTTTTAAATCATTTAAGATTAAGATTATAAAGTAATGCATCATCATTCATCATGCATTACTTTCAAATCTTATTAGCACTATGGCAATAATATCCCTAGAGCACAAACGGAATTTGGCAAAAAAGCATCAAAAAAGTGCATCGCTGACAATTACGTAAAAATAACGAAATAAGAACGAGGAACAAAACGAAAAAAACATTGTTCTGTGATTTGTGTTTATTCGTTGATTTTGAAGGCAAACAACGAAACCAACCCGTAAATCACTGTTATCTATTATATCTAGTTAGAAATAGACTTTAAAATAATTCTATAACCACATCAAATTACGCACTTTCATAATAAAGGACACAAACAAAAATATATATTTATATATATATATATAAAACTCAAAGGTGACTGACTGACTGACTGACTGACATAGATAGCTATCAAAGCACAGCCCAAACTACTCGTGGGGACGACCGGGAATAAACCGTCGGATCGGGCTGAAATTTGGCATGCAGGTAGATGTTATGACTTAGGCATCCGCTAAGAAAGGATTTTGATCAATTCCCACGGGAACTAGAACCACGCGGGTGAAAACTGCGGGCGGCCGCTAGGTATTTAATAATCCACATTATATTTTGCACGAAAAAACGGCTTATTCTAATTTGAGAAAATTCAGATCCTAAAGGCAAATAGAAGGATTGACGTCTGTGATTTGTTTTAAAGAATTATTATGAAAGTAGCCTAATAAAATAGTAATGTGCTTATAGCTCTTAAGCTGCTAATCCGATTGTTATAAAACATAGCTAACCACCGCTATGAAAAAGGCTAACACCTCTATTTTTGTGCTAAATGCTGCTAATAAATGTGTGTTATGTAGGTACCCGGTCCGGGCTTAGTTAGAAAAAGCCTCTAAGCGGGACATGCGTTGCCCGTAATGCTACTACCTTAGTTCAAAGGTTCCAACAGGCTTGGAGGCCTTTGCCTCGCAGTGGGATATTAATAGGCTGATAGGTACTTAACTTTAGTTCTATCAGGTAGGACTGAGCAGTAAGACCACGGGCAACGCATGGAGTGAGATCCCGTGTTGTTCGCGACCCGAAAGTCGAATGTGGAACGCGTGCGTGTGGTGGCCCCGCCCGGGGGCGGTTCCACCGCGTCCGCCCGGGTCCCCCCGGCCCCCGCGACCCCCGCGGCCCCCCATCCACCCGCAGACCGGACGGAGCACCTCTCCATTATCTCAGTTTCCTGTCCGGGAGCGCCCGCCTTGCTCCGCCGATATATCGATTTGTTTATTTTTTTTCGCGCGCAAACAAGACAAATAGGTTGGACGTGGCCCTTCCGAGTGTCGTGACGACCGCAAAATGGACTCAAGTGGCCTGTGTCGAGTCGAATGAAGGTAAGGAGTGCGCTGCGACTTGCAGTTACCGTGTCATCTGCTATGTGATATTATTATAGTGATGGAAGGTAGTTCATACTTCAGTTTTACCAACCAGCTACCACTGGCCTAATTGTTTACTACAAAGCATCGTTTCTGAGCGAATTTGAATAGACAATGTTCATCTATGTTCTTTTCTATGACTCAACTTTTATTAAACCTACAATAAGAAATTATTAGGGGAATTATTTATAACTTAGCGACTGCTGATGAGATACTGTTTTAATAACTTAAGCGTATGAATTTGAGTGAGCGAAAAATTAACTAAAATGACGAATATTGATTAATAATAAAATCCAGAATGAGCTTAAACAAATTCATCCATTTCGGGTATTAAAATTACAAAGTGAGCGACTAAATTACTAAGTGAGCGACTAAATTACTTAGTAAGCGACCATTGCTATCACAAAAATAAGAAAACAAGAACGATCGGAGATGGAAATCGACTCGGATGGATAAAGGTTAGAAGGCTAAGGCGGAAGCGGTGCTACCAGCCCTATTTGATGTCCTACTGCAAGCCTTATTGAAAGCAAGTCGTCACAGGCTTGCCAAACGCGGATTGGTGAACACAAGCTCAGCTGTAGAAATTTGAAATTGATTCTGCTTGACTCGAAATATATTATAAATCCAGGGGCCCGAGATTACCACTGAATCACTTTGAACGGCAACTTGAACGACAAGGCGCGTTATGTGTAACTTTTTAATCTTCCAAAATTAAGTCTATTAACACGTTCATCACCAGTACGATTTTCATGAAGTCTTCTCAGATGCCGCCTACATTTTACGGTAGACTCGCCAGGCGAGTCGCCGGCACTGGAATAAGATTGGTCTATTCCCAGTCATTTACGTGAACTCACCAGCTAAGCTGAGCTAGTTTTATTGATGGGGATTTTTAGAAAAAAAAATAACAATCCCCACTGGTAGGGATTTGTCGGTGGGGATTTCCGGAATAAACCCACTGAACGTGTATAGAGTCGTATTTTTGTACTTTTTATAAATAGTAAATTTTTATTGACAGCCTTCATTTTTATTTGGTTCTAATGAAATAATTATTATTATATAATTATTATCCTTACAACATATCTTACAATGTAATTCTTAAGGACCTTATTACATCCATAATTATTATCATTCTACTTATTTTGTGTGAAAGAAAACTGAATGCATCACTAATATTGGCAATACTTTTTTCGCAAAGTGGCATTAGCTAATGTCAGATTTGGCCGTCTAATTAGAAATCCAAGAGATAATCTGTGCCGACGGCTTAATTTGCGCGCGATTTTGGGATCACCTAAAAATATTTGTGTACACAACTAAATACAATTATGTTTAATTATCACTCTGGATGTTTATTGTAATTGTGCTTTTCACAGCTCGGGATTGTGAACTACTCGTAATTCGCATTTGGGAGCGCGAATAGAGTATTGTGTTGTGATGTGACGTAGACTTGACTTCAATGCTATGCTTCAATGACTTTTGCAGACTTTTGCTTTAGCCATAGAAAAATTTTACTCACAAGACTTTACAATAAAATAGAACATAGACTAGGCTGATACTTAACTTTTTAAAGTATTTTGACTGCCTCCGGACATAAACGATGCTTCCTGGATGTGTATCCCTTAATGAAATAAGCCGTAGTGGCCACCATCGCGGCACTATCAGGTGGGCTTGTCTGCTAACTGTAACATGATTGTAACATAAAAAAGTATTTGTGTTACCTTCGTTTTTTTCTCATCAGTTGGTAGACAGGCACGCATCCTACTTGACAATTAGCAGCCATATTATTCCGTTGTGGAATTGGGAATTACCAGGCTTGTTAAATCTAGGATCATAGTCGAAGCGAACCCTGAGCTCCATACTAGATGCAATCGGGTACACTTTAGGATGATGATGATTCCGTTGTGGGACACTTTACCAAGAAGCGTCCTCAATGTGCTGCTATGTTCAAGCCTATGATTGAAAGTGTATTAAATGTTTGAGATGTTGTCCAATATTTATTTATGATACGGCTACTTTTTATCAACAAACCACGTAGTTTAGGCCTCGGGTAGAACCTAGTAGTTTAAATACTCAACACTGTGTTTGGGTAAAGGCTAAATGGCCTTTAACCACGCCAGCGCCGTGCCAAGCTCGTCAATCTTAGCTTGGATGTTTTACATAGAGATGCCGCCAAAATACCCGTATTACTGAGTTAATGCTTCCCCCGCTTCCTCTTGGCACCAGCCTGTAGCAGCCTATAGTTGACACTAAAGAGTAAGAATTTAAGGTGAGCGTACAAATGAAATTTTTAAGAAAAAGTAAAGTAAGTTTCAGTCCGACTGGCTAGCTACCACCCCCATAGGTGAAATCATCCGCCATAATAGCTCTGGCTGTGTTCCTGCAATATTAATGTAGGAGCCAGTACACTTGGAATCTAAGGCTCAAAGATCTGATAAGCCTACTGTCTAGCGCATCACATTGAACGACCCTTCCTGGTGAAGTGTCCCTTAATGGAATAGGTCGCAGTGACCGCTTACCATTAGGTGCTGCGTGGCTGATTGCCACGCATGTGTGCTGATGTTGTATATAATAAAAAAAAGTGGCGATGGGTCAGTTGTACCATTGACTAGTACCATTGATGGTATAAGTGATACAATATTTTATCAATGGAACAACTGACCCATCGCCAAAAAAGTAAACAGCCTATTAAATGTCACTGTAGTGCAAAAGCCTCATTGAAATGATGTCATCGTCACGATGTTGTGTACTGGCTTAACCGCCAAGCTTGCCAAATGCGGATTGATGATTAGAACATGAACATCCAGACACCGGACAAACACATTTGTGTCTGTCCATTATAAATGTTTATAAAGGAGAGACACAAATGTGTCGAAGAAAGGTCGAAGATCATTAAATGCATGCCTCCCTCAATAGAATAAATGGGCCGCAGTGACCGCGTGCCATCAGATGGGATGCGCACTTATCTGCCAAAAAAAACTCCCACAATTATTAAAGTTTATGCCAACTTCAACCACATGAAGAGAGCTTTCACTATAAAGTTATTAAGATTTCTTTCGCATCGACATCATAAAACCAGACAGTATATCTTCATATCCTCCCAGCCTTCTATTTAAGGTGCAATACTTTTTCCAAAATGCAAATCAGTGAGGTGTTCACAACACGAAAGTACACTGCGCGCCAAGTAAAAAGATAACGCCAGTTTTAGTTAGGTACGCAAATGTATTCCCCTCAGGCACCATCTAGTATTAACATAGGGGTATAAATTAACCGTTGTACTTGACTCGCCGTTGTGTACTGCCACATGTATAATATTCGCATAAATCAGGTGGGAATTAATTATTGCAGACTGTACTTGCATGTCAAGACGTGGAAATGGGCTAGTGTGTGATGTGTATTATACATTCGACGACGAATTTAGGTTAGGAAGGCTTAATCTTAAAGATTGACCAACTCTGGATTTTATTGTAGTGTTTAATTAAAAATGTTCAAATACTGGCGGAGTACTAACTTACTTCCATAGTCCGGTGGGATAGTTGACATGATAGACAAGGTATCATACATAGAGTGCATTACGTGCTGTCTGTTACCTAACACGGTACCCTTCCAAATTGTAACTGAGAATTTTCCGTACAGAAAAAGTAAATTTCACTAAATAATGCAATGGAGTCATTACAATGATCTTATTCATTATGTTGTAGTGTTCCAATGTTTCAAAAAGCAATTAGTGAAAAAAGTGAAAATACACTTATTTAAACTTTCTACTCGTAAAATAAAATTATGATTTATTAAAATACTGAAATGTACCTACATCAAAATAACGGTCTATTCCCAGGTGACCATCGGCGACAGTTTGAGTATCCTCTGGTCACCCGCGAAAATGATCACCTAGGTGATCATAGGCTACTCCAATTCAAATTATTATTTCGGTATACTAATTGCACAGCAAAGGTTAGGTTAGCATTTCAGTTTTTTTTATGTACATTTCAGTATTTTTGGATGTGCAGTTAAATACCTACAAGCCATTTAATTATCATCGCGTGTTTAAATACTAACCTTTATAAGTGACAAAGTTGCAGTTAAATAACTTTTATTTTTCTTCCTTTTATCTAAGTACGCGCGCATTATCAATCAAATCAAAATATTCTTTGTCCATGTAGGAATCATAGATGAACTTATGAAATCGTCATTAATATAATCAATGGCACAGGCTGACTACCACCGGCTTCCTTATGTTGATACCAATCGAAAAGTCCACCCAACATAACACCACCCATCAATATCCTTCACGCAAACCCTAAAACAAATAAACGCGACGCTCGTGCATCGGTATAAATCATGTTCAAAGTAAACAGAAATATCAATGTTTACCTCATTGAAAGAACAACCCGAGTTGGCGATTTCACGGTCGATTTGTCCCGTGATAAGTGACCGGCGTTCCTTCACTTTGTTCGGCGGACGCGTGCAGGGTTGATGTAGTGGAACACCCGAGTGGGGGCAAACCTGGACGTAGATGAAGTTTTCGGCAGTCCGAGAGTTTGGTTTTGCGAAGGTTGTGTTAGATTCTGCAATTGTTTGTTGGCGACCGATCGATGAAGGAAAAAGCGATTGAATGAAGTATGGTCTCTGTGTACTGTAATCGAAAGTGATGATTTTTAAAATCTTGTCATGGAGTATTATGTTTTATTTTTTATTTATTGTTCTCAAAAAATGTATTACAGAAAAATCCAATTTCGAGATTTGCCAAACTCCTGAGCAGTTTGTCGGCAGTCGTTCTCGTGAATCTTAACTACATATTTTAAATGTTTTGACTCGCATGCACTTACTACTATACTTAATCGATAGTACATCATGCCTCACATCTTTACCTCAAAATAAAACCGGCATATTATCTGGCATATAAAATGCATCTTATACGAATGTATTAAAAATAGAGTTTCAATTGATAGAAGAAACAGAAATGGTTGACGTCTCTGATAGGAAGCGCTATTATAACTTTTAGGAATACCTAGGCTTAATATAGTAAAAAAAATATCGACAGAGAAACAGAAATATACATAGAAATAACACAATTAACACAAAAAATGTCGTTTTGTCAACACAATAAACTTGAATCCTTGAATGTTGGGGTTGGCGACTCTTGAAGATAGAAGTACATAATGTAGTAGAAAGATATTATTGACTTAGAGACTTTGTAGCGGACAGTTGGTCATATCGTGTCCTTGGTACTAAATAGCTCGCGTGTCTGTCAGTGTGTAATACTCGGAATTCGAACCACTTTCTTCGTTGCCCTTATTAAATCTATTATTTGCAGCTTCCTCATCCATTTCACAAATTGAGGTAATTCGTCACTTAACACGTGGTTCAATAAGTCCCGAGACTAAGTACTAAAACAAGGTTTTTTTTATAAAATTATTTTTTATTCATCAACGTAGTCTCCTCCAAGAGCGATACAGTCTTTCCAACGCTTTTCTAACTTTTCTATCCCATGCGTGTAGAACGATTTGTCCTTGGCTTCAAAATAAGCCTCCGTTGCTGCGATAGCTTCACTATTTGAGTCAAATTTCTTATCCTGGAGCGTTTTTTTGAGATCTGCAAACAGCCAGTAATTGCTGGGGGCCCAGTCTAGCGAATAAGGGGGATGAGGAAGCAATTCAAAGCCCAATTCATTAATTTTGGCCATCGTTCTCACAGACTTGTGACAAGGCGCGTTGTCCTGGTGAAAGACCACTTTCTTTTTGTTCATTTGATGCCATTTATCCGCAATTTCGTACTTCAATCGCTCCAATAATCACATGTAATAGTCACTATTTATATTTTGCTTCTTTTCAGAGTAGTCGATGAAAAGTATTCCATACGCATCCCAAAATATAGACGTCATAACCTTACCGGCCGATTTCTGAGGCTTTGGCCGCTTCGGGCGGCTTTCACCAGCCGCTCTCCACTCCGCTGACTGCCGATTGGATTCCGGAGCAAAATGGTGTATCCATGTTTCATCCATTGTCACATACCGACGTAAAAAATCCTTTTTATTACGATTCATCAGAGCCAAACATCGCTCTGAATCATTGGCACGTTGTTCCTTTTGATCAGCTGTAAGCAAACGCGGCACCCACTTGGAAAAAAGCTTTTTCATGGCCAAATTTTTATGTAAAATAGTAAAAACACTACCAGCTGAAATCTTCACCATCTCGGCTATCTTGCGCACTTTTATCTTCCTATCTTCCGTTACGATTTGGAGAACTTGGTTAATATTTTGTTGAGTCACTGCTTTATTTGGACGACCTGAGCGTTCCCCATCATTTGTGTCCATGCGACCGCGTTTGAATTCGGCATACCACCGACAAATGGTTGCTTTAGAGGGAGCTGATCCCGCATAACATTTTATAAGCCATTGCTGTGCTTCAACGGTATTTTTTCCCATTAAAAAACAATGTATTGTCAACATGCGAAACTCGTTTTTTTCCATTGTATCGAAACTACAAGCGTAACGTCACTTAAATGGCTGCAAAATAAATATTTTAATGTTCCATTTTTAAAAAGTTTATACATATCTTTTATTTAAGGGCAAGAACTTTTTAAAAATTAAAAGTGTTTTTAATATAATGCGCCATTTCCAAGTTAGTCTCGGGACTTATTGAACGATCTAGTATGCTGTTTGAATTCTATTGATTATCAGCTCATCGTATCAGCTATCGCAGTTCAAATTAATGAGGATTTGGTAAATATTTTAGTGAAATAATTAGGTAAATAATGAGTCCAGCTATTATATTTGAGCGACTGCCAACCAAGTAGCCCTTGACAAGGCTTGCTATGACTTTGCAGATTTCCTCATGTTTTTTTTCGTCACCGATGAGCTAATGCCACATACGCAACGATTCGATAGATGCGCGCCTAGGTTGATATCATCGACCTCACACATTTTAAGCGACGATCGAAACCACTCTGCTAACACAGCTATATTTATAAAAATAAATATAAAAGAGATTTTCTGATTGTGTGATTGAACATGGCTTAGAATTTCTTACTACCTATGCCAAAATTGTTTTCCATTTAATTTAGTGGGACGAACGGGAATTCTTATTTTTACTTCCCGTTCGTCCCACCATCTTTCCAACTGAACTTGATGGTGGGACGAACGGGAATTCTCATGTTGGATTCTTAACGGAATGTTGCTTCTACCTCGTATCTTTTTATACCTACGACTTTATTAATATCATTAAATTTACTATGAGGGCGCCTCTTAGCGTCTCTCCTTAGCCAGGAAACATTATTATAACCTCAGCAACTTCTGTCAAGAAATGACGTAGATAATAGCCCGCTTCCTACACAGTTCTTGTAAAACTTATCACGTGGTATCGGCACAGGTTGAAGGCCAGTGGCCAGCGGACGGCGACGGATATAATAAGGTAATGTGCCGACATCCTGCGCCCACGCCGCTCTGATAACGGTAGCTCCGCGAACATTGATATCAAAATAATGCAAATATCACTTTTGAAACTTTTGTATCAGTAGTCGCCTTGTTGGTAGTTCGTAATTTCAGGGTGGGTAGGGGAGTAACGGGAAAAAATTGTTTGTTGGTCCGCATTGTAAGTGTGGTGATTAAACCAGTACCCATCATTGTAATGATGGGGAACATTATTAGGCTGATACTTAAATATTTTGTTATTTTATTGACCTGGTGGTTATTGTTGGAAACCAACGAAAGATACTTGATAGTATTATAGTTTGGAGGAAGATGAGTGCAATTTAATAGGACCTATAAACCGCACATATACATTTTTGTAAGCTCGTTGGTGACGCGAAACATTGTGAGGAATTTTTTTAGGAAATTGTAGCTATGGCTACACAGATATTTGACTGTGTAAGTTTCCTTGGATCCACAGAAATCTAATATTTAGATTTCTGTGCTTGGATCATAACCCAATAGATCTGGTTCCTCTGTTAAGCGTTACGGAGTTTCAATGGAAGTCTCTGCAATGCAATAACTGGACCCACCAAACCCTGAAGCATGGTGAAACGTAACAAAAGCCTAAAACTGTCATTTAAGATATTTTGTAAAATGTGTTACTATCTGTTAGTTTCACCTCTATTTTAAGCTACAAATCGGTTAAACCTTCAAGTGTATAACACAATTCTGGATGCATCCGTCGTCCCTCACATTCCCAACCTGAAGTGTAATTGGATTTTTCAAAGCGCATCTCCAATTTTAATTTCCCACTCGCCGGTGCATTTCCATTTTCCACGTCATTCTGAGGCTATTTTTTGTTCCGCATGTCATTCGCTTTGGAACTTACTCGGGAACTATTCTCTCAACATCTCAATTCACATTCAGAGCAGAGTGACACATGAGATAGTAATAATTAGCCTAGTTATTAAAAGGAGTGGAATTCTCTGTCGGGGATCTATCTTTCCTACACATTACAACTTGGAGCTCTTCAAGGCCAGAATTAACGGGCTTTTCCTAAGCAAGCAGCTCCATCGTAGACCGCATAGTTGTTTAACATCAGGCAACTTTGTGGTCAAGTGCTATCCTTATTTTATTTAGCATTAGAAAGAACGAAATTTAGGTATTTTATTATATGCACAAATTTGTGTCAAGCGAAAATATAACTTTAAAATGTCAAATTATTTTATTCACACACTTCCGATTCTAATTAAAGCCATTATTGTGATCGTTGATTATTATTTTCAATATTTAAATACTTAATTTTCGATTTGTACAACAAAAAGAATAATTTAACAGAAATTAACTAATCATCGTAAAAAGTTTGCACTTTAAAAGACCTCAAGAAGCAGCGATTGTAAACATGAAACGCAAAGATTGACGAAGAAGACCCGCGCGCCCCTAGCGGCGAGATTTAGAAGTTGTCTAAGAAAGTTGTAAAAGTGCTTGTTTAACAATCCTTTTTAAATGTATATTAATAAGCAATTCGGTTGTAATTAAATTTATTTACGCTCTATTTTTCTCTTCTTGCCTCTTCAGGTTCATTCAATCATACGAAAAACTTACTCGGTGAAAGTTATTATAAATCGTTTACATCATCGGTTTAACTTTTTAGTCATCATTTCAGCCGAAAGACGTCCACTGTTGGACATAGGCCTCCCCCAAGGATCTCCAAACCGATCGGTCCTGCGCCACCCACGTCCAGTGGATTCCGGCGACCTTAATAAGATCATCGGTCCACCTTGTGGGAGGCCTACCACGGCTGCGTTTTCCACTACGTGGCCACCACTCGAGGACAGTCCTTCTTGCAATGTGGCCTGCCCACTGCCAAGTAAGGCTCGCAATTCTTAGGGCAATTTCGGTGACCTTGGTCCTTCTGCGGATGTCACCATTTGTGATGCGATCACGCAGGGAGACTCCAAGCATAGCCCTCTTCATTACCCTCTGCGCGATTTTAGGTTTTTGAGTTTGCCTGTGGCACATTGTAAGTGGCCACGTTTCAATTCCATAGGTCATCGCTGGCAACTCACACGTATTAAAGAATTTTGTCTTGAGATACTGCGGTAAACGGGCCGAGAAAACACTTCGAAGCTTCCCGAACGCTGACCAGCCGAGTTGGATTCGTCAATCGATCTCTTTCTGGAAGTTGGATTTACCAAGTTGGACTTTTTGGTCCAGGTAAATGTACTCGTCTACAACTTCCAGTGTTAACGTGTTCCACGTCTTTCCCAACTTTTACAGGAGTGGGTACGACATGAAAGTTCGATATAATTTTCGTCTTTTCCATTTTCATTTTAAGACCCATTTATAATAATAATAAATTTATTTATTTCTAGAACACTTAACATTTAGAAACAATTATCTAGCGGCTTTTGCACTAAGCATATTTGTATTATAAGCATGTATTGCAATATCCAGACTATATTTTACAAAACAATAAACAGATGGACGCAACTCAACAGTTTCCAGTCTCAATCTTTTTCCTTTTCAAAAAAAGGGAAAAGATGACAGCATTAAGTACGTGTGGGCATGTATGTGTGTGTGGAAATGGGCGTGTACATTAACTTGTTGAGACACTTTTAAAACATGCCATAAAACAAAGTCTTGTAAAATGAAACGCACTAAAAGAGTTAGTACCAGTAAATTATTCTTAAGTTGGTATTTGTTTTGTAATAAGGAAGGTTTTAAATTATAGTTCGGACTTGGTACCTGTACTAGTTAGTACAGTTTTAAACCTGTTCTAGCGTATTTTTTTGTAATAAGAGGGAATAAAGATTTTAAAATGGCTACAATAAAAAAGTTAGTTTCAGAAGCCTTCTGTCGTATTTCAGCAAGTAATTGGATGTCATCCATCCAGCAATTCCAGTCCAGCATGTTATTAAAGAGCAAGAAAAGATGCTCCGCTTAGATACATCAATAGATAATACTGTGGAAAAGTTTGCTATCGTTGTAGGAGTAATCTGATTCTTCAGATTCCTCTGAAGATGAATAAAGTTTTCAAATTAAATCTAGTTTGTTTTATTTATCTGATGCACTACATATTTCAAATAGCTTAAATTTGCTCTCAACTCAACATCATCTTCTTCGTTAGATATTTTTTCAAATACTGAGACCGTCTATACGGAACCTTAGTGACGTTTGATGTGGTGATGTTGTCACAAACAATCAATATCTAGATCCAGAGTATCATAAATCGTTTGAATCCTCTTAACCATTATGATCAATACTTGATCAATATTTGATCAATATTTGCTTGTAGAAAATGTTTACGACCACTGCTTCTTAGGTGACCAAATTTCTAATGCTAAATAAAACGGGGTTATAGCTTAGTACAAATATATAAAAAACAGTAATAAAAGGATGTTTTATAAAGATTAATTAGTAATTCGTTTTAGAATGACCTATCCTCAGCAGGTGATGTTTCTATAATAGCTTCCTGGTGAGGTTTTCCTCAGATAAATTAGCCTTGGTTTGATGCTTAACAGATGCAAGTGGTGGTGTCTGTCACCTTGCTGAAGTTATAAAAGAAATAGCTCATCAACCTACCCTAAATTATGTCTGAAAGTCCCAATTGAAATAAACATCTATGCGATGGACATTTAATATAATATAAATAAATATATTTTATTTGTATTTTTATGTTAATCAAATAAAGTAACTTACTTTTTTTAATTCAAATTGCATTGATATACCCATACGGTAGTCCTTTACTTAGGGGTTGTCTGGTAGAGATCGCTTCTAACGATAAGACCTATATTGTGCATTTTTGTTGTTTTTATTGTACCTAATTTTTATATGTTTTTGAGTGCAATAAAGAATATTTATGTTAGTTATGTTATTAAAACGGAAATTGGTTGTAGTAATTTTACTCATTAGAGTTGAGGTACTGCTTCTGCACGTATTGTATTGTAGTAATTGATTGGCCACGATCATTTTGAGTCTGGAAGTAAATTTAAATGATTTTTTGAGCGAGTTGTGAGTGACGCACCTGACTAGACCGAACCAAAGCACTCAAAGGAAGAAGATCTTGGCTTCATCTTCGATAAGTTTGCTAAGAAATCCAGCTCATTGAAGACTTGAAGAGTATATCTGGATGGCAGGCCAGTGGGCCGTTTGGACGGAAGCATCCAGCTACGAACTGGCGGTGGACGAATCGGGCAGTAAATATAAATTGGTTATGCGACTGTTTCCCTTACGCTCCTGGGGACTGGTCCATGTTGTATACGACATCGCAATTTTTTTCACAATGTTGAATTTTGTAAAACGATAATCTATGAATTCGCTGTTATACCTATATTAATGCAAAGTTCAACAATTATTTGGAAACACTGACTATAAGAAGCTGTAACATGACATTCAGCTGCATCATACAGATAACTGGAGCATAAGAAATAAGTAAATAGGTATTTTATTTGAATTGTTAATCAAAAGCATATTTAAACGTTATTACGTAATAACCAATTCGTGCTAATTTCTATTACCGAGACTTTTTGAAAAAAAAATTATTAACTTGATCAATAATCTAATTTTTATGCATTTTTGTACAACAAAATTATGCATATTTTATACATTAAAATTGGATTATAACTTAACAAAAAACAATTTAAAATAAATTATTTAAATAATATGAATGAATAGCGTGAATGAACTCTTTATTACAATAAGTAAGAAACGAACGAAAGATAATTCATAGATAATTAATTAAACACAAAAATTGACAATTTAATAAATAATAAAGAACTATTATAACATTCATGAACGACTAAACCAGGTCGATACCACACACGGCCCTGTGGTTGGGGGCCTTAGAGTACCTCCACCGTACTCCCCGGCGTGGGGTAAGAATCCCCAGACGGGGATCCCAGGGATGTTGGTGCGAAGGGTGGGGAACCTTCGTACCTTTAGAGCATCCCTGAGTATGATGGCAGTGTGGGGTGGCCTCACACTGCCAAGTGCCATGAGGAAACGGGGGAGGCTACGCTCGCTTCTCCTGAGGAGCGCTGCACTAAAGCAGCAGAGCTCAGCTGGTGGGGGGGCAATTGTGTGAATCTCAACATAGAGCAACCCGGCCCCCCAGCCTGTGCTTGAGAAGGCCACAGTGGAGTTTTAGTCAGTACCCCCAACATAGGGCAACTCTGACATAACCTCAGCTGCTCCCCCCAAGCGGCTGGGGTATCCATAAAGGATTTCTCCACTATAAAAAAAAAAAAAAAAAAAAGGTCGATACCACAGTTAGACTACATATAAACAAACCAACCAAACAAAAATAATCTATATCTCCTGCACTACTTTGCCGGATGAGATCAATTTGAACACAAGCACTCAGCCGCACGGGCGCGCGCAGTCGCCAGAAGGACACTGAAATGATCAACGGGGATCGCTCGCCAAGACTGACGGCTTGAGTGATGGTGCGCGAGTGATAGTGAACAACGCGCGGTATCACTAGCATGTGATACCACTACGGCCCCACCACGGACGACGCCAGGACCGACC
This sequence comes from Mecyna flavalis, assembly GCA_949319885.1. Classification (NCBI taxonomy): domain Eukaryota; kingdom Metazoa; phylum Arthropoda; class Insecta; order Lepidoptera; family Crambidae; genus Mecyna; species Mecyna flavalis. The sequence goes on from OX439425.1 coordinate 2,759,489, forward strand.
CCAAGCGAGCGAAGAGAAAACGCACTTCCGATATGAGGTACCGCCTCCTATTTTATTCGTGACGCAAATCTGGGATTATTCTCTGGATCTCATAGAATAATATTTTTGCTAAGGTTGGATGAGGCTAAATTACGAAATATCTTGGGAATTTTAAATTCAAACAAAAATAAAGTAACTGGTAACTTTACCAGATACGTGCGTACGTGCTACTGACTGTGTACTTACAGTGTGACAAAAATAGTGATAATTATAATATAATATTCTGAAGTACAAAAATCGCCAGTAAATAAGAGCTTTTCTAGGCTTTTTAATTATGGCGCTGCGTTATAAATATGTATTGATACCGCACCATTTAATATACTATACCTCATAACTAGGACTCAAACAATTTCAGTCACAAAACATCGAGAAAATTCAGAAAAAAAAGCAAATCTACTTTTGTCAATCTAAACTAGCCATCGAACCCAGTACCTTAAACACTCAGTTTTATATAGTTATATCGCTCTGTTGATATGATGACCTTATTTACGTATGAACTGAAACGGAAGACTAAATTGAAACAGAGTACCTACAATCTACATGTAAGGTTAATTACGCGTTTTATTTATTTCACTCTAGTTGCATTGTAATAATGTGCTAGCCAAATGGACAGTTACAAAGAAAATCAATCAACGGGTCGCTGGCCACTGCTAGACATAGGCCTCGACATTATTTTTTTAACCACGAGCTTAAGTCCACGGTCCACCTGATAGTAATAGATACTTTTAACACTAGAGGCATCACTAGCGCGTCGGAGGAGGATGTTTTTAAGCACCGTCACAGAATTTATAATAGTACTAAGCACCGTATTGTTACCGGCAAAGTTCTTTACCATCGGTCGACGGAGTAGGTGAAATTTCGCGCATGTGCACTTGCGCGTGACCAATAACGCGCGCGAATTTCCCGACGCCCGCGTGCGCTATTGGTCAGAGGTATGCTTATGACCAATAGCGCGCAGGCATGCCAAAATTCGTGTTGTGCGCAATCCCCACCCGATATTCAAGAAGTTCTCCGGGGCCTGTAACTGCAGGCGAGCGAGACCTGTGGTCGTGTGTGGTACTCGGGACTGAAGATGTTTGTTCCGCTAACTAAAAAACCTCTAATTTCTTATATAAAGACTAGCGGCCGCCCGCGGTTTCACCCGCGTGGTTCCCGTTCCCGTGGGAATTGATCAAAATCCTTTTTTAGCGGATGCCTACGTCATAAAATCTACCTACATGCCAAATTTCAGCCCGATCCGTCCAGTGGTTTGGGCTGTGCGTTGATTGTTTCTATGTCAGTCAGTCAGTCAGTCACCTTTGAGTTTTATATAAATAGATTGTATTTTTAAAGTTGACAATATTGTAAGATTGTTGTTTAAACGTCATCAAAATTTATGTACCTATGTAGGTATAATTTATTGAACGGGTCAGTTGCATATCTCCCAACGGAACTGCGTTGGAGATAATGTCATATGCGGTTCGTACACTTTCATTACGTTTGGGTAATCAGAAGTGGTAAATTTCACGGTCACTGTTGTATCACTGTGTTTTCTATCCCCTTAGGTTAATTATAGGAAGTGTTAATTAGCGCTACTACTAGTTATTTACCCTTTTAATATTCCTATTGTTGACATAAGTAATGACCTGATGTAATATAATAATATGTATTTAAGTATTTGTGGTACGTTACTTGTTTCTGATACCCATAACGCAAGTGTCAGATATTTATTTATACAAAAAAAACTCTGTATATAACTCTTGTTTACGATTGAACCATGTGCGTATATTATATTATGCGCTTTGTATTTGTATATGTGAAAGGTATAATTATTTCTGCTATAATTATTGTAATTGCATAAATTTGAATACTCTCCTCTTACTTTATTTTTAGTCATTGCACCCTGTTTTATTTAGGTCCTAAATCAGTACAGATACGTCGTTGTAATGTAAATATTTATTATCCCTCTTCCAGCTTCTTATTTTTAACTTCTGGATAGTCCATGAAACACACCATCCAACGGGACGAGAAATACCTACAGTGAAACTAAATGATCTAAATATCAACAAATAGTTTTATTAATATTTTCGTTACTTAATTATAACTAAAAGATGTATCTTTCTGATACACTGTTCATTAAAATGAAAACATTTAAAATCTAGAGTATGTAACTGATATAAATTTTAAATGTTTTGTTTTTGAACAACTACATTGTCAATTTCATAAATGCCAATATTTTTCATATTATGTAGTACATAATATTTCTATGTATTATGTACACTAATTGTAATTTTGTAATCTTCAAAATGATTAGGCTAATAGATTTTCAAATTTTTTATTGAAATGAAATGAAATGATTTATTCTGCAACTAGATTTAAAAAAATACTTTTGTACGTCAATTTTTTTCCCTACCAGCACTTCGACGTCAATAGCATGTTGAGGAAAGAAGTGCCGCAAGAAACTCAACAGTTTTGCCTAAATTATACATTACAAAAACATTACAAAATTAATTTATGTCAAATAATAATGCCCATACAAAGGATTAGGTATGTCATTAGCATTTTTTGTTTCAGGGTTGACATCCGCGGACTGAAGTGCGCATCAGCACTCCGCAAGGTTGCGATGTACGAAAGCAGCTGCTCCTACGCCGGAGCTTTGGAGCTGAAGCGGAGTGCCCTCAAGGAGGAACCCTGGCCCACCACGGAATGGCCGCCGTACCGCCTCCACCAGTCCACTTTCGAACAACTCAAGCAGAGCGTGGAAAAAGCGAAAGCCGCCTTGCAGGACAGATCTGGGTTGCTGAGCTCGGCGACTGCGTTTGGAGACTTCTATGGAGGACAGTTGGGACAGGACACGACGGGAGCTGGACTAGGCTTTGGCAGGACAAGGACAGATGACTCCATGCTGGGGTCGATTGAGAAGAGCAAAAGTTTAGGTGAGTGTGTTTCTTAACTATACTTATATTATAAAAAAGAAAAAAATCGATGGTTTGTTTGTTTGTATTGAATAGGCTCCGAAACTATTGTTGTTGTACTGATTCTTTCACTATTGAAAAGTACATATCCCCGGGTGACATATGATGTTGTTCAATATTTAAAGGTAGGTTGCGTTGCATTGCTAATTTAGAAAATTTGTTTCTCTAAATTATCTAAACCGGTTATCGCACTAAGAACTTTAAGTAATAAAGTATCGATATTTTGTTGAGTTGTCTGTAAAAAAACACTCGTTAGCATAAGTTTCTGCCGCGAAAAACTAGGCAAAAATACGAGAAAAAGAAAAATAATGTCAAGGTTTGGTTCTAAGGTATTTTTCTCGTTTTAATAATATTCAGGCAATCCTTTATGCAGATTGTACCGCCCCAGACAGTCAAAACACCTAATCTCGTCTACAGTACCATATCGCGCGAGGGAGAAAACCCGACCGTACCAGCCTCCGTCACAAATGCGTTTTCCATTTTGAAAGCGCCCCACAAATCTGATGATGACATTTTTATTGAAATCTCCCTCACCATCTAGAAACGCCATAAACGTAACTCGATAAAAAAATTTACACCCTCAGTATTATCATGCTTTAAGTTCCATTGTACCCAGATATCTCTAGCGAACAAAGAATAATATCGATTACTTCACGTGTACCGGCACCCGCTTGATAATGCCTCCTGAAACATCGACTATAAGGTCGACATTACCGAGGCCAGAGGTAACGTTGAACCCTTCTAGCTTAGCTCCGGAATGTAGGTATAAAGAGACAGGGAGAGGTGGGGGACATCTTCGTTCAGATAACAATCACAGGGGCGTGACGGCAGTCTCCCTGTTGCTATGACAACGCACCCGCCCACTAAGGATCATCGCGGAGAAATAGTGGAAATAAAATTATATTATCTGTGGGAGTTCATTATTCGAGGCAGGCTTAACGAGAGGAAACTCTTGCAGTAGGAACGCATTCGATGCAAATTTAAAGGGAAATAACGATCAACGGGCCGCTCTGCTGTTGTTTACTTTGAGATTTTCCCTTCGGAGTGTTTGGGACTTCATTTAAATTTATTCGAAATTATTTCTAAGTGTGCCTTTTGAAGATGGGGTCGGGAATATTGGAACAAAGGGTTGGCCTCCATTCTTACGTATATAAGGTTTATGATTCGTTTAAAAATCACTTTTGTGGCTCAGTTTTAAAAATGAGACTATGGAATGCGCCATGACGCTTTAGGGTTAAAACTAGTAAAGCCTGAAAATGGTTTCTATATTTTGTTAAGAGACTATATTATACTCGTATAACATATTGACATACGTCGTAACTACAAAAAAAATTTTTTCATGTCTTGATAAACCGATATTGTTTTCATGTCATAACCACCAATCTCTCACCATAAATACGTTAGTACTATTATAATATATTCTGTGCCAAAAATATGTTGTCATTAATAACTAATAGGTACATACTAAGAGTAATTAAACGTAAAACGTAAGTTGTATAACGATCACAAATGATTAACGTGGACACTTGAATCCCAGAATCTATTTAATAAAAAATATATCACGTTTCTTTTAAATTTCTTTCAGAATTCGACCGACCCCTTTGTTCTGAAGTCAGCGAACGCTTTAAAAGAGTTGCCAACAAAAAAAAATGTAGATTTATTTTCATTATTAAATGCTCCGATGTCGGTCAAGAACAAGTTGGAATGGTGCCACAAAATCTCTGTTCAATTAATATTGTAAAAGAAAAGCATGATTCAAAGGTTAATTTAAAAATAAGCAATGAAGATAATAAATAAATAATAAATACCCACAGAACAATTTTCTTGTGCTGTGATAGTACCTTAATTTGCAAATACAATCTATCCATTTAACAATAGAGAAAAAACAGGACAAACATTCATCTTCCAATCATATTCAAAAAGATTATTTTATTTTAATTAAATCTTTTTGCAGTTCTGAGCTCTTTTATAAATTTGTAAATTTAATTTTTAACATTGAACTACAATTAGTTACTAGCGTAACTCAATATTTTTTAAGTTCTGTAACTACTAATATGTGTGCTAAACCACTCTCAATCCCTTTAGTATTTTTCTAAAGTTCATATTGTTCTCATTTATTCAATTTTTTATACTACAAATGTGGCATCAAGCCTACCTACTGTCCGCCTGATGGTAAGCGGACATCGTTACATATGGACAATTGTTAGCGCACACAGGTTCTGGGGTGTGAAGGTGAACACCCTACGGTCAAAACGCTCAATATGATTTTAAAATGTTGTCTAAATGTCAATACAGAAAATTTTCCCCTATAGACATTTTTTACTTATTTCAGTGGATAGATCCACTGAAATAAGTAAAAAATGTACTCCCGAACAATTTACTCAACCGAGACCTCTTCCGTGGTAACCGGAACGTCGTCCATTCCTTACAATCCTATCTGGAAGCTCTTTTTATCGCGAGGAGCTCTTTGCGCCTGCTCCGACGAAAACTTGGCTAATTTGGAATCGCCTCTTTTGAAGTTATGTTGTCCGCTTGCTTTATTACTTTTCATTTTCGTAGCTTGATTTATCATTTTCCTGCCTTTACACGATAAGCAGTGCAACATGTTTCTTCCTTTCGCTCACTCTTATCAGCTGTCAATTCTGCATTCACTACTTTCATGTCAGTAGTTTCCGAAATCCATCCATCTTTTTTTCGATCTGCCTCTGTTTACATCCCCAGTCTGATACCAATAACACAAGACGTGTTTAAGCATTTTACTTTGGGTTCAGATGAATGTCTGTGATTTGGTCCAATATTTATAAAAATACTTATGTTTCACATCAATAAATGGCACATGAAACAAAGTCAAGGAAGGGATCTTATTACGTGTAACATGAACCAAGAACAAATACCTACAGCGTTCGCTAATGTTGAATTAAAAATCTTATAAAGTCCCAGATCCCAATCAGCGAACCGTGTCTTTATTTTGATAAATAGCTGTTACAATACTAGAATGCTAATGGGATATTAGCATTCCTGGACTGGGGTGGACGTCGAAACACCCCGTCCAAATCTTACTCGTTATGACTGGTATTAACATTTATTCATTCCAACCCGTTGTTAACACGAAAATGATTGCTTGCTGCCCCTACTTTACACCTTATCTGATGGTAGCATCTAAACAATCGCTACTCGTGTTTTGAGTGAAAAACGTTTGTACGTCTGTTCGCAGACGGCTTGTGAAGGGTTAGCTTTGCATGTTGCCATTTATGAAATGTAAAAACTTATTTTGTTCACTGGAAATACCTGATTGAGCTGTACGTTGTGGACTGAGAATGTAGCATTCTGTTGTATGTAACAAAATAAGTTGTTGCTTTGTATACCTACCTAAGATATTTGCATTGCATGCGGAATTTTGACAGTTTCTTTTGTTATCCTATTCGATGAAAGATTTGATGGTTTATCCCCGCACGGTTCAAACATTTGTCTAGGTCTGTTTGTCACTATGTGTAGTAATGTTTGTCTGTTGTTTCACACTTTAGCTATGCTTAGAGTCAAGACGCTGTGTGGATTTTGTCTAGGGATCATTGGACTACTGCGACACAGAGCTGTAGCACCTAATTTTTTTTTTTATTACTTACATATTATAATAATAACTTCTTTTATTACTTACTTATAATTATAACTTACAAGTTCACAATATTAACAGTGTCTGGGGTCTCCTTTTAAGTATTATACTTTTGTTAGGAGACTCCCGCTATTTCTAGAGATACAATACATAAAATATAATTCCCATCCTCAGTATTTGTTTAGGTCTATTCTGCGCTCAAGTGCTATAGTCACCTCCTGAGGTATACGACGATGGGGACGGGAGAGGTAAGTAATGGACAAGCCGCCATCAGTCCATCTAACTAGTGAATGGTTCACCTCCGCCGTCTTGCCCCGCGCATACCTCAGAAGCTGACTACCACATGGGCGCGGACTTCACATGCCAACTTATCTTATCATCATCTTCTCAGCGTATTCACGATTGCATTCAGTATGGAGCCAAAGGTCCTGTTCGACTATAATCCTTTAATTGGCAAGGTTGGTTAATATAATGAAGTGATTGTCATCTCTCACCTCAGTAACCCTCCAAGGTAAACCAGACCTACTTGGAACATTGTCAGGACCAACGGCTTAACATGACAGTTTCAGACATTAAGGTGATTCAAGCCTGCGATGTCCTAACCAAACTGTAAACACGTTTCTAACCCACGCACGACCTCCGGGTTTTTAGAGTCCAACCACTGTACCACGGAGGCAGTTAAGCCAACTTATCTCATGTCCCAGTTAAACCGAACCAAATGCAAACAGCTACAACGTAACAATTGTCATCAATTACACGGCCATACTTTAGACCGTATCGCGATAAAATATATATCAATAAATCATCACCGAGCGCGATACGCGGGTTGTATTGATTTTTTAATGTTTATTGCAAAGGGTGGAAAGGGCTTGTTATACGATTTATATTCATTAGGTCTGGGGCTGGGTTAGCCGGGGTGATAGGACGAAGTTATGGTAGACTAGCTTCCGTCGTCGGTTATACTCGTACTTGCATGCCATTTGCATAGGTCGAAATAATTTAGCGCGTCAAAGAATTATGTTTGCAAGATTAAGTCTTATAAACAGATATGTAAATACATCTGTAAGTTTATGAAGACTCGTCTTGGCTTATCAGTAAAACATTTTTCTAATTTTCCTATTGCTTTGTCTCGATTTGTCCAGGAAAGTGTTTGGATAATAGACTTTGGCGACTGTGGGCAGACCTAAATAGTCTTTAAAATCAGAGAGTCCAGACCTATTTGGATCATATTAACATGCAAGACATTTAAAGAGCCGTTTTCTATCTTATATTTTGTCTAGGGTAGATAGTAGGATACCTAAATGAAAACTTTTAAATACAAATAAACATACAAACACAGAACAATGTTTTTGTTTAATTACATTTTATTTTTGTTTTTAAGTGGGATTCGAATCCACGACTCCTGGTTAAAGATATTATTGAGAGCGTATCGACAGACAAATCTAAATTATTATGTTGATAAATGCGAGTGTTAGCTGCATGTTTACAACGTATTAATAGTCAAAGATAACATTTAATTCAAATGTATCGCTCTTTATTAATATCTGTCATAAGTAGACGGATTACTGCAACACAAGCCCAGAGATTAGTGCAGTATCATTGCAAACTTGAATATACATAATTAAGTTGGTAAAATAAATATTTTCATTTTCATTCCAACAAAGAGTGTTAATTACAGTTATACCTTTTTAAAACTAAGAATATATCACTTTTAAATAGTGTTTCAGTGTATTTTTTTTATACTAGTTCAGTTGGCAGACTAGCACGCAGCCCACCTGATTGGAAGCGGCCACTGCGGCCTATTCCATTGAAGGACGCTTCACCTGGAAGTGTTGCTCAATGTGCTGCCAGACTGGAGGCTCTTCTGATCTTCGAGCCTCTGATTTTTAGTGTATTTTTGTGTACTGTAAAAGTAATAATACTATTGCAGTAGTCGATTGGTAAAGGTGCGATTTTATTTGGCTGTATCCCATTTGGTAAACTTCCCATTTGGTAAAATCTAAAACTGTAAGAAAAAGTTGTGTTTAGTAAAAATTATGTTACTTCATACATTTAATCCCATTTGGTAAACTATGTTAGTATTGTTATTTTAGGACGGTACAGTCAGTGTCAAATAAATATTGAAATTCGATATAAGTTTTTTAAAAGCTTCAAAGTCTTTTATTGTATGCATGAATGTCTTTCTGGTCCCTTTGGTTCATTTTCCGGGCTGGGCAAATCTTATGCTGAATTTGTCGAACACAGCTGGTGTTTGTGATATAAGATAAAACACATCTAAAAAGAAGCATCTCATTTGTCTTCGTCTACGTTATTCACGCACATACGAGTACGTTTCAGCAATTCGTTTATATTTTTATACTACTCCAATGATAATAAGGTTGAAAGTCGCTCAGCATCGAGATTTTCCCATAGAAACTTCTTCATGAGTCATCGAGGGGACGCCCTGCTGCTGAGCGCATCACCATTAGAATGTGTCGATACTGACAGGGAGATATCCTGATATTGTTTGATATTTATTAATTGATTCAAGAATTCAGTTCCTATATTATTCATTCTGGGTCCTGGTTTGATATATGGAGAAAACAGGCAACGTAGGCACGATTTCTAGGTCTACTAGCACTCATTTTAAAATACTGTCTAATCACATAATTTATTTATTTTCGCATTTTATATTCATTCATTACTTCGAACAAAATATTGCGCCCAACGCAAAAAAAAAGTGATATTTTAAGGCATTCCCCATTTCCATAGCTAACAGTAAATAAATGGTTTGCATTAAAAAGTGGTTTAAAAATATGTATTAATGCAATTTTTTTATTACATTTTAAACTAATTAGATTTTTTTTGGTAGATACTTATTAATACTATAGCACTTATGGGGTCTATTTGTTTTAACGTGTTAATTTTTACTGTACCTAAAAATATTCTGTTCTTACCACAGAGATCTGTGGTTCTTACCCTACCGGTGGAACTACTGGTAGGACTTGGACAGTCAACGTCAACCTTCAATTAATTCAAGTTGTAAAACAGTACTATCTAACAATAACAATCAAAAAACAAACAAAAAATCACTTAATTCAAAATCCCCATTCCAAAACAATCCAAGTCACTGCATAACTGAATGAAACATCTCTCCCACGATTAAAAAAACAATAATATATCACTCGGAATCACTCCGACAATATGTTTATAGCGATTTATTTGTTCAAAATAAATATGTCTGAGTATGGGGTGGTCATGGTGTCATGGGCCGCATAAATCTCGGCAGGGGCCGTCCTTGATGCTTCCACGCAATTAACTGGCCATTGTTAGTGGTGGGGTTCCCATGAAATGTTGCGCCAACGCGCAGGCGCGGGAGGGAGCGCGTGCGCAACGATAGAAGTACAGGATGATACGTTGTTGTAGGGGATGTGACAGTGTTTATGAAAATGATATGGTACAAATAAAAGTCTGTGTTGTTTTATGGATATAGTCCAAATGTAAGATACTTAAAATCCGAAAATCAAAATATCGTGTGTAAAGGTTTGTGTCGCCATCTATTGGTGCTGAGTGGAACTTTCAGCGAGCTTTAACTTGTTGTTTTATTTTTATTTATACTAGTACAAGATTTCTATTGAGCATGGATGGAAAAAGTTAAACAATTTCTTATGTTTGTGTGCCCGGATAGGTATTTAAGAATTTCATATCAATTTAGGTTTTCTTGAGAAGTTTTTTGGAAATATTGTCCCTAATTTCTCTTACAGTAAAAATAGCCATTGATCAAAGAGGTCCAATTTATGGCAGATTAAGCCAAATATTTAAAAAATTAGGAAAATACCGATAGTCAATACACTATATCAATATACAATAGATCAAAATTGGACAGCAATTAAAAACAAACACAAAACGTTGCTTCAAGTTCAAATGTTGCAGTAAGCATTGTGGTATTCAAACCCACGATCCTTGACAATTAGGGTTATCTATACCCAAATGAACAAGCAAGTCTAAATCACTATTTAAGATACCAATGGCTGTTGTGGAATAAGCGCACCCTGTAGTCAGACCTATTATAGCCAATGACACATCGCTATTTCGAGGGATGCGCACTTCGGCGCGTGCGCACATCACTAGCTCTGAGTGCAATCACGAGGGCGCCGGGCGGTGAGAACTGTGAGTGGAACGATTATGAGATTAGTGGTGTGCTCGACACGGATTTATCTTTTATTTATGTTATAGGGGGGCAAACGAGCAAGTGGGTCACCTGATGGTAAGTGATCACCGCCACCCGTAAGCACCCGAGACTCCCGCGGGGTCGCAGGCGCGTTGTCCGCCTTTAAGGGGGATGGGCCTCCGGCTATCTCACTCACCAGACAAAACACAATATAATATAAAATATATATAACTTACCGTTACGATCATACATAGTTTGAAGAACGGCTTCGGTGTCGGCTACACGATCGAAGGTCGTGGGTTCGATAACCGAACTATTATTTTGGACCTATACTACAACCTATACTTTTTCGACAACGCTTGTGAATAACTTCTAAGGACATTTTTCATATTCTTGACATTATTCAGTGTGTCCCTCCACTAGTTTGACGAGCCTTTGGTGTAATGGTCGAGAAGTCGGCTATTACACCAGAGGTCGCGGGTTACAAACATTTGTTTGCATGAACATGTCTGTTTGTATCGGTCTGGGTGTTTCTATGTATAATATATATTTATTTACAAAAAAAGGTATTTAAGTCATGTTTATGCGTTGTCCAGCACCCAAAGCACAAGCTAATGCTTAGTTTGGGGGCTAGATGGCGCTGTGTGAATAATGTCCAGAGATATTTATTATTATTTATTACTAGTGTTTCGCACAATGCGTGCTGCGCGTGCGCAACCTCGAGGGTGGCGCGAGTGGACCGATTGCAAGATTAGTGGTGTGCTCGGCGGGGATTTGTTTTGATCGCTGGTTTACACTCAAGTACCGTTTGACTTGGGGATTACTCAATAAACGACGGTGAACATATTCATTTCAATTGCGCTATGGGAATAATAATTGCTTTGCAACGTCAAGGGTTGTGGGTTCGAATATGAAATCTAGATGGTAATTTAAAATAAACAAAGACATTTTCGGTTTTAAGATATTTATGATATTTTCGATTGTCGATGTATAAAGCAATCTTTGATACTGGACGCTTTTAACACAAATCAATCAAATAAGCGTATCACCTACTTTAAATTATTTTGACCACTACGACAATATAATTTATGTATTTTTCCACATTACTTATTAATGTTTTATAGGGATAATTTAAATGAAACCTTAGTTCTATAATCGTCAGATGCGTCAGCATCAAATAGGTTTTGATATTTCAGAATGAGTTACTGACACATATTGTACATACTTATCCGCGTCAAGACCTACCCATAAAATATGAATTAATATTAATATAATTTAGTCATAAAAATCTCTTCTTCAATTTATTTAACAAATTAGTAATACTGTTTCCTTTTCAGGCACAGAAAAAATATCAAGTGGACTGGGAAAAGGCTACTCGACACCAACACTCACAGACACTCTGAGGGCGACAAAATGTACAGGTTAGTCTTATAAGGTTATTTTTGCATCTTTAAAACATGTATTATATATGTGACAAGTAACACGTCTTGTAAGTTTTTGATTGACTCGCTGTACAAAAAAGCCATGTCCACTTTATACACTGAAGACAGTTTAAAAAATGTAAAAATGAAATGCCCAAGGCAGCTAAAATGGAAAAAAAACACCTTTTTATATTTTCTAATTTTCGCTGCCAACTTAATGTTTTCCCCTTAGGTTTTCCTTAGCTGAGAGTGATGCTTTTGGTGTTACAATGCGTCCATATGCGACAAAAACCGCTTATGCGACATCCTCGTGACATGAAAGAAACAATAATTTTATTAATAAAAATACCTACCTCGAAAATCTACCCTTGATTAAATCGATCTAGCCTGACGATTGTTCCATTCCATTTAAAAAATATATATTTTAAAACCCTTTATAAAAACATATTTGATACATTTTTCCACTCCTATATATTCACCATTGTTTATATGTAAACGTAATTGCAAATATTAATCTTATGATGCAGAGCACAGAATCACAGATTGCGGTTACTCATGTACTAAATTTTGACCCCGGGTTATCTTCCGTGACGTCACAACACACCTGATTAATGACGTCATGCCTCCGTAGAGCCAGAACACATTAGCACCGCATATTCATATGTATGTGTGTATATGTAGCTTTAGCTTTACGTAGATTGCGAACAATGGGAATACGTAATCAGTCGCAAAAATTGATAACAATATTTTGGTGTTATGATGAATATGTAGTTATGGTAATTAATTTGTCTGTAAAGACTAACTCTGTTTTCTTATTAAAAAAATACAATAAAGATGTAATATTTAAATCATTTTACACTTATCTTATCACAAATTTGTACAGTTTATAATTAAAATGTTTCTTTACATTTTAAATTACATGTACAAACAATACAATAGATTTCACAGTGTATGTACCTACACAAAAGTTTACAAACGGTTTTGCGGAAACACTAAAAATCCATCTTAGAAAAGCCAATAAATAATCTCCAATATACACTCAAAATAAAAAAAGACTCAAAATAATTCCCATAATCATTACATTCAAAAAGAGCATAAAGCAATTAAGTGAATAATTCAACCCTAAAATGTTAGCTTGGTATCTTTTGTACCACTCATGAGAAAAAATCCCAACTCGACACGGCTGTCACCACAAATTGCGACCATTCGGATGAGTCGTGCGCCACGATTCGATACGCGTGGTATCATGGCGACCCTTGTTGATTATGATGTTCGATCTATCTATCTATGTGAATGGAGGGTGGTTAATTTTATTTGCTGTATCGGTAATTAAGAGCTGCCAGTCGGCGGAAAATGATTTGAATATTTGCGACGTTACTGGAGTTTTTTTGGTGCAAATTCATGTTGGTATTCGAAGATTGATATAATTAGGTTTTGTTGTGTAAAAGTTGGTGTTTATTTTGTTTGAAAGTTTTGATCAAATTAAATTCACGGTAGTATCCAGTAATCGTGTTGAGACGTAATAATTATAAGTTCTTGATATACATTTAATCTTTGCTTTTATTGTCCAATAAAAGCGAAGAATTAAATTAATAATACTAATGTGTGAAAACTGTGAAAATTGAAAAAGGGTAAAATACCTACGTCCATTATTAAATTCACGTATTAGTACGTCACGTATAACAGTATTAAAAAAGGACAAGAAAAATCTGCCACAGATATTCGATCAACAAACCTAATTCAATTTTTAAACGCAACCCATACTCACTGCTTCGTCGTTTGGTGTAATGGTGTAATTGTTCGAGTGTTTCGACCATTATCGAGGGGGTCGGTCTGAGCGACACAAAGGCGGTCTCGAGGACCACGAGAGCACTTAATTATCGCGTAACATGTGACGGCACGTGCCAGGGTTTAGTTACGCTGCGTATTGTCACTGTACTACTATAACTTGGTAAGAGGTAAATTACGAAAAGTAGTTTTAATGGCCTGGGGTATAATATTAATATAGTCAATCATTGTGGACAGTGTGTCATCTAAGCTTAAATCAGATTTAAACAAGGCTGTCAACAGTGCTGAATTATTAGGTACTTGATACTAGGCAAGTCAACAGCCACTAGGCTGGAAACAACTCGTCCCAAACGTATGGAAAGGGGAATATATTTTTCTACTTTCTTTGGAAAGTGGGTAGTGGGAAGCTTTAGTCTCGAGTCCCACACAAGGACGCACGACTAGCTAGCCTGCGGTTATAATGCATAAACGCGTTCTCCTCCAAAAAAAATATAACATCTTGACACTGGTTTTTATTCTTTACTCGTATATAATACTAGCCTTCCGCCCCGGTTTCACCCGCGCGCGTATTTTTTTTTTCAAATATCCCCCCTTCTCCCCACATTACTGGGATCACAATTAGGTACCCTATGCCACCCGGGGATAGTGTAGCTTTCCAACAGTAAAAGAATTATTCAAATCGGTTCAGTAGTTTCGGAGCCTATTCAATACAAACAAACAAACATACCAACAAACAATCAAATCATTCCTCTTTATAATATTAGTATGGATGTAGGTATATTACAGACAACACAATAAATATTTGGAAATATTTACGTCGAAAATAAAAAGTGTCATATTGCACCGACCCAAACCACCCTGGGAATGGAGCAAGCAGTGATGATGATGAATGAGATGTCTTTGATATGCTTTTGATGCATTTGACCAATTAACGGAATAAATTACGCGCAAAATAACGACGTCACCAACTAGGGTTGAATGTAGGGTTGAACATCAAAGTTACAAAATTAGAATACATTTATATATGCACGTTTATAGTGTTCTTTACTATCGTACGATTAGGTTTTACAGTTGGCTATGTTTTGGTCTAGCTGACTACCATACAGGCCTCCCAGGCGTAATACAGATTGTAGGCTTGTTGCCGATTCTTTGAGTTTTGGGTATATACAATACATGCTTTGGGTCTAGTTTTTTTTATTCTACTTCAGAGACAAGGAAACATCTAGAATTCTAGACACACAATATTTATTTGGTGAAGTCAATATACCTGAAATCAAGTTTCTGAATAGCAGAGAAGGAAAGGAAAAGCACATTGTAAAATAACCATGATAGAGTGTTGAGCAATAGAATATGCAAATATTGTGTGTCTAGAATTCTAGATGTTTATTTGTAAGATGTGTCGTTTTTTCTGATATCCATAACACAAATGCTAAAGCTACTTACTTTGCTTATTTCTCTATATTTATTATTGTTTACACCATAACGAAAGTAGCAGCCCTAAATCGAGTCGCGACTTGCGTGCATTTACGCGCCTCACCAAGCGCACTGAGCGGCGCTTTGACATCTGAAAGGTAACTTTTAATTGTTTCCCGTATCCTTTGAGCGGCTCACGGTTCGCTGGTCAAGGGATTGGTGGTCGGGCTCAACTATTTCGACGCTTTCTTCTTCAAGACCTTTTTGAGAGGATCTGTTTGATAGATGAAAGGGTTCGTGAATTTCGGGTCAATTTACAATCGTTCTTAACCTCGAATATATTAACATTGATCTCTTTTTGAGTTATTGTTGTAGATTTCCTTAAACGTTGTGTACATACTACATTGATGGGTACTGGCTCAATCGCCACGCTTACCAAAATAGGTGATGATCACTAACCGTTGTGTCTGAAAAAACGATAGAAATTTTGCTATCGGTTAATATTTATTTCGGTTTCTATTTCTATTCTTCTACTTACTTCATTAAAAAGTTCTCCAAAGTTTTTTAAACATAAATATTTTGTCATAAAATCTTAATTAAAACACCACAGCTCATAATAAATACCATTCAATTATTTAAACGAGAAATGGTTGCTAAAAAAGTAGACAGACCAAAATAAAAAAAAAACACGCTGCACATTCCAAACAAAATTCCATCCCTTCCATTGAATCGTACGAACAATGCACCGCTGGACACCAAGTTTGCATTACAATGAAACTCTATCAGGTTCCTTCCACTGCTTCAATACCAGACTGTTCCTATCCTGCATGAACGAAATCAATTTGTACAGTACTGTACCTATACATATGTTTCGAATCGAGAAAGCATCAAAATATTTTATGCTCGCAATAGGTGCGTTGACTTTCTTTTCTTTCATTTATTAATAAATATTGGATAACATCACATACATTGATCTGATCCTAAAAGTAAATTGCTAAAGCTTTGTTATAGTTATTACGATACAACGAAGGTATCACGAATATAAATTGTACTTAAATACAAAAAAAAATCAAAATCAATATATTCCAAAATCAATATGCACTTATGAAGCTGCAATAACAATGTACCGGACTGTTACTTTACTTTGAATTTGGGGTGTTGCTATCTATAACAAAATCGTGTGTGTTGGAATCCTACCCTGGACAAATAAAATGTTTGTCCAGGGTAGGATTCCAACCTACACGCCCTGGTGCCTAATCCCCTGCATTAGGCACCAGGGCGTGTAGGTTGGAACTCACTACACTCACTACCAAAACATATCAAGCTGTGAACAGGAGACGACATTATACCACCTATACGCAGTGTATACTTACCATGAAGTCCTACATACTTGAAAGAAAGAAGAAAGAAAAAACATTTATTGGCTGAACAAAAAGAAAAAAATCATAAAGCACAGACAATACATTGAAGAAAATAACGTGACCAACTGAAAAACAATAAATAAACAAACAGAGGCCAACAGGGTTCTTGCCTCAGCTTAAGCGGCTGCGTCATTTGGAGAACGACACAGCAGCGCTGATATTCTGGCAGAACCCATAGGAGTGGCGTGAATAATAATAAATACTATAGTGTTCATACTTATAACTATAACAAATAAATTGTCCGTTAGTGGTTCGTCTACATTGCAAAATAAGTCAGGCTGCGTCCCCAGTAGGCAAACTGTTAGCGGCAGACTGAGAGCCGGAAAGTGGCGAACTGAAATTAAAATTTCGAACGTCGCAACCGGTGCTGTTGCTGGGTGTCGGCCGCTCAACTGAGATAGTCGGCGCGCGTAGCGCTGAAAACTGCGAACAGTGAGCGCAAAACTAGCTAACTGTGGACACTTCATTTGTTATATATGGAAAGGCGTACTAAATCGATAAGCCGCTGACTGTCAAACTGTTAGTCTGCCGCTAACAGTTTGCCTACTGGGCACGTAGCCTAAGATTTAAAAAATAGCAAATCCTTGTTTGCGTCCCCCTTGTAAAAAAAAATAACCTTAAATGCTCTTCAACGATTACAATAATCACTGCCTGGTATCCGAACCACCCAGTCCATTAGTCAGTCTATTCTGACATTAGTCCCGGGAGTCAACTAATGCCGTGACCAATCCCGGACTACCCTCCCCTCCGATAACCATTAAGGATCCCGTGTGAATATTATTATAATTGCTGTCTATTACAAGAGGAGTTATAGACAAAAATTGTTTATTCTGCTCAATTATGTGATGAAATTAAGATCCTTGCAGGTAACAAAAATGTAAAACCTGAGTTAGTTTTACATTTTTGTTACCTGTTTATGTTACAGATTATTTATTTAATAATCTTTACTTAGTACACTTAACATAATAATATGTTTAAGTCTAGATATCATGAAGACACATTCGTAAACTAATGCATAACTACTGCATAACTACTTATTTACTGTAATATGTATTTTGGCTTCTTTATATTCTTCACGTGATTATATTTTCAATACGTTTTTATCAATGATATTTTAACCGATTCTGTGCGGATGATGATGTGCCGCACAGGCATCATGTAAATCTTACAGAAGATACAAAATTAAAACATATTATGAAACTCCGATATTCTAATATTGTATCCTCTCGGGCACCATACGCAAAATACTCGTATTTACATGGTACCTATGCGGCATCATCCGCACGGAAACCATAGATAACTATGTTACGTCTATAAAAGGTACATGAATTAGAAAATTAAATGCCGATGAGTTGAGCAAAATATACGATGCATCACGCAACCACAGTATTACAATAAACCTAGTAAAACTGTAAGGCAACCTAAACTTAAACGCCAAAGAAAATGTCAAAGGTCAAATATCTTCATTGCTATTGTAAATATTCAATTTCCGAGGGTGGAATACTAGGTATATGAAAATGCAATGTCTATTAAACAACAATCTAATCCAATGAACCAACAACAAATCCAAACAGCATTATTCAAAACGTGACCAAAAGCAAACTTATTTAACACAAAAACAAACAAGCTAATAGGGTTGGCATTATCGGGCAAATATTAAGATTACAAACTATCCCTGCGGCCCTTAGCAAACTTTATGGCCCGGGACTGAGTTAACAGAATAAATGGCTTAAATTTCTACACTAGTAATGAATACATGGGAGGGTGGCCGAATAAATCACTGTTACTATGCATTTTGGACGATATCGCGGGAGCTGGTGCGAGGCGAGAGATGTAGCGACAATTATAATAACTGAGTGCTTGTTCACGTGAACGCGCGGGCGCGGTGCTCGCTACATAGCCCGCGTGCGCGTGTATACGTAAACTCTTCAATACTACGCCATAATAAAATTATGTTTGATATTTCGCGCCCGCGCCCGCCACCGCGCCCGCGCGTTCACGTGAACAAGTAGTCTTTTTCTGACGTAAATTGTTGCTGAGAAGTAAGCTATTACAATCATTTGTGTCGATATATTAAGCACAGTGTCGTGATACTCTAGGATTTTGTCTTGTAAACTCCGTATGCACACAAAACACTCCTACGCCTGCGCAGGCAGGGCTGATTTATAGTATTCAAAGACACAAAATGACAAAAGTGTCTACGTTTGGGCAGCGCATTAGTGTGCCATAATATTTCCAGCAGTGTACTGCTGCAGTAGGTTGATGATCTTTGTTCTAGTTCTTTGTTGGTTGCAACTGTCGAGTTTTTCTGTAGTATTATTATCGACAGAAACAGCATTCCGATGCCGACAACAGAATCAGATTTATTATAATTTGACGATAAGTTCTTGTAGCCTATATAAATAAAGAATTAATGTTGACCCTGACTTTGTTTGGTTATAATAGACTAGCCTTCCGCCAGCGGGTTCACCCGCGCATAATTTCTTTTTTCAAATATCCCCCACTTCCCCCTATATTTTCGGGATCAAAAGTAGGTACCCTATGTTCACCGGGGATAGTGTATCTATCCAACAGTGAAATAATTATTTAAATTGGTTCAGTTGTTTCGGAGCCTATTTAATTCAAACAAACAATCAAATCTTTCCTTTTATAATATTAGTATAGACAAAAGTGAAACCGCTCCCGCCCCTGCCTCGCGCCACAAGCCGGCACGCGTCTCGACTCCGGAAGCCGGCGCGTGCGCGCGCGACGATCCGCGCTCAATGGAACGTACGGAGGCGCACTTAAAACATTTTTATTGTGCGCCGGGCGGGTGCCATTGTCAGATCCCCACTTCTGAGAACGCATGCTTAAATTATTATTTTGAGGTCGTAATTAAGATTTGAAATATATTATTTTGAGACAATAGTAATAAAAATAAAAAAAATATTAAGAAAGCAATGCGTGACAGGTAATATTATTTTATATCTTAGGGTGGATAAGTTTTTTAAATTTAAATAAGAATTTTTATATCTGGTAGAAAGATCTTTTAAGTCTGGCAACCAAAAAAGGGTCGTTTTACTTAAAGGGCAATACTTTGTGTAAAGCTAAAGCATAGATTTAGTATATTTTTTAGTGTAAAGTCATTTCTTTGATTGATTTGATTGCTTTAGAACAATATTATAGGTAAAAGTGTCAACAATTACGATGTGTAAATCAATAACTTTGGTTCTCTGTTCCGTGCTTTGGACCAACATTGGATGTTGTCCTTGATAAGAGAAAAAAAACTCGGTGCTTTTACAGATTTAGTAATAGAATAGACCATCTAAAAACCATAGAAAAAAGAATACCAAAAAATATCATTGTCAATTTGACATTTTGACATATTTTTTATTATTTATTTTTACTTAATATTTTTAATGTTTTTTTGATTAATAAAATTATTATTTATTTTACCGACGATTCTACCGAGTTGAATATTAATCTTTCAAAGAAATGAGAATATCCATTGTTAATCAAAATGGCTAACAAAGAATATTACGAACGTTGGTTAAAAATCAAGGAACAGTTAAGTCACACCTTAGTAGAAGATGAGCGTCTCCAAGAATTGGCTATTCAGCAAATTGGAATCAAACCACAGGGGACAGCTGTTGAGATAGTTGCCCGCGTATACTGCAAATACTGTGAACTCTACAACAAGCTATGCGATAGCTACGACCAAATGGCGCAAATCCAAAGACGTCCTTATATTAAGAAAGTTATAGACGCACTGACATGTCGCATACTCGAACTAAAATCGGCGTTAGAAGAAGTAGAATCATTTGAATACACGTATCCATCAAATGCATTACAACAAATGATAATGGTACCATCGGACATACAAATATTGTGTCCTTTTTTCTATCCTTTTGAAATCCGTGAAGCAGAAATGCAATACCTAATAGATCAAATGTTATATGCTGGAGTTCGCTTGGGTGACCCTGAACCAACTCCTTCAGAGCTTGAGCGTCAAGAAGAAGAAAGGCTTGAGCAAGAGAGGATAAAACAAGAAGAAAAAGAAGCTGAAATAAAAAGGAAACTGGCAATGGGTGAGGAAATTGTAGAATCTGTGGAAGAAGAAGTTTTATCTCCTCAAGAACAGGAAGAACTTAGATTGAGGCTGGAGTACGAAGGCCATATTAACAATATACAGCGAATGGAAAGATCTAGATCTACAACCAGAGAACTTGTTAAAAAGGCAAATAAGGATGCTAACATGTATATAGAATTAGCTGGACTTAAGAAACCACCAGCAAGAGAAGCCTTACGAATACGGGCCGCTAAATTTATTCAAACGACGTACAGAAAATTTATGCAACTGAAAAGGGACCACATTAGAGATTATAAATTGCGTCTAAAATTAGGAATGATAATTCCTGCGAGCACACCCGTATCTGCTAAAGTAAAACTGGAAGAAGTAAAAGCACAACGCCGTAATTTTAGACAAAAATATTACGAGAAATTCATACAGGAAAACTTAAAAGAAAATGCTCGGGTGTTGCGTCTACGAGAAGGAGATATTATGGAGGATATATCTGCTGAAATAAGACAATGGCTGCAAGAGTGGTACTCTGCAGTCCGCCTTTTTGATGAATTCCCTTGGCCCGATGAAGGTGGTTCCATTCTTATTGTGAAAGGTGAAACTTTTACAATACCGGAATTCATTGAATGGCAGCAAGCCGAGGAGAAAAGACTTAAAGCAGAGGCAGGTGCACCAAAAACCAAAGAACAGATAAAAGCAGAAAAAATAGCTGCTAGAGAAGAAAAAAAGAGACTGGAAGCAGAAGCAAAAGAGAAGGAAAAAAAGCGTCTACTGGATTATAAAAAATCAAGGCTTAATCCCGATAACGACCCCGGTGTATACATTTCTATAGGCGAAATGATAGATCCATTGACAGAGTCTTGGATGTTATATGAAAATCAATGGAAAGCATATGATACAGCTGATGCACACTTGGATATTATGCGAGGTTATATTAGGGAACTCATTACTGAAAATGCATACAAAGATGTTCAGCTCCAGTTAAGACCGTTAGTAGATGAAATGATGAGAATAGAATTAATTTTATTAAAAAACTCATTAAAAATGGATCTTCAACTAGCAGGCGTTTTAAAACCCCCGTTAGTTCAAAAAAGAAAAAAGCCAAAAAAGATAAAGCCACCTAAACCCGAGAAAATTACCCCAGAAGTCATGTTCCAGGCTTTAGTGGATGCAGAAATTGTGCGTAAATATCCTAAAATGACACTGGATGACTATTGGGGCGATTTAAATTATGCTGCTGCAGATATGAGAGCAATATTATGGACACCTGCGTTTCCTGAAGCCTGTGTAGGCGATGTTAGAGAACAGGTTAGAACTCGGTGTTTGCTAACCTTAGGATGTGAGTGTCCAAAAGCAGTAAGAGCTCAACTTCTTGTAGGACCAAAGGCGGCGGGAAAAAGATCATTGGTTTATGCAATTGCTACAGAGACAAATTCTCTTCTAATTGATCTATCTCCATTCAACGTCTATAATAAATTTCCGGGACCTAAGAACATGAAAACGATGTTCCAATATGTTAATAAGATTAGTAGATTAATGCAACCAACTGTCATTATGGTTGACAATGCGGATAAGATGTTTTACAAAAAGGTGCCTAAAGAGGAAAAGATGTTTGATCCCACGCGTCTTTCAAGAGATTTTTTCAAGGAAATCATAAAACCTATTCTACCAAACGACAAGATTTTGGTTTTAGGCACCGCGTCTGAACCATGGCTTGCCAAAAATGCTCCAATGTACAAAGTTTTTCCATCGACGATTCTCATTCCAAGAACTGACTACGGAAGTATATCGTTTATTTTAACAAAGATATTAATGAAATATCATGGATTGCAGCGTGACTTTAACGTTCACAGCGCTGCACAAGTTTTAAGAGGATATGATATAAATACAATAAAGAAAGCGACCGACAAACTTCTTGACGGAAAGCGGGTAGCTGCATTGTACCATAAGCCACTGGACCCTTACGAGATTGTTTGCTCAGTCCTAGAATGTCCTTCTGCATCTTATGCCGGCCCAGAAGATATGGAAATGTTCAAAATGTGGTACCAATCGTATTCACCATTTGGACAAAAGTATGTAGACCTCATGTTGATGTATGAATCTCAACTGAACTACAAAATGAAGGCCGATAAGAAGAAAGCCGGAAAATAGAGCGTTCTTTAAACATTAAAATTGATTCACATATATTTTCATGTGGAACAAATATTAAAAAAATTTTATGTTTTAATTTTTGTTGTCAAATAAAGCCAATTTAATTTATTTTTACTATTTCGTATTTAAGGCAAACATATCGGGCTATAAACACCCGCAGAAAGGAGAAGACCGATCCCCATACAATCTTGGGCCTGGCGATACAAGGCTGTAACTTGGCCTATACTTTGTTCATTTAAAGACTTCCTACGAGGCCTATTTTCACTGCGAATTTCTATGGCCAAGTCGGTAAAATAATCTACTGAAAATATTTGAGGTTATGTCACCCATGATCATTTTAAGTAAGAAAAGTGATAGTTTTTTAACTTTTTTTAACTCCCGACACAAAAAGAGGGATGATAGTGCCCGTGTATGTTTTCCTGTGGCAACGACGAGCTCCTAAGCGGATGAACCGATTTTCATGCGTTTTGATTTATTACATTCTTAGTTCTTTTGATAGGTAGCAAGGCAGTCTGCAGTACACCAACATTAAACTATGACTATGATTTGACAACATACCTATTTTATGCATACCTACCTACCACACATGTTAATAATGCAAAGGATCTGAATATAATAGGTACTTAAATAAATACCTAGGTATAAAAAAACATAACATTTTAATTATATTTTATTCTTAATCATCAGTACAAAATATTAATATAGTATCCAAAACTGGGCAGGGATGTTGTATTTTCTTGGTGTCGGGCCCATCCTTCTTTTTCCAATAGGCGTCTTTGTATTGTGTTGTGCTGCAACGCCCCGTTGCTATTCCACGGTACAATTCCACAGCACAAGCTCATGTTTATACCCGTAAATCACGCTCAGGTCGTCAATAGGCAAGATCAGGTTATCCGATGTTCACTCAAAGGTATTCATGGGTTGCAGAAAACGATGTCCAAGGTTTATGCAGGGTCAGTTAGAGAGCGATCGGTTTCTGAGTCCGTGAGTAAGCAGAGGTCTTTCAAAAATCAGGAGCAACACAAAGGGACACATTAAATAACACATGAGTACGAAAAACGAAATAAAATCAAAATCCAAACAAAATAACTGATTAATTAAAGCTGACACTGACATTACTGACAATACAGACACTAAATAGTGCCGTATATATATCCGATTAAAAAGACAACTGAAATAAGTAAATCGATTTTTGACTCGCTTTTTTGTAACACCGTTTTAACAAGTAAAACTCATTTGCAAATCTAGTCAAGAGTCTAATCATATTTATCAAGTAACTGTTTTAACTCATAAGAAAAAAATGATTCAGTATTATGCCAAGAAAAGACACCGTATAAAATATATTTAAGTATCGATTTAGATAAAATCGATTAATAAAAAGTAAAAACTGACCTACTCGTTTTTTATTGTTATCAGAGCATTTAGAAAGATAGTCGAAAATAAGTCTAATGAAATTCGCGTTTATAAAGCAAGTTGAATATAATGAAATCATAAAAATCCATTTTTTTTGCTGTTGGCCATTAAAATTGTGGGTAAAACGCAAATAGGGTGAACTAAGAAAAAATATAGATTTTTTTAGTATATGTTTCATGTCTGTATCGTTGGGCCCAAAATTGGTCTTCTCCTTTCTCTGTAAAACATGGGATGGTTAATTCATTCTGTCAAACTTATGAGTCGTAGCTCAAGAGAAAAGCGTCCTTAAGTTGTACATGTAGATTCCTTTATGGGTTCTCGCTAGATCGATTCATTTGTTAGTTGGTTAAAGGTAAAAATATTTTTTTCTGTTTTTTTATTAAAATTCTATGTTCCGAACAAGTTACTCCTGAATAATTTCGTCAGGCCAATCGTCAGGCTTATTTCTACGATAATTGCGTCGATGTCAGCAAGCGCCACCCCTAAGCATCTGTATTGTTTTTCACCAGGGTGCTATACAAGGGTGCGTTGTTAACCCGCAACAGTTACTGTCACCATTTAATTCCGACTGATTACGATAGGCGGCTCTGTACGCGTGCTCGTTCAATCGGGGCGCAAAGCGTAGGTAAGCTTTTATCTCGGTAACTTAGATGGCGTTAGTGTCGGAAATATGCGTTTTTGTTCGGGATAGTTAGAGCTAGTTAGAGGATAGCTTGTATGGCAGAATTGCATGTACTATGTCACAAATTTTAATACGAGATGCAAATATGTAGGTAGGTTTTACTTTTAAAAATGATTCAGTGAAAGGTAGGCAGGGTACATTTTGCTAATCACAAAATATAACCCCTAATAATATAAATACCCGAAATAGGTACCTACCTTCAGTTATAGTATTTCTAACTTACTATTGTATAAAGAGAGTAAAAGCTTCCTTGTTTGGGTATTAAACGTTCAACTTGATCATCTCTAAATATGTAGTTTTAAAAGTGGGTAATGATGTTTAACAAATCACAGGCAAGTATCGAAAATATAATTAATTCAAATGTGTATGGCAATATCCTATGCTACTTAAACCACTTGACCATCAAGGCGCTCAAAGAAGAAAATAAGACAAAAGGCAGGGCATAATTTGTATTGTACTCTTGAAAAGAAATGATGTTTTAAAGAGCAACGCAATTTATTTTTCCTAATTTAATATTGTAATGACAAATTACACAACAATATACATTTTAAAGCTATATTTCAACGAAAGTGCACTTGCACCATATTGTCGTCTGTTAGTTCATCAGTAGGAAGGCGTTAGTTATTTAACACCACACTAATAATAAAACCGCACGAACCGGAACCGGCAAGCCAGCTTCCCTCCAGTATCGATTCGAGCAACTCGCAGTCGCAACACTAGCCCGCGACGCTCGCCCCCGGATGACCCGTCTCCGCCCGCGCCGCTATTTCCGCCGGTTCCGCCGCTCACAATGAGCCTTTACACCTTCCTACCGCTAATCTGCCGCTGATAATGCGAGTGATCGTGTAAATCAGACTTGTGGAATATTTTCAGAGAATATTTACGTGGCGTAAATTGTGTAAATCTTTTAAGTATTATTAAGATATTGGAACATTTAAGAGTAGGTATTTCTATAAGTGTCAAATCACAGAGCACGAATATAATAATCTAACACTTACTTCTACCACTCATGTTTTTCTGTGTGCCTATAAGTATTAAGTACTAAAGACTTACTGGAGGATTTAAAAAGAGGCATAAAAGTGTAATATTATTAATATGTTGTTATCATTTTTTTTTGCCTTGTCATACAACAATATGTGATATGTGTAAAAACGCTACTTTATTGCACTAAGATACGTTTTGTAATCTTCTAGTTAGTCCATAGCAAAATATTAATTATAAAACACCGGGTTGAGCACTATTTCTATTAACAAAACCGCACATTCCGACACCCACAGTTACGAACAACTCGCAGTCGCAACACTAGTCTGCGGCGCTCGCCTCCGGATGACCCGTCTCCGCCCGCGCCGCCATTTCCGCCGGATCCGCCGCTCACAGTGAGCCTTTACACCTTCCTACCGCTAATCGGCCGCTGATAATACGATCACTGTTAACGGTGGTGTAAATCAGACTCGCGCAAGATTTGGTCAAATTAAAAAAAACACACTTGAATAAACGTAGCAGAATAACAACAAGTTTTTAAAGTCTTAGAGAGAAACTATTTTTGATTAACAGTCTGGTCGAACAACTTGGCCGGATGGCCCGCCGCTACAATGTTTCGCGTTAGAAATCTGAGTTGGTTGGTATTTCGTATTTCTGCAGACTCACGTGGTGCCTTTTTGTGTATTGGTGCAAAAGCATCATAACAGCAGCCTGTGTGTGAGACTCAAAACCGAAAACTCGCGAAACCCAGTCTCCATTTCGTTCGTTTTAACATTATTTTAAACAGATTTTATCAATTTAGTTGACTTCATTAGCACAACAATATTTTAACAAAAAGAGCATCAATCAAAAGATTCATCCTTACAGTATTAAAGTTTGGTGTAATCCTCTCTACGATACGAAATATCAATCACATTTCTAATTTCACGGCAAATGTTCCCAGTTCTAATCAGGCGATAATTTGTGTTCCCGACCAGACTGCAACATGACATCCACTTTCGAATGAAACGACCGACTCATGCGCTCATTTCCGCTGTTGAATATACTGACTGATTACTTCTCGAGCTATAATCTAGCTTTACACAGAAATTCACGCGTTAATAAATATGTGTAACAGAATACTTTTGGGCGAAATTTAATTTAAATTTTATCTACCATACTATTTAGTAGACTTAGTGACACTCAGATAATTCAGAATACTAATTTAGAATTATTTGAGTATCGACAAGACGTGTTGTTGTAAATATATTTATTCCGTATTTTTTGCAAACCTACAATATAATATATTATTGTAGGTTTGCAATAATACAAAACAAAATGCGTTTTTATGGCATTTGATTGGGAAAATATAATTTATTGAGGATTGTAATATGTATGCTGTTTTCTAATTTCTAATTTTAAATTTATAATTTCTAACAAAGTTAGGGACTAAATAGATATTTCATATTATATTTCTTAGGTGTAAAAAAGCAAGCACAATAATTTTACTGTAGTATTATTTATTCGAAAAAATTAATCAATATTTGTATATTATGTGTAGGTATCTATAGTTTTTCAGCTATTTTTGTTTAATGTTTTTTAGATAAATCGACACACTTCTTTACGAAATATGGTTATTTTAAAAAGACATTTTGATTTCGCTACAGCTACAGACAAGTACCTATCTACTTAAAATACATCATTCTTATGTAAAGCTTGCTCAATCTTGCATTAGCGACACTTAAATTAACATGTACCAAGGCACAGACTGCCGGATTGTATTCTTAGTCAATAAGTCCTTTGTGACGTCCGTCGCCGGATGACCCGTCACCGCTCTAATCCGCCGCTTCCGCCGGTTCCGCCTCTCACGACGGAATAAATATGTATTTAGTCATTTGCACCTTTCAAACCACTAATAATATTACCAATACTTTAAGAGTGCTACACACACACACACACACAATCCCAATTATTATCATTGATATACATACATTACAATACTAGTTTGCCATTTATTAAAGTGTTGAATAATTAATTAACAACGTCGCTTTTAAAATTACTAAACTTCGTCTTTTTCATTTTCCCTATTCAAAATATCAATTTCCTATAAAATTCTGTTTGAAGCTTGGTATTAAAAATTATGTTCCCTAGTTTCTAGACTCAAGATGATTGATTCAGCTTTTAAATATAAATATTGCTACACAGGATATCGTCTCAGTCTAAGAACATGAGGTATCATTTTGGTTGGCCATAAGTCCTCAGCGGATTCCGCCTCCGGGCGACCCGTCTCCGCTTCAATCCGCCGTTTCCGCTCACTTCACCGGTTACAATGTAGTCTTTACAGCTGTAAAAGCTTCTTTGTAAACAGATTGATTAGCGGTATTGTATAATTTGGTTCATAGCGGTTAACTAACCTATCACTAGTAAGTATACTGATTAATGTTTTGTCAATATATAAAATATCCCGCACTCGTAGCTTTGTGAATAAAATAATTTTACTCCCTATCGGTCGTCCCAGACATTGCTGGATTGACGAGATGAAGAAGAATCTCTGCGAATTCCGATTGAAAAACCGGTGAGAGGTGGTGCAAGACAGACTGAAGTGTTATCTTTTGTTGTGTAAGGCAAAGGCTTATGGGGTCCCCGCGTCATGTTATTAGTATTATCTGATTTATAATAAACTTACGGCCCATTTTCTGGTTTTCTGCACTCAATAGTTTTGATGCATTGTTTGTACCTAATAGAGAAAATATCGTCCCTGTCTAAGAACATAAGGCATCATTTTGTGTTTCGCCATAAGTCCCCCGTGGATTCCGCCTCCGGACGACCCGTCTCCGCTCCAATCCGCCGTATCCGCTCACGCTGGTCACAATGCAGGCTTTACAGCTGTAAAAGACCGTTTAAACATTCCTGTTGCGAATCTAAGTAGCGGTGGAATGGTTTGAACTTTCTTATTGCTAATTCCTAATGTGACCCCAAAGTACGTACCTATGTATGTACGTTGCTCAATTTTCTTTCCTTTTCTTTCCTCAACAGGCCATTGACGTCAAAGTGCTGGTAGGGAAAAAAAGATTGACGCGCAAAAGTATTTTTTTTTAAATCTATTTGCAGAATAAATGATTTCTATTTCTATTTCAAGTTGGTAGCGAATAACGAAGATGCCACAAATAGGTATACATAATTGTATTCTTAAACACAAATTAAACATCCAGACACAGGACAATTACGAATGTTTATTTCAAAAATTTTGTCCGACTATGAATTGAGCCACTACCTAAAAGCAACATCGGGCCAGTCCAATATTGTTATTTAGCTGCTAATGCTGAAAGTTAAATATTATAATAAAAAGGGCACTACTATACTTCTGACTTTAATTCTTACTATCCACAAACAATTTATAAATTCCATGCGAAAACTTCCAGTAGGTACCAACCACCCCGGTGCCCCGCCCCGGTACCGGGGTCGTTGGGAAAAAATTGTTTCATCGACCCCGGTAGAACGGCCCCGTTACGTCACCGGGGTGGTTGGCACTAAATAAGTGTCATCCACCCCGGTGAGATTTTAAACGGGGCGGTTAGCTCAGAAAACCCACAAAACATTATATTAGTAGCTTCCAGCCAGTCTTCAAAGGCTTTTCCCTTCTGCCTTCCGGAATCTTTGACAGATTAACATCCAACTACCGCCAGTGGTGCTCAAACTTGCAGACCAACTACACAACTAAGTCGTAGTTGGAGCAAATGGTTCTATTTACGTCACACGCCTGACAACACTGGGAATGAGCTTCTGAATCTCAAGTTGGGAAGTTTTAACCAATCTATAGTTTTGAAATAGTTTGCCTTAGCTGACTGTCAAAGCATAGGTCTACACACAAACAAGTCTAGAAATAAATATTTGTAGACCTATTTTTTTCGACTGCGGTTTTGCCCTGATAAAATGTGGTCTATAACACTCTTTAGCTCTTCAATCTATTTTTATATCAAAAACCGTTTTGATCCGTTGCTTCGTTACGACGTAAATGAAAAAATACTTCTATTTCCATTATCTCGAGATAAAAAGTATTATGTATCTTTTCTCAAGGTATCCTATATTGTTTCATCTAAATTAGCTCAGCGATTTGGGCTTGAAAGCATTACAAACAGACAGACAGTTACTTTCGAATTTATAATATTAAGTAGCATGGATTGGCGTCGATAGTATGGTGATGAGTTCTAAAACTCCACTCTTCTAAGAAGACTTCATAGTTCCCACTGCTGCCCTGAGGGATAGGTACAGGCCTTATCTCAAGTGTGAGATAGTGTAGGCCATACTCCACCACGCGGGCCCAGTGCGGGTTGGTGGAGAGGTGCGTAAGGCAAGTGACCAATCTTAATGTCAGGTTATCAAGCCGCCAAATGGCCTCTGACTAGGCTTGACGACTAATATCTACAATAGAAAATATCAGCCGGGACCAAGAGCTTAACGTGCCTTCGGAAGCACGGAGACGCTCGAAATAAATGTCACTAAATGCGGTCAGAATGGTCACCCATCCATTAACTGGGTAGCTTGACTTTCGTTATCGCTAATGAACCACTGTCACAGAATTTTAATACAAGCCAGTAAAGTCAGAAAAATATTATCCTGATTCAGGATCGAAGTTAGGACTTTACCTAAGAGCGCTGGCCCTCGGGGAGTTAAATTAAATCCCGACACCCACCCGGGTGTTTGCGCGAAAGCGGGATAACACCATTTCAAGGCGCTCAACTCGTTAAAGTATTCTCTGTGAAAAGTTTTTCAATAAAGCGCGGTGCTGAGAAGACGGTAGGGGCGGGAGGTTTAAACACCGCTTGCGCGATGCAGGATTCCGGCGCCTTCAATTAGTTGGTGGCGAGAATATAATATTTATATGTACGCTATTCCAGTTAGAGGTTGCCACAGATGTATACATACATTTATATAAATACATTCAGTTTTCGCACCTGGGTTCAATTTGATTAATCTATAAATACCTAGTCTACGATCTCCCTACGTCTTGACTATGAATAGATGTTACCTAGACAAAGGGACAGTAATATGACAGATGGAACCTAATCAATGTGGCGCACCGCATTGTCCTGCTACATTAAATTGGCGCGATATTGGCCATGTCTGTAGATAGACGAATGGCCTACATAGATAACACCTATTCTGCGAGGCAACACTAAACTTATAGGCGAGCGTCTTCAAGATTTGTCGTGGCATTCTGTCAATTACATGTGACGGTTGGCAAGTACTATATATTATATTCTGAGCTGTTGGGCTGAAAGGTCCTCGATTGATTCACCAGTTGGACAGACACTTTTATGGGCCGGATTTTGCAACGAAAAACTGTGTCGTATAAAGTCGTAATAATTCTTTCAGGTAACAAAAATCGTAGTTTTTTAACCATTTTCAAAACAAGAATGACTGTGTTACCTTCTGACAGATAAGAATCGAATTTATCTGTCAGTGGTGGAACTGGACTCTCACAAACTCACTCTTTACCTAGCCTAGTATAATACAAGCGAGAAAAGCATGAGTTTTTACTTAAAGATATTCGTTTTCTTATAAACTAAAAATATATTGATAAAATCAGTAAATGCATTATATCCCAATAACCTAGATAATAAATAGAGTACATTAATTCCCGGTGAATTAAAAGGCGAATGTTTATAAAAAGCGTTTAGACACAGGATTAAAAATGCAAAGGCATTTTTAAATCCTGTGTCGTTACTGTTGAGTTTCTTGTGCTCAGGTATAGTTAAAATATATCTGACGTGCAAAAACTTTTACTATGTAAGTGAAATTACCTCATGGAATTATTCAAAGCGTATTGTCAGGGTCTGTACACGGGCGGTCTGTGGATTCGGTATGCCAAAAAATCGCTGAACACCCTGCGAGTACAGTATAACAACGTTTTCAGGATGATGTTGGCACTTCCCCGCTTCTGCAGTGCTTCTGGCATGTTTGCTCAGACCCAAACTGAAGGTTTTAATGCCATAGTTCGCAAAAAAGTAGCGTCGCTGGTGGGAAGAATACGGAGGAGTGACAACAGCATCCTGAGAGCGGTGGCAGATGATCCGCATGCGCCTATTGTGAGGCATTTCGTGCGATTGATGACACATACAGTGGACGGTAGTTCTTCTAGGTGTCAATCGCACGGAGTGCCTCTTAGGTACATGACGAATTAATTATTGTATTTTTATTTTAAATTTAATATAATGTAAATACTAACACCTAGTCTTTTAAGCAAAATGTATTACTAACCCATGGACTTTTTGTTGTCCGCAATAAATGAATTTGAATTTGAATTTGAATTAATATTACGTTTATGAATTACCATGAACAATTACCTACTGAACAACTTTTTTCATTGCATTTCAATATTATAATTTGTAAGTGGATAAACATAGTGTACATTTTCATCCCGGTAAAGGGCACTATTTGAGCTCCTTACAATCCCTGTATAATATTAAGCCAACAAAACAAACAACAGCTCCCACTCGCTCCACATCACATACTGCGCGATTTGTTAACGTTCTGCTCCGTAGTTAATTTAAAATTAATCCTGGCAGACGGCACAGGAAATGAGTTTAGACTTGGGTGGAGGCAGGGTGGGGTGTTCCGAATTAGCACGAGTCGTCGATATAACTCGATAACCGACGCCTATTGCGATGCCTAAACCTCGCCTCGTGGGCGGCGTTTGGTTTAATTGAAACCTTATTTCTTGATATTTTTGTAGGTGTTGATTAGGAAGTCTGCTGGGAACTTACAAAGACTAACACTCGTATCTATAGACAAGTCAAAGTAACACATGATTTAAATTCGTTTTTATACAATAAACGATGTTTTTAATAAAGTAAGAACTGTAAAAAGTAAGATTACTTGGGCAAAAATTATACTTTTGCTTTTGACAGTTCGTTTATTGTATAAAAAAATTAAGTTCGGTTATTGTAATTAAGTAATTTTTATACTCTTTGATTAGTCAATACTACGAGTGTAAAAGTAAAATACCAGATTTATTAATGTCACAATGTAGGGCAAAAGCCTCCATCATTGTACTCAAATCATCGCTACAATGATTGGTGGTGGTTTATTCACCACGCCTGCCAAATGGAGATTGATGACCACAATCCGACCTAGAATCTCAAGATCAGGCCTGGTACTAAAAGTAAAACCACACACCATTGTGCAATCTGTCATTGAAATAAATAATAATAATAATAACAACTTTATTTCTTTAAGAAATTGTTTACATAGATAAAGTGATTGAAGTCACCGTAATGCCCGCGATAGGTGACTTCGCTCTTGCGTAGCTAAAGTATTGTTATGAAGGTACATTTCTATTTTATTTTACAATTTTAACATAGGAAAATGATATATTGTGTCGTCGTGTGTGACTGGATTTGATTGATGGAGGCCTTTGCCCTGCAATGGGATATAAACAGACCACGAAAACAGACTAACACTTTATATTGCCAATTGCGCCTTCAAGCTAAAAGAAAATAATTAATATTTTCGAATACAAGTACTCCACATTTTACGACAAGTATACAAATTACACTTAAATAATACAGTAAAACCAGAAATAAAGTTGTGGAAATAATTTGACACGAAGTGTTGGGCATTCCGCCGTTTACGACCAATCAAACGTCTTGCTTTGAAATAAGCAAAGGCTCGACTTTTCTATGTAATTTATATCAGCCTTCTATGGTGTGGTCGAAATAAAAACTTCAAATCACATTCTGATCTGGAAATTTTGCCAATCGGCTACTACGTAAGAGGTCGCAGTTTTGCATACTCAACCAAAGATATTATAATAATTATGTTTGTATTCAACATAGAAATAACAATTATAATATTTTTTAATTGTCGTAGCTGAAGCTGTTCGTCCTCGAGTCCAAAATCTCTACAAGATGGACTGACTCTTTTACACTGTAAAGGGCCAGTTTCCTAATAATTTATCAGTCAGATAAAAATAATAAAAAATATATTATATTAACAGATTTTATAAGAAATATAATTAGAAACTTGTCTGACAGCGGTGAGACCAGCAGTTAAGTGTGTAAATAATAATTATTACGATTTCGTTCTGTTTATATCGGCACGTGCGCCTTCCCAAAGATTTTTCATTAATATAGGTACTTTCAGTACATTTTGTGAAAAAAAAAAATAACACACCCTTCTCAGAACCTCTTGCATTTATTTTACCATCAAGATTATGTCATAGAAGTCAAACACAGGTTTATAATGCACCGATTTACAAACAACAGCGTACCGACCTGATAGATTTCAAATGCGATTCCGAAGCACGTAAAGCTAAACCGAAGCAGACAGAATCCAGATAGGACCTAAACCATATAAAGAACAAAAAGACTTAAATCCAAACTGAGTTAGCTGCGCCGCGCGCCTACTGGGGCGGCAACGTCGCGGCCGGAAACGCGCGGAGCGGCAACGTCGCCGCGCATCGATCATGACGCACGCACACACAGGGGGAGGGTATAGGGCACGCACACATTTATGTACGCACTGCAAGGGGAATCAGTGAGATGGTTCCAAAGATATCTTTATTTTCAGTATGGGGTTTTTCTATCCAACAAGCTATAGAACTGTGTCTTTTTAAATGGAGATTATACTGCAAGCAAACCTTGTGACTACTTCTAATACTTTGACGCCGTACTTAATTAATTGATAATTAACTTAAAATCATAAGTAATAAAATAAATGTGGAAATATAGAAAACTAGCCCTCCGTCCGCGGTTTCACCCGCGCGTAATTTGTTTTTTCAAATATCCCCCCTTCCCCCCACATTTCCGGGACCAAAAGTACCCTATGTTCACCGGTGATAGTGTAGCTATCCAACAGTGAAAGAATTATTCAAATCGGTTCAGTAGTTTCGGAGCCTATTCAATTCAAACAAACATACAAACAAACAAACAATCAAATCTTTTCTCTTTATAATATTAGTATAGAAAAATGTTTTGTCTTAAAAAGTTAATAAGATAATTGTTATACATAATACATTAAAGCAGTCGTAAAAAATAAGATGATTGATCATCATCATTACCTCAGGGTATTTCCGATTGCTTCCAGAATAGAGCTCAGGGTCCGCTTCGACTATGATCCTAGATTTGACAAGCCTGGTTATTACATGATAGGTATCTCATTTTATAATAGTTAAACACAGTAGCATCGAAGTCCATGACAACATGGACATGACAATATGTCGTGTCATGTTGTCATGGACTTCGACTTCTTATGTATTTTATTCAGATTAACATCACAACATGCAAGGAGTAGAATAGTTCTCTTAACTCTTAGAGGTGTTTTTTTAAATCACTAATATTTCGTGTGAGGCGCTCGTGGCGCAGCTGTGACAGTGGTTCGTTAGCGATAACGAAAGTTAAGCTACCTACGCCGCGGTCGGTTAATGGATGGGTGACCATTCTGACCATGTTTAGTGACATTAATTTCGAGCGTCTCCGTGCTTCGGAAGGCACGTTAAGCTGTTGGTCCCGGCTGATATTTACTATAATGTAAATATTAGTCGTCAAGCCTAGTCAGAGGCCATTTGGCGGCTTGATAACATCTGACATTAAGGTTGGTCACTTGCCTTACGCACCCCTCCACCAACACGCACTAGGCCAGCGTGGTGGAGTATGGCCCACACTATCTCACAATTGAGTTAATGCCTGTGTCCCAAAAGTGGGAACGTATATAGGCTGATGATGATGATGTTGATGCTATGTTTGTGCAAGAAAACGGTTTTCGTTCTCGTACAAAGCCGACTCATCGTTATTGGATAAGTATTTACATTAATATCGATAATAGACAGAGTTAAGCTCAAGCACAAAAAAAAAAGGCACAATATCGTATATACTGGTAAGAGTAGTTAATGAAGAGTTATTTCTAATACTGACAGATAAGTTCCTTAAAATGTGTCTGGAAAATAACTTAGATGCTTTAAAATTTGTATTTATTTTAATCTGATGATAAAGTTATCTGACTAAAGTGGTAAAATTGGCCCTAAATATCCCAGAGGTTATTAAGTAATTTGGACATAATGGCTATACTGCAATGACGTTCAATTAAAAAACTAGACTCACAATCACGCTCAGATATTGTCCGAAGCAAAAGTCTGCCCACCAGACTATTGGGCAGAGTTTTCGTTTAGTTGTATACAATTGACATTAAACACTAAATGCCACGAGTTAAGGTGTTAATTTGAACGAATGTGTTAATGTCATCAGTGTCAAAGCCACTCGGATGTTTTTTGAGGAATTTTTCTTAGAGATTGGGTGTCTAGTTGTATATTGAACGTCATTGCTATACTGTCATTGCTATATGCTGTGGCGTAGGTGTTAAGATTCAAATTAAGTCGCACACCTTCAGTCTAGTAGATTAAAGTGTACCTGGTAGGTAGTACTATCTTGTATCTTATATACTATAGAGTTCGATTCCTGTTCGGACCAGGGGTGCTAAGAAGAACATCAGAGTTTTTCCTATTTATAAGTTACTAGCGGTCGCCTTCGCGGTTTCACCCGCGCGAATTTTTTTGTCAATAACCCCTCCCTTCCCCCTACATTTCGGGGATCAAAAGTATCGCCCGGGGATAGTGTAGCTTACCACAGGAAAAGAATTTTCCAAATCGGCTCAGTAGTTTCAGAGCCTATTTAATACAAACAAACAATCAAATCTTTTTAGTATATAGTATACATTTGCGAGTAGTTAATTTGGGCTGAGATTAAATAATTTTGTTTGATGATTTTCTAATTTAAATTAGGTAGTGGATAAAAAATTATCTTTTCAAAAGTTGTATTTGAAAAATCAGAGTTTTTATACTCAAAGTAAATATTAGACAAGTTATCAAATGGTTATTTTAAGATATTAAATAAGAGCCACATAATAATAAAAAATATATAGGAGAAAACACGAATGCTACGGAAGGCTACGGATCTCGATGGCTCGAGATCCGTAGTCTCGTAACGGGTCGTAGTCGTAGTCAATCAGCTACGAGGCTACGAGCTTATTGATTTACTTTGAAAATGAAGTACCTACCTAGTAAGTCTTTTAATGTCCGACTGCAGGGCATAGGTCATCATTTCAATATTTTTTAGTGGTTTAATCACCACGCTTACCAACTGCAGATTGTGATCACTAACCTGAGCTTGACGAGCCATTTGGTGTAATGGTCGAGTAGTTCGGCTATTACACCAGAGATCGCGGGATCGATCCCCGCACGGTACACACATATTCTGTATGCATGAACATATCTGTTTGTATCGGTCTGGGTGTTCCAATGTATAATATGTACGTATTTACAAATAAATGTTTATCCGTTGTCTGGCATCCACAGCACAAGCTAATGCTTAGTTTGGGGCTAGATGGCGATGTGTGAATAATGTTCAGAGATATTTATTAATTATTTTATTATTAGAGTTGTTATGGTGATACAAAATGATGAGAGCGATTGCCTCCGTGGTGCAATGGCAAGTAACGGCCGGTTCACACATGTCTCCGTTTTACTGTACCGTTTTATCGTGTACGTTTTTTTCGTTGATGGCGTATGTTTTACTGAATACTGTGCCATGTGTGAAGTCGCTCATACCACTACATACACCGTCGACGAAAAAAAAACGTACACGATAAAACGGAACAGTAAAACGGAGACATGTGCGAACCGGCAGTAAGTCGCACTTTAAAGCGACGGCCGCGACAGAGGTTTTGTGTTAAAGTCCATGGAGATTGAAGATTGGGCCTTTCTACTGGTCCGCCATTTTAAGTATTTTTCAAAATAGCGTTCACTTAAAATTCTTCCAAAAATTGATACATCAACAAACAAAATGATACAAAAACCCTTAGTTTTTTTTTACTTTAATATCATTAAAACGTGACGCTTTACGGGTTTTGGTATAATGACATTTTTCGTTCGTATTAATATTATCCTAATTTCGAAATAATTTTCAGTGAACGCGATTTAAAAAAAAAAACAGAATAAAAAGGTAAAACTTTAGTTTTAGGTATTTATCTTGGAAATGTGACACTTTACGGGTTTTTGTCTAATGACATTTATGTTTATATTAATATTAGGTATCCATTTCAAGTGAACGCTGTTTTGAAAAAGCAAAATGGCGGGAGTAGTAAGTAAGCCAGCTTCGATACAAAAATCTTCTTACCCCTTTATTTTACTCAGTCTCAGTCCGACGTCTGAAATTCCGTTGGTCCAGCATCTGATATCTTTTCGGGTGTGTCAGACTGCTATCCCAGCGTGATATGCGAGTGAAGAAATAGAGAGTGTATCTGTACTTGCCCACTCTCTTGTATCTATCCTGCTTAGTTGAATGATCGTAAAGGTTGGCCGCCGTAGTAATAATAATAATATAATTTTGGTAAAAGGCATTATTACTTGTACAGTTAAAAACACGTCAGACGTAACACTTTGGACTTTGTACCGCTCTGTCGGGGGCATAAGTGCTATTATCGAACTGCAAGTGTATACCGTGATGTGCTGTTGACTGTACATTACACTGACACTCTAATTTGTACATCATATTTAATTATTGTAGTACTTAGCGTTGATGTTAGGTCGCATAACACGGACAGAGTATCCCAAGTTTTCAAATATTGAAACTTTTTTCTCTCAGTTTGTTACCGTAGTTTTTCTTATATAAAAGTTTTTTCAGTTAATATTTATTTCATAAAATTGATATTTCGCTCAGCTGATACAGTTTGCCTTTAGGAAAATTTTAACAGTTGACTTTTCATAAAAAAGAAAACATCTTCGCTTTTCAATTAAATTTATAAAACATACCATGTAACATACGATAACACTTGCACAATGCATTCGCACGATGCGTGTCTCGTAACGCCTCTCGTAGCGTCCGTAGCGAAGGCACTACGGCCGTAGCAGCTTTGTACTGCACCATCGTTTAGCAAGGAGTTTTAATAATAGGTAGTCTTAACGGGGGGGGGGGGGGGGAGATATAGTATAGAAAGAAAGATATTGGTATATTGTAATAATGCAATAACACCAATTTATTTTTAAACTAAACTCATTGTATGGGCTGAAATAAATTTTGAATTTGTTACCTAATTACAAATACCCAGCCAAACACAAAATATTTTATAGGAATTAGAAAAATTTAGTCATGCATAGGAAAACTTTGAGACAGTTGAGGGAGGCCTTTGTTCAGCAGTAGGTTATTACAGGCTGACAAATTAAAAACTGTTTATGCACAAATATAGTACCTACACATGGTGAATCTTGTGATTTTTGTATTTGGAGGATTCAGGCGACTGGGACCACTATATAACTGGGACCGCGGTCCCAGTTGCCTGATTAGTTTTTATTTGTTTATTTCGTCAGGCGAGTGGGACCACCCGTAATTTTAACCACAAATCCATTGTTGAAATACAAGATTAAGTACAGTTAGCAGAAAAGGTGTCACAAATAAAACAAAGTGAATTTTTGCAAAGGCAAGTTAGTTTTTGTATTACCTACTTAAACAGTATAACAGTCTTAATTATGTTTTAAAAATCACGTTGGCTCATATGCCTACTTAACTAGTAATTCTAAGGGCCGGTATTTCAATATATACTTATCTTGATCTTAATCCGGGATTGATAATAAGTATGACTTAAGTATATTTAATTAAAGGATTAAAGTTAAGCGGCACCTAAAGTACAGACCGACAAACTTATCTGTTCCGGTGGTGGCGTCGCTACTGTCTATTTAGAACTGTCATTTAATATCGTTTTTGCATTGAATTTCACGTAGTTCCAATTTTGGCCACCGGAACAGATAAGTTTGTCGGTCTACTGTCAAAAGTAATACTTATCTTAAATGTCATGCAATAAGATAAGGTTACATTGAAATACCGGCCCTAAGTAAACATTCAACAGAAATCTCCTCAAAACAATAATATAAAAATCAGTCTTAATGTCTCTTAACTTTATACACCATAAAGTAAGTACTCATTACTCCTATTATATATTTATAATAAAGTCAGAAGATGCACATATCGTGGTGAATATTTATTTGCAATGACAATCATCTCCTCATAACAATGTTACTTAGCAACCGAATGTCACTTTTATGACAAATCCATACTGACACAACGCCGCACCGCCTGTCTACTCTCCATCCGTCTTACGAATTTTCGATCTACTCTTTGGTGTTTATGGGCGCCTGGTACTTCAAATAGAAGTTTTGCATCACTTCGCTTTTATTTTACATGAATTTTATTCACCACGCTGCCATTTTAGGATGAAATATTTCGTGTGATTACTCTTCGGTACTTATGGGCGCCTGGTACTTCAAATAGAAGTTTTGCATCACTCGCTTTTATTTCCATGAAATTCTACTCCGCCATTAGATATTCCGTGTGACTTCTCTTTGGTGTTTCTGGGCGCCTATAACTTCGACGAGCATGGCGAATCAATCTTACTAATCTGTCGCGAGTTTAACATTTTTTCCCCATAAAAAAAAGTGTAGTCAGAAGTTTTCACTTCAAAAATACTTGACCGTAATACTAAATAAAATAAAATCCTGAGTTATAACTTGATTTTTCTGTTAACTGTACGTTAAAGGAAATTAGGTATATGGTCCCAGTCGACCGATTCAAAAATGTTATCAGGTAACTGGGACCGCGGTCCCAGTTTTATTTGGTCCCAGTCGCCTGAATCCTCTTTGTGCGTCCCGCACTAAGACCTTATACCACAGACCCCTTGTGGTGAAAATAAAATTTACTTTTTCTTAAAACACACCAATAATTAAAGAATAATTATTTATTTAAAGATTTTATGACATGTAATAAAACAAAGTTTGGTAATGTGAAACGCACTGAACATGTTTAATGACAGTAAATTATTCTTAAGTTGGTATTTGTTTTGTAAAAAGGAACGTTTTAAATAATAGTGTGGATTAAGTACCTGCACTAACTAGTACAGGTTTAAACCTGTTCTAGCGTATTTTTTTTTGTAATAAGAGTAGTATTGAAATAAATTAATTTTTTTTATTAGTCGTTAAAAAGGCGAAGTAAATATAATTTTATATAGTTTGTGTAAGTTTCCACTCAACATTTTTGAGCATGGAAAAATCAATTCATATTTTTTTGTTAAATTTATCATATTTTATCATCTCTTAAACTAATCTTCTTACATCTAAAGCTTATTAATAAGTTGTACATTTTAGAAGCGGGGACAACGGTTGTCGTTGGTTTTCATGAATATTGAAAATCTTATTTTTTGATACTAAGAAACCTTAGTTATAATGTATAGTTTGTCGTCTTATAATGACAATAAACTATACATTATACACAAAAACAAGCAGACCTATCAGTCATATCTATGAGAATATTATTTAAAAATAAAACCAAGTGATTATTTACACAAAAAAACGCAATCTATTTACACAAAATAAAACATTAGTAGCGGTCAAAAAATTGGACAGCGGACAATATGTCTAAATTCGTCCAATTATATGGACAATTATCAAGATAGGACAGACCGGGACCGCAATTTAGAGAATAAAAAAAAACGAGCACAATAGAACACCGGCGCGAGCCTTGAATAAAAAAAAACAAAAACAATACGGGCAGTGACAAACGACCCGCGGCAGCCAATAGTCGTTTAATGAAAACCGCTTTGGAATAGAAAGAGGTAGAGTATCTGGCATATCGAAAAATGGCTAACAGAGCGATGTTCAAAGCGTTCTGATTACGGACCGTCTCGTCATTATCCCGC
Source organism: Mecyna flavalis (assembly GCA_949319885.1). Classification (NCBI taxonomy): domain Eukaryota; kingdom Metazoa; phylum Arthropoda; class Insecta; order Lepidoptera; family Crambidae; genus Mecyna; species Mecyna flavalis. Next base: position 2,801,289 of record OX439425.1, read on the forward strand.
CCTGTTTATTTTTCCGAAGATTAGCTGGAGTGGTGCGCGATTGGTGGGGGTCGGCTTGGGCCCCCGGGGGCGGGTCCGGGGTGGGCCCGGGGTGGGCTGGGGTGTGGCCACGCCCCAGATCGCGAGTGTGTCGCTGCCTTCGCTCGGCGCACGTCGCGGCATGACTCCAATCCCGTGATAATGCTCGATATAAAAAGCTCCGCCGACTACCTTAGTCGGTCTGGCACGTTTACCAACTTCTCTATGCTGTTTGCGGGTGAATATCTCATTTTATACAGTGATTCTATTTTTAAAATATTTTTTTCATTTTTAATAGTGTATTTTTTTAAATTGTAACTCCGAGACAGTGAGGTCGATTTAGCGATGTTTAATTGAGTGCCTATAAAGAAGTTTAGTGTTGTGTTGTGGTGTGATTTTGATACATGTGTGGCACATTTTATAATATTTTTTTTATAACCACTTACTTTTACTTGTAGTAAGTAGGTATAGGTAACGTCGGGATGTGTATGTATGACTGTGTATAATTTATTCGGATCTTTTAGGTAGAAGTACTATCCATGACCATTTATGCCTAATTGATCATTTAAGAACGTACGTACTCGTTTATACGATATTTTTAATGATAACATTAAAATATTATGTGTTGTCGAAGAAAGGACTGTACGTTTAGAATATTGGGTGTATGTAAGAGAAAATATATGGTCGGTAAAACGTTTCTAAATACATAAATAACAAAATGGTTACCTATATTAAATTTTTGATAGTTGAATTACAGTTAAATGTTTGGAAAAACTGGCAAAAATAAACAATAATAAATTCCACAAAAACAACAAAAATTTCATAATTGATACGTTAAATTTTTTTTGTTACATAAGTTGTTCAAACCGATATTAGCAGTCAAAATAATTAATTCATTGTATGGTTATTTTAATAAAGTAATACAGAAAGTAATATTGATTTTTACTAGGAATCATTCAACTTCTTTTTATTTTTTATTAAAAATATGATGTGCATAGTTATGAATAGATCTTATTATAAATTTAAATATTTTGATAACGTTTTTAAATTTTTTGCATTGGGATGGGAAGAAATAAAATGTACTATATAGTTGTAAACTATAAATCACATTCCTCTGAAAGACTAATTTAAAAATTGCTAAAAAAAAACTATGCATCACTTAATTAAAATTATATTTTTACTAATTGTTGGAAAAATAGTGACCGTGTAAATGATTTGGACAAAGACCAAAAATTATATTTACATATTACATAATTAGGGTGGCCAATAGGACTCTATATCAACAGTACAGTACTTGTTTTCTGATAAGATCAGGGTGATGAAATGCAATACAATAATTAAACAAAAAAAACAGTCTGAAAAATTCAATAGAATTACAAACAATTTTGAGTTTGTACCATCTGAAAATGTACATTCCCCTATAGGTCTATTTATACGTGTTTGAAGGAACAATCATCCCTCTTATTACGGACACCTTGAAGACTGAGGGGCTGAAGTGCCTTCATCCCTTAATGCCCACCTTTTAGGGCACTTTAGCGCCACGGGGGCGAGTTTGAATAGGCAAGGACATTTCAAGTGTGAACCCGAAAATATTTTGCATTTCTCCCTTTAAGGTTGAAGATGTGCAGGTATTAGCTAAATATTGTTATACTCATATTGACAGCTTTTTATGTGAACGTAGGTTGGTAGTTGTAATACTCGAAACTGTTCAAAAAGTTTGAAATATAATGAATTATTTATAGACGCTAATACGTGGTTGAAAACACAGATTTTGCCAAAATTCATAAAATTCAGTTGGTTAACAGTGTAACGGCAGACAGGAATATCATATTTTTAAAAATAAATTATGTATCATGTATGTTCATAGTTATTTGTGTCAAAATCTGTGCCGCAAATTGTAAAATAATGGCTGTGGCCAGTAATCTGTGCTGTGGCTTAGAATAATAATATGTCATTATTTTAAGGGCATTGATTAAATCTATACCTACAAATGAAAATTATTAGTCGTAATAATTATGTGCGCGTATGCGAATATTCAAATAAATAAAATAAAATTACCAGTCATCCGATTACTATGTCTAAAATTAGCTAATAAAAAAAAGTTACTTTAAATTTGTGTTTTGAATCCAATTTCGTAAAACAGAAATTTTTACTCTGATATTCTTTTTTTAAAGAGAAAACACAAGAACACGGTTTTTAATAAAAAATGATGTAAAAAGACGTAACTGACGCATTCAATCTTATGACAAATATGCAATAAATAATTACAAGAGAAAGAGTTAAGATGATATTAGCTTTAGTTAAAAAAAAATTATAACAAAACTTTTAATTTATTATTATGGACATTTTAGTACGAAGTGATTTTAATATTATTTCATACAGTTTGGACGTATAAATAGGTTGAACACCCGCCGCTGCGATGGCAGCATATGACGGAAACCGGTGAAGTCTGGTAATGGACCGAGCGGACAGATTTTATATTAACTTGTAGTTAAAGTTTGGTGATATATGCTTTTTAACTATGAAACGGGGAAAGCAAAGTTAATTAGCTAAAATTGGGTGCCTCTAAAAATCTTTTTTAATGGCCCTTTCGGCCCGGATTAAAAGCACGAATTTTAATCTTGCATATTCATTATTCATAGGTAGGTTATGTAGCTTATTTTTTTATATTATAAGGGGGCAAACGAGCAAGTGGGTCACCTGATGATAGGTGATCACAGCCGCCCATAAGCACCCGAGACCCCCTTGGGGTCGCAGGCGCGTTGCCCGCCTTAAGAGACGACAGTTATTATTAGGTCTTATATACCCGTAATTTCACTAAAATGCTATTTTAATGAAAAAAAATTGAAATGTCAGCCCTTTTTTTATGACGCATAACGAACCTATATATTATTATACTAGGAATTTCCAGTAGTTTGATTGCAAAAAGAGTTTTTTAATATAATATTTTACTGAGACTGTAAACGTAACTTATAATAACGTGATGTATTAAGTACAATTAAGCCACAAAACCATTTAAATTTAGGTCTCCTTGGAATTTTCCGCATTTAGCCTCTAGGCGGGCCAATCTTTTACATATGAGAAGACTTTAATTTTTAGGCCTACGTGTACGTTTCTAGATTATACAATAAAAGTATGTAAGCCGGTGGAGGGCTTTTTTATTGTCCAGAGATATTTCTGATTTCATTGACGTGGTGACTCAAGACACCGTGCTTACTTATGTATGTAATTTCTGCACCAATCTCCCACTAACCCCAGTGTAAAATGAATTCAATGTATAATCCGTGTTTTATGGGAGAAGAAAACATTTTTGTTGTTATTTTGATTACTTTCTTTTAAAAATATAATAATTCAAACATTCGTTTTTCTTTTATGGCTCGCTTTTGTACTTGATTTCACACGCGCCGTCTCGTCCGTTGTTTAAATATTATGTTTGTATTAAAATAAGTTTGACATTATTATAATTTTCACCAAAAAAGTTTATCGGAGCGTATTAATAAAAAGAACCAACATTTGAATAATAATAAAGATGAAAATTATACCAATTTATATCCAAAAATAATTATACTCGGTCCAATTATTTTAAGGATCCGAAACTTATCTTATTCGTCGATTTTTTACATATTGTTGTCTTAAAATACTTATAAAAAAAGGTTTTGTACTAAATATGATCCCAACAGTGAATATATCTTTCGGTATAAATAACGTAAAGATTACTGATTGTGTTTTTGGTATGTTAGTGATTTTGAACAAAGTTTTTTTAATTGTAAATTATTAAAGCTACAAATAAAATGTTTTTAACATAATGATAATTATGTATATCGTATATGTATAATGCGACGGCCTATATCAGTGGTCTTCTTTTTGCTGTAATGATAAATGCGACAGTGTGGCTTATTGCTAGGGTGTTTTTTTATTATGGTTAAAGGCCAGTTTCGCCAGTTTACGATAAGTTGCCATTAATTTATCTGTTAGATAAAAATGAAGCAGTCTTGTTTTTTTAAAAGTTGACAAAAGAATACCTTTTCATTTTCAAGCCTTTTTATTGTTTTATTTGAGATGGAGTCTTTCACTTACTAAAAATGAAGCAGTCCTATTTTTTTAAAGTTGACAAAAGAAACAGCATCTTAATAACTTTTCATTTTCAAGCCTTTTCATTGTTTTATTTTAGATGGAAATTTTCACTTACTCATTCTAATATTGCTTATTTCTTTGAATAGATTAACAAAAAAATCCAGACAGTTAACTGCCACCTCGTCTCTCTATTTAGATTATTTTTTTGATGATTTATATTATTCCTTATGTTACACGATTATTGTCGCTTATGGACGCTTATAACACCAGAGGCATTACTCGCGTGTCGCCAACCGCGTAATTTTAAGCAAAAACATAATGTTGGCAGCAGAAACGGTCCTTCCCGCTGCCAACACCATGCTTTCCTTTGATACACAGACCCTTTAGGACAGGGTACGGGCGGTCCAACCACCACCTGCACAGGTGGGGACTGAGGGAATCTCCGGCCTGTGAGTGTCGATTCGAGGATCAGACTCTTGCGCCCGTCGTTAATGACTGCCCACTCTATAGGTTTCCTGGGGGGCTGAAAGAGCTGAATAGTTTGACTCCGGCTGCTGAGGACTGGTTGCAGAAATTAAGTCTGGAAGTTTGAGAAGAGTAAGGTTTCATGCTGCTTTCGCCATACGACATATTGATGATGACAGACCCTTTGACTGACTCCAAGTTGGTTACGTAACCTTTTAATTAGAAATGGTACCGCCATTTTTTGAAAGCATAACCTTTTTTTTATGGTGGAGGAAGGTAAACGAGTGACTGGGCTACATGATGTAAGTGATCACAATTGCCCATGGACATGCATGACAGTTGCGTCATTTATTAAGGGACCTTATACTAAGTTTAGAATTTGTATACTAACAAACAAAATAGTAAATTTATTGTGAACATCTTATATACGGGATGCGTCTGATAATGCAGCAAACAACTCACTGATAAATTTTCTTTCAGATGCGTCCTACAAAAGTTCTTGGTCTTCACACGCGACGTCACAGGGTTCACAAGGTGAGTGCTAATCAACATTATATCTCTTTTCTTACATCCCAAATGTGATAGAGTTGGCGTTACTTATAATCGTACAATATTTTCATCTATCTACAGTGGTGAATGTGATTAGAAGATTTGAAACAAAAAATCTATGAGTAAGTAAGAGTTACCAAGGAAATGTGTAATATTTTAGAGTACAGTGACTTGAATTCATTTAGAACAGTTATAGATCATCTAGAAAAAAAAATTGACTCACCTACCTACGAATCAAAGATTTGCCTCTGATGTTAGTCAAATACGTTTTGCACTGAAGTGCATTGCTTTACTAGTCCATGAACTGTAAAGTAGAATAAACTGATCTTAAATGGATTTATCGGTAGTGGTATTTTAGATTTACTTTGGTAGTAATACAAGGTTAATAGAAACATGGTTTCAAGGGTTTGTTTTGAAACAAAATATCGTTTACGTATTGGTCAAAACTTTTAATTAGCAGTTACAACAACAGCTTTGAGTGGAGCGACAACTCGAACCCCGCAGATAAATATCACAACTAATAATTGGTTGAAAAAATTCTCACTCGTGCCGTTACGCTACACAGATAATTCAAAGATAGCATCGGCACCCCGCGTGACGTCATAGTCGCCCGCGCAGGAATCACAACAATAGGCGGCGCGCACGCACTCCGCCACGCGCCCGCCACGCGTCGCCGCGACGTAACACAATCGCCACTTAATTCTTTGATTGACATTTACAATATTTCGCGAAGTGATGCAATATTTTGATGAGTATCGCGAATGTAGCTATTATCGCATAACGGTTCGCTTGCTAGCTTTATGCCAGTTTGAATGTGAATAAGTTGTTGCAGGGGTGGGATTTAAATGGTTTGAGAGTCGGACTCTGAGGGGATGTTTCGAAGCTTGAAATATTTTAAGGCGATGGAATTTTGAGATGCAGATTTGGTTTAAATTAGTGTTGACTTTTAGTAAAAAGGTGAAACGACTTTTACCTTTTTCAAAGGATGCAACCTCTCAATACAACCTCTTATTTAATGCAAATCCTCTTAGCCAATTTTTGAAAACATCTTTCTGATTGTTACTAAACAAGTGGCAAGCATCAACATAAAAAGTTAGTTTTACTGATTTTTTTATTATACATTTCAATGTTCATTTAAAGGCAGTGACTGTGATATCACAGTCACTGAGTCTGTTCTGTCATATGCAGATGTTACGTGCGACTTAATATAATTGCTTACGGTTGAAGACTTAATACTTTGAATAAGATTTTTTACCGGTTACAATAATTGCTTTATCATTAAACAATTGTAACTTCAAAACGGCTAGACCAAAATTAAGTAATTATTTGTGTATATTTAGTCCAGTTGGTTAAATTGATAAATCACTACAAATAAACAAACAATAATTAATTTAACCATAACTTGTACAGTAAAGTTGGTGTGTGAACATGCACATTCTTTAAAAACCAGCTACATAAATTCATTGTAAGTTGGTATTCAATTAATGAATCAACTAAAAGATCTCTTGCAGTTCACTGAAAATTATATAGCAGTAGCTAATTACTGGAATTTTCGACTACTTGAAGAATATTACTAGGAAGACCGATAAAAAGCATCAAAATTATTTTCAAATTTATTGCCCCCCTATTACATAAAAAAAAAAAAAAACACCGTCGATCAACTCATGAGCCATTACGTCTCAAGCAAGGAGTATTAAAAAATCGTCACATCTATTAATTCCTAATAGAGCTGCTCAAATCCCTAGCTTTAGCCCTCGCACTGGTCCCCAGGCAATCGTTACGAACGATTTTGTCGCGCCGCCGCCCGCCGAGCGATTATAATCACGGGTGCGATCGGTGTGTTCGTTTTAAATCGATGTCGTGCACGATATTTAGACAGCTACATTACGGCTAAAACAAAATGGCTGGTGGTTGGCATGTGTCGGTTGCAATATGTTGGGAAAATAACGACTAACTAAACTTAGTTTGCACCGGTGAAAATTGCTAAAAACCGTTAGCCGAAGTGGGTAAGACTTCAAAATAAAGTGTGTTTATTACTAGTTTCTGTCGGCGACTTCAATGGCGAGGACTTCAAAATCGGTCTGTTTATCGGTTGACTTTAAAGTAAGGCATTTTACTGAGGTGGCTCCTCATATTCCCTATTTGATAATCCAGGTTATAAGTTCTTTCTTTCTTTCTCCGAGAGTTTTGTCCCGATCTGGTTAGGGGACGCTTGCACCACGATCTAAGATTTGGCAAGTCCAGTTATTACATTAGAGCGACTGCAATATAACCTCTGTAACTCTTAGTGCCTTGCCACACTGGCGGATTGCAAGCGTTTCCAACGCGGAGCGGTCGCACAGCGAACACGCCGCGTGTGCGCGGCGACGACGTCGTGGCTGCTCGGCGTGTTCGCTGCGCGACCGCTCCGCGTTGGAAACGCTTGCAATCCGCCAGTGTGGCAGGGCACTTAATAGTGAATCAGTTCAGTGATTGCTGTGTGAAGTAGCAACAAATGCTCATCGCGTTTATAATATGATATCATGGTCATTACTATTTAAGCTAGATATTTTGAAATCTGTTAAATTTTATTTTATTTGTGAAAAGAAAAAGTTTGTAGAATTAAATTTTTTCATTTTTATTCATTATTTCATTTTTATATTAGGTGGCAGAGGCTTCATTCTCGTCATTAGGTTGGACTTTTGTCTGAAATACATAGTAAGGGTTGGTGTTCTCTTGATACTGTTCTCAATCAGTTGTTACAAACGATTTAGCAGCGCCGCCCGTCGAGCGATTATAATAATGCAATATTTTGCCTTTTACAGGCTACATTACGATTAATACTTTAAAATGGCGGGTGTCAAATGTGTCATGATGACATGTTATGGCGAGGTAGGCATTTCAGAGCGTGCAAATATTAGCGTTAGCGGTTGGTTAGCGGGAATCACGGCGGCGACATAAAAAAGAAACAGCTCTATGTAAAAAATATGCACAAAATCAAGCATTAATTTATTAAAAAACAAGATGTAGACTTTTAATGACTTTAGGATATTAAATGATTAAATAAAGTAGACCTAACGAATTAGCACATTCCTTATTTCCTAAGGCAATATTTTTACAATTTTCATTGATTTGTCCTGGATTGGTATTCGCTAGGAAATACATAAAAAACACAATCTGTAAGTTCTTCCGCTTCTCCTGTTTTCTACCGACACCATAATAAACCCCAAGGTTGACCCCACGCGCAGTGTTGCACTGAACTTTAATACCTAACCTCTGCCATTAGGGACTAACCGTCGTTCATTAACTGAGATTTAATAAAGAGAGGCGGCTAACGAATTTACGGGTTAACCGGTACAAATCGGCGGTTATTATTTTCACATTTGAAATTACTTTTACTTGACGATAGTGTGGCGGTCAAGGAAAGAAGAAGGTCAAAGGCGTTTAAGTAGTTTAAAATCTATATAAATAAAAATGAATTGCTGTTCGTTAGTCTAGCTAAAGCCCGAAACGGCTGAACTAATTTGACTATTTTAGTCTTGAAAATATATTGGTGGAAGTCCAGGGAAGGTTTAAACGATGAGAAAATATGGATTTGCGAGGTAAATACTAAAGTAAGTGATACGAAGTTTACAGGATCAGCTATATTTGTAATATGAATCTAGAATATTATATATCATTATTTAAATCTAAATACAATAATAGAAAAAATAAAATGCTTCTCTTTACTTGCATGAAATGGTTCCAACATTTTTGACACAAAATATAGTAGGTACCTAATTTGTAATGTAACAACAAAATTTTAATATCACATTGTGAACTTTCCATCGACGTTCCATACAAATTTTTTAACCTCGTGCGATGTCATTTCTTGGTTAATGTTTTATGTCGCTATATTGAGTGCGAATTCCACTATTGACAAATATGTTCGTAATAATGTATCTGCCAGATCACGATACTTCTTTTTTTTAAATTGACTAAAGAGAAAGCATCTCAGATATCTAAGAAATAAATTATCATAAATTTATCTATCAGACAATATTAAATTCGAATTTAATCTAAAATGACCATGACCCGCAATCCATTATGGCGACGTAATATCATACATTGACCTGTAATGGGACATTAATAAGCTGAAACATTACCTCTAACAACCTCAAACAATACCATTCCGATAAATGCCCAAGTAAATCCAAAAAGCCGCAAACAAGAAATTAAAAAGGGAAGTTCAAAAACCAAAACGGGGGTTGAAAACGGAACAGTCGCGACAACGGCGGCTCCAAAAATTAGCTGAAAGTGGCACTTCTCCCCATCAGCCGTCCTTGTCTCTCTCGCAATAATAGCTTGCGTGCAAGCGAGATACAGCGTCGGGGAAAAACCATTTCAGGCGTCACAAAGGAAACCATAAGCGCCCTATTGTTTTGTATTGTACGGAGCAGAAGGGTACAGAGAATATCGCGTGCAGTAAGATGGAAAGAGATAGTTGCGATTTAGAATAAGACGGGGTGAGTTCTGTATCTTATACTTTAAAAGAATATAACATTTTCATGTAATAAAAAATAGATTGAACCACCGCATATATTCAGGATTTTATAAGTCTTACTTGAGCAAAGTATTGAAGCCAGATTGAAGCATTCTAAATTAGATATATCATTAGCAAGACGATATTTACTGTCTGTAAACTTTCATAGACAATAATAATGTCTATTTTATTGAATAAAGCGAATAATTATCAAAGAAATTGTGATTAACTGAGATTTTGTCATGATACCATAGACCCTTTGTTATTTACTTTAAAAAAAGATGCAAGTTACTTATTACAATGAACCCTTTTAATACATAATATGACCGTCGTCATTTAGACACTTAGAATAACTAGGTTACTAGGTAATGCCTTGCTGCCATCACGATATAGGTAGGTACGCCACGGTAGGGCATTAAAGGAATCTACACCAGAACGCAACGCTCTATATTCCTCTGATCTGCCAATCTCCTCCTCTGATCTTCGAGCCTCAATTTTTATTGTTCTGGATTCTACATAAATATTAACTGCCATAAGCATACAAGAAAATGTTTTCCGCCATTTCCTTTCACTGCCAGTGTAGTTTTCACCCTGCCCTCTGTCTCACTCCCTCCTGACACGTCGGTAAATAGTGTTGTTCGCAATCCTTTGATCTCACTTAATGAGATATCTAATCTGTGGTCATGCTTATTGAAATGAAGTGTTGGATGAGGGTCGGTGGCGACGCCTCAGGGCGTTTTCTGTTTCAAACAAAGTGGTGGTGTTTGACTGCCGCAAAAAAACACGGAGTATATCTAAATTTATTACAAACTTGGTATCGAACGCATCTGCGTTCGAAATGAATGTTTTTATCCTACTAATATTATAAATGCGAAAGTCTGCATGTTTGGATGTTTGTTACTCAATCCCGCCTAAACGGCTGAACGGATTTAGATGAAGTTTGGCACACATATAATTTATAACCCGGATTAGGACATAGGCTATAAAATTCCTATGGGAAACGTCTCATTCTCGCGAGAATTACAAATTTTAAACTACTGAACCGATTTGAATAACTCTTTCACTGTTGGAAAGCTACACTATCCCCGGTGAACATAGGGTACTTTTAATCCCGGAAATGTGGGGGAAGGGGGGGATATTTGAAAAAAGGGATTACGCGCGGGTGAAACCGCGGGCGGAAGGCTAGTAGAAAATAAATTAAATAGCTTGCTAAATATCTGTAGAGTAATTACCTGTTTAATGAAATCAAGTCATCATTACAATGATTGGTACTGACTTATTCCCATGCTTGTTGTACCGGGTGTTCTGTTGAAACACACACAACAAGGAAGCGGCGCACATTGGGTAATTCTTGGTTGCAATCCCGGTTTGAACTAACAGGCGGGCTCTGCTTCAGCCCTCTTCGGATGTAAAGAGAAACCGGAGCAGTTTAGGCAGGTGCTAAGGCGAATATTAAATAGTCCTGAGTCCCACACACGGCCGCAGGTTTTGCGACCTTACGGTTGTAGAACGTAAAAGCATTCTCCTTTTTAAATAATGTCTGGATACAAATAACAATATAAAATAACTACAATCAAACCAAATAGTGTCTTAAAGCGAAGACTATCTCCCACTGTTATCTCCACGACTTTTTCCAAAACATTGTTTTTCTGCGAAAACATATTGCCTTTCACATCTCCGTCCCTAATCCGACGCCGTGGTAATAGTAAGACGATAGTGCTTTTACATGATGCGTGACCACGGTGTCGAGTTGCAAATGATCGATGCCGATAGTCCCGGTGCCTTCGTCTACCCGGATGGCATGTTGGAGATAAGGGATGAGGTTTGAGTCAGACGTTTTCGTGGTAAACTATGTAGGGTTTGGTGAAAGTGGGATTTGAAGGAACACCATCTGGGGATCGACTGTGAAGTTCGGTTTTTGATCTTTTTTAAGGGCTGATTTGGTATAATAGTTAAAAATTCGGTTATTACAACAGAGGTCGAGGGTTTGAGTCCCGCACAATATATTTATTTGTGTGCATGAATATGCCTGTTTTTATCGGTCTGAATGTGTCTGTATATCATCATCAGCTGTCGCAGACGATCCCTGGACATATAACTATCCCAATGCTCGCCACTATCTATAAAATATGTATGTACATATTTACAAAACCTTTAATAGGTAAAGTAATCCGATGTATGATACCCATAGTACAAACTTTATTTAGGGCTTGAAGGCTCTGTGTGAAACACGTCCAAAAACTCTTGAACGCACTTAGTATAACTTTACAGTGATAAAATTTATCAGAATAACTCATATACTATAATTTTTACGCGGACAATTCCAAATAAAATAAAAGTAAATAGTTATAATATTCATAATACTGGAAAAAAAAATAATAACCAAACTATTACTCTCAAACGAACAAGTTTCTTCATTGTTACTTTATTTGCGATGTTTTGAATATTGTCTCTGGAACAAAAGCTGCGTATTTATTCAATACAATGCCAAGATGCAATATTAAAGGGTTCTGTCAACTTATTGCGTTTAGATTTTTTCTTTTCACCTAATGAACCCTAAAAATACTCTAACCATACCACCTCCAGCGTTCCATCTATTAATCCTATAATCCTTTTAGAATCACAAACCCCTGTTTGCAGCAAATTGCTTTATAATTAGCACCACGTTCCTGAAGCATCCCATAGATATATTTCTTTGAGCCAAAACGCTCCTGGCTTTCAGTTATGTGCTTGTCAAATTTCAACCTTAAACGTGGTCTGTCAAGGTTAGAATTTGCAGTGATATTTTTGAATATTAGTTTCTCTTTGATGCTAGCAATAGGATTTCATGGGTTGTTAGGCGCGAAGCAACATTGTCGGGGGCCTTTGAATTCGGTGTATTTTTGATTCCATGTCTTACGCTTCGATGTAGCGGTGATTGTGAGTTTGGCAGGAAAACAATGCTCTCAAAGAGTTTTTGATATTAAACTACTCCTTTTATAAAAATACCAGAAAACTTTAAACAAATTGTGGAGAAAATATTCCGAGGAGACTATTGCTTAAGAACTCACTTTTAAGAGTAGTAGAGCATAGTGGATGGATCTTCCACTAGAAATAATGTTTCGTCTGGGGAAGTACCTCCACTCTATTGAAGAGTACAATAAAGTATCTTTTTAACTGTTGTTTCCGACGGTGAATAAATTTTACATAATTATGACTTAGTGATATTATTTCGGCAGAAAGCTAGTCATACATAAAAAACCGAGTTTCATATGAGCGAGTGCAGTTTGATTCAGAGGTCCTAAAATAGCAATAATATTCATCTATTCCTTAAAAAAACAACCGACTCGGTCGAGGGAAAAAATCATAGCTCCGAATAAGACCGTCAATTTTTTTAATCTGTCGCCTAAACCCACCCATGCACATAGCGCATGGCACTTTCGCCCAAACGCGCATTAATATTGACACCCAATACAGACGAAATTCCCTTAGCTGGCAAATCGCCAGTTCTCCCTACAAATAATAGTATTATTATTGCGTCTGACTCGGGATATTGAAAAAAATCTGTAATTTGCCGAGTCTTTGTCCTTGCCCATTTCGTATTGATGAGTGATTGTTTTATATAAGCTATTAGAGATACAATCATGGCGATTTGCTATCATTGAAAGGCTCGATGATTTTATTGGGTTCTAAATTGATATTGAATGACGTGAAAGGAAGCCGACGTTAAAGACTTTTGTGTGACTTTACATTTATTTTTATCGATAAAAATGTTCTTTAACGAATCTTTGTTTACATTATGTCGGAGGAGTTATTTTGATGAATCAATTCAGAAATAATTGGGTCCAGTTTCACCACAGATTTTTAGAAAGAGAAGTATTCTCTGACATGTGTAAAAAAAAGCGAAAATCATTTTCAATAACAGTATTAAACTATATTCATTATCTTCTTCTTTCTGCCCTAATTCCAATTTATTTAAGGTCGGCACAATGTGCGATCATTTTGCAGTCGTCTTTAATCGATGTATTATGTGGGAAAAAGCCAATTGCAATAACATCTTGTATTGTTGCAGGCTATGGCAGCAACTCGTTATCGGCGATGTCGAAGTCGACACTCGACGCGCACACCCATCTTCGTCAACCAGGTAAGTGGAAGTCTTCCAAAGTTAGGAAAATATTCAGTCACATACCGCAGTGTTAAAGTTGGCGGCTGTGCCACAGAAACACGTTAAGCTTTTGACCATTCTTCTTATTTATCTTTGGTCGTGCTAAACTGCTGTTCAGCTGACTGAGGCAATGGGGAGTACGCCTATGCTCGCACTCACGCTTGTACACTATAAAATATCATGCATAGTTGGTTCATCGTAAAGATAGGCCTCGATAGTCAAAACTGGGCATGAGAATAGTATTAAACAATTTAACCATACATTGTTATCAATGCCTCAATTTTGAAGACACGAGAAGACACTTTTGACAAAAAAAAAAACCAATAAATATCCGAATCAAATACACCTATGTGACTAGGATTTGATTTGTGACATAATCGAATAAGCAATGTTCTGTATTTAACTTAACGCAGACAAAAAAGGGAAAATGAAAATATGTCTATGTCGTTTGAAATTTTTGTTGCAATCCAGATGTTGTCTAAATTGATGGAGCTCGCTGAACATTTTTCCAACCGTATTTTATTAAAATACACATTTGGCTACGCTCGCCAATTTAAGTCTGTTGGATTCAAAAGCGTAACATAAGCTCGTACCCTTAGTTACAGTCAAATAAATAACAGTGAACTAGCTCTTGATTAATATGTTTTGCATTATGAAAGACAAATAGAAATGATGGAATCCACTAGATCCTTAATGGATCTGGGCATTGAATCTCTTAACGTGGGACTCGGTCTTTACTGAGTTTTTATGACAATATTTTAGGTTCTCGAAGATTTATAATTAGTTTTTAACACAGCTTGAAACGGAATACTGTAAGTTTTGGTCAAATTCGATATAATATATAGCAAATGAAAATGTATTATTATTATTATAATTTTACCATTGAGCTAAATATTTGTATTTACGTAAGTTAAATGTAATAAGGTGACCAACAAAGCGGTTTAGGTTAAATGACCTAAAAGCGTTTTTAAAATTAACATAAAGTATATTTATTTTACGACTTTATATAATTCAATTTCCATACTCTTAAGAAGCTGACCGTTCGTTATTAAAATCAAAATGTAGACAACATAACAATGTAAAAAATAATTGAAATATTCCAATGTCTCGTAGCATCGTACAGTTCCCACTTTTGCACTGTGGCGAGGGCCATCAAAAGAATATGTCGTTCACAATGGCCCCGAATGGGTTTATGTGTCCTGGGTAACTGACCGTGCCGCAAACACACCGTGTTTGCAGAAGCACCCTCTTCGGACCCAATGCCTATTCTTAGTTCGTTAGACCCTAAACACGCCGGATTCTTTTAAACTATAGAAATATTGGACCAAGTAAATTCTAGTCTATTCTAGTTAGAATAGACTAGAATTTAGGATAATACTTCATAATTATGTCATTACGGTATCATAATCAGTTCCTAGCAAAACCTCAGGCAAAGGCTATTTTATCAATGGAGGGTGTACCCAAATCCCAGAATTGTAGCCTATTGGTAGCCTTTTAATTTTACCACCGGCTCGTCCCAATCGGGTGTGAAGGGGAACCGGGGGAGTTTAGTGGGTAGTGGACGCTTTAGTCTCGAGTCCCACACACGGCCGCAGGTTTAGCTACCCTGCGGTTATGGTGCATAAAAGCAAAAAAAAAAAAAAGCCTTTTAATTTTACTGTAACTTAGTTATTTTAGATGGCTAGAGATTTATTTTAGGGACGCCTACTCAAAATATACAATTTTACGTATCGCATTTTATAAAGACCTTTTCATTGCCTAGGCCTAATGGCTTCGGCGCCTCTTGTACCCGAATCACGAATCGAACATTAGCTAAAACGGTCACGTACCGTCGGAATCAGTTAAGCCAGTACTCCAGGGCTAATGAAAAACTCTTCATTAGGGAGACATTTGCTTTATCTTGAGATTAAATAATGTGAAATTGAGGAAGTATTCGTTAGTCAGAGTGTAATTTTTATATGTTTTTGACGTTATCTCTCTAAATTAAATGTGCTAATTCCCTCAAAAGCTGAAATTTAATTCAAGTGAAAACTTCTTTAGCGGCGTTGTACACTTTTTTGTATGGTTAAAAAATGTTAAACTCACGTGTAAAATCACGTGACGTCAGGATTGAATTCGTAAGACGGACACGTGTCACATGTCATTCAAAAGTGCATACTTTGGCGTTGAGCGCAATAGGCGTTTTTGTTACTTAGCCTGATCTAATAACGAACTATGTCAAATGGTACAGACCTGTCCAGCAAATGGGAAAGTCAAAGTCAAAGTATTTATTTTGCAATTAGATTTACCAAGAAATTCTTTTGCACGGACATAATAATAATGCTGGTTCTGTTTTTTTTAATAATAAAATCATTTATTTATATTTAGCCGCGCCATGTCGAGTGGAATATGTTCCATGCGCTTTTCTGACAACTGTATTAATTAACAACATTACGACATGTTGTACCATTTAAATGTTTTTGGTTAATAAAGTTTATTATTATTATTATTATTAAGCACAATGGCTTAGGCCGTGGTACGTAGTACGATTATGTATTCTGTAGCCGTGGTCTGCTTAACATCAAATGGGACACTTGTTTGTTTACCGTTAGCAGATTTTATTAACCTAAATAGTTTTTTTTAATCTCTAACCGCACCGAATACCATGGTCCATGACCTCTCGATAGCTCTTGTCTTTTGTGTGTGTGTGTTCGTACCTTGTCGCCTGATCTGGTGTTGAACCGCATGTCCCGCCGATCCCAGTGTCCCGGTAACCCGAGCGGCGCGTGCCCCGGGACGCGTGCGCAAACACCACTGAGACAATATTGTCTAATGAAATCGAGGAGTGACGTGCCGACACTACTGGGCAGGGCTGTCAATAAATTAACTAGTTTTCGATACTGTATATATAACACATACATATAACGTTTGTTGATTCTTGATCTAATTAATCTGTATACCAAAATAAAAGAAAGTGGTGTTATTTACACTATTTATAACTGAAGAACGGATCAACCGATTTGGCTGAAAATTGGTGGAAAGGTAGCTTAAAACCAGGAGACGGACATAGAATACTTTTTATCCTGGAAATATGGGGGAAGGGGGGGGATAGTTGAAAAAAGAAATTACGCGCGAGTGAAACCGCGAGGGTGACCGCTAGTAATTTGATAAAAATAACCTGTAAACAATTTATTGATAAAAGATTTAGGAAAGATTTTTGTCAATGGAGTTAATCCATATGACACTAGCCACACACGTCATGACACGTCAAAATGACTAAAATCTGAGAGCATTAGTAACTTATCTACAGACGCATAGTGTGTTACTTGATCAACGTGCAGAAGATAAACATTTTAGGTCATATAGACCTCCAACTGTGAGACATCATTTTTATTAAAGACTTACACCTAAAAAAAAACATAGGCCAGTCTCAGCAGAGTCAGATGTCTCCGTAGTTTATCTGTCTTACATTCATGATGACGAGACTGTATGCACTGAATAAAGAAGACTTTATTCCAAATCGGCAAAAAAAAAAACATTGATATCTTATCTAACAGATAACTTACGATGAACTTATCTGACAACGGAGAATCTCGGCCCTCTTAGAGTGAAAAAAATTTACGTTACATTTAACGCAAAACAACGTAAAAGCGCCTGTATATCCCTAAAGTTTAAAAAAATAAAAATAATAACGTAGACCTTACTTATATAACATTTTGTTTATTCCCGACACCTACTTTAAAAATTTCACTTCGCACTTGGAGCGCGAACTTGCGAATTCAATTAAAACTTCCCGTCCGACAACCCTGGGGCGGCCATTTTGCGACGGCATTATTAAAAGCCGAGGCGGGAGCCACTCTTGCTTGAAATCCTTTGTGGCGACGCTATCGTTTGGGTGTGGTTCATAATCTACGTTTTTAGACAAAATAGCGTTGAGTATTTTTTTTTTGTTATTTTTGTGAGCGCTTAGCAGTGGCCAGCATTTAAAAGCAAATAAAAGCTTGCCATGAGAGTAATTTATATCAAACATTTGTCATAGTATCTATTAAGTACAGAGTAAATAATAAGTTGAAAGAGAATTATAAGACGTTCCGTGACGCCAAGAAGCGGAGCGAAATGAAATGCCGGTCCCAGCTTTTAAAAGGTCACAATTTTAAATGAATGTTTTATCAGTTTTTATCATGTTTGTCATCTGCAAGACTGTTGCTTAAAAGGTAGATACAGTTAACTCACTTGCTATTTAATATCTCCATAATGCCGTCGGGACTACACTGAAGAAAAATATACCCCTATGAATATAGACTTTGATTTGAAGCTGCCCCAGGATAGGCAGGTAACCAAGCTGTCAACAAACGTCAAAATTCACAAACTATTTTGTACTCATTTGGGTCGCCTTCTATTCAAAGCAGAAAAATCTGTATAGTGTTAAACTTAGTTAATCTATTTTTTCATAGTTAGTAGTAGAACGTTAGTGAAATTCCTAAAGCAGCCAAAACAAAGGTGTACAGTGTACATTGGTGTTGCACTTCCACCATTATCCATTGACAGCTAATTTAGCGCCACGCCACCTGACAAGACGGGACCACCGCCATAAAACAATATTATCGGTTGTCTGTTTGTCCGCGTTTGATCGCCGCGCCCCGGGCTGAGCGAGCAAACAGGGGCAAAAAACCGAGGAAACGCAACGTGACGACACGACACCCTGTGTTTGACTTCTGTTGATTTGTTGTCTTTGACCGGTGGCTCAGAAGCGCTGGTATCACCATTTGAAAGTAGGTTCTTTTCCGCAATGTTATGTAAGCTGAAAATTTTTTCTCGTTTTTTACACTCTTGTTTAATTTATAGTCAGGGCTAGTTTACACTGACAAATAAGTCTGATATAATCAATAAATTATGTTGTCTTCCTTTTTTTACACAAATGCAGATCTTTTTCCACAGACTCTAGGGTCCGTGCCTTTTTTGGGTTGACATTTTTGGGTTAGTGTTTACATGTTGCTCCGCGCAGAGACAAAATGTTGGGTTAGTACCTTTTCCTACATACACATCGTCTCTGTGTTATTTTTAAATTTTATTACAAGCTTATTATCATGACAAAAGCTATGGTCTAGTGGTTTAAGTACTGGGCCGAGATCGTGGGTTCCTGGGTTCAATTCTCGGGTCAAGCTAACTTTGTGTCGGTTTTTTTCCGACACAGCTCGTGTATTCGTGATCACTAATCCGCATTTGACGAGCGTGGTGATTAAGCCAGTACCTTCCCATCATTGTAACAATAACTTGATTTAAAGAATTGATGCCTTCGCCCTGCAGTGGGACATTAATAGGCTGATACTTTATCTAGTGAAATTATGAAGCTCTAAATCTCTGTATTGATTGGCGTATAATTATATAATTTCACCAGAATCAGATAGGTTTCTACTAATTTATCTCTGAGATAACAATGTTGCAATCTTCTTTTTTTGAAATTGGACAAAAGAAAGCATCTTTTTTATTTGTCAATCTGACAGTGGTAAAAACAACCTCAGATGCTTGTAACTGAACATTACATCTCAAACTGTGAATCAAATCAGTCAGCTACATTCGGTTATTTTTGGAACAATTGTCTAGGCATACTCGTATACTAAATGACTATGAACCAAATGTTAACAATATCCGCTAATTTTTCTCAGATAATACGTAACAAATATAATAAAAAGCCAATCAAAGAATCCAGTCTCGCCATTATCCACCGAATCTTTACAAATAGAATCGTGGAGCCAGTGGGGTAAGTTTATTGCAGCGGGCAATCATGGCTAATGTCGGAGAGGGGTGCAGTAATGCACTGAAATCGATTAATTATCCTTTTATTATTATTTTATTGCCGATGGGAGGTCCCTTTGTCAGAGAAACGTAAGTCGTGAAGATAGATGTTTGCAGGTAAGGCAAAATTATTCCGGTTAAAATTAGCTAAACTTAAAACTTCAAACAAACCGAGTTTCACTTTTAATTTTTGTCTTAGTTTTTACTTCTAGATGCAATGTAAGTTTTTATGATTCATGGTTTCGACCGCCTTCGTTGTACAGTGGCTAAGCCGCTCGGGTATAAAAACCCGGAGGTCGTGGGTTCGATTCCCGCCTTGGGTCTGGTTGGTGGTAGGACTTTTTCAGTGTCTGACTGGCTAGCTACCACCCCCACAAGTGAAATCTGCCGCCATAACAGCTCTGGCTGTGTTCCGTTAATATTAATGTG
Source organism: Mecyna flavalis (assembly GCA_949319885.1). Classification (NCBI taxonomy): domain Eukaryota; kingdom Metazoa; phylum Arthropoda; class Insecta; order Lepidoptera; family Crambidae; genus Mecyna; species Mecyna flavalis. The sequence goes on from OX439425.1 coordinate 2,821,244, forward strand.
GGAGCCATAAACACTTGAAATTGAAGGCTCAAAGATCAGAGGAATCTACAGTCTGGCAGTACATTGAGCGCTTCCTGATGAAGTGTCCCTCAATGTTATAGGCCGCAGTGGCTGCTTACCATCAGGTGGGCTGCGAGTCTGTCTGCCAACTGGTGTGGTATAAAAAAATGTTTATGTATATCATACGCTTGTCCCAAGCGACTATGTTCCAAGTAAGTCTGGTTTCCCTTGTAAGGGTTACGGAGGTCAGATGGCAATCGCTCCATTGTAATAACCAGGCTTGTCAAAACTAGGATCATAGTCGAAGCGAACCCTGAGCTCCATACTGGATGCAATCGGGAATACGCTAGGATGAAGAAGATATGCTTGTCCCGCCAGAATACCAACTCTAAAGCAGGATCGTAGCTGATAACGTGGCTGCTAAAGCTAAGGAACTAAGCTAAAAAATGCTTCTTTATTATTTATCTTTTTTCTTTGTATGTACCTACTTAATACAATTAGAAACATCGCTCTATGTGGTGCTATATCATAGGCTCATTGAGTACATCAAGGCGGTTTAACATTTCGACAAAATAATTTACTTACTAACTCAAATAAAGCATGTTTCACTGTTAAAAATGTAGTAACTATTTAATAATCTGTGTCATTTTCAAGCTTTTTAAATTGCTCTATTAAAAATCTCAAAAAAAAATACAAATGGACAAACAAGACAATTTGTTACCCTTTCGAAATAAGCTTTTCAAACGATAACATAAAACACAAAAAAATTGAATAAAACACTTCTAAAACAGCTAAACATGACACTGCGTTACTGTCAATAATCTGCGTTACCAGTCATGGGACCCTTTAGATATTATCGCTCCGCGGGGGATTTAATACTTGTTAGCAAATAGAATCGAAAGATAAATTACATTAAAGCACTTTTCAACAGTTTACTAAGCGATTTGATTCGTATCTGTTTTTGATTATAATATCAGTTTAGTGCGGGAAATATCACACTAAGGTACGTCTTCGTTCACCTGGGTAATTTTATTCCAAGGTGAACAAATGACACTAATTATGTGGAATTGCTTCACCTGGGTGATATCACCTAGGTGAAATGACTCCGAGGTGATAAAAGGACACTAAAAATTCTTCTTTGTTCACCCAGGTGAACATAGTGGATTATTCCGACACTAAGGTGTGTCTGGAATTCTTGTTATGGTTAAAGAGTTAGACTCTCGTATTTGAAGAGGATAACTCTTAGAAATTGTACAGAAATACCGAAATTACCAAACCAACAATTAATTCACTCAAGAGATAATTTAAAAACGTAGTAGATTTTCAGCCTCTTTTGAAAACTATAAAAAGTTATAAATTATTTATTTGTCTTTAAAAAAACAGAAAATCTTAAGATTATCAAAAATTGTTGCGATTGTAACATCACAGGTTATCTGATACACGACACTGGCTTTCATTGGACATTTACTACTTTGTAATGGATGACAGTACTTTAGCTACTTATGCGCTATCGAGCCACATAGAGACAAAGATATTCTTATATAATGACAGAGTACCTTTATCAAAACATGGTTATGTCTCGACGAATTAAAATTTCTGCTCGCATCTCCAACCTGCGATTGAGTACAAGAAAAAACAAAGGTAGAAGAGGAAAAATCTGTAATAAACAGAAATAAACGAGTTATCGGCTCCCATATACAGCGGGCACTAAATACTGCCCAACGATTCTAAGCTCCCCATAACTTCGTGTATGGCCTACAGAGCCAGAGGCATAGACTAAATCGCCCCCAGCCAAATGACCAGCATTATTGATCATCATCTATCTACGCGCCATAATTGGCATACAAATTCGCTCTTTGACGCTCGCTCACGTCGAGGGAGTGATTTGCTCTTTTGTACCTCACGCATTAACTCCTTCTAGCCGTCATCCCCCACACCACAACCCGCCACTCCAAACAAAACCTTATCCCAACACACTTAAGTCTATTTCACCTCGCAAAACACCACTTTACGCTCGACCGGCAATTTTGGATTTTCAGCTAACGGAATAAGACTGCTTTTGTGGAAAAATAACAGCGGAATACTTATGCGTATCAAGGGATAATGTACTGTGTTGCGTGCGGCCAAGGTCTGATTTGGAGGTTGCGTGCAACGGTGGTTGTTAAGATTAGTACCGGGAATGGGTAAGTAATTACTGCAGAAAGGCTAACATCGTAAGGTTCATTTGGCGGCGCCAATCAGTGGAATGTCCGAGGGCGCTTGAGGGCGATCGCACTGATTCGGTCGAGAGCAAATATTTAAAGGCACCATTATTTAGGTGACCTCCTTTGAAAGAGCCAACAACCTTATCAGCACACAAAACTAATAAAACTGTCTTGGTGGTCCAACTTTATAAAAACTTTAGAAGTCGGGAAACTTCTTCTTACTTATTTGAAAACAAGACCAGAACTTCATCTGGAATGAACTACTATTTGGACTTGTTACTGAAATAATTATTCAAACACGTCATGGTTTAATTTCATAAAATTAACTACCATTTAACCCTTAATAAGCCAGTGGTCAAATAGTGGCCACCATAATTTGAACCTTATGTAGTTGTGATTCCGGTGAAAACCAATGAAAAATTCATGTGCCTACCCGAGGTTAAAATGCTCTATTTATCGCATAAAAGTATTACCTTATCACGCTTAAATATTATATAAAAAAAATTTCAAAATCTAAATTAAGAAGTAATTATGTGTCATATTAATAGAAAAAAAAGCAAACAATTATTGTCTTCATGTGAATTTATTAGAAAAAGAAAAAATACAGCATTTAAGCCTATACACAGAATTTGTTAGAATTGATAATCGTCAAACAATAAATCTAAAAATTATATTATCTGGTCATAATGGAAGCTCCCCCACAGAGAACTTTCATCGTAGGCCGTGCCGCTCCGTCACTTCCCCGCTTTGTCCGGCAGATTGCAGGGCAAAGACATTCCATCATTCCACCCTACGCTATTATGTCGTCTAGTTATACTTAATGTACCCTTTGTTTACGTCCAAATCGTACATTATGATTTTTAACGTTAACCAATACTTTGATTTGTGAAAGGCATTTGACTGTGTAAACCAGCCATTTACTATAAAAGGAAATCTTAATAGATAACAATAGAAAGTAAAGTGTATTAACTAGAACCTACATTTAGAATAATATTTAGAAAAGAGGGGTGTGCGTCAAGGTAATCCCTTGTGCCCTAAACTATTCTTACTAACAAACAAAATTCAAGTAAGTACCTGGAAAGCTGTGTTGTTGTATGTTTTATTTATACCTAATTATTGTTTTATTTATAATTGTTTGATCATTTACATATTTGCTTGCATCTTTTAAATGTATTTCATGTCTATTTAATTGTCATACCTATTAGGGTAGATGATTTTCCCGGTAAGAATTTTCGGATTGTAGCTAATTTACCTTTCCTTGGAACACAAAAAGACAAAATTACCATAACACTCTACAATAGGCCAATCGCAAGACTCCCAACATCTCATACCCTACTCCAAACACGTTCGGAGTCAGAAAATATTCACAATAAATGTTAAATCGAGGGTGACTAAACGCTGAGGGCGCGATCCAGGGTGATTATGATGGATGATCGAAGGTGCCGCGATGACGGGATGAATGGGTAAACTATTCACTGCCGTAATGACGGTAGTTATGACGTTGTAAAGCTTTTGGACGACGAAAATAACTCCCACGGAAGTTATTTTTTTTTAAATATTACAATGTTTGGCATTGTTAAATGTAAAGCAACATATTTTTATCAAACATATTTTACTGACGAGGAGTTGCTGAATTTTTGCTTGATTTGTTAAACAGTCATAACGGCTAAAGTGCATTCGTGCAATTATAATGTATCCTATCGTTTTTTATTAGGGATAAATAATTAAAACATCCTATACTTTTTTTAATCATGAAAATAATTATTTTAATGTCACCTGCAAAACGTGATACAATGTTCTGATGAAATAAAAGTACTATTTTATGGAAGTATTGTTCCATTATGTAATATTACACCCACAAAATGGCCTCCTGGTTGTGTTTCCAGGCCACGATTCAGTTATTACCACTTCTGAAGATGCGGTGAGAAAAGCTTTACACAATACTTTCAAATACAAATCAATGTTTTGATTGCATATCCTAAAACGAAATGCTCTGAAATCGCAAATGCGGTTACCTACTGGGTACCTGGCATTCGCAAATGAAGTTAGCCGATTGATGCCAGCAAATAGAATTGTCGAACCGATTACGTTTTCGATTTGGGGCCAAATTGGTAGGGCGTGTACCTCTGTTCCATGTTATACGTTCATCTGCAGTATTGTTGCCGTCTGTGAACGATGTTCGCTCTCAATTTGGAAAGGTCATCTCCTGAGTAGAAGCCACAGGCGTTGACTAAATCGTAGTTATGACTTCTTAACGAGAAGATGATGGAGCCGCGCAACACGCTCTACTGATTTAGTAGATTTAATTGTGGATTTAACGGAGAACAAAATTAGTTTATATTACTCCAGGTAGCTTGCCAGACGGACCCAATGACCTTAGCCTAAATTACTATTCCGTGTATGTTAAAGGTCATATAATAAAATAAATTCTTAAATGAATCTATAGAAGTCGACTGAGGTATAATCTAGGTATATCCTATAAAACTCAAAGGTGACTGACTGACTGACTGACATAGATATCTATTAACGCACAGCCCAAACCACTGGACGGATCGGGCTGAAATTTGACTTGCAGGTAGATGTTATGACGTAGGCATCCGCTACGAAAGGATTTTGATCAAATCCCACGGGAACAGGAACCACGCGGGTGAAACCGCGGGCGGCCGCTAGTCAACAATAAAATGCAACGATTTCGAGGTACCTAAATCAAATATGAATGTGATTTTTGTTAAACTTTATAAGACAACTACCGAATTTAACACAAAAAAATAAAAATCATTCTTTGTTCTCAGTAGCTAAAAAGCAAAAATCATGGCAGAATGTTGACACTGCCTCCAATGTATTTATTTACAATCACGCAATTTCCTCCTATTTGCGAATGGGTTTTTCGGAGAATGAATAATTGTTTTACTTTAAACGAGTATTGTTATACGAGTGTTGTTATACCTACATGAGGAAATAACCGTTAACAATTCCATTGGATCCAAATTTATACCTGGAAACCATTTGCTTGGGAAAATAGTATTAAGTGTTTTTTTTTTAAGTTGAATTCAGTTTACGGGTTTCTAAATTATTTTCGAAACAACTTTTGAATAAAGAGTAGGTAGGCGCCATTTGGTGTTACGCAACAACTGAAAAGGCTAGTACATTTTTTCGTTGTAAGTAAATACACAAAAACGAATAATTGCACATAGATAAATAGACGCCGATTTCCAAACAATATAACCATGTGTGTATTTGAATGTATCTGTTTGGATTGCTCTGAGCGTGTTTTATTTTAAGTTGTACAAAAATATTCACAGTAAACTTATATAACTTTTATTGGAACTGTGGTAACCGAGTGAGCTCAAACAAAATGTTTCGTATCTGTTTACCACTAGCTTGGTAGTGACGAACGAGAACCTTCGTGAGAAAACCGGCACAGGCGAATGAATCCACGATCCAATCGGTGTAGCTACCCTACCCTGTTAAAAGTTACGTCAGTTGACAGTCGCTCAAAAATAAATAAATAAATATCTCTGGACATTATTCACACAGCGCCATCTAACCCCAAACTAAGCATTAGCTTGTGCTATGGGTGCCAGACAACGGATAAACATTACGTATATATTTTTTTTTGCAAATAGGTACATACATTTATACATAGAAACACCCAGACAGATCCAAACAGACATGTTCATGCCACACAAATGTTTGTACCGTGCGGGGATCGAACCCGCGGCCTCTGGTGTAATAGCCGACTTCTCGACATTACACCAAATGGCTCGTCACTTACTATAACTGAACTTGCTATATTATGGATCGTGGTGCAAGCGCAACCTGACTAGACTGGGGAAAACGCTCGGAACAAGAAACAATTTAATTGTTTTGAGGTTAGAAAGTGCTGTGTGAAATAAAAATTTATTACCCATGATATTTTTAATTTTTGATCCATTATCTCATAGTCCGCCAATTTGTACCTCTGTTGTGCAATAAAGTTTAAATAAATAAATAAATAAAATCTAAAAAAAATCTTCCAACCTACTAATCAAACGCCGCACTTTATACAAAGGCCTGTTTTTAAAGATGCCTCGCTTAAAATGTTAAAATGCAGATAAAGAGTCCAATAAAACTAAAAATAAGTAAATTTCTTCCGTATAAGAATTCTCGAAACATACGAATATTCACGGACAATAACCCAACATACAAGACCCCAGTGGCTCCATCAAAATGTCAGGAAAACGCGCCACTATGGGGACCCAATAAATTCATATCGGCCCCAATGTTTGCCCAGCCACTGGGCCACGAAGGGAGATACAGTTTGCTGAGTGCTGGCAATGCGCGTTTGGTACGGGCAATTTTATGAATCCGGCTAAAATTTTACATGTGATATACGAGTAGTACAATACATATCGAATGCCTCGACGGTCTAGTGGTTTAAGAACCAAGCCATGATCTCTAGGTCCTGTTTCTATTCCTAACACCCGAGTCAATGCAGAATATAAAATAAAAATAAATTGTTCGTTTCTCTTTCCCGCAAAAATTCCTGAATGGTTTAATAAAATATTAAAGCATACACAAAACATACATAGAAAAACTAATCACAGAAATCACGAATCACAGAATAAAACAAAGAAGGAAACAATAGGTAGATAAAAAACCAAGCATAAGTTCCTGTGACATCGGTTTAAATGAGGTACAATAAAATGTTGCATCACTAGAATAACACACTGCTTTCATCAACTTAACGCGGGCAAGCTGCAGTAAAATCTGCTAGTTAAGAAAAAACAATGTTTTTCAATTACTCTTTTCAATCGCCAAAATTCTATAATGTTCGCTGATGACAACATTTTTTTACTTGCTTTCTTTCTGCAGAATGCAAATCTATGCAATAACTACACCGAAAACAACATTTAATACAACAGACTTTTTTAAATTCCTTCGCAACTGCTTCTTTGAAGAAAATGTTGCTATATCCTATATCATGCAGAGCAGAGTAACAACTCCACAGCAAAAACCTACAGTAGGCATCTTTGCATATTTGCTTCACAAGTAAAAGAAATATGATATCAAGAAGGAAAAACATTTTCGTACGTGTGCAAACTTCGGCGCTGAGATCTCAATCGGATTCCGAAACAAGCCGAAAGAAACGTTGGTTCGCGTTACGGTAACCGCTGTGTGCGGGCGTGTGGCAACGTATCATTATTACGTATGGTCTAAGCCACGAGACGATATCGTAACTAAGTATATACGAGTCGAAGTAATTACGAGTATTTGAGTATGGCGAATTGAGTCGATTTCGCCGCGAAACAAGCGCGATGCTCGTGGACGCAATATTTTGAGCCCTAGTAGATCTTAAAGAAGTACTAGCTTCCGCCAGCGGCTTCGGCCGCGTATAAACATCTATATATCCACACAAAGTTTATTCCTTTAATATTCTTGGAAAGTTCTCTACCCTCATGACTTACACCACACGCCACGTGAAATTTTTAAACAGCTGTTTCCTTCGCGTTATGCAAAATATCAATGTCAAGTCGAAAAAGTGAACGAATGGCTAATGGCGCTTGGAGCGTTTCCTGTTGATTAAAATTTTCATTTTCGTTTCAAATAATAAGGTTGTAAGTTTTCTTGCCGTATCGTGTTACCGGTCATTTAAAAGTCTCGCTTTAATTTTAAAATATAAAAGCATTTGCTAATAGTCTCCTTAGAAAGAGGCTTTATAACCCGTCAAGCGGTGTGTGCTTTGCAATTATATTTTGACAATAAATAATTACCTAATACTCGTACCTATGTTACGTCAGTAATAAATTATGTCAAAATATGTGATGAATTTTAACTGAAATTCATTGTACAATGATTGTACATACATCTTTGCGAAAGATACGACCCATCACGTAATAGATAAAGACGGCTTTCATTTCAATGATTGGTCAAATCTCATCTGCAGTACACAATGCCATTTCAAAAATTGATATAAATTTGGAATTTCAAAAAACTCGCAATAATGACATCAACATACATTTCTTTGAGTTTTGTGAATTTAACAAATGTTTTTCTTTACACAAAAACATTGTTACACAGCATATTTTCGGTTTTCTCAATAGCTTGCTAGCAGAAAACATTAACACAAAATTGCACGAGTCAATGCAAATGTCAAATGTTGATTGTATAGAGCAAACCACGCACTGGAGACCAAAATATCAACATAAAACTTTACATGATGCTTTGTGGTAAAAACCCACTGCAATAATATCACTGTCAACTTTCAAATAAGGTAGGCAGAAAACCATGAATCTCTTAAATTCCGAGGATACTCTGGATCCAGGCGGTTTTCCAATCCACTGCATCACCTAGGCAGATAAAAAGGAGAATAGCATCAAAAGATTAATATAAAAACGACGCATGCAATTTCCCTATTGTTCATATCCATACTGTATTGCATTGCCTGTATCTGTCAGCTCGTTTCCGATACCGGTACATTCCTAGGCGAATATAGCTTCAATACCGTTCGTAACAAAGCTGATTATTCTTTGAATATCATTGAAAGTTTCATCATGTTGCTTGTACATGTACAGTCACGTGCGTATGCATAAGGTCTTATGTGAATGCAATAAAGTTCGTGTTTGAATGAGTTTGTAAACATTTCCTGGCTGTCTGAGAATATACGAAAGCCTTGTATCTCTTGGTTTATCTATCTCTTAACATGTGCATTTCTTGTGCACTCTTAAGACAAGATACAGCTTTGTACTATTATGTTGATTCTAATACATTTATAAATACTCCAGCTTGTCTATGCTAAGCAGTATACAGAAATATACTCGTACTCACCCTCAGATCACCATAATTAATACCATAATCAACCAACCAAAAAGCAAGCTATGCCTGTGTACCATTACGGGTACGAGCGATCACAATTTTAAACTTAATTATTTCAGCGCACACTCCTAATAACAAAGCAATTAAATTCCACAAAGGCCATAATTCACGTCGTTAAAATAAAAACTAACATAATAATGAATCTGGACAATCTAAAATTAGGGGTGCGAATTCGTCGCGACCCCCGCACTTAATAGTCCAGGAGCTAACTCGAGTGTCATTAACTGTTTCTACTTTATTAAATTAACAAAGGCGACAACCACGGCCAGGGGGCGCTTTTGTTTCAATTTGAATGCAGTATGAGAATTATTACTAAGATTTGCATAACGTTGAATTATGCGGGCTTTTTTATGAGTGCGACTGTACTATTCGTTACACGCACTAGACGCGTTGCGATGAAGTTGAGGGTATCGGGAAGTTAAGCTACCTTTGTACGTGTCTGTGCCCGGATTGGTGATCAAAACTTTACACAGACTTTTTTTTCCTTCTAGAAAAATACTTTTTGTTCCAAGTGCAGTATCGGAAGGCTGTAACGTTGTACAAATTCTCCTATTCATATTTTTTTTCCATGTATGGCAATATTGGCAATTCAACCAATCACAGCGCCCGTTCGATCAAAATTGCAAATCTCATGTTCAGTGTGGCAAGTGAAATAACAAGTTTGTTGTTAGTGTACAATTTGCTGATTATGTGACGCAGGGTTGAGAGTCAAATAAAATTCATATTTATATTTTTCAAATGTTTATTAGTATAATTATATTTTTAATTGTTTAAGGAGTCAATATTCTTCCAAAGTAAACTAGTTCTTTTATTTTCTAAATTGATTCTGACTTTTAGTAAACGTTTTGTTTAGTAGAATTAGGATCGGCTGGTAGCTGTCGGAATTTGAGTTGGTCACACTGTCTACCGGTTACTTTCACTTTTTTCGTGGATGGACCCGAGAAGGGCGTTATGATTTGAATTTCATATATTTATTTGCTGGCCAAATTATTGTCAGCCGAAATGGCAGATCCAGCGTTTTTGGTGTTTTTCCACATCCTCCTGGTAAGTGGTTCGAAGGATTTTATTTATTCAGCGATTTCTGTTTGGTTGAAAATGGCGTTCCTCTTATGAACCGACATCTTTCAGGTGGCTGTAATGGCATTTCTTGGGTGGCGGGAAGCCGCATATCTTCGTCGCGAGGAGTTCCAAATGGAATCCTGTGACAAAGCTGGTAAGACCCCCTCCTTTACATGTTTCATGGTGTCCACGTATTCTCCTGGTTTTGTTTCCGCCGCTAACCCTGGAATTGTTTCTTTTCAGCGGTGGGATATTAATTATATTCAAACATTATATTCAAGATTTTATTCAAAATATTTATTATCTTCAAAATATTTAATTGCGTAAGGCTGGTTCTGACGGCGCCCGTGGGACAGACGTCGGACCAGAAAAGCTGTATGTATTTATAAACAAGGAATGATCTGGTAATAGCCAGGAGTAGCAGGTCGGTGCAACCTTTCAATAGTTTTTTTTTACAACACATAATTAATAATATTCATGGTGGTATTCCCTTATTGGTGCTTATCTTTTAGCCCCAAATTATCTTTGCAACACCCCAAAGTTAGAACCTATTTTTACGACCCCTGTCGAATGAGCTAGATTTTTCTAGAATTTTTAATTGTATTTTTAAGTACTACCCTCAGTGTGTGTGGGAGAATTAAACATATTTGTTCAACTGCATCTCATCTTTTATTTCTTTTTTTTAACTCCCCAGCACGAGGGTCACACCCATATTTTTATATATTTTGTCCATGGGCCTCTCGGGCACATAGATAGGAGGATTCCATGTGACAAGGCGGCATTATAATACTTATTTATTTATAGGTATATCATATTTTTAAAACTGTATCAACACTATACAGAGTTACAGTTTTCTCTAAAAGCATTGTGAGGTGTGCTGACTCTGCTTAAGGTCCGTATTAATATTAATACAATGCATTATCTATCCGTTACAATGCTTATTTTATGTCTTTAGGACAGGCCGCAGACATTTTTTGTTTGTTAGTCGAAATGAGCTCGACCGGAGAAGTTCTCTCTCAAAGAAGATCGGCATATAAGTAGGAGCTTTGCTATTGCGCTCTGCTCAGTGAGTCAGAGGACCGGCAGGGCCTCAAGCCTCGAAACTCCTCCTCCCTATCACTATTCCCCTTCTCCTTTCCCCTCCTTCGATATTCCCCGAAAGATGGCCAACGCATCCTAGATCTAGTCGCACGTTTCTATAGACGGTTGCGATCATTTGCTTCTTTTTATGTCAGAGGCGGCAAACGAGCCAGCGGGTCGCCCGTTGGCAAGCAATCACCGCCTCCCATGGACATCTGCAACACCAGAGGGATCGCTGATGGGTTGTCGGCATTTTAAGGGGGAGTGTGGGCCTCTGGTACTCCCACATACCAGACGAAAAACAATAGTAGTCACTATTGTTTCACACTGGTGTTATGTGAGAGGGTGGTACTTCCCCGGACGAGCCGGCCCATTCGTACTGTAAAACAGCATGGCTCTACCACTACTAACTGTTTATTGTCACACTAACATTTGCCTCCCACTTTCATACAGCATTCCAAGTTAAAGTTTCCAAAACTACCTACAACTAATAAATATTCGAGAGACATTCACGTTGTTTCGAGTACAACGCAACACTCTCCTCGCTCCTTGCAGTGTAAATAAAATACCTACACGCAATAGGCGCCTTGGAACGTTTTTATAGCTGCCTTTATGGCACAAAATGCAACCCTGACGCGTAGCTACGTACAGTCGGATACTAAAGTAGCTGTATAGCAAGAAGTACAATCTTTTTTTTTTGTGTAAAATGCGTTGCAGCACGTTTACCGCAGGCTGTGTGGAACTCGAGACTAAATTGTACTACAAAAAAAAAATATCTAAATCAAGCTAGAGCAGATTAACTATAAAGTGTTAAAAAATCATCAAACCAGGCTCAATTTTCCGCCCAGTTGGTAAGTTTGGTGAAAAATTGTGAGACAATCGTGAAAAGGAGAAAAAATTGTGCTATTAAAATCCAAAAAGACATTTGCACTTTGTCAGTCGTTTTGCTCGGGATCCCAAGGCATTACGTCATAATACTTTTATTTAGCATATCGCAATGCAAAGCAACTAAAATCAATCAAGCTAAAGCTTTCAGCCCTTTAGCACAGAATCTTTTTTCTCTACAAACTACCTAATCTACCTGTAAACGAAAAATTAACATGTGATTGAACATGACTGTACGTAGGTACATAGTTGTTACGTAATGTTTCGTGACTCAACTTGCACCGCACTGGCTGAATCAACCTGGGCATTTTCAACAAATCTGTTGTGAAGTCACTATTTAGTTAATAATACAAATAATTTAGTTCGTTAACCAAGAAAACACAGCACAACCTTTATAATTCTGTTCAACTGAGAGACAGCTTATTTCATTTTCTTGGATTGTATTGTCTAAGACTTGTACAATTAGGGTAAGACGGGGGAATGGCGTTCACTTAAGGAAAACATGGTATATTTTTTTAATTATTTATTATAAATCAAAATTAATAAAAGTAACAAAGTCTTTCATTATAGAGGTATCAATATTTCAACAACAAAAGCATAATCTTTGACCGACCGAGTAGTAGGAAAACATTTAAAAAAAAACACGTTTGAGCGGCATTACCCCTGACGTTGGGTAATACCGCTCAAAAATGTTTTTGACAAATAAGATACATTTTAATTAAAGAAATATTATTGAGATCAACCTTATACGATAAAAGTAAAGACTACAATCACAAATAAGTATCAATTATCCCCATTTGTATGTAAGATTATCCTTTTTCAATTTAACAATAAGATGGTGGCCGCAGATGGTGCAGCGATACCACCAATTCGTTATTTTTGCAAATTCTTCGCTCCAAGCCGCTTTAGCGGTGATCCTTTAAAGATTTCTTGGCATATCTACAACAATAAGAAAATAAGTCACCAAGCAAGAGGATGGCGCTCAGATGAGCGGTATAACCCCAGGCGGTCTTTTTGTAATTAATTTGAAATTTAAAAAAAGTCATACACAGTTGTTGAGTATTTATTGCATTATCACAAAATAGAATAGTTTTACTACCAGAAAAGTAAAATTAATAATCAAATAAACATTAAAGTATTGGACTTACCGGCAAAAAACACGTAACCAAAAATTAGATCAGCGCGGCCGCAAACGAAGAAACGCACTTCACGGTCACATGACGCGAGCTGATTGCCCGTTTGCATCGCTGTCTGTTAGAGGTCCCATTCCCTCGCGCTTCCTGCAACGTGGTTTGTTGATACGTTCCATTTTGTCAGAGTTATAGAGGTGAGCGCCATTACCCAGTGAGCGCTATTCCCCCTTCCTCCCCTAAATGTACATTATAAATTCATCTGTAGCAGTGGTAGCAGAGTGTTTTCTAACGTCATTTCTTAGAACGTCTTCTAAGAATCGGCCTCACATTGAGGCAGATTCTTCAAATCTCGCACCTCTGGAGTTTTTTGTGCTTATTTTCCACCAGCTCAGCGGAAAGCATGCTATAAATCCAAGCCCTTTTTAACCATTGTTTTGTAAATTAAGATACAGCGTTTTTCTCTATTACTAAAGGATTTCATGATACAAAAATTCACTCATTTACGGAAACAGTAGTGTTTGTCGTTCGTATTTCTATTTCCTTGTAAATTTTATGGTACAAAAGTTCACTTATTCACGGAAACACTAGTGACCGACCAAAAATAGCGCCATAAAAATATATTTAAACTCATACAATGACCTTTCACATTCGGCGCGAACCGCAAGTGTCGACAAGACAGTTGCATTTTATCTATGCAAATACGCCCTCCCCACCTCATTACAGCTGTTTGAAATGCAATCTATGCAGTGTATCTACTACATTTTTTCGGCCGACGTTGTTGTACCCACGTTGCCATGGCAACACTTATCTTTTCTACTAGTATCTGAGCTAGGTACCTCGATATTTACCGGTAATCAACTGTCTATGGAAATTTTAGGAGTATCAGCATAATCCCTGAAGAATGTAGGTTATGGGATTTACTGGCTTGACCTACAAACTTCCTCAAAGCCTTCGCTGCTACTGTCTGGGTGTAGTAGCTGATGAATGGTTTTGAATCTTGATGAGCATATACGAATATTTATATGTGTGTATTTACTAGCACAGTCGGCATCAAAATCGTCCAAGCGTTTAAAACCACTAAAATATCTAAACATTTGACAAAAATCAACCTTACCTTAAGACGTCAATTGTTTTTCGAAAACAAATGACAACAAAATGACACCGAAAATTATTGTGCAAAGAGTGATTTTTGTCATGCTCAGATATTTTTGGTAGGTTTAAATGCCTAAATAATTTTGGGGCTGACTGTACAAGAGCAGTAAGTTAACAATGGCGGTGTAAGTACCTACGTTTAAACAACCGTAATCAATTTGGTCTGGTTCTTCTGTTAAGGGCTACGGAAGTATGATGGCAGTAACACCAATGTAATTACCGGACCAACATAGTCATACTTTGATTGAATAGATCGCGACCAAGGCTCGGAAAAACTACCAACCTACAAATGATTGGTGATCTCAAACGTGAGTTGTGTGCAAAAAAATCGACAAAAAAAATTTTTAACCCTCGAATTGAACCGAAGCCTTCGAGATTATGGCCAAACTATTAAACCAACGACGCGTTAATATAAATAAATCTAAATAAGTAACTGTGTTCTATTCTTTACAGATCCATATCAAATGTTTGGGCCCACAAGCAGTCGGTTGGCGAATTCAGGTGAGTAGAATAACATTGTGCAGTAAAATAGATACAATACAAATAAGAGATGAAATTTTAGACTAGTCCATTGGTATACTAGAACTTAAGTCAGACGTTATCTTCGGCCCCGTGGTTGTAGGCGTCAGTGTAGCGCCACCGTGCTCCCCCTGTAATACTCGTATAGTCAATGAAAACACACCACACAACACAACATTAAAATGTTTCTTTTATCCTGAAAACAAAGTGAGTGGAAATTAAAAAATAAAAGAACATTTTTAAAAAGTGAAAAGGTTTTTTTAAACATCAATAAAACCTAGTTAGTGATGTTACTTTTCCGATAAAATAATTCCATATGCCCTACTTCCTATGATGTTTCAACAATGTTACGGTGTTATTCCTCGTAAGACATTTTCCCCTTCTCCCCACATCCAACCAAACCAGATCGGATCACATCAAACCGTGAAGTGGAACTAACCCTTTTCGTAACAGCGAAGTGGCCAACTGATAGGGTTGTCTAGTTGTCTATCATTGCCCATATTAATGTATAAAGTGCTTAAGTAGTTCAATGCTAACGTGCGAAACATTTAATCCATGCTTATAAATGCGAATGAAACATAGGCTACCTTTGGTCCTATGCGTTATATAGGTCTCAATTATGGATTATTCTATTTGATAAATCCTACACATTATCTACTTATCACTAGCCCGACGGCGTCGGAAAACATTCGCATGGAAACCTGATCACTTGTAAGACAATGTATTGTCACCTAGAAGATATTTCTGCATGACCGATCTATAAAACAAATCGGATAGGACTTCCTTCTTCTATCAATCCGATTTATTAGTAGGCACTGGATTATTTACTGGTTTTATAGACTCTAGTGTAAAGTGCCTGCCTGGGCCTTCGTGGAACAGTGGCTAAGCCGCTCGGGTATAAAACCCGGAGGTCGTGGGTTCTATTCCCAAATAGGATCTGGTTGGTGCCCTAGCCAAAGCCCTAGCTTTTTCAGAGTCCGACTGGCTAGCTACCACCCCCACAGGTGAAATCTGCCGCCATAATAGCTCTGAGTGTGTTCCGGCAGTATTAATGTGGAAGCCAGTGCACTTGAAATCAAAGGGTCGAAGATCAGATGAGTCTACAGTCTGGCAGCACATTGAGTGACGCTTCCTGGTGAAGTGACCTTCAATGGAATAGGCCGCAGTGGCCGCTTACCATCAGGTGGGCTGCGTGTCTGTCTGCCAAATGACTAAGTATAAAAAAAATGATACTAATTAAAAAGTGAAACGTTCGACTTGCAATCTCGAGCGTTCTCAAGCGGGGCAGTTTATCGCAATCTCGCGTGCGGCTCGGGGTGGGGTCACTCGCCTTTGGGGTGCTTTGATTGTATGCTTTTTTCTTTACTCCGGTGATGTATTTCCAGAGAATTTTAAGATTGTTTATGTATGTATTTAAAAAGATACGTTTGTGGTATTCTTTGTTTTTAGTTTAGTGTTTAGCCGTTCGCTATTTGATACGAATCGACTTTTGAAGTTTGTATGAGATGTTCAAATTCTAATGAGGCTGTGGATTAAGTTAAGTTGGTGGGATTAATTATAAGATGATGAATGTGGATTGAGGAATGGTTCCCCTAAGGCTGTGAGCTATTATACTCTTTGAGTGTGTTAACTACGTATTTACAGAGATTGTCAATAGAAATAAATAAATAAATAAATAATCCCTGGACATTATTCACACAGCGCCATCTAGCCCCAAACTAAGCATGAGCTTGTGCTATGGGTGCTAGACAACGGATAAACATTACTTATATACTTTTTTTTTGTAAATACATACATATTGTACATAGAAACACCCAGACCGATACAAACAGACATGTTCATGCACACAAATGTTTGTACCGTGCGGGGATCGAACCCGCGACCTTTGGTGTAATAGCCGACTTCTCGACCACTACACCTAATGGCTCGTCAATAGAGACAATGGTCTGCTGTTTTTGTATTTATTTGTTGTATGAGTTGATGGATTTGATAGGGTGAGACGTTGAAGTGTGCACATATCAGCTCATGCTGTGATCTCTGGTTTGATTGTATACTGAGGTCTCGTGGTCGGCTATAGGTATGCGTCAAGTATACATGGAATATCTTTAAAGACTGTTTAATTGTCTTTAGGTTTTGCTACAGTTACAAACTACTCTCGATTCACATTTGGCGAGAGATAGATTAACTCTAACTTTGTTATGTTGATATTTAAATAAACCTTGAACATAATTCACATCGTCCTCTCACAATGGGTAGTTAAAGTAACTTCTTGTATTTAATTCTCGTTTTTGTAAAAATACGTCATTTCATTTCACATTTAGACTTTTGATTTCTGAAACCCTTGACATTAGGCATGACTACAGAAAATTTGTGGCCATTAGGTAATTTGTAAGTCTCTTGATAATAATTGTTATGTTTTTCAATACTACATAATACATATACAATACTACATAGCATCACTAACTACTTGATCATTAGACTAATCTAATCTACTAAAACAAACTCCCCCGATTCAATGCCAATACTACTTCATCAATAAACAATTCGAAATAACAAATGCCGATATCTTTATCGATACCTACGATATCGATAATTTGCATCGAGACCGAGACAATGAATATTAACGTTTGACTTCTATAATAAGGGGCGATGTAGACTGATAAACGCGTAATGTAAGCGACGCAGCACACGTTCCCACGTATCAGCGCCATCTAGAGTGCGTGATAGCTAACCGTTTATGACGACAATTTGGAGAGATTGACAACACTAGTCGAAGTGGAAAATAAAATATCTTTCGAGGGGTTTTGGTGAGTATTTTGCGATTGGTGATCTCAAATTTGAGCTGTTAAAAATGCGAAACATAGTTTGGTTGTCCCTTATTTTTAGATTGAATTGATGACATTCCATAAAAATCTTTATTGATTTTATGGTTTTAATAAAAATTACTAGGGGTATTTCCCCAGTATTAATATATTAATTCACTGATAATTTCAAAATAGTAGTTCTAGTTTTATTTTCAAGCTTTCATAGCCGTGAGAGAAGGGACAAGCTTTGTTGCAATTTGTCAAATAGTCAACATTCAACGGGTAATCCAAAGTCCGAATTTTTAATTCTATTATTAAAAAACCAAGTCATATTCTACGATGCAAGGATCTCTAAAATGGTAGGTACTAATGATAAAAAACTATAAGCCTATTAACCTCAGATATCCAATCATCAATGTTAATTACGAACCAGACAGTACATCACCCCCTTTCACCTTTAAATCAAAGCGTATAATTTACAACTAATAAATCTTTCCATTTGACGTTTGACCACCAAGTCACGGCCAACGCAACGAGCTTAACTCTAAGAAAATAAGGCACAAAATCGAATGAAATGAACACAAAAATCAGGGGTCAGATCATTATCGCTGTTACTTAAAATCAATGCGCGAAATCAAGGCGAAACTAGACAGCCTTCTCCTTATACAAATAGAGTTGAATATCCAGTGAGTTATAAATATAAGGGTAGTTGTTCATTGTCTGCCAGTAAAGACAATTATAGACACGTGCCAACCATGATTCTTAATTATTAGGCGCGGTTCACACGGCTGCGATTTACCTGTCATTTGACTTGCACTCTGGGAAGGGCGGGTACACACGCAATGGCTTTCCCACTGAATTCTCACCCCAAACTTTCTGGAATGAGGTTAACTTTACGATCGGCGTAATTACTGGCAGTTATAATAATGTAAGAATTATTAGAATTGCGTTGCTTTATTTAAACAAAGATTTCAGCTATTACGTACAGTAATGTCTGCGTACGCGTATTAATAGTTAATGAATGTTTTGGACGTGTTTTTGGTATTTATATTGTATAGAGTTCACAAGTAGTAAAAAAACATAAACTAGTTCAATTTTTTTTTAATTTACTGTCATTTATATTGATTTTTTCATATTCTACTTAAGCTAATTAATTTTTTTGTTAACAGCGTAATGTGTACTAAGAAACCTTAAAACATTTTTTTCATAATATTAGAATGTCTGTACTTTGTGATACGTGTAATATTAGAATGTAGCAAAATAAAAATAATTTCTTAAGCTTCAATAGTAAAACACGAGTTAACCAATTTAAAAAATAGAGCAAAGAAAAACAGCTCTTTAATAATAATAAAAGAAATTAACTGCAACAACCCCTGTCTCAGCAATGGTGCAGTCGGCGAAACTCAGTTCAAATCAAGCAGAAAGAAACAAAATTTCCACAAACGATCTGTTGTACCCCCACATCTCTTAATGGCCCGAGGCACAATATTTTGCCGATCAAGGCATTAATTGTGGGTCGTAAACCCGATGAGCCATGAGGACAATGGGTCAAGTGAGCTGTGATCTGCGATGCGCCTCGAGATCAGTGTTGCCAGATAATATGATATACTACAGATATAAATGTTTTCTCCTAAAATCAATGTTAGAGGAATATTTGCCTGTGACACTAGTATTTATATACTCAGGTAAGACTTCTCCTTCCTTCAATATAATGTAACAAACCGTACTAAGTTGTATTTGTGTTCTAACCAGGGATAAAGTAAACAGTACCTTTAAAAATGTAAAAAAACCTAACATATACTGTGAAAAAACATGTTATCAAAATCACAATAAAATAACAAAGATAAAAGTTTTTGTAGCCAGCCCAAGTATAAAATGCATAATAATTAACTCACACTTACCAGTACCTTTGACATCCAAGGGTCGAAGATCAGAGGATCCTACAGTGTGGCAACACATTGGGTAGTCATTGGGTAGTCACCCTCTTCCTGTTTAGGAGTGACTCAATGGAATATGCCGCAGTAACAGCTTGTCATCAGGTGGGCTGCGAGCTTGTCTCCCTACTAATGTAGAATTTTAAAAATTGAAAAAGTTATGAGCTTGTGCAAAAGTCAGATCATATCGACGAGCCATTTGGTGTAATGGTCGAGAAGTCGGCTATTACACCAGAGGTCGCGGGTTCGATCCCCGCACGGTACAAACATTTGTGTGCATGAACATGTCTGTTTGTATCGGTCTGGGTGTTTCTATGTATAATATGTATGTATTTACAAAAGTTTATCCGTTGTCTAGCACCCATAGCACAAGCTAATGCTTAGTTTGGGGCTAGATGGCGCTGTGTGAATAATGTCCAGGAGATATTTATTTATTTATTTATTTATATCACATGTTTATTAATAATAAAACTGTGCAAAAACGCGTTCTGACAACACCCAACGCGACAATAGTAGTGTGACGTCATAGAGTAAATCACGGTCGACGGTGTGAGCGCCCCTTACGATACGATTTATGTTAGGGTGTCGGCGCCCGTTACTTTGGAACATATAAATAATGTTTATATTGAGAGCCAAGATAATATGTTAATTGATTTAATAAAAATTCCTATCAGATTGGCCAGGTAACAAGACTTTAAAAAAACATAATGCCATCAGTAGAAAAATCATAATTTATGAAAGGCATTTTATTCGGTCCAAGCCTAGCTAGAAAGCATAAAAATCTTACATTAAAAAAGTTAAAAACATGCAGTTTAAATCACAAATATTAATAAAACTGCACAAAACACGCGTTCTGGCAACACTCCGCGGGACAATAGTAGTGTGACGTCACGGGATAAATCACGGTCGACGGTGTGAGCGCCCCCTACGAGTTATGTTAGGGTCGACGCCCGTTACTTGGGAAAATGTTAATTTACGAGTATATCTGGTGGGAGCTGAAATAATTCGTATATTGATAAAATTTACCTAAAATCATTGAGCTACTATTACGTCAGTACATAATATTTCTATGCCTAAAATATATCTTTAATTTCAACCACTGGTTTAGTGTGTAATGGTGGCTTTCTCACCAGGCATGGAAATCGATTCCCAAGCGCGAAGCGGTAAGAGCATATGCATGGTAAAGAATAAATAGGTAAATAAATTGTCGCAATACATCAAACTATATAATCCAACTGGTCGACTTCCCCTGTTAACAGTTCCAGAGGCTACAAATAATAACTGAATTTTCAAATCCTGGATCCCCTAAAGTAATTTTTGCATGATATAGAACAAACATTCTCCCAAACTTTTAGGCCGCTGTTGTGTAGCCAATAATGCAATTGGTTTTATTCCTCTATTAACGGTTAGTCTTATAATTATAAGAGCGACTAACATTTGATTTTCTAATATAATACTAGACTTTTCAAAGCCTGTGTAAATGCACGCGTCCCGTGACTAGATCAAAACATTCGGAGAAATGCTCTCAAAATAGTCGTAGGTACCGTTAAAACTATTTTCCTACACCAAATGGACCTGAAAAATCTAACCCGACTCCACATTCGTATCACGCCAACTTATATACGCTCGTGCGCACCCTATAATGTTAGGGCGGTTCCACACGACCGGCGCGCGGTCGTGCGTGAGCGACAAGTCGCGCCAATATTGCGTCGTGTTGTTGTGCACCACCCTTACATTACCGAACCGAAGGATATTGTCCAAGGTGGCTGTTCGACAATGGTGAAGTATAATCGTACAAATATTATAAAGTGTGTGGATGGATTGTTAAAGTTTTGCGCTCAATAAATCCTTTTTGATGTTACTAGATCGATGTTGCATGTAGTGCCTATGCTACAGGAGTCGTATAGGATTTATACATATAAAGAGCATTTGTGTTTTTTCTTTGTCGGGATGTTAAAAATAATGTATTAAAGTAGATATTTGTGGTATCTACATTACAAGTGCTTAAGCTTAGGGGTCCAATTAAAGTGCACTCTCTATTGCAATCTCATAGCACGGTGGGACAGTGCGCTTTACAAGTTGTCAGATCTTGGGTTGTGTTTTACACCACCAACTTAAAAACTCCGGACTGTAACCCATTTACAAATGTTTGAACTGACTCGAGCCTTTGCGCCTTGACACGGTACAGGCGTTTCTTTAAAGAGTAAACTTTAAGCCACATTATATTATGTCCGTGATGTGTGCGATTCAGTACTCAAGACATGCGTCCTATTATTATACTTATCTCTTTTACTTTTCCTTCACAACAGGAATAGATAAGCAGGTGTCGGCTTCTCTGCAAAGTTTGCAATTGACTGGTTACTAGCCACCTACTAACACCATGTAGGACAGTAAACAACAACAAAAAGACATCCTTTCGAAATAGCACAGATCTCAATGCCCTATCATGTCCCACTAGGACCCACAAAGGGAGGGGCGATTACTGCGCCATTAGTCTGACGCGCGCACTTGGCGCTAATTTACCGCACTCCTACTCAAACACACTTGAGAGATGACACTCACTGCAGAGAAAGATAGTCGCAATGTAAAGTTATTCCTGTTTCATGTATATAATATCATTGTGTTTCACCAATGATATAAATGTGTCGAATTCTGTGGCAAGCTGAAAATTGACGTTAATTGACATCTTTCACTGATGGGTAGAGCGAAACATCCGTGAAGAATGTCATCTTCAATATAAGCTACTTATTTGTATAATTCTGGGTTTCAAAATAGGTGCCTTGATGACATAATCTGTGATATAATATCATTGGTTATATTATGAGACTATTAGATCGAGTAGCACGCACAAAGCTTAGAACAACTGGACTGAAAGTTGCTACTGTTTGAGACCAAATGATTGACGTGATCTCTCTTGCCAGTTCTTTTCGATGGATGGCAACATTCCGAAGATCGACTCATTCTGTAGCATTGATTTTAACGATTCATAAACCATCTGAATACATTTGAAACAAGATCCAATTAAAACAAGAGTTTCGAGTTCATTACCGTGACTTGAAATCCCATAATTACACGTTCTTCAATTGATACAAGGAAGTGGTGTCTTACTGTCATCGTTTCCTTACAGGTTCCGGTCAGATCCAGCTATGGCAGTTCCTCCTCGAGCTCCTCAGTGACTCCAGTAATGCAGGCTGCATCACGTGGGAGGGCACCAACGGAGAGTTCAAGCTCACCGACCCGGACGAGGTGGCGCGGCGGTGGGGCGAGAGGAAGTCAAAGCCAAACATGAACTACGACAAACTCAGCAGAGCCTTGAGGTAACACGTGGGGCACCCACAGGCACAGATGCGATTTTCATATCCTCCTTCTCCCTCACACGCGACGTTGCTCGCCACAACAGTGTACTGCGAGTGACGTCCTATATCCGACACTTTTCTTCCCGTCTGTCCTAAATTCAAATTTTGAATTCGCATCTGTACAAACCGTTTTGCAACGCGATTTCCCGGGTACCCGTTTAAGCTGTGCGAATTGTCTCTGCGACTTTCCACTTTGCTGTCAGATTCGACGCTAATCAGCGTTGAATTTGGATGTGTTAATGTAAGCTTTGTTTAGTCTTTTTTTTCATGTGAACAGATGTGTAATTTGTCCGATTTTACGCAGATATTACTACGACAAAAACATAATGACGAAGGTGCACGGGAAGCGTTATGCTTACAAGTTCGACTTCCAAGGCCTAGCGGCGGCCACCCAGCCGGCGGCGAGTGACCCCGCCTACAAGTACCAGAGCGACCTCTTTATGAGCTCGTACCACCACTCGGCGAAGCTGTCCTCTTTCATGGCGCCTCACGCGGCGATGCCGACGTCTACAGGTAAAGGCTCAGGATTTTAAGACGGGGCTCGGTTGAGGCAGAGGGACTTATCCCATTTCGTGAAATAGAAGTGTGTTAAGCACTTCTGTGTTTCGGGGAAATGGCACTGACGCTAGTGAAATTACTGGGTATATGAGACCTAATAAATGTCTTCTCGGTGTAGCGGGCGCAGGGCAGTGCCAGACAGTAACTGCTTCGTTACTGTTTGGCACTGAACTGTCTTAGGGCAGACGTGGCGCTTACCATCAGGTAAACGATCTGATAGTCTTGTTACACATTGCAATAAAAAAATGGAAGTGAAGGAGCCAAGAGGCAAAAAAACTCTCTGTGGATCCCATGGGAGCACAGAATAATATACCTAGTGTGGTCCCATGGGAGTAATATACCCGATGTACCTGGTTAGTAAAATCTCTAAAATTCTCAAGTTTGTTTATTCTTGTTGTAAACGTTTAAACTTTTAATATTGATATTTAAAAAAAGGATTAATCTTGGCTTCCTCTATTGATAAAGAACTAATTCTTAGCTCATATGGACCAAGTTAAACAATCGAAGGCTCGAAGATCAGATGAGCCTACAGGCCGGCAGCCATTGAGCGACACAAAAAAAAATGTGTGCAGAAATTCTAATCTTAGGTAATAATTTCAAACCTTATAGGTTATAGTTAGGTTTTTTAAATCTATAAACTCCACGTGTGTATAAAATGTTAACTCCTTCTGCCTCAATAGAGTCTCGACACAAAATTTATTTCCTTCGAACGTCGAGACACCTGCACAGAATATGGCGGTAAATTGGCCATCTCGATGCACAGTATTTCTTGTCTCGTTCTTTCAAAGGAAATCTAAATCAATGCGAGTGTAGCGAATGCGAACTTCACATTTTTCCGTACCAAAACTATTATTGACAAGATAAATATTTCAGCAAAAACAATTAATAATAGTTACATTGACGTATATAGAAAAAAATATTAATTTATTTAATATGATTGTTAATTAAACAAAAATATGCAAGTATAAATAAAATTAAAACAAGTAATAATCCTAAACGTAAAAGTAGCATAAACAACTACACTCACCGGCAATAAAACCTGGCCACTGGGCTTTTTTCATACAAACGTGGTCTCTTTACTCATAGATAGAAAACTATTCGCAGCTGTGCAATGATTATTACGTCAATGGAGAGGCCAAACTATAAATATTATCAAATCACAGTTTCAAAAATTGCCAAAAATCGTTCACTATTCTCAAAGAGGAAAAACAATAACACGAACTCGACGTTCCATATATCGTACAGACGAATTTTGATTTGACTTGATTGTTTTTCCTTTTTGAGAAAATTGAGCGGTTAGTGTAAATTCTTGAAAATGTGACTTGTTAATCGGGCTTTTGGCCTCTCCATTGACGTAATAATCATTGCACAGCTGCAAATAGTTTTCTATCTATGAGACGCTAAAGTGACCACGTTTGTATGAAAAAAGCTCAGTGGCCAGGTTTTATTGCCGGTAAGTTTATTTGTGCATCTACACTCTTTTTGCACAATCATCCAATCTTTGTGCAGACGAATAACACATTCAAAATAAGACAAACTTAACATTCCCGTACGCACAACTTACTTAAAAAATAACACAAAGTAAAAAATAATACCTACATTCCCTCTCATCAGGCACACCCTCGTAATTTAAACACCAATTTGACAATAATCACAAATGTTGAATAAAAAAAACGACATTAACACTACTCCATGTGAGACGTCCGTACGTAAAAGGTACGTAAACAATTAACACAACGATTTGCATCTGGCAACCCCACTCGTAATCTGTGTGCCGACGAAGCGACACTCTCCTGTGCAAATATTGAACCTGTGCTCGAGACGCAGCGTATCACGGCACCTCTTGACTTAATGGATACAATCCAAGTTACATTATAAAATGGAGAGTTGAAAAATCAAATTTAGATGCTTTTTTTTTTGACAGAACGAAACTTTAAGAATAACTATTATAGATTCAGTCAACAATTGTTTTGGTACATCTTCATAAAGTGTAAAACGCGAGTTATATTTTGTATATAATAATGTTTTGTATATTTTGTCCTATTTTTTGTCTTCATGGATTATTCCTGCAACAACGGAATATAAGCCGATATTAAAAATATATCGCTTCTCTATAAGACTATACAAAGTCGAAAAATTTGCGAAATCAAGTTAAATAAACAGAAAAACTAAGAATCACCTGTTTATTTTTTATATTTATTAATTTGTAACTATGAACTATGAATCATAACTATGAACTTCGCAAATTTTTCGACTTTGTATAGTCTTAAAGAGAAGCGGCGATATGATAAATGACATGTATTTTTATGACCTGTTTTAGTCATTCTCGCTTATTAGAATGTGTCTCGCTTAATTTGTTCATCAGTAAAACATACATAATTTAGTTTAGGTACTGTTAACAGAAACGTTTTCTGTCTGTAACTCTAGGAATAAATAAAACAGATCAAAAGTAAACCACTATACTATACATCCTCTTTGCTTCTATGACAAATCTAATTTGTTATTTTTTATTAAAATTAATTTTAAAACGATCAACATTTTTGTTCGTTTTAAAATACCGGCCGTTCGAATTTTAAAACGACCAATTTCATTTTACGAACTTGTCTGAGACGCTCGGCAGGTTTCACACTGAGCTGAGTTGGTTGTTTCAGCGTCAATATTCCCGTCGGCTTCGTGGGGGAACTGGGGGGGAGGAGGCAGCAACCTGTACTCCCCCCATTCGATGGCCCCGCCCCACGTCACTTCGCATCTGGGATCGTACCCGCACTACGCATGACCAGCCATGTAGGCGAAAGACCTTCGACGTTAATTCATTAATTTTGTAATCTCGGTTAATACGGCTTAACGTGTTAATCTAATTGCTATGATTATAAGAGAATTACCTATATTTTAAAATAATATATAAGTAATCAGATTTTTTCCAATGGTTTTAAAATTCAATTTGGTCTTAAAAAATTTAATTTTTAAATCATTTTAAAAATGTTTTTAAAAAAGTGTGATTTTTCTTTTTTACATTGAACGTTTAGTCGTATTAATTCGATTTGAAAGTTATTCCTGCACTAGTTAGGTTTCTTGATCGCTGACGGTAAAATTTTGTTTAAATTAAAATTATGATATGGCTGGCAGTTTTGAAGATGGATGATTTTTAATATATTTTTGGTCATTTAACGTGAGAGTACCATCTAGTGCAAGAATTAATAATTTTAACGAAATCCTTAGTAATTTTGCTGATGATTTCCAGTGATGAAAATATCATTTCTTTGTGTTATTGAATGCAGGCATGGGCGTGTGAATTTCAAAACTAGTCTCTTATCAAAGAATGTTGTAAATAATAGATATTCATTAAGTAGAATTATTTATTTAGGATACCAAAATAATGAAATTTTATTGGTCGTATTTGTAATAACATAAAAATAACGGATATTTTTCATAAGTATGTGTAACGGTTTTTGCAATAACTAGGTAGGTACCTGATTGGGTTATACATTCATGCTTGGAATAATTATTATTCTAAGCATTTGTTTAATTTACTATGGATCACTTGTGAGTAGATAGAAAAAAATACTTGAATATTATATTTTGTACAATGTAAAAAAGCATTTTAACAAATTGTAGTTGGTTTTCATGTTGCAAAATTATTTACATATTTTTTTTAATACGTGTGTATTTATCTTACTAATATTTGATTTAAATTTAAATTACATGTGTAAATAAACCCAGAGAGCTACTATTGTTAAATTTTTTGATTAAAATAATTGGAGCTTCTTTTTTAATATTATCTATACAAAACATTTTTAATCATAGTTATTGCAAAATCAGTAAAGTGAAAATATTCGGTACTCAAAAAAAAAAAAGACATTCGCCACTAAAAAGATAATTCGGTGATATTATACTCAGTATTAATATTCTCTAAAATAAATTTTAATTAAATAAGTTATTGTAAAACGATTAATTACACAATGAACACTGATTTGAACCCATCGACGCTCAATGTCAAAATAATAAAACAAATGTGCCATTCATTGAGTTAGTTTAAAACAATTATTTAAAAATAAACCTAATATTATTTATTGTGTGGTTATAAAACAACCAAACTCAATATAAGTTATACATTTTTACTCGATAAATTATTATTATTTATTTTTATTTACAACTTATTTCATAGTTTTACATGAAACTACTTTTTACCAGTAATAAGAATTTGAATGGATTAATTTGATGATTATACGTAACTACAGTATTATTTCAAGCAATTGTTAATAGTAAAGTAAATGTATTCACAAACTATTGATTTACTATAATATCAGTAGGTATTACCGAGTTATTCGCCATCTCGCCCGAATTAAACTGGCCCGATCGGGCGACTTGGCACCTTTAGAATTTATTAAAATTTCTGTCGTCAACTCGCCCGACCATAAAAATGTGAGGTAACTATGTACAGTCAGCTACAAAAATCCTTTTTAAGAAACGTTTAATAATAAAAATAATTTAAGAAACATTTAAAGATATCAAAATAAACGACATATCGTTAGAAAGCTCACACTTTGGAGATGTTTTTAACAAATCAGAAGTCATCCATCACTTTGTTTATTTTTTAAATGCTATGCGAAGTTGAGTTTCAAAATTTATTTTAATTCTTATTTCATGTTTGAAGGTCCATAACTTTGTTTCTAGCAATGTGCAATTTACACCTTTTTATTTAAAGGAACCTACCAACCACTGAGATTCTAATAATAAAAAAAAAATTGGATCTGGGCATTAAAAAAAAGTAAGACGGGTTTACAAGGCAAAGACCGGTACAAAAGCGAAAAAAATTTGTAATTTAAAAAAATAATAAATAAAAAAAAATATTGGGGCCTAGGTGAAATCTTTTGAGCTAGTTAGTTAACAGACCACCCCAACTACCCCCATTATCGTATGTTCAACGTTCTTCCGAACACCCTGTATTAGGCACCCATTTTCGATTTGATTAAGACATAATAAATAACACTATATTAATAAACTTACCTCCAACGTACATGAAAAACACTAAAAACACCCACATTTTGACAATAAATTACTTAATGTATGTCGCAGTTTTATATGCGCGGGCGCATTAAAAGACGCATAAGGGATGACTGACTGACGTTCGCGTCACTAAGATGCGCCAAGATTGAGATAAAGGGTTAGATAAAAAGAAAGAGGATTCACTGGAGGGTAGGCGATGGGTCCACGCGTCTTTTAGTTTTAAATCTTTTTATTTGTGATCTAGTGCAGTTTGGTGTTGAAAAGTGGTGTGATTTTCATTCAGTAAAGTGTAACGAAGTGTCATAAATAAGAAAATTGAAACAAATTGTCTGAATGGACGGGTATTGCGTGTAGTGTGTCTCATCGGTAGATGAGACGCTCTTACCGCAATGGCGTCCATTCCCCCGTGACCTTGAGAGTATCCTCCAGTGTTTCCATGAAGCGTTAAAACATCTAACACCAATGTTTTAACGCAACGAGAAACTCCCTCACTAATTCACTTGACATTGGCAGAATCACCGCGCCGCAAATAGGCGCGGGATAGAGTCCATTAAAAAAAAAAAAGAAAGATAGCGCTATCATTTTGTGAGCATAACCTGTTTAGTAGTGTAGAAGAGCGCTATTCTCTTCGCGTCAGAGTTTTCTTTGAAGTGTACAGCCGAAATATTTTATTTTTATAGATATACTTAATGTAATCTTTTCCATATTTAAAACAACAACTGTAAGTCTGTAGCTTAATTTTAAAATTTAATACTTATTCGAAGTAGTTTCCAAATAAATAATGTCAAAGTTTTTTACCTGGCTGTACTTTGTATGAGCGTGCGAGTTGACGACAGAAATATTAGGTAAATTTGAAAGGTGCCAAGTCGCCCGATCGGGCCAGTTTTTTTCGGGCGAGATGACGAATAACTCGTATTACCTACTCCTACTATTTTCACGAATTCAGATAATATTTTTTTCGATATCATTATAAGTTATTTTAGTCTAAAATAAAAGACGTGTCATCGAAAATAATAATATTTTATATTTATTGTACTATTTTGTAATTTATTAAAACATATTTTATAAAATTATTTTGCGTAATTTAGGTGAGAACTAACGTGTATAATTGAAATAAAAAATGGGATTGTAATATTAAAAATATTATTACTTTTGATACCGTCTTTGTGTCCCGATTAAATCAACATACTCAAAAACTTGTCTGTTGAAACTTCGTAAAAATGAAATTTTGAATTATTGATTTTTTTTGGCTTGACTCTTGTATTAGGCGGAGAAGGTTCCATTCCAGGTAAACATTTACCACCACATAATGCGGGATGTTTAGGTAACATTTAAACCTAGACTTTCCATGATAAAATTAATATTATTTTTTGTGACAATTGTATATAAAATTAGAATATTTTAACAAGTGCAATCGTACTAGTATTATAAACTAGTGTAGAATTAAATTATCAATCGATATAATTTATTGTGTATATTTTGAATCAAATTATTTACAAATTAATAAGTTTTTTCCTTGATTGAACCTTTTTTTATTATTGACCGTCTTATCTCTAATTAATACATTCAAATTAAAAGTGCTTGTCCGAAATTTATAAGTTTATGAAATTTATTTAACTAAGTACAAAACGAAAAAATAATATATGGGAAAACGCAATCTAGAAACATCGTGTTATCTAACTGCACTTATTTATGAGCAACACTTTCAAAAATCCATAGTTACTCAATGTGGCTATTTCCTTGCTGGTAATAGGGATGGCGATTCTTTCCGAAAAAAATCGATTTTTTGAATCGATTCGAATCGTGACCCAATGAATCGATCCACAAAAAATCGAGGCCAAAAAGATCGATTTCTGAAAAATCGATCTTTTTTTCAAGTTGATTTATATTGTATTATATATAAAGATCGGATATTCGGATGCATATTTACCTCAAATTGAGGTATTGTCTTAACATGGAAAGCACTTTTGTATCGATAAAATCAACTTGATCTTCAAATTTAGTTTTTTATTATTGAATCAAATCGGGTGTAGCTATATTTACTTATTTTATGGTGCTAATATGGAGTGCACTTTTGTATCAAAAAAATTTGGGGGTTTTGGATTTGACAAATTAAATTTTTTATAACAGAAATAAGATGGCCTCATAATTTATCTTCAATTTTCAAAAGATTTTTATCATACGAATTCACAAATGACGGAGAAATCCTTCTTGAAGTCGGTTAAAAAAATGCCACATGCTAAAGACGTCAATTCCCACCGTGATATCGACTAGATTCGCATGTACTAATTTCCCGGAATCGCGGGAATAATAAGGAAAAAATATTTTTTAAGAAGGCGCTTTCATAATATTGTAGCAAAAATGAACTTTAGGTAAATAATTATGCATCCGAATATCCGACCTCTAATGATGACGCAACAAGAAATGTCAGTCACACTCACAGATACAGACAAAGGTCAAAGATTACAAACGTTACTTAAAGAAAGGCGCAGGAATCCAAACATTCAGCCATTTCGCGAGTTTTCGAATATAACCGGCAGCCGGCAGTACTCTTATAATACGCGTACTTACATTAAATTAATTGTAAATACTTTTTTGGTTTATACCAAAACCTAAAATAAAATCGAATGTCGATTTTCAAGGGTGAAATATCGATTCACTGAATCGATTCAGTACTACATATCGATTAAAATAATCGATCTTTTTGGCTCAAAAAATCGATTCTTCGATTAATCGATCTCAGATCGCCATCCCTAGCTGGTAACAAGTTAACCACATGCATAGGCACAAACTACGTATTATTTTATTATGCCAAAAAATAAAGTACTGGGAAGTGTCTCCGTCTTTGGAACTTGGGACTAAAGACGGGCGTCCCACTACCCACGGAACTCCCCCCCCCCCCACAGTTCCCACTTAACACCCGAAAGGGACGAGCTGGTGCTCGCCTTGTGGCGATTGATCAGCCATCAATGTCCATTGTTTTACTGTATCAAGCCTTTTATTCTATGTGTTATTTAGAGATTAAGACTTAAAATCGCATAATTATGATCTAGAATCAACATTCCCAAAATTATTAAAAAAATATTTATTGTTTTATTTTTTTTACAATTTTATAGAATAGTCTTTATTGCCAATAGTTACCTTAATATTGTGATCGTTATAAAATAAAAATTCAGTCAATAAATTAGTATAATTTTGTTCATTTTATTTATTATTTGATTTTATTTCATAATTTTATTTTTAATGCATGTGTCAATATAATGAAAATCATTTAGTCGTAGTATTACCATTGTATAGATGTTATTGTATTTGGAAATGAATAAAACAGATGAAATGTCTTTAAATTATTTTACAACTTTACAATAAGGATGGACACACTTTTTTTTGGACCTTTGGTATCTTTTTCTAAATTTTAATTAACGTTAATAACACCGCCATCAGTACCTAGACAAGAAAGCTTGTACTATTGGGACCAGACAACGAATAAATGTAAATTATGTACTTTTTCTTAAGAATTCATAGGTACCTATCTAAATATTATAATTCGAAGAAACATCCAGGACCGATACATTAGACATGTTTGTACCGTGCGGGGATCGAACCTGCGAACTCCGCTGTAATAGCGGACTTGACACCAAATCGGACGTCAATTTATATGAGAAGTTACAATAATTATTATTAACATTATAATAAAAGATAGGCAAGTTACAACTAAAACGGAAACAAATAATATGCCAGGTTCAGGTACGTCTACGTAGGTACTTACTTCGATTTTTTTTTATTTAAAACAATAGTTTTTTAGGGGGATCGTGATAGAAAAGGTTAAATGTAGTGTGTGCAGGTTTTATATTTATGATTTTTACCTTAGATTCACGTCCTTCATATACACATAAATTTTTATAGTATATTCAACCTTATACATAGAACATACTCTTATGAGGTGAAATTTAATCTCTGGTCTGTGGGTGAAACCGTGCATTATTCTAGTTTCTGAAATTGGTTAAACGGGCAATAAATGAAAAATTTTCCTCTTCAAAATCAACAATTCCGAATCCTTCTTCCCATTGCGTCCTTTAAAATTATTTTAAAATAAAAAAAGAGAGTAGCCTCTTGGCCACCTCTATAACGGTAAGCGGATACTGTGGCCTATACAATTAAGTAAGGGATAATCCGATAATAAGCCAGGATATGCTGCCTCGATCTTCGAGCCTTGTAATAGAATTCTAGCTAATGGAATAGTCTGCAGTGGCTGTATGGTATGTATGTAGTAACTATGCCTACTAACCGAAGAGTAATACCTAGTATATTGGGAATTAATAGAAGTTTTAGTAGAAGTTTTTATTGGATATTATGTATACTGATATATACGTGTCAGTCGTTGTCTTGCTCCAATTAAGTAAAAAAAAAATTTAAGTACATATACTACTTTTTTATCATTTATAAGGACCGACCGCCAGAGAAAACAATATTGAAACTTTTATAAAAGTAGGTTTAAATATGTGGAATGGTCAAAATTATAATTGCCTTAAGAATGTGCCTGTCTGCCAACTTACCTAGTATAAAAAAAAAAGAATCTCATATTTTATTTTATTGTTTTTAATAAAACAATTTAAAATCATAAATGATTTACTTATTACATTAATAATTTATAAGTAAGCACAAATAGCTTAGGTATTAACATTTTGGTTAAGTATTTAAAAATTAAATCTGTTAATCTATTTAACTCAATAAGCTTATTTCCTTTGGTGCCCGTACAACGGGTGCGTACAGTCTGTTCACCATAAGTTGTCCTTTAGCCGCTATATTGGCAGCATTGCCTATGCTTTGTAAATCTGTCAAAAAATAGTTGAAAGTATTGAAAAACAATAGTACCAATATAGCGGCTAGAGGACTTCTTATCGTGGACGATCCAGATCACGGAACAGTTTTCTGTTACATGTACATTCTGCCTGTATACGAGTAAATAGTAAAATATACAATATACATACGTATGTACTTAATGTTATTTTTAAATTAATGCGAACGCGGTATTCAAACTGGCTGAACCGAAATACAAAATACCATTCACAGAAAAAAGCAATTGACACACCAGTTCGTCAAACGTCAAATTGGGCTGTCAATTATTGGGAAACAAGCATTTTTAACTATAGAATATAGCGTTGTTCCGCAAAATGTTCGGAATACGTTCATTATTGATCGGCAGCGTCCACGCTAGGAGAGTACTCAGTATGATGCCCACTCCGATGTACGGGCTTCAAAGAGCCCACCATGATGGGCCTCCTATGCCATTTGACAACATGCCTTTCAAAATTAAAAATAGGTAAGATTTTTAGATATATATTAGAAACGGAGTGTCCACAGTTCGCTAGTTTTGCGCTCACTGTACGCAGTTTGCAGCGTTACGCGCTAATACTAGATTTACACTCTCGCCTCGTACCTCGTCTCGTGCCTCGTCTCGTATTCACAGCTCGCCTCGCGTGATCGATGGTAAGTGTTCACATTCTCGTGGTAACGCTTCGCGTTTGTTCGAGGTTTGACTCGTGCCCAAAAACCGCTCCGGACGCAAGGCGAGCCGCGAGCGTCTGTTTACACTCTCGCCTCGTACCTCGTCTCGTGTCTCGTCTCGCGACTCGTACTCGAGTGTAAATCAAGCTTAACAGTTTGCCTACAGACTGGGGACGCAGCGCAGCCTAAGTTTTTAAACAATAGTTACTAGCTTGATTGCTCCTTGGAACAGTATTGGAGAGGCAAAAAGGAATACGGCCCGGCCGAAGCGGAAACTCGTGCCTATCGGCCTGTATAGTATAGGGTTACAGAGGAGGTCCCCAGCTAACAATTGACCCATGAGAATGCAGGTCAAAAAATGAATCAAAAATAAGTTTTTTTTTCAAATACCTAGTTTTCGGAAAATTAGAGAATAAGTTTTTCTTTCAAATATTTTTCGGAAAATTAGAGTTTATCTACTTTTAAAACTTATTGAAAAAAACCTACAACATATTTTAATGTAATAATTTTTATTAAGTTAGAGCTTAGTAAAGTACATAATAAAACACAGTAGGATAACTGAAAGCTTTGTTAGTTTTGAAATATGATATCTAAAACTAGAATTTTTTTACGGCGTTTACAGTGTTATTTACAATAAAGTATCATTCATTTCCTTGAAAAAATATTGGTTTACTTTTGACCTGCATTCTCATGGATCATTTGTTAGCTGGGAACCTCCTCCACATTCCCTTAAAAGGATCGGAGCACATTACCAGTAACCCTGTATAATGTCCCACTACAGTGCTTAACTCCATAATTGAAATCAATTCATTGTCACGGTAATGGGTACTGGCTTAATCACTACATAATGCTTGCAAAAGGCAGATAGGTAATGTGAAAGCTGTTTTAAAAAAACTTCGACACCTATTTTGCTCGACCTGGAATTGAACCCTGGACACCGAAATCGTGGCCTATTGTAGTACTTAAACTACAAGCCAAAGAGGCTAGATTTTTATATGTATGCTAAATCAGTTGGCATACCTGGTGAAAAGTAGGATTCGTTGACACTAGTTCCATGATTTAGTTCCATGATGGAACTACTGTTAATTTTTTTATCACTAGTTCCATTATTTTCGAAATTCGAAATAATGGAACTAGTGTCAATTTTTTGTTGACGCTAGTAGCCACTGTAACCTATTCCATATAAGGAATTAAATTTTACTATAATAAATACTATGATGTTATTATTTTATTAAGAAAAATATTTATAATTTTTATATAAAGGCATAATTTGTTATTTCCAGATTCTTAACGACGGTAATATTTTCAGTATTCTTTGGCGTGGGTTTTTGGGCCCCTTTCATAATAGTATGGTACTCTATGGCGAAGAGAACTTTGTAATTTGTTTATATTAATTAAATAATTATGGTACTCTAAAATATTCGTTTACTTTTTTTTCAAACGGCAAATTTTTTATCCCTAACTTACCTGATACTACGAAAAACTGTGGCAGTAAGGGGGCCCTAAAAAAGCTCACAATATATTCAGTAGGTATCATAGGCAATCAAAATCATTACTAATGAACAAATTCATTCATGAACTCGAGCATAGGCAAAACCAGTAATGGGTCGTGGTCCTCCTTCTAAGTTCACCTGGGTGGACAACTTGCACTTTTTCTTGCCGGGTGGATCACCTCAGCATAGGCATTCCCCGGTGAGGAGTTCGGTAACTCCACCAACCTTAGCACAAAGAATTTTTGCGTGAGTAGGTAAGTAGGTAGGTATTATTTATTTGTAAAGGTACATTTACGAGTATTTTGTTATAATGAAACTATTCCATTCCACGTAATGAAACAGGCTGCTAGAAACCACGCACGACATCTATCTTCCAATGATAGACTTACGTAACAGGTTACAAGTTGTTTTCATGTACCACGCTAGATGGCACTAACACATCATGCATAAAAATAATCTCAGAACATAATATTTTTATTGTAACTGATTGTAACGTCTATTTTATAAATTATTATTATTATTGGTGTTGCAAGTGAAAATTCAATTAAATTTATAATTTAAAGTTTAATTTGTTAAATGTACCTTTAACAAATGAGCCAGCAAAAAAACTGTTATCTCCATAGAAATATTATGTACCAAGTTATCTCAAGCTTTAAAGATTTCCTTTATAGCGCCATCTATTGTTGCATGTAAAAACCAACACTGGTGCATTCACGCGCACAGTTTTAGTTTCGTTAGCTACTTGAATAAGGCATTTGACATTGAAACGATAAGTTGTTTCTTTTTTGTGGAAACGGCACATCTGCTTATAATTAATATTTCATCATAAAAAAGCTAATGCTAAAATGCTATTACCTATATCAAAAAGTCGGTTGTTAGAGGCTCTTTATCAATTCCCATGCTTAATGAAACAGAACAACAAAGTTTTAAAAAATGACGTTAGATGTCGCTAAAACCAAGTTCAGTATGATAATTTATTGTTTTGCTGTCGCCGTGCCGCCGAGGCCTTAAGATATAGGATGGATATAAGAAGGCTCAATATTAAATTAGGGGAAGATTATTCCAGTTTACAGTCATCTTACGTATTTATAATGAACTATATAAACAACGCTGTAAAGCAAAGCCAAAACTTCAGTAATGCTGACGTGCGAATTGCACATGCAAT
Organism: Mecyna flavalis; assembly: GCA_949319885.1. Lineage (NCBI taxonomy): Eukaryota > Metazoa > Arthropoda > Insecta > Lepidoptera > Crambidae > Mecyna > Mecyna flavalis. The sequence goes on from OX439425.1 coordinate 2,857,953, forward strand.
CCGCTAGATGGCGTACCGCGAAATCTGTCTGTAAGTAGATATAATTTAATGCAATTAAATGCTTATAATATGTTATATTTTAATTGAATCTACTTTTAAATTCTAGAATTTGGCTTTTTGACACAACTTCCACAACAAAAATGATCTTAAACAATATACTGCGTGTTATTTTAGTCGTTGTTTTCCCGCAGCAGAATGCTTCACCTTCGGTAGTACAATCGATTTATGCATGTAATTTTTTTTTGAAATTTTTTTTTTAAATTTTTTTAAAACTTTTTTTTAATTTTTTTTTAAAAATTTGATGGGAAAATGGAAACTAAATGTAAGTAAATAGTAAATAATCATTTTTTTGATAAACGCGAAGGGCAATGACCCCGGCCGTTGACCGTCCGAGACGCAGCTAGTACTATTGGTTCGAGTTTCGTCTATCATAAATCGTAAAACTTTTGATTTCACTTAAAAATAACTTTATTAATCTATTTTACTACTAAGATAAAATCATTTTACTGCGGGAAAACAACGACTAAAATTGCACGCTGTATAAAATTAGTTTCTTTGTGTTCTGTAGTGCGCCATCTATGAATTTAATTAAATAACTCAACGAACCCCTTGGATCCCCTACTTTTACGTTGAATCTAACAAGTTAAAACTAACAGAAACTTGTAGATAGCGTTGAAACCAAAAATGATTGATTGAGTTTAATTAGCGATTAGGATGATTATCCTGATTTTTTAATGGGCGATTTTCTGAGTCTGACAGCCCGTTTTGTTAGTTCTCAATAGATGGCACCGTTCCACCTATGCAGTCACAACTCACAAGGAACGAAACGTTATAAAGTTTACTTCGACATGACTTTTATTTGATAAAACGAAACGTTTTGTTTACGTCAGATGTAATTTTCGTTCCCGAAATTATTGGCGGATTTGTTAATAAAAAGACACAAAGCCATTCATTAAGAAGAAGAAGAATGAGTAAAGATTAAGGCTTCTAGATTCAAAACCAGAGGTAACAATAGATGTAGGTACATACTTCGTTCAACGCCATCTAGTGAAGCTTTTGGAAGGCTTTCTTTTTTTTAAATGGCCTGTCAGAAAATCGCTCATTTAAAGATGTCAAACCTACATATACCTATTACATATAGAGGATCTTATGGACCATGATAATGAACTGCCAATGTCGATAATTCGGTTGGTACTGTGTGGGAATCGGACCCGCGGCCTTTGGTATAATGTTATCGACCCTACTCGACCTGTTATTATTCTAAGACTCGACCGAATTCTCAACCATTACAATTTGGTGTAATGGTCATATAAACCTACCCTGGTCTTTTTCTACTGCATGAATTAGGTTTAAATATATTTGTATTCTCATAAGATTCACTTAAAATGAGATATAAATGGATAGAATACAATTGAAAATTATTATTATAATTTTTATAATTTTATAAGAGAGAATTAATTGAGCCTACCTAAAGGAAATTAAAGGAAAGGGTTTAAAATGAAACGCAAATATCTCTATTTTTGTATATTCATTCAGACAACGGTACACTGTGACATAACGAACTTAAACATTACTGAATTTAATTAAGAGCGATACTACTATTTACCGGATGAACAGACAATAATTTCAACTGTTATACATCGGATTCTGTCACTACATGTTTAGTTTATTACATTAAAGAAATACACAAATTTTCGATAATATTGTACTTGACATAAACACTGAAGCAAAGCTTGTTTGGATGGACAAACTCTTAGATGAAGTGCTGAATCGGAAAATCAATCGACTTAATTTATAGCAATCGATTATCGATTTGCAATGTTTGACAGCACTACGACTCTTTATAGTCTGACTCTGTGAAATCTGACGCGATGTCATGTCACTGATGTTAAAATTCGTCCATCCAGACAGCTTCTCGAATAATTAACATTCGCTTACGTTAACAACTAGGTGTTTAATGTCATACAATTAATTACACATTCATTTACCAGGAACACAGGGTACAGAAATGAGACGTATATCTTAACAACAATAATTGAATCAGTAACGTAATCATAATAATTAACGATTAGTCGCTATAATTTACAGGTGACCAACTAAAAAAATGATGAAAAAATGTTTTTTTTGGTTGGAATTATTTTTGTTACGCAATGCGTGCTACTCGAAAGCATTTCCTTATAGCGGATTAGCCGAACACAACAAACATCGACTGCGAAAATTAAAAAGAAAATACTTATTTTTTAATTAAAACAATAAAACGCTTAAGAATAAGTGACAACGGATCGGTAACAAAAATAATTCGAAGCGTTCCATTTTTGTTCCAAAACGGAACGCCCTGGTTCCAATATTCAATGCTATTTGATATGCAATTAAAATATCTTCTTAAAGTCAAAAGCAATGGTAATACTTAGAATAGCTTACAACGGATACCTACCTACAGAACTGGGCTATCATGTAAGTATGCACTTAGTCTTAAAACTAAACAGTCACTCGTTAATAATACAGTGAATAATTAATACTTTTGAAAAAAGAAGATATTCATTTGGTACACGAAGATTTCTTTAAAGGTAGGTATCACAATTTACAATTATATACTTTGAGCCCAATGCGGCGTTATGTCATTTTAATCTAAACGAAATAAATAATACATTATACAGTTTAGTCTACAAGAATATTTTGAGAAACATAATATTGTTCTTTAACACAATACAAACAATATTTTTTATCACATAGTAAAATTAATGAGACGAGAAATAGTTGTCATGCATAACACACAGGTGAGTCGCCAGTATAATGATTCAATAACTATAAAAATCATAAATTAATATCTATAAATTACCAACCGAAACCGCCTCTGTAGGTATATAATAATACTACAAGTTTTACTTAACTATCACGAAAATAACATAGGTACTTATTTAAATGTAATCCGAAATGTATATTCATCGATACAATAAATTAATAATAAATTGTTTAATTAATTATAACTACAAAATCCACATTGTGATATAAAAAAAAATGAACCGCACATTAATCAGTTCTAACGTAATGGCACATTGCACGTCTGCATTGTTTCTTGATTGGATTTCTTCACTGGAAAATAATTAAGTATAGAATAAATTTTGACGCCGAATATCAGCTAACGCTTGCCTGTCAGGGTATTACCACATCGGCCAAATATATAATTTTATGTATATTTTTTCCTATATATAGTCATATGTATTTAATTTTTATATAATAATTTTGAATTTTTATTATTCTAACTTTTATAGTTAAGCACGTTCAGTGCGCGCGATGGCAGCGGTGGCTGGAGTCCGTCGCGGGCCCCGCTGGAGGCCGGGGGCCACAGGGCCGGGCCCCAGGGCCCACGCCGCCGCTGCCACAGCGCGCGACTAGCCTATCATCGCCGCACCCATCCCAACACTTACTGTGGTCAAAAATTTGGAAGGCACTTTCTACTTTTTCAAAAATTTTAAATTTTAAATTACTTTTTGAACACATTAGCCTAGACTTACACAATAGAAAATATGCGTAGTAACATTTACCAAAATTTACGCAATTCTTTCCGAAACGTATAGGCCATTATATAACTTTTTTTAAATTTAATTTTTCCTCACCTAGATTAAACTTTATTTCCAAAAGGATAGCCAAATAGTTTCAACACTAGATCTGAATTGCAAATGTTAATTTTTTTTTAATAATTTGGTCTTTTTTATACACTAATTCCAAACTTGAACCGAATCGGATAATCCAAATACCAAATAATAGTGAAGTATCAAGGCCACTTGGAGACTTATTTTAATCACTCTCGAACTTGCCCTGCGACGAGACATTATAACTTCCCTCCCCCGAAATAGTCACAATAAGAACGCCAACGATTATCCGCCAACAATTTCTAAATGGTATACCCTTGCGGCAAGAAGATTCGTAATAGTAATTTCCTGCCGAAACTATGAACGAAACAATTGGAGAAGGTTTAAAACAAATTTGTACATACACCTTAAACGAAAGCTCTGCACTGACTGCGCCGAAGACGATTCTGGCGCCCAGGGGCTTCGCTTGCATCGGCCACTGATGCCACATAGTTACAGCTAATCTATAGTGAAATGTATATTCTAGCTACGAGTAGTAGGTTAGCAGACTCTCGAACGATGTACATTCAATGCTTGGCGATTGTAGTGCTTCTAAACCTAATGGACCCGCCGATTATCCCTCCGCACATTCACAGAAAGAAACTTTCGAACGAATAATTAAAACAGCGTTGATGAATACATCATCAAAACCAGTGGAAGCCGAGACGGAACTACGCAAACAAAACGTCGTTCCACTAGTTAGGTATATCGCATCGCGCTCTGATGGAAAGAAAAAACACGTCATTTAAATAAAACGAAACGCGCGAACTGCCCACTTTCTGCCCGAATAATTCAAACGTAGAACGACAGAAGACGTCTCATTCAAACATTCGTGGAAGAGTGAAAGAGAGAGCTTCATTATTCAATAAAGCACTAAGTTCTACGCGTAGATAATGAAGATGGACATCAATTTATTTATCGAATATTATGTTCCTTATTACTAACATTGACGGGAATTTTAATCAATATCAACTACGACGAATAAATCTAGACATTGAAACTAACATATTTTTTTCCATTTATGTTAAATCTGTCAATGAGTGAATATTTGGTAACGAAGCGAGGTGCGGACCGGTTGCAAGTAAGAGGCGAGCTGATCGAGACGCCGAGATCGGTCGAGTCCGCGAAATCTAAGTTAACCTAACATTTGGAACAATCACTACTGGCTAATGATATAATCTATATTACATTTGGCGACCACTAAGTCTACTCGTATGTGAATCGCTGCACAGTAGCGTGAGCCGTGGGAGGCGGCGCGCCCCAAGCCACAACGCACATCCACTAGCGCTAGTAGAGAAATCGACATCGATCTGACGACAAATGAAATTATAGACACCTATTCATAAATCTAAGACTATCTCGTCTTACACGAATACTTTGCTGAATTACAATGATTAGGTATACCGAACAGTCTTTTGAATCGGGCCAAATGTTTCAATTTTGATATCCCTACGTTCACAGATGGATCTAAGATGTATATATTATAAGCTTACATTTATGTTTGACATTTTATAATGCGTAGACAACGGGCGAGCGCCGGGCGGCGGCGGGACCGCGTCCGGGCGCTCCGCCCCACATAACAACAATACATACTCGCTGCCGGAACACATACTTAAAATATGTCAATGTATACAAAAAATATAATAATTAAACTAAAAATATTCTTTCATAATACAAAAATCATAACTAAACAACAAGCATTTTATTGCACAGCAAATCCATTTTAAATTAATTAAATATGAATTCTTAAATAATACGATTGAAATAAATGAATTTTAATTGCAAATAATAGTTATATCAGTCGTCGAGTGACGACGCTTCGCGCCGTGCGCATCCGCGGCGTGGAATGGTGTTCAGAAGTAGCCGACGGAGTTGCGGTTGGGCACGAAGTATGGGTAGGCGGGCAGCGGCGCGGAGGGCGCGGCGGGCGCGCCGTGCGGCGCATGCGCGGGCGCGTGCGCGGGCGCCGGCGAGCTGCCCGCGGCCTCGCTTCACATGTGCTCCGCGCGCGCCTCCGCCGGCGGCGGCTCCATCTTCACCGGCACCGGCGACGACAGCTCCTTGCCGTTCTTCGCCATCGGCACCGGCGTCTTCGGTGGGCCCATCTCGGTTATCTCGGCGACCACGTCGCGCTCACCGTAGCGGCTGTCGGGGCGGGGCGAGGCGAACGGGCGGAACGGGTCGGCGGGCTTCGGCGGCTCCAGGGCGTGGCCGGGCGGCGGCGGCGAGCACAGCGGCGACTCCAGGCCGGCGGACAGCGGCGACGGCAGGCGCGGCGACTGCAGCGGCAGCGGCGGCAGGCCGAGGTGCGGCGGGTGGTCGGGCGGGCGCTGCGCCGCCACCACCATGTTGCACATCTGCCGGCGCAGGCCGTGTGCGACCGCGGCGACGGCGGCGGCGGCCGCTGCGTTCGGCGACACGCCGCCTTCGCGTCCGTTGCCGCACGCCACGTTGCCGTACGCGTTCGGCACATTGATCCCGTCCTGCAACACGCAACCGCCAAATACAATAGCTGCCAACACCCGACACTTTGAAACTTCGCAAGCCCTGTACGTGAGTGCGTCGCGATACGAGCAACAACGTCGGAAATCCGGTTTCGATAGCTGAACAGGTACTTCGACCGTGGAAAAAGAAGATGATTATAATGATAGACAATTCGCATCGCACCGGTGTGATAAACACGGAACATTAAAACCGTGTCGTACGAAAAACTCGTGTTCACATTATATTTGAATCGCTGAGCAGTAATTGGAGTTCGCAACAGCACATTCGCATTAGCAGAGGAAGTCGTCGATCGGACGTGCCCGACGGTTAGAGTGAGTCTTATCTAGTTCAGCGGCGATACTGACCGTGATCGAGGGGTACGGGAGAACCTCCTCCTTGATGTGATGCGTGGAGTGAGGGGCATGGGTGTCGCGGAAGACGACGGCGCGGATGACGCCGCGGATGTGCTCGTCGGGCCAGACTCCCAGCAGGATGCGCTGCGGCCGGCCGCGTCCTTTCGGTCTTAAATCTGGAAATTCACACAATAGTAAAACGTGAACACACGCGCATCACTGGTGGAGAGGAACCGGGAAGTGACGGGGCTTGACTACCCGAGTTCCTAGCGACCCGACTGATACATTTCAATGTACCGCTGTTTGCAGACCAGTACACAGAAGTCGGCACGGAAACCGGTTAAAAATAACTTATTGAGTAAGATATGGAATTGTATAAATGTCTGTAGAAATTATGATATGTAAGCCAATGTACTTTATAAATACTACATTTGAAGCAAAAATATTTGGGATTGATTTTTTTGACATTTTGATGTAAGTATGTTATTTTAGGTATGAAGTTGCTAATGTGCATAACATTGAGTTACAAGTAATTGTAGTTCAATGGTGCATAATAACCTAAAATAGATGACCTAAGTTGAATTGAATATTCAAATAACATTATTCAATATTATTTGTTGTAGGTTGCCATATTTATGGCATTTACCTACAAATTACACATTTGTGTATCTTAAATATAATAATTATTTTACAATTAAGTTTTATTGGTTCTATCGTAGCTTTAATACTATTACAGAAAGTAACTCCAGTGGCTTAAGTATCTTCTAAAACGATGAATATGGAATCAGATAAAAAAAAAGATGTTGGAAAATAATGCTGTCTTGCTAAAAATGCCTCTTCATCGAATGGACCATTCTCATTATACAAAAGTATCATGCCTAATCCAGACACTAAACCTTAACCTAGGATCTCACACCGAAAGCGCTCCCAAGACAAATGAGGCGTTCCCAAGGCTTAAGCTCGTTGTAGATACAGCCGAAATGGGCGTCATTGCCACTGCACTTCGCACACGACTTTCTATTTATTTATACTTTACGTCGCGTTCATAAGAAACACAAACATGCAACATCTCGGCACGCTAATTTCCAGGCTTGTTAGCAATAATTTTACTGTATGTACTCAAATCATTTTGCTGGGGGAGATGGAATGCTACGCGGAATCAGTTTGCTGAATATAGACTGCATACATTTACAACAGTGCTCCACATAATTTTTTTGCGAATTCGAAAATTCGTCTCGGTTATCTCGGCGACCACGTCGCCTTTTTTCGTTTTTGTTTTGTCCATTTTGGGTAATTTGAGTGGTTCAACTCATGATAGGGAAGATTTGGCAATACGTCACGCACAGGCACCTATACAAATTGTATGCATGTAAAATTAAAATTTTAGTTTTTTTCCATCTTTAATTTGACGAAGTACGAGTAGGTGATAATGAATGTGAAACTTTTGCAAAATGTAATGAAATGTAACACAATGAACTAATTATTTGCTGTGTTACGTGCATGTTGGCAATTATTGTGATTTCCTTACGATGTTTTCTTTCATCGTTCCTAAAAGGTAGGTAAAAGTTCTAAAAAGTACACCCGATGAATCCTTCAGGCACTATACGTCCTATTACCGGAATGTAAAGTCGGTATTTTAGGTCTATTTACATAAAACGTCCTATTGTGTGGCAAAATTAGTGTTATAAATTACAGCATTATTTAGAATATAACGAACGCGACGTTAAGAGCTATTTCCTTGGCAGAAAGCAGTACTATGAGTACATAAGACATCGATTACAAGCAGACAGTTTGTCCTGTATAATTAAAGTATTCGTCAGTTATAAAGGGGATATTTTTAAGTGTACATCAAAAAAATACTGAAATGTACATCAAAATAACTGATTGCACACCAAAGGTTAGGTTAGCAATTCAGTATTTTTTGATGCACAATCAGTATTTTTTTGATGTGCAGTTAATACAACCCGTAAAACCTTTGTTCTTTAGAAACGTAAATTTTCTTGATTGGCTTCTACATAACATAACTTGGAAGATAATTTTATTTACAGGCTTGGTTGAAGAATCTAAATTCAAAATTCTCGATTAAAAAGTAAATTATATAGATTTGTAAACTTTTATTTTTGCGTTACACGCTCTATTCTTCCAATAACTCTAATTGAACCACTTACAGATTCTGATATAAAAATTATTATGAATAAAACATGCATTTAATAGGTTACTGACATTACAAGCACTCTTCATTGTAGAGAAACTTTAATAATTATTTTGATTACTTCTTATTAACATTCGGTTACTTAATTGCTGCTTAATATTTAATTGAATGTTATATGGCTGTCCAAGCGCGTCAAGTGGATGTGAGTTACTTATCACCTGTACTTATTAGATTTGTTATTTCGGAATTTTCGGACACGTGTCTGCGTCTTTCCATTCTATACAAGGCCAGAACGCAGCCATAGGAAACTGCTCGAGTATATATTGTAATGCTGTTTTTAACTCTGTTATTACAATTCATACACGAATTTTGCGTACTGATCGTGTATAGTTTGTATCGTGGATTCTCGCGTCTTTGTTCCAAACTATACTACAAACTTACTTACACTTGACAAGTGTTCAGTCTAGTTTTTTAGTAAAATATGGAATTGTATTTGAACTTTATTAGGTAGAAATAAAAACAAAATTGTTTTGTCACTTAATCATTATAATTATTTTGATTAAAAAGTGCTTTTTAACGAGCATTATTAATATTATTAAGTTAAATGCTAGGTCGTGTTTCCTTTTTCCATTTTTTGTTGCGGTGGGTGTTGAAGGCCGGCCTGCTAGTATTCTATTTTTTGTAGCAATTTTTTTATTCAGGTTTAAAAAAAAAATTACCACGAAGGCCAAGGTGGGAGCTCCGCTTCGCTTCGCTCCCGCCTTAGCCTTCTAACCTATATCCATCCGAGTCGCTTTCCGCCTCCGATGTGTTTTTATAACTTAATTTCTCTCAGTACGCCGTACGTAAACGGCGGAATAATACAAATTGCCTGCGCGACATTATACACGATTAGTCCGTAAGCGCACTGGCGCTGTAGATTATGGAACAAGAAAAACTTGTTCGGTACTACGAAGTATACGCGATTATTTGCGTACTGCTCGTGTATGGATTGGAAGAACTTAGTAAAAAAGTTATTTACAATATATACTCGAGCAGTTTCCTATGGCTGCGTTCTGGCATTGTATAGAATAGAAAGACGCCACGTGTCTATTTTATAATATCACGCATTTTGTGATTGTATGAACTCTGTAGATTTGTTTTCAACACATTGAAGTTACCATGAAGTTTAGGTATATCCTATTTTTCATATTTAACTGTTTTTTTCCGGGAATTCTGTCGACAGAAGTTTACCAAAAGAAGGTGAACAGGCTCTTAGTACTCCATAAAATTAATAAGTTACTTTGTAACGACCTAGGTCTATTAAACAGATACCGCAATGGCTACTGTGAAAGACGTTGTCTGACTTTCAAAATTTATTTATATTAAATTAGATATATTGTGCTTCCTATGAAATTTAATACGGTAGATATTGTAATTGAAAGATAATAACTTTGCATTTTTATTTACAGACTTTTAAACTAATTCTAAATAACTTTAGGTGATACGCCAAACAAAATTACAATATCCTTTCAAATTGCTGAACACATTCTTATTTCTTACTGAAAGATTGCCAAAGAGGGGAACAACTTTTCAAATTAAAAATAGTTGTTCAAGTAATTCAAGACAGTACGTAGATTACACAGTTGAAGGCCCTTAACTATTCAATGTTTCACTTTGTACGAACTTCTCTTGAAATTCTTATTTTTTTTATAAAATTAATCAATAAACTAGGAACAAAATTTTAAAAATTTACTCGTTAACTTTTTTAAATAATAAATTGATTGGAACACCTGATGAAATTTCGTCATAATCATGCACACTTTATATGTATAATTTGTAAGTAGCAATACTAAGATATAAATACACACAGATAAATTCGCATAGCAATTAAACTCGCAGAGCGAAAAGTTCGCACGTAACACTATATTATTTATGTTATTATAATAATACATTTTGAACCATAAGTTTCTGGTTGTAAACGTTTTGTAATAATATTGTCATCTACATAAATAAAAAGGGGATGGAATCTAAATAAAAGTAAATATAAACTTAAATAGAAGGGATTTAAGAAAGAAGGCAATTTAATATTCCCATGGGCACTTGTTTTAATCGCAATAAGGGTTTTGATGCCAGGCAACTTTGATTCAATCGATTTGACACACAAATGCAAAACTGTAAATAAGCCTGAAGAGGGTCATGCCTCTCGTTTTTTTTTTCTTAATACAACCAGAAGCTTCAGGTTTAGATATGACGATTGGAATACCAATTCGAACGTCCCAAGGTCTGTACATACCTGCACCACCATCAGCACTGGGTCCAAGCATGTTGTGGACTCGGTTGGCGTACAGCACAAATGTCGGGTAGGGTATGTCGTACTTCCTCGCGGCTTGGGAGAGCGACAGGCCTTCCTTCAGGACCGAGAAGATGGCTTCAGCCATGGTCTCCGGCCGCCAGGACTTGAGAGGCCCGCGCTCGCGGAAGCGAAGGTTGTGTACCAGCGACTGGTTGGTGTTCCAACATTTCTGCCACATCGACTGCAGCTGGTATTGGTAGCTGTCTGCTGAAAAAAGACAAACCCTGCATTAGTATTTTATGTCATCATTTTATAACCAACACTTTATCTTTATTCATCTAGTGCTGCCCAAGAAAACAGCAAGAGGTTTTTTGTTTTTATGGTATTTCTGCAATGTATTTTTGTTTATACATTTTCTGAATTTGGTTCTCTCCTATTTACGAGTGTTATTATGTATTTAAAGTTTAAACAAATCTTTTAAAAGAAGTTAATAATAAAGGTTTCCCAATTAAGTTCCGTACAAAAAAGATCTGTCTTCCTTTGACTGTTCCGAAATACCAAATATTTCAAAAGTCATAACTGTTACTTATATGTATATTAACAGTCGCGTGATAAGATATAAGTATTAACGCATCTTGCACCGGAACTAAAATGGGCAGTATTGCATAATTTACATACATTGAAATCGTACAATTAATATATTTTTATTTGTTACTTAACAAGTTACTTCGTTATTAATGTAATCAAATAATTTTAAATAATTCTACGGAATTTATATCCATGAACAAATTTTAAATTATAAGGGCACATTCTTGATTATAAATTCAAAACCGATAAGCTTTCAAACACACACACAGGCGTTCACAGTATCAAATTAATATTATGAGGCCGTTCTATATCAAGATACTTGCATATTATTAAACAAAGTACATAATAAGTTGTTCGATATTATTACCGTTATCACTTGCTTGATGTAGGACGGTTTCCAAGCGTAATTTTATGCATACAATCAGTAGACACAGAATAAAAACATATCAAAATAAAAACGCTACATACTGACCTCAAAAATAAACCTGTATATAAAAAAGCAAAAGAAAATGAAAATAATTAGAAAATGAAACGACCGGCATCCTGGAAATATTTTATTATGAAAAAAAATCATCTTAAAAAACTTCTTCATTACATTTTGGCTATCTAATCAAATAATCATAAACTTAACAAAAATTACAATTCTATTATCTCAATAAACGAAACTTTACTTGATATTACTATTGCGACAATTCGTACATTTGAGAATGAATACAAAGGACATGTCAATAATGAGCATGGACTTAATATTATGTAATTTATTTGATATTAATATCGATTCTTATACTTTTAATTAACGTTAAGTAACACGTTAAAATTAATGTTCGAAGAGAGCCATAAAAACCTTCATTTTTGTCATGTCCTCTGATTAAAAACTTTAAGTTTAGATGTCAATTATTTTTCTTTGTCTATTTTGCTTTTTTCTCATCCAATGTCACAAAAGAAATAGTATATTATCGCAATATTAACACGAAATAAAGTGCCGGACTGCCTTTGCGTAACCCCATCGGAATTTCCACTTATGCCATATGTCAATGTTTTAATTAAAAATACTAGACAATTCGCATACTCGCCTCGCTGCATTTTTGCAAGTTAAAATGCATCGAAAGTCCCACTTTATGCATTACTTATCATTATCTATGTTAAATGTTTAAATGTAAAATGGCAGTGTATATGTAAATACTCGATTACCATATCATACAGGTAACGGTGGTACGGAATCCAGTCGTCATATTTAGAAGATAACAAATACATTTAAAATTACGTTACGTACTAGGAATAACGATAAATTTCAACCTCCATTCGATAGGGTGTATGCATGTTCTTTTTATTTACATCATCAGTCATCCTTACAGTCTTACTATTTTCTAAATAACTCTCTGCAATCATCGCATTTCTGAATAGGTACAACCGAATGTTAACTTGTTAAGTTCCATCCATTAAGATCCATCAGTTACTACATTTATTATGACGCTAATAGGAAATATTAGCATATTTTAATTATTATTTTTTTGTACTTTTTTGCAACTGCTGGTAAATCTTACGATTGACGAAATACGAGGTTTGCCGGGAGACATTAAAAAAATAGATTGTACATAATATAACGTGAAATTAGACGTACTCGTAAGAAAAATTCACTCTTTGTAAAATATTATGAGCTAAATAATTCTTTAACACAATTGACGATTGCATTACACATAGGCCAGTTTTTAATTAGTGCTAGGAAAGATTTGCTTTTTACAATAAGATTTACGAAGAACAATTTTTTTTGGTAAGTCCTTTTTTGATTGCATATAAATGAAACATTTGTTTTCAGGCATACACCCTGTGTCAATAGATCAGTTTAATTCACTACAATAAAGACAAAATATAATACAAAGTAAAGATGGCACATAATTCTTGCATTAAATCAAAGAAAATCAAAATGACGCAAGTCATCTTCTACTTATAACCGTGATAACTCCTATCACAATTTTACAAATAAAAACAGATATTCGCTTTTATACCTCAGATTTTTTTATTGAACCCTCCATACCAAATCAAGCCTTATAGGCCAAGTATGGCAGACCACCATATTACCCCTTTATTTAATTTTAATAAGACTGGCGATTTAAAACAATCATATTCGAAACCTGCTTGTTGTAAGTAGTCATACGTCATGAGGACATTTTATGGACGGAAAAATTATTAAGATTTAGTACCAGATAGTAAGGAGTTAAGCATCTAAGAATGATCACAAAAATCATAGGTGATTTTTGAAATCATTTTTACCAAACATTAAATTTAATAGACCACTCAAGACAGATGAATTAATCAGTACTTAATTCCAAAAACCAAATTTGCAATTGCCACGATATAATAATATTTCGACGGTCCCTACGTATAAAGCGACATGTCCATATAAGCAATATATGGACATGTCGCTTTATACATAGGGACCGTCGATTTATTATACGCGGCAAATTATACAACTTACATTCAATGAAAACTTAATTAATGTTTCAATTAAATATCAAGATCCAGTCTCACGAAAAATCTTAATTAAATATTCGACCATCTTCATTGCAAACATTGTAACTTCAGTATTTCAATAAGATTTAATAAAACTTCGGCTATTGTACATCGTAGAACGAACTTCACTTATAATGTAATGTAACTTTTATTATGAACCAACGTCTCACAGTCTCTTTTAAGTTGTAAAGTAACATTGAATAACTTTCATTTTTTATTATTCAATGTTACTTCATATTCATATATTATTTTTAATTTGAACGGTGCGAGCTCTATTTAGATAACTGGCAAGTGATGGTATAAGATAAGACAGACCCATGACACTTATAGTAAGAGGCCAAGACTCGTTTTAGGGTTACTGCTCCATCCTAGACAGTATATTTTTTTTTATTGAATTGTTTGGAATTTTTAGAGTAAAAATTATGTAGCCTATCATGTTTTGTATATTGGACTAATTTAGCCCAAAGTGTGGTTGTAATCGTTTAAACGTTACGTCTTTGTGAGCCTGCAAGAAAGAGCGGTTAGTTCTAAATGGTACGTCCCTGGAATGTGGGACGAGTCGTGACTTTAAAACTCAAGGGGGACGAGACAGGATTTTTTTAAAATGTGGGACAAGATAGTTGGACGAGAGAGGCACAAATCCCCTCTGCGTGCTAAAAAAAAACTGTCGAAAGTTAAACTCGATCTAGAAACACAATTTTAATGATATGTAATTTCTGAAGTCGACGGCCCCCCCGAATAAACGTGCAAGAGCTATAGCACAAAAAATTTTTTTTTGCTTCTTTGGATGCGGGACGAAGTCCTGCACCTTCTTGAATTTTTTGGTAATTTTTTAACAATAAACACCGAAGATATAGCTTCAAATATGGTTATTCTAGGGAAAAAACATGTAAAAACATTACCTGAATATTGGTGTATTAAACCTTGCAGTCAAGTTTTATACACGATTATTAATGTTATGTCGTTTACACGTTTCTTCGTGTGAAAAGCAAAACTAAAAACTATCGCAATCATTTATTACACGTTATGGAGGGATGCGGGGAGTTTTGCGAATTGACATTGCACATTCAAACAGCCGGTTAGGCGTGCGGTGTACAGTGCACTTACACTTATTATTTCTTACCTATTTACACGAATAAACGTACAAAGGACTAATACTCGATCAGGAATGTTTCTACTACACTAGAATATAATTTTAAAAGGATTTTTTCCGAATTACATGAAAACTATAAATATTTTCTATATTGTTGTGACTTATACTAATACCTAATATTTTTTTCTTTGATTTCGGCATACATTGTACAGGCATATTTAAATACCACGTTGAACTATTCACATTTTTACGTTTTTAATTTCTCCTGAAAAGTTGATGAATTTCCTTTGCACGTTTATTCGGGGGGGGGGGGGGGCGTCGAGTAACCATGCTGCATTAAGATAGAATAATTATTTTAAGTTCCCCAAAGTAACAACATTGAATATTAGGTATTCACATATTTATGATTATGCCTTTATCTTTGCCGATAAATATCAATTTTACAATATCTGGAATTGTTTACACTAAAGCTCTACATGCAGACTATCGTTTAGCTTCCCGGGGGCTAGTCGAAGACTCCAGAGATATTTATTATTTATTTATTATTATTATTTAATGAGACTTTTCAACATTTCTGCTGGTTATCTATATCACACGGCAGAGCATAAGACTCAGTAACTTGTGTAGAAGAATTTAAATAATTTAGGAAATATTTGTGTCAGTTGTATTTTTAGTTAGTAAAAGCCTGTGTTCGATGCGATTTGTCTCTAGAATGTTATATTTTGTCATTTGATTTGATTCTGTTCTTGGAAGAAATAAAGTATTTATTAACTAAATATAATTAACAAGTAAAAAGACCTCTGTTTTTTGATTCTATGTATATTTTTCCTTATAAATATAGTGGAGGATCTTGATAAGCAATACCTACTGGATAATCAGAACTAATATGCTTTATATGTTTGGTACCTACTTTATCCATATAACTTGATTTGGATTCAACTGACTTCCGAACCAAACAGAGCTGAAACTGCTCTTGAAAATTAGTGAACCAGGAATGTTAAATTAGACCAAATTAAGAATCAATAATTTGGGAATCGTATTCGCGAATCCTATAGTTTTGGTGAAGGTTTGTGTTCCCTACTACTGGCCCTCATTAAACTTTTGGTAGTGGCCCTGTTCTACGCGCCAGGTGTCGTGGGTTCGAATCCCACCCTGACATTTATGTGATTAATATGTTTCCCTATGAACGGATAATCAGATTGACTTTTTAGGGACATTAATATTTTTACAAATAAGAAATATTACTACAATAATGCTGCGTCCTAAAAAGAATTTTTTTTCAAAACGGAGATTTTCATATTTTTTTACGTATTTTTTTTACTGATTTCGAATATGTATATAACACAATTTTGAAAACAAATGTTAGATACGTCTTTTGTTCTAAGGGCGGCAGAATGTATGGGAGTAATTTGCAACAGGTTGTTTTTATAAATAAAATAAAATCAGACGCAATATGCGAGTAATAAATGACACTGGAATTTAAATAGCAATTTATAAAAATTAAGCCATTATTGAAAATGTAATGTTAACCGCATATCCGTTAACCCAGAGATTAAATTATGAATATATTTATGATAAAATATCAAGTTTCGCGTTGAGAATATTACTTGGAATAATTTATCCATTAAATTAAATGTGTATGTAATGCAAATAAGATAGGTACCCGTATTTTAAACTTACTTTACTCTATCTACTTATACTAGGGCGGGGCGAACGAGACGTGAATTTAATAAAATATGTTGTGTCGTCGTTTGTTCGGACGATTGGGCAAATCTTGAAGTGTCCGGGAGTCTTTCTCTGCGACAGATGTGCCCGACCTTCATAGAGTGTAAAATCTTTATTTTAAATCAAATGTGAAAAATCATAATTTTCATGACAATTAGTAATGTAATAATTAGTCCTTAACCGCGACGTTAAAACCATCAAAACTATACCCGAAATCAAACTAATGTTCCATATTTAATTTTATTGTTTTTTTGTCACATTTCTACGCACCTGTTCAAGTAATTTCACTAAGGCAAAATATAAAGTATAACAACTAGTTAATATTAATGCCATAATTTGTTACCGTGCCTAAGACAGGGAAAAGCAAGCAAAAATATCATAAAATCATTAAATTGTCACACCACTCGCATTTTCCTGTCAGAACTATTGCATATTGCATAGAGTGATAATAATGAATGACAGTGTGCACATTTTGTATTTATACAACTTTAGTTAGAAGACACGCAGCCCTCCTGACTAGACTGTCGCTACGGCCGATTAAATATAAGGTACACTTTATTATTCATCGATAGTTATCATCGCTCAATGTACAGTTAAGTGCCAATGAAATGTATACATCCATAGATAAAATTCATATTAAGATGTGCTGGTACGCATATAGATAATCGTGACTGTACCTCTTTTGAACTTGATTGTACGAGTATTAAATATTACGTGGTAACATACTACATTTCCGAAACAGCTAGTCATTATGGAAACTTTTAACTCTGATGATGGTAATTGAATCCATTTTAAGGTAAACCAAGGACCCCAGACCTAAAGGATTCACAGTACCTCGTACAAGGGGGGAGGGGGGGTCAAAAATCTTCCACAATTACGTTACGTAATACTTGAACGCTCCCTATGATCTTTAAATTACGTTAGATTTTTAAAAGACGTAATATTTAAAAAAGGGCTGAATCAAAAAAAAAATTAATTTAACTATTAATCTATAGAATAACTTAAAATACTTATATAAGTAGTTGGCATAGCATTTTATGGGTCATATGTTGTCAGACTCGTATGAGTCTGACAACATATTTATGACCCTTATGTTGTTCAACTTTCTGTTGAATAATGTTAATATAAAGTATGTATATACTTTATATTAACTTTATTCAACAGAAAGTTAAATCGATCATCATTGTTATTGTCAGACTCATAGACAGCTTACATTTACATTATTTAACAGAAAAATCGTCATCAGTGTTAGTAATATTTATGGACAAAAATAAAGGCATTAATGTCAAATGAATATGAAAAAAGATGGCTATTAAAGAAAAAACACAAGATTATCACTGCATTTTCTACACGACAATAATTATACAAAGATGGAACAATTAAGTAGGTACTTGCCAGTTCAATCAAACTAATTATTTGATCTTCCATTGCTTCACATCTTAATTATAGCATAATAAATTCAGATCAAACTAAACAAACAAAAAGAATTAATATTTCTTTTCTTCATAATATACAAGCAAGTTCAACTTAGTTTTACGATATGTTTCTTATCACAATATCTATAACTAAAAAGGCACAATTGACTATATCGAGATAGCGATCAAATCTTTCTTTTGAATCAATCAATACATTACATTACTATGTACTAGTTATCTTAGTATAAAATAGTCATTAATTACAAATCACAAATTTAAATTCTAAACACTGGAAAATAAGAACGAATTTGGACGTACATTTACTTCAGTCTTCGTCTCTTTAAGTACAAAAAAAGTGATTATTAATCTCTAGTAGTTTCCATTTTATAAACAATTAATGAAAAAATTAAACCGACTTCAAAAAAAAAAAGAAACAAAAAAAACTACCTAAAAAACTGAAAAGCAAAAAATAATTTTAATAAGACATTCATCAAATGCGCTTATTGTCTAAGCCTATTAATTAAATTGTATTTTACGTGCTAGGTAGGTACCTACTAATCTGTTTGAAGTCGGTGCCAAGCCAAATAGTAGGTACCCAGATTACGTACCTACGTCCGCGGATTAATAAGTAACCCTTTATAATACATAATATTATTAGGATATATCATTTTTTATTACCTTTGGCTTGGCACCGACTTCAAACAGATTAGTAGGTACCTACCTAGCACGTAAAATACAATTTAATTAATAGGCTTAGACAATAAGCGCATTTGATGAATGTCTTATTAAAATTATTTTTTGCTTTTCAGTTTTTTAGGTAGTTTTTTTTGTTTCTTTTTTTTTTTGAAGTCGGTTTAATTTTTTTTAAAAAAAGTTTGTTTATTTTTCTATTTTTAGTGTGAATAACACGTTGGTAGTGAGTAAAACTCTTTCATAATAATGATAGCGAAAATACGAGTAAAATAGTAGAATAGTATTATTTGATAATATTAGGTATTCATTAAGTGTTCAGCACCATGGGTAGGAGGAGAATGCGTTTATGCACCATAACCGCAGGCTAGCTAGACCCGCGGCCGTGTGTGGGACTCGAGACCGAAGCGTCCGCTACCCACTACACTCCCCCGGTTTCTCCTTCACACCCGATTAGGACGAGCCAGTGCTAACCTTATTGGCTAGTGACCAGCCCATCCCCGGGTAATCATCAGCTTAGCTGCAAAGTACATGAAATACAACTAACGTTCCACATATTCCTACAACACTGAAAGAATTATCCCCTAACTCCTAACCGTTAAGGAGTTGTACTTTCCATCATCACCTTAGCTGCAAAAGTACATGAAATACAACTAACGGTCCACATATTCCTACAATACTGAAAGAATTATCCCCTAACTCCTAACCGTTAAGGAGTTGTACCTTCCATCATCAGCTCATCAACATAAAATGATGTCTATCGGACGCAAAAACTTGAATGGCTTCAGAAAAAACAAGTAACGCGTAGTGTGCGCCTATAAAATTTGAGGTTTTCCCTTGATTTTTCCGGGATCCCATCATCAGATCCTGACATGGTGACAATGGGACCACCTCGGAACTATGCACTTTCAAATAAAAAAAGAATTATTTAAATCGGTCCACAATTGACGGAGAAATCGACGGACATACATAAAAAAAAAAAAAAAAAAAAATACATACAGTCGAACATATAACCTCCTCCTTTTTTGAAGTCGGTTAAAAATTAGTGTACAACACCCCTGAGGCGATAGTAAGTGATAACAGAATAGCAATGAAGCAAGAATTTGTAGGTAAAACCTTTTAACTCCTAAAACTAAACAAATAAAAGTTCGCCTACATCCAGTAAGCTTTAATAACTTCGATACAAAATATTCCAATACAGATTTTATTTAACCAATTTACCAAGTGGAAAAACTTCTGCAACAAACAAAGAAAAGATATTCTCTTTAGAGATAGGAACATTTTATTTCCTTGAAAATTGACTCCATTGGAAATAAAAATAAAATTGGATGCGTCTTTAATTTTGCTCTACTCCTTTTTATATAGTAATCGAAGATTTGTAAAAGTAATGTTTCTACCTCTAATTCAAACGACTTAAAAAGTAAAAATAGGGTGCAAAGGTTGTGCCTAGCGGAACTCCTTTTTCTATTAAGATTCGTCATCAGTGTTGTGTTCAGACTTGACCTTTGAATTTTTGCTTTTGCTAGATCCTTCGTAAAATAGCGATACTATCGAATATTTTTTACAGAAAGCCCACCACCATCGGAACCCTGTTAGACCAATGAAAGCGAAACCAGGATCCCTGCTTTTCCGCAATTTCTGTACAAATGCTAAAATCTCTGTAAGGGATTTCCTAGTTCTTCTATTATAAGGTGACACGCTGGTTTCGCAGCAAAAGTCTAGCACGGCTCTCTCCTCACTGGCTAAAAGCCCAGCTTCGTCTAGTACAGCCATCCTTTTGGATTTGCCAAGTATATTGTCGTAGAGGGTTCCTTTGGGTATTCCGTAATGCGTAGATGCTTGCGTGAATCTCATCCGTTGCGCGACGACGGCTTGTATCGCCTCCTGCAGCTGACTCTGTGTCCAGGTAGGTGCTTTCAACTTGAGTGTATGAGCGTGGAACTCTGACAGATAAAAGCAACAACGCTAACGTAAAAAGCTTATCTAAAACCCGTCCGTGACGCAATACATTCCCAACTACAAATGCTAAAAGAAACGTAACTAATTGTATGTTTCGTTTGAAATGCACATTGTTTATGTTTCGCATTATATCGGTAGTTGAAACATAAATTGTAGATAATTTCTATAGTAACATGATTTGCAATCCAAACAACCGGATGATGATTTGACAATGTAATTTTGTAACTAAGTCCGGAGAGGACGCTGTGAAATAATAGACTTGTGACACAAGTATTGGCAACTAGATACACACATAGCAAGAGATGTGTTGCACATAAATATAATACTGTTATTTTCATCACCGTGATTTTTTAAAAACCGTAATATCTTGACGTGCTTCGGTGATTGTGTTATTAACATGTAATTGATTACGATTTAAGTAAAACAGGCGTAAATAACAGTACTAAAATGTTTAATTACTTTGGTTAATTAACCTCGTATTATGATAATTTATGATTCATTTGGATTTAGTTCAGCCTAAATCGCATGATATATTAAATCATTAGTGAATCTGCTATTTCTCTAATCGCAGATACTTTTCGATCGTTACGTGAAGCATCAGACCGGCTCATTTCCTAGTTTGCACATTTCCCACGACATAACCAACTAGTTACTGGCATACTTATCATGTTAGAATATGAATAATACGTATTGCATCACTACACGTACGGACTATGCCACACACAGACAGGCCTATAGTTTGCTATCAGAACAATGTGAAACAAATTCACATAGACGCAACGCAAACTGACGTATGTACAGTCAACAGCACATCACGGTATACACTTGCAGTTCGATAATAGCGCTTATGCCCCCGACATAAGAGCGGTACAAAGTCCAAAGTGTTACGTCTGACGTGCTGTTGACTGTACATATTTAAGTGCTACAGGTATTAAAGTTTGATTATTTATTGTTGCAATGCTAAACGTGAGACATTCTTTTGTTGGCGTAAGTGTTGCAGAAAGAAATATATTCAATTCTGTTGCACTAAATTAAACATTACAAAGTCCTATGGCATCGAGCATTGTCGGAGATTTTATTTTAAATCGTTCCAGTTTTGCAAGACAGTGCTGATTCTTTAAGTGCATCAGTATTTAATTCAATAGAAAAAGTAATTTCTAGAAGATTTGAATAAAAAATGTTTAAGAAATCTGATGAATTTTTATGGTTTTTTTTTGAAAAGCAACCATAATGAAGATGTTCATCCGTTATTCATCAAAGTTGTCAATTTCTTGAATGAAAAAAATGAAAACATCAATTTGCGTAACGTCATCACTCGCGTTGAAGTTATAAGTGAAGAAGTTAGAACAGCTTAGATTGTAAACGAGGAAGATGGAACTGTCTCAACTGACCTGCGATAGAAGATGTCGATGCTCCCAGCCAAGCGTGGGAGTTCTCCAGCAGTTTCGCCTGTAACAAACAAATATGATCATTACTACCTTACTACAGAAGAGTAAATAATTACTGGTAGACATTTAGATTTTAGTTCTTTCTCAATTTGTACAACACCAGTTTGCAGTAAGTACCTACAGTGAGCAGCACTTCGTTGTCGAAGTGCTGCTCAATGTACCCAACCTGTCTGTGTAATAATTGAAAGAATATATAATAATTATGCAATGGATATTGAACTGAAAATTATTGTAGAAGTTTGACAGATTAGGGTAGGTCGATGTGCTTTCGAGGGCGCAGGTGTTTATGTTATCTGATGATATTATTACGCTATTGCTTTGACTTCACCAGTTAGGTTTCAATCACGTTACATTAAATAGAATAACTACAGCTTTCTTTAAGATAAACTTTACGAAGAACAAGTCTTGTATTGCAAATGTATTGCCAAAGCAAATTTTAAATATAGATTGACAAAGATTCTGAAACAGTTTCACCACCAAACAAATAAAACTCCTCGAAGCATTTCTTTTTAACATGAAATATTGCCGAAGAAATATTTTCAATTTTAAACATTTTATTACTTTGAAATAAAATTACAATGGAAAAATGTCCCGCACAGACTTGGCGAAGGATACACGACTGTTAAAAACCGCAGACGTTTCAAAATGTCGCGATGTCACGTGTAGTCAAGTTCGTGTGTTTCGTCGACGTCCTGCGGCAACGAAACGCAATAATTGCATTTCCCGAAAAAAATAAACATACATTTCAATCAAAGGATATTCTGGACATTACACAAAATCTAATTATTACACTTTATAAAAATCCTTTTAATATGTGCAAACCTTCTTTTTTTTATAAAAGCAGTCAGGATGACCTCACTTCACCTGATGGTAAGCGGAAGTGAGGTCCAAATATACGGTCCTTCTGTTTAAGATTGATTTAGGTTGCTTGATCACAAAATTGTTTGCAGTATTTATTAAGCTTAACTTTCGCCGTTTATTAAATTCAAGCAAACGAGTTTGTACTTGATTCGTGACATAAGGTGAATTGCAGTGAATATTTTAAATTTTAATAAAAATATTTTAATTTTTTTACGTTAACTACCTAAGTATTCAAGCTACTTATTTTGGGGCAGATCAATGTAGGAATGTAATGTCCAATATATTCATGTTATCATGTAATCGATAAATAAAAACTAAGCATGATTATTTAACAGGTTTAATACCAACTCAAAGTCTTTCAAGTTTGACTTTTTGAGATTTTTACATGTTATAAAACCCGTTTTACCGTTTTCTGGCACCCATAGCACAAGCTAATGCTTAGTTTGGGGCTAGATGGCGCTGTGTGAATAATACCCAGAGATATTTATTCATTTATTTTATTTATTTGACTTTTGTTATTGGCATATACAAATTACTAACATCGAATCAATTTCTGGCCAGTTGGTGAGTTCAGAGTTATTCGTTCGATCGGAATTTTGCGAACGGCAGAGTCCAAGGCACAAAGGTGCTGAACGTAGCGAGGTGTCGCCAACATTGGTTGCAACTTTCAAAGGGCAAAAACAAACGAATGCTGCTTTGTTTTGTCGTGTGCTGCAAGCCTTTTTAATTTACTGGACATTTTCACAATTGATTTCGTCTAATTTCACCCGGCCATGTTGATTTGAACGTGTCATGTTTTATTAAGTTTATAATTCCAAATGTAATTTTTTGAAGATAGTATACTGTTTAGTTTACTGTAAAATAAATTGCAAAACATTATTATACCATGCTCATTCCTCTAATTATTATTATGATACCAAAAGGTATGTTTAATTTGATCACGTTTCTATCCAAAACAGGCTTTTAGAAGGTTCATATTCTTAGGCATTGTAGTTTTACGAGTATACATAATAGTATAGATTATTAATTTACAGAATAAGAAATAAGTTCTTATTTCAATATTGAAAGCCATCCTAACTTTTGAGATTAGTTACAAAGACCTTAGCTCAGTGGCGCCACCATCTTCCTCTCGCTTGAAGTGTTAATTTGACAACATTTGACGTTAATTGTGTAAAACTCGGCCTAGTGCGAGTTAGTAGAGAACTAATGGTTCCGTGGATTTTCTTTTCACTCCAAAAGAGGCTTAACAAACTAGAACATAAGATTTGGTGAATGAAGGGTACGACTAACAATAGATTAATACTGGTCATTGTTTTCCGTAAATTAAAAAGTACTTTAGAATACCTATGTTTGAAAAAGTTTATAAATGTGATTTCACTCGTGAGTTACCTTTTTAATATATCACTCACTAGTGGCGCCAACTGGTGACCACAAACGGTAGCAACATATCTCCAACGGTCAAAGGACACAACCCTGCAACGCACCAGTGCGACTGCGCAGCGTTACGTCGCCCATTAAATACCCGCCTTTCGTCTGCCTTAACAATTAAAACTCCAATAAAGTTTACTTATTTGTAGGCACAAAGAAATGCCGCGCCAACAATAAGCGGCGCACGTAAACACGTGAGATCAACATAGTGGCGATCGATAAAATATGCACCAGTAAACTTCCTGTATGAGATGGGGAAATGTAAATTAACTGACGAATTGTTCTTTTTATCTGATCGTTATAATACGCGGTTGCGCGCGCGCACGCTGGATTGATTACCCTATCAATAGCGGGTTGATTGACGTTTTGTTATGTTTTATAGTTTTCGCGCTGTTTTAATTTTATTAGTACATTTATATATAGATTTTTAGGTACAATGTAAAAAACCAAATATTTAAAAATGTGAGTTGTTGTAAAATTTTTGGACAAATATTTGAGTGAAAACTGGCAAAAGAAAATGATCATAAGATTTAGGAAGATAGATTATGTACCTTTTCAATACTTAAAAATAAGCGAAACTAAAAAAAATTAAAATAATTTATAAACATACTCAAACATAGATTGCAATTGTATCTTGGATGGATTTAAAACACCCTCTGTGCTCATGATGTGAAGATGTGACGGGTGTGTAGTGAGTTACTCTCCTACTTCTCATTAAAAGTAAAATATTTCTTCGTCTTTCATCTTATACGATTATACAATTTGTGAGTTTGTGATAGTCGAAATCTAAGGCGGTAAAGGAAGGTCAGTCTTGCAATTGGGGTCCCTATTTCACGCCTTCTACCAGCCCGTACCCACGAACCACTCCCGGCGTTTGAATCAAACACACCGTTACAAAGGCACGGCAGTCGTACTGTGAAAGGGTTTGAAATAAAATGTTTTATTAAGTTGCGCGGGCGACGGTGCGCGCGGCTTGTGTTTACAGCGCACACGTGCTCTAAGTACCGTTAAAACGTTCCGATGTATTGTTTGTTTACCCGAATAAAACACTAAAATCCAATTCAATAACAAAGAATTAAAGATCCCAAAATAAAATTTATTGCTGGAGTACGATAAAATAGATTTATGTACGAGGGGCGAGGGGAGAGGCGAGTGGGCCGCGACTTGCGATCATATTATGAGGCGCACTTAGCGAAGTAACTTTGACAAAAACCAATACGCGAATTAGGACGTTATTACCAACGGTATTGGATTTAATATAGAATCAGCACACCCGCTTCCACTTGCCTCGCCTCGAAGGGAAATGAACGAGAAAACTATTAAAAAGTTCTATACAAAATTGATTAATTTCATATGCCTGCGCAAACATCAACCGTCGAACTAAAATAGAATCGTCGAATACTTCGCCTTCTAACAGCAACAAATTGAATCTCGATTTCTGTCCAGAGCTTATTGAAAAAACATTTTTGGTTTGGTGTTTCCAAACGGTACGTGGAATTCCGCGGGTGTTTTAATTTTGCCGGCCAATTAAAACAGCGTACGAGAAATAACTTTGAAAAATGTTATGTTCAACCTTTTAACAATATTTTAAGGTTATTTTTCTTTATCATCTGCGGCGGCCATTGCAGCCTATACCATTGAGGCATACTTATCTTAGAAACTCTTTACTTATCTTAGAAACTCTTAATGTGTTGCCACAATGGAGGCATCTGTAATCTTTGAGCAATAAAAAATATTTTCTATATAATATCATTGATTCTATCTCTAAAAGTAGAAATCATTGTAACATACGTAAACTTTTATTAACTAATCAACATATTTTTAACTTAAGTATTTATTCAGAGATTAAGTTGTCACGTTCGAGTGTCAGTGGTTCGCATGGGTTAGATGCAAACACGTGGACCAAACAGTTGAACGTCAAAGGCTATTCAGGCCTATCGAGACATATTGGCTCCCGTGCGTAGGTCTAATCGACAATCCATTACTTGGGAATCAATGTTCCATACGTCTCATACAACTTCGTTGAAAGCATAGATTTTCTAGAAAAGATGATGCAAAACGATTTTAATCTTTTGTCTGTACTTACTTCTACTTTTGAACGTTAATTGGTATTGACCTGAACTGTTTACGAAAAATTCGCCCCACATTTCGCCCGGTCATTGAACCCGAGACCCCAAGATCATGGTCCCATAGTTAAACCTTTTGACCATTAAAACTACGTCTGATAAATTATTGTCATTAAAAATAATATATGTATGTATTTACGTATACGTTTGTGCATGAAACGCAGATTTAAAATTATGTTTCTATAGAGAAGATACTAGGAAGAAACATCATAATTAAACACAGGGCCCCGTTCATAATGCGATAGCGATTTTTATTGGTTCATCGTCTTATGAAGTTACAAATTGCGTTTCTTACAGCTAGGCATTCAGGCAAATCTTATTTTAATTAAAAATAAAAACAGTATCAAAAGACAGATGGAAATACTCCGCCAAACAAAGACTATTCTGGTAATTTACAAAAAGTGCGCAGAGCGGTATAAATTAGGTATGTCTGACGTCAGCAAACAATTCGTCGTCGTGTTGTATCAGTGAAAAAATATTCAAAGTATATTTGACGAGGGCCGGCGGCAGGCGCCCTCCTGGGTGCATTTTTCACACGCTACTGAATGGTGGGTTATGTGGGGCTCTCCGTCTGGGATGCACGAAATAAGCTACCCAGAACGGCCTACCCACTAAAACCCCTGCGACGCTCCCTCATCGTCCATAGTGGGGAGGAGTCACGTTGACTGGCACGAAGCCTATTACGCGATCCACCACGGACGAAGCCCGCCTACACAGCAGGCAAAGGCCTGACCCGACCACCTGATTGCTAGCGGCCTTTACAGCCTTTTTCATTGAGATACTTCGCTTGCTGCCATGTTCTGGATTCTTCTGATTTGGCTTTGATGTCATCCTTTGATATTATATTTCTTTGTTTTGAAGAGATCACTACTTAGTGCGATAATTTGAGGCAAGAGAAGTAGGCGATGTGTAAGTGCTATTTCTAAATTATATAATTTTATAAAAAAAATATTATTAAAATTCGTACATTGATAGTGTATTTAAAAAAGAGGTAGATACCGCACTAGCGCTCGAAAAATGCTCCGCTCATATTGTGTTAATTGACACAAATCATTTAAGACGCATAATGTCAACGGTTGGTGAAGCACATATATCTCGACGGATCAAATTCTAATCGCCGTGCGTCAAAGGATGGCATATCTACCTCTTTTTTAAATACACTATCAATGAATTCGTATATAATATTAGTATTTAAAAATAAAATATTGTTAATAAATAAAAATACGCCCCAAACTCAAATTGTACTCGCGTACAATTTGAGTTTGAGGCGTAACCGGCCGCTCAGCACACGGGATTTTTAGGTAGTTCATGCACACATAAATTATTAGGATAATTATGAAAAAAATTAAGGATATATTTTTTCTAGCGAAATGGACTCTAAATCTGATTCTGAACACTCTCCTTAAATATATCCCTCGGGTTACCTAACACCCTGTATATATCGCAAAGTCTGTGTATTTGGTAGATTAATTACAGCTAATACCTATATCATGTGATATAGTTTGGGTTGGTTTTGGCTCAGATCTAAAAAGGCGTTTTTAGGCTGGCTCAGAACGGACAGAACTCTTGTTATGCAAGACCATTATTATATTAAAAAGCTCGTAATGTCATTATTTTAATTATTTTTTTTAACATAGGCATCAATGAGGCTGCGCCCTGCACGTATTTTAATAAGCTTTTCGTGCACATCTATTGTACGGGCCCTGTCTTGCCCTCGATCCGTCCCCCCTGTTTGTAAGTAGGTTGTTTCGTCGGCGGAGGTCGTTTTCAGCGTCGTTATTATATGGGGAGTATCATTTAGTAGACGTTTACGTTATTAATAGGGGGTGGGAGGGAGGGAGTGCTTGGCGCCGTCCTTATGCAAACTAAATAAAAAATTCATATTTGTAAATAACATTGGCCGAGACGATGCCTGTAACACGACCGATCAATATAATGAATGACAGTTCACTGGTCTGAGCATGCCGCCCTGTATTTAATTTTGTACACGAAAAACTTCATAGCAGTGTCGCAGTAAGATAGATAAAGCTGTAATATAGTTATATGCCAGGGTTATAACTATGTAACGTACGATAGTTATAAGGAGCGATTTATAACTATCGTACGGTCACAATCTAGTTATATGGTTATCTGACTAAACTAATCTAGTTCTATAGTTATAAATCGACTGGGGCGACTAAGAAATAAACGGGCGTCTAAATATTTTATAGTATGGAATTATAGATGAGGTGTAATAAATATAACTTGGCGACTAATATTATTAGTGAGGTAATAAACACTGTATAAACGGCCGGAGGCGGAAATCGACTCGGATGGACATAGGTTAGAAGGCTAAGGCGGGAGCGGAGCGTAGCGGAGCTCCCGCCTTAGCCTTCGTGGTTATTTTTTTTTAACACCTATTCCCTAAATTAATGAAAGAAATGGTTTTTAAAATTACGTATTCGGACTGACACGTTTTATTAATAAAAAGTATTGTAATGTAACTAATTGTAGGTTACAAAAAGTTGATTATAACAAAAATAAAGACCATTAAATCGTTTTATTTAATTGTTTAGTAGATTTATAAGTATGTAACTAGATTAGTTTAGTCTGATAACCATATTACTAGATTGTGGCCGTACGATAGTTATAAATCGCTTCCTTATAACCATCTTACGTTATATAATTATAACCCTTGGCATATAACTATAATTCGGCTCTAACTATGATACTGCGACAGCAGCATGACTTTATTTCGTCGATTGCGTTCTACCAATACTATAACTTTTACTGACCCGAGGTCGAAGTTTAGGAGTGGGAATACTTTCACAGGCGAATGTTAATTAAATTATGATAATTTAAAAATAACGTGAATACAATAGTTTTAGCACGTTGATACAAGTCTTTTTAATATTGAACAAATATACTAATTTTTTAATGCCTCGAAAGTCTCTTGGTATTACCTGTTTTCGAATCGAGTTGTTAAAATACCTAAAAGATATACACTGCCAAAGTATTAGCTTTCTAGTTCGAAATACATAGTTTCGATTTAGGAAACAACCTTTCTGAATTCGCTAATTGTCTCAACCATAAAACGTAACATCGCACTAAGCTAGATAAGTTCACAACTCATAGTACGCAGTACCATTCAGAAACAATAAACGGATCGGCGCAAAAAGAAGCACAGTTTCTCAACAAGAAAACAATTTCACGACCCCTGATCTTTCCAATAACACAATCGAGTACACCAGCAACGCAATCTTGCCGCAAATCAAACCAACGCAACGGAAACACATACTAATGCAAATATATTTCTTGGAACAAAAACCAAGTCGTGGACAGAGGAACAATGGTGAGTGTAATAGAGAAGCAAAGTGCCTATCAAGCCTTCAGACGCTGTAAACATATAAAATGAGGGCTCTTATTGTTCTTTACAAACAATATGAGCAACATTTTTCCACAATTGACTGAAGCCATTTGGAGTGAAAGCGGCATGGAAATAATAACGGCTACTGGGCACCGCATCGACGCACGTTTAAACAATCAAACGGAGAACAAAAAGACAGTAATGTGGAAATGGATAATGCAGGCAGCCGATAGGAAGCAGCCTCTACTGAGACGTAGCGTTAGCGATTCGCGAACTCGCAACTTTGTACCAGCATGCACTAGGGCGGCGAGTTAAGGCGACGTTGGTATGTATATTAGTAAATAAAACTTGCGGAAAGTCAAATAATTATATTATTATTTAAATGCCAGACAGTTTATGGCGTGCTAAGTGGCGAGAGAGCAACATGCGTGCAGTTCAAATTTGGAACGCCTCTAATGTCGCGAGATATACATAATTTATTTAAAAAATAGTTTGATTGCGAGGAAGTTTTACTTCTCAACAAACTTCGTCGGACATATTCAACACAATTATGAAATAAGGCTCGAAGATCATAGGATTGTACAGTGCAGTAACTACATTGAATGATGCTCTTATGGAAAATGGCTTAAACAAGAAATAGCTTTGGATGAATTTCGTAAATAGTTAACTAAACATTTTTAAATTACCTGTTGCTGGAATATACGAGAAACTCATGTGTTAGACATGTCATCATGAATTCGACATAGCTTCGAATTCGCTTTGTATAAATGTAGATTTCGAGGAATTTGCCAATGACGTCAAACTACAATCAGGATATTCACGTAATTTAATTAATAAAACCTCATTTGCACCGCATATAAGTCTAATATTAACTTGACATCTGACCCTGGTTTGCGGTGTCTACAGGCAATATAATGCGATAGGTTGGTGGTAAATAAAATAAAATATATTTCAAGACTTATATTTTCCTCATATCTTTCTAACTCAACGTCCAACCTATCAATGCTTCAATTATTTACCAGCATTCGCCTAATCCGTCAAATTTTAAATAATGTTTTATTTTTCTGTATCGCTCCATGGAGTACGCCGTTGGTTGCCAGTGTCACATCTCCCCGCCGCTCCGTTGAGGGTCGAGGCACTGCCCAGGAGAGATGCCTATGGTTCAACTTCAGTCATCAAAGTTCATTGATGACCGTCCCCTGGCTACCGCAGTGGTTCTGCTTCCAACGACCTTCTCCATTTGAAGCACCTGAATCAGAAAACAATTTTTTTTTTAAAGACAGTGTTAGGATATCTTATATGCCATGCCTTTTACTAAAAAGCCACCCATGATAGAGGCAAGTCAATAATAAAGCGCAAACAAACAAAAAACATAACTCTACCGCCAAAGTCCATGATTAATATAAAATTCCAAAAATTTAAATTTCAAATAATGATCAACACGAAGTCTCACCTCTGCGATGGGTTCGTTAGGCAAAAACCTAACAAAAAGCCTACCGATGGCATATACGCTACCTAACTAAACCTATCTGATATCCCTAATCTCAGCATTACACAATCATTAATTCTATAAATCAAAGGGCACATCGCAACACGGGATACGTCATGAGTATGGGCCGATTGATCAACACCTCCCTTTACAACCCTTGCATAAGCTAAAAAAAAAATTAAATTAACCATCAGAGTTGATATCCTATCCAACCATCCTTTATCTAACCCATCAACACAGTTGATGATCTATTCGACCATCCCCTTCTTCCCTATGGGAGAGACAGGGTCACTGTGTCAATCCTCCTCTGCAATCACAAACACCGCCAGTAATAACTTCATCTAACAGCTGGAGACCACCTAAATCCCCTCCGGATTTAGGTGGTCTCCAGCTGTTAGATGAAGTTATCCAGCTGTTAGGTAAAGAAAGGCCATCATTTTTTAACTATATTATCTAAAGTCGTCCTTCACAACTTTCACAAAAAATGCAACAATACCACGATGCATCTAGGCACAGCGCCATCTATAAAGAAATTTTGGAACAATTCGTACTTAGCGTGCTTTCTTTGTGCCGTACTGTATAATAATTAGGTTTCATTGGCTCGTACGTCTGATCGACGCTAGCTATGCGGGTGCTGAAACTGATGACGTCACGGACGCAACCGTTGGGACAAAAGGCATCAAACGGCATATCAATGAGTTGAACATCACCGGATTAAAGCATGTTACGCAGCAGAATCAATTAGACTTGTCAAATACAGGGGAAAGAAACCCTACTCCACATATAAAAGGTAAAAACTATTGACATGTTCAGGAGACAATATTGTCAGAAATTGGCCTGCTTAGCTTCTAAACACACGAAACGGGCAGTCTTTATTGTAAGTTGTATGGTAATATTAACCTGGACATACCCTCAAAAACAGGAATTGTATGAAAAATGCATACTGGTCTTAACTTTTGACAGTTTCGGTTTACTTAAAATTATCTAGAATAACTAATTCGATTGAAACCTTTTTAAGTACCAGCACAATGTAGAGTTATTAGAATGCCTACTGTGACGTTTTTGTATAACGAAATTAAGGATTAGTAAAGTTTCACTATTGATAGATAAATGCTATACATTATACTGTCTGCGCATTTTCTGATAAATCGGATTATAGAAGGAATGTGGTAGTGTATATTATGACACTTGTGAAATTTAATAGTCTGCAAAATATTGAAATTATTAATGTATTTGCTAAATTATCAAAAGCCCGCTACAATGTAGATATCCATTTGTAGTGGTCAAACAAATTACATCCATAAAAGAAATACTTCATAAAGCACGACATGAATCTCTAAATTAAACGAATACTCTATGCCCTGTTAGAATTTTTTTAAATTGAAAATTAACTTCTTGGTTATGTTCACGATACGGGGGTTTTGGATGGGCTGGTCAATAGCCACAACGCTGGCACCGGGGGAGTTTAGTGGGTAGTGGACGCTTTAGTCTTCGAGTCCCACACACGGCCGCAGTCTAGCTAGCCTGCGGTTATGGCGGATAAACGCATTCTCCTCCAAAAAAAAGGTTATGTCCACGATACAACATAGTTTACATAGTTTAGCGTAATACAAAGAGGTTTTAAAACAAATGTTATTTATACATTATTTACTTTCCCTAGAAAATGCACTAGTTATACCGTGATCTGTATGCCTGTTTGCTTTATTTTACAACCAACACCTTATAAAATGTTCTAAAGGTAAATCATATTTTGCCATTTTTGACCGTACATTGCCCTTTTATAACAACCACTCTTAAAATGTTTTACATTTATTAAACTATTAAAAAGTGCCGAAAACAGCCGTTATTGACACTTTTGATGACTACAATCGAGTATGAAATATTTTAAGTCCTGTTTTAAACACGTAATAATGTTTTATCCTCTTTGGAACATACGATTCTATTAGCTTTATTTTATGTGATTTTATATTCAATGCGGTGCCACTTGGCTTATCTTAATATTATGATTTACATTTACTGACGCTTTTAGTTTTTAACATATTATCTCTTGATTGTAATTATTATTACAAGTTTAATTTCAAAATAAATACTTACCTAGTTATTACCGATTCCTAGTTTTTTTTTCTTTTTTTATACTAGGTCAGTTGGCAGACAGACACGCAGCCCACCTGATGGTAAGCGGCCACTGTGACCTATTCCACTGAGGGATACTTTGCCTGGAAGCGTCGCTCAATGAGCTGCCAGACTGGTAGGCTCACCATCTGATCTTCGAGCCTTTGATTTCAAGTGTAATGGCTCCCACATTAATATTGCCGGAACACAGCCAGAGCTGATAAGGCGACAAATTTCACCTATGGGGGTAGCTTGCCAGTCGGACTCTGAAAAAACCCTACCACCAACCAGACCCAAGGCGGGAATCGAACCCACGATGTACGTGTTTTTATACCCGAGCGGCTTAGCCACTGTTCCACGGAGGCGGTCAAA
The DNA here is from genome assembly GCA_949319885.1 of Mecyna flavalis. NCBI lineage: Eukaryota > Metazoa > Arthropoda > Insecta > Lepidoptera > Crambidae > Mecyna > Mecyna flavalis. The sequence goes on from OX439425.1 coordinate 2,892,012, forward strand.
TTATTAACCAATGACTTTTTATCAATCAACCGTTTCTCTGTTCCACCATTGACAGATATGTAAGTTATGTAAGTTTATCTTTAAGACAACTTAGCATCTGCCTCGTTTGTCAAATTTTCAAAAAAGGAATACAACGGCAACGTCAATGTCAAACATCAATGACAGATAAAATATCACGAAATAACTGTAAGTGAAACTGACACTAGTATACAAGCAGTATTGCTAATAAGAAGACATCAACTGGAATCTAGAATTATGTTAAATCATCAATATTTTAAAATGCATGCTATTTTCCGTGCTAACTGGACGGAACATTGTGTTACATCAATGGAACGGAACTCACCATTTTGTACCAAATTGTCTCAACCGTGAAGACAGAATTATTCGAGTTACATGCCAAGGAACACATTTTTGGTCGACGGGAAATGCATTTTTATTTTAAATCAGATAATTACACTTGCTGCAAAATATTAACGAGCTCTCAAGTTATCAGTTTCATATTATTTTTCAAAAATGTAATTTGTATTATATTTGCTACATTAGTCTTAAGATATTAACAACTCGAGCACTTGTAAGGTAAATGGTTAAAGTTTATTTTAATATGTGGTATGAAGATTTTTGTATGGAGGCTGGCTTACCTACTAGTCTCGCCATTTTGACATTTTTCAAAACAGCGTTCGATTGAAATTCGTTCAAAAATAAAAACCCATAAAGTGTCACATTTCCAAGATATAAATTAAAATAAATCAGTAAATATCCTTTGACACTTATTCACACAGCGCCATCTAGCCCCAAACTAATATAAGCAACCAAAGTCTTACTTCTCCACGTCGATTTTTTTTAAAAGAGCGTTCACCTAAAATTCTTTGTCCCGTTTAAAAAAAACAATATGGGGGACCAGTAGAAAGGCTGAAATCTTCAATGCCCTTTATTTATAACACTAGCTGCCGGCTACCGGTGTAATTAAATATCTACTGCGTGGTTTTTTAGCCGTTGTTTTCCCGCAGCAGAACGCTTCACCTTCAGTAGTACAATCGATTTTTGCAAGTTTTTTTTTTGGTTTTTTTTTTACTTTTTTTGAATTTTTTTTAGAGTTTGATGGGAAAATGGAAACTAAATGTTAGTAAATAGTAAATTATCATTTTTTTGATAAACGCGAAGTGCAATGACCCCTGCCGATGACCCTCCGCAACGCAGCTAAGTACTATTGGTTCGAGTTTCGTCTATCATAATAGTAAAACTTTTGATTTAACTAAAAAAAACCTTTATTAATCTATTTTACTTCTAAGAGAATCATTTTACTGCGGGAAAACAACGACTAAAATTCCACGCTGTATAACTATTTTTTTTTAATTTTCTTTTATATTAACTTGCTTTTGTAAATAATTTAGTGTGATGTGATGACAAATGTCAAAATGCACACAGCAAATACTAAAACCGCTAACCGCTCCTCTCACGAGCAAATACTCCCCTCCCTATGCCGTGAAGAGGACGTGTGATTAGTTTTATCCTTGGTCCCTCGAGGGACCTGCGCCCCTCACCCCTTCCTCATTCTTCTCAACGCCACAACAAATGAATCAGTTTCCATCTACAGTTTATGCGCTTCACGCAAAGAATCAATATTGCCACTTCGTAGTATTTTATGATAACTCGACCTATTCTTGTGTTAAACGTTGACTTGAGATGTTTTTGGTGCATATTTTAACAAATCGAGTTATTGCTTCCTTCTTTCTTTTTCTATTCTATTTTAAGTATAGAATAGTATAGATAAAAGCACGTAGAAAGTGGAAATGTTACAAAAACTTCGGTATATTAAAAAATATATTAATTTAGTCTTTTAATTAATTAATTTACTTAATAACATTGCGTGTAAGTAAGTACATGTTTAAGTTCAAAAAAGAAAAACTTCTATTAACTATCATGAGAAATTATGAAAAATTCTACTCTTTATCATTTTTGTTTATTATACAGAGCCACAGACCGTGACTTTAATTGTTTCAATAAGTTTACCATAGTTTAACATTTTCGTTACGTATTGTAAAGTACGGTTCTAACGCTTTTTACTGTTTAATACTAAGGTTTAATATTAAATTGATATTACTTCAGAGAATCAAATGTTAACTTGCTTCTATTGGAAGTAAAAAACAATGTAATATTCTGATATTATCTTGTATAATAGATTATTCTTGCAATGTGCAGAGTTTTTTTACTGCATAGTTCATCGAAAGACCATATTAAGTATACTTAGTAATTTTATAGTATTTAATAACCTTTTTTATGAGATATGTTCCTTCCTCTAAAGCGCACGAGTGAATGAGATTTATCAATATCGGCGATAGTGTAGCTTTCCAATACAAACAAACAAATAATCAAATCTTTCCTTTTCATAATATTAAGTATAGAATAATTTCTCATTAAAGTAAAGCTTACGCCTCATTTTTTCAAATTACTATTAAGTCTACATAATAAATCATTATTTAGGTATAGAAACTTATTTCAAACATTACTTATATTACAGGCATTTATAGAGATAGTAATCTTTATAATGAATCGATAAGTTAAATTTATTTTCAACATGCACGTGCGTTGCACGCGGAGTAACGTTTAAATTCATCCATTATATAAATGCGAATCATTATATGAAATTACATTTACAACGTTTTCGCGGGGTGAAATTAAAATTTCAACGGTTAAAATTAATATTGCGATACTTTTTAATTATATTAACGGTGTATAAATGTTTCCTGTCAAGATAATTCAGTCAATATATAATAATCGTCGGCTTATTGCAAGAAGTCATTAACTACAAAAAATCATTAACTGCGATATTAACATGGTTGGAATGACCAAAAGTTGCTCTTTATTATGCAAAAATCACTAAATTTCTATCTGCCATAGTTTCGAAGAAAAATTTTGTTAAAAATTGTTAAATGCTATTTCAAAGATTTTTATTGCAACAAAATTAATTATTTTCCCTTAGTGAATTTTGTAAAGAGAACATCGTGCGAATGTTAACAGTTAGTGATTTTTGACAAAATGAAGAATGTTAAACATATGGCAGCAATACTCCATGCAGGAACGAACTTGAGCTCTGTAGAGGTTTAGGAGCTGTTCCGCAGTGAAGAAGCGCCTGACTCTGGAAAGGATTCCAAGCTTTCTAGAGGCAGATGCTGCTACAGACTCTATGTACCTAAAGTTTAGGTTGGAAGATAATTCCATACCAAGGAGCTGTAGTCGGTCAGATAGAGGGACAGATACGCCACGGAAAGAGGGAGTCAACTTAAATGCGCTCTTTTTTGTGGGGATAAAGCTGACCAAAGTGGCATCTCCCCAGTCTGAGACAACTTAGAGAGACTGATTTAACTTGTTCAACATTACTGATCTTAAAGTCTCAGTTTGACCGCTACCTGTACGTGCATTGGACAAGTATCTCTCAACTACCGTGCTATCGTCAGCATACCCCAGAATTCCGGGAGTAGCCAACAGATCATTAATGTGTAGCAGAAAGAGTGTAGCCGAGAGTACTGATCCCTGAGGGACGCCAGCATATATTTCAGGCGTGTCGGAGGTGAACCCATCATTAACTACTCTGATGGGACGTCCAGTCAGAAAATCTTTGATCCAAGCACAAACTGCAGCGGGGATCCCACAGGAGGGAAGGATGTTTGCCAATAAGGGCATCGTGCCAGACCTTGTCAAAAGCCTTTGATATGTCCAAGGACACAGCAATGGCCTCACCATGGTTTTCAATAGCATCGCTCCATTAATGCGTTGCGTACATAAGAAGGGCCCCCAGTGGACCTACCTCTTTGAAACCCGAATTGCGAAACACTGAGGATCGTTGACTTCCAAATACGCAAGAGGAGCTGGGCAGTTTCAGCTGCTTTGTTGAGGTATTCTCTCGCTGTCTCCTCATCACCAGTGTGGGAACGATACAGACAGGCATAAATATTTTTTATTATGACCTGTATCCACCAGCAACCAAACAATTGAAAATTTGGAATCTTCAAGGTCACGGAGACGTCGATTAGGTACAGATGTTGTCTCGCAAATACACACAGACCCCAGCACGCGGCTTGAATTTGTACTCCAGAATGAATCCTGGGTAGTGCAAGTAGGCCGCGTCAGCTGGACATCCGATTTGCGTCTCCGTTAGTCCTTAGTACCAACATATTATAAAGCTTGGCGGATTCGAGATAATGGTGAACCGAATCGAGATTGGAGTGCAGTCCTCTAAACTTGATCTTCCTAGATTATCACTTTATAATTTGGCTGTTGACATTAGTAAGAAGTCATTCATTTTTAATTTGATTTAAATTGAGGTTTGGCAAAAGGCACTAATTACATATTTTAATTTTTATTTAAAGTCCTAAGGTATATTTCGATGTGTCAATATTTAAAGCAGATAAATAAATTTAAGATCTACAAGTAGGTATTTTTATTTTGACTGTACCCTATATACTTTATAAATAATAGCTATTTTTATTTCCAAACTTCATTAAGCCATTTCTCTAAATCACGACAATGCTAGTTAATGAGTTCTTGCAATAAGCCGACGTATGTATAATATTGGCTGTTGTATTTTTATGAGTCATGTGAATAGGATGTATACAAAGATCCCTACTTTAAAAGTAGATTTTACTAATCAGATTTTATTTCCGCTTGCCAAATATGGATGAGAGGTTAAAAATCTGAGCTGTTTTAAAAAAATCTGAGACCTATTGGACCCGACCCGGAGGGTCTGCTTACAAAACTAGACCAGAATACTAGAACGTAATTTGTGTCAAAACCTGTGCATAGCTTAATACCTACTGACTGATACGACACATCACACAAGAGAAAACGATTGCAGTAATATTTTATGATTGGTCAAATGTCATCTCGACGAGCCTTGGTGTAATGGCCGAGAAGTCGGCTATTACACCAGAGGTCGCGGATTCGATCCCCGCACGGTACAAACATTTGTGTGCATGAAAATATTAATTGTTTGTATCGGTCTGGGTGTTTCTATGTATAATATGTATGTATTTACAAAAAAAAGTATGCAAGTAATGTGTATGTGTTGTCTGGCACCCATAGCATAAGCTAATGCTTAGCTGTGAGTTAGATGGCACTGTGTGAATAATGTTCAGACATTTATTTTTTATCTTCTGTAGAGTGACATTACAAAAGCCACCAATTTGTATCTTTTGGAGTTCAAGGAGCATTGATAAAAATATTATCTGTAATATTCATTGGATATAGAAATTATGAACGGTATTACACTTCTTCTTAATTTTCTTATAGGCCTATCATATTTTTAATTGGCCCATTGTTTTTTTTTGTGGTAACTTTTCTTTTTTTTTGCAGTTTCAGTAGACACGCAGCTTACCTTGTTATTTCTCTATGAGCTTACCTGAAGGTAAGGTACACGGCCTAGGCCTACTTCTTAGGAAACATTGATAAATATTCAATGACGCGCGAGTAAAGTAGGCATTACGACATTCATGGATCCCATCAAAAATAAAAGTGAGTTGTGTTAGTAATTTTTTTCTAGAGAGTAATAATAATGCCTTTTGTATGAAGGCATTACTCCCAAGAAAAAATTAAGTAACACATAATAACATTCATAACTTGCTTAATTAATTAATTTAACAGTTAAATAATTAATTACTACAAGAGCATTTTATCCACAAGATAACGGAACTATACTAAGACGATGTAAGTTATGGGCGCATTTTTCTAATCAGTCATTACATGCCTCAATAATCCTAATTGTTCTTCAACATGCGTTTTATTAATTAATGTCATTAGTTCCTTCACATACATTCCAAACCACGAATGTACTGGATCCCTTATTGTTTTACATTCACAATAGTCTATTCATATCACCCAACAAATAACTTAGCGGGATATCAATGGAATTACAGGAAAATTGAACAGCATATTCAGAATATCTCATGGATGATGGGATCTTAGTATCATCATTAATTTTGCTCAAGTGTAGTGTTCGGCCTTTTTCAGCATGATATACAGTCGACAGCACATCAGACTACCCTAATCTTTCATATTTCTACAACCAATTTTCAGCTTTATTCACTTCGCATAGAGTTCTCTTTCAATTAAGAATTTTAGATAGATTAGGGTAGGTTGATCTGCTGCCGTCCGTACATTGGGGGATATTTAGCCACAAAGTGTTGCTCAATATGCTGCCGTACTTTGAACTTCTTGGATCAGATGAGCCTTCAGTCACAGAATATATAATAGTACTAATTCAGTGTAGCAGCACATTGAGCGACGCTTTATGGTGACGAGTCACTCATTCGTATAGGCTGCACTTCCTATCCAGTGAGCTGCGTCCCTGTCTACCAACGGATCTTCTTTTTTTAATACTACTTCAGTTGGCAGACAGACACGCAGCCCACCTGATGGTAAGTGGTCACTGCGGCCTATTCCATTGAGGGACACTTCACCAGAAATCAATCAATGTGCTGCTAGACTGTAGGCTCATCGGATCTTCGAGCATTTGATTTCAAGTGATGTAGAATCAAAAAAATATATGCTGTCACGTTGCATGCGTACCACACTCCCCACACCCCTCTCTACCATCTTCCCACGCGTCCCTCTAAACGGTAGGACTATACATAGTTGCAATATTAATTGCCACTTTACAACTTCATCTCATACTCCACTCTTCACGATGCCAAGTAATATGCATAATAATAATTTGTTTACATTATACATGGCTGTAGTTTGAACGCTCGCCTGCTGTCTGCGCCAAACTTTGGCCCATAGCCTAGGTAATTTAATACAAGTAACTGCAAACTACATTTTGTTAAAAGCTCACAAGATCCAGGCCGTGGCTTTGTTATTTATGACAGTGAGTGTACAAAGGAGTAAGCGGCCATGTAATGGAAATGGGTTAAGACATTCAGAAGTGAATCTGTTGTTTCATTGCACAAAGGAGTAGACGTTGCATAAAAATCAACTATCAATTGATCAATTGTATGTCGAATTTGTTGTCACCCTAAGTAGTTATGACTCTACCATATAACAGTGCTATTATATAAACGTCTATATATAGACGATGGTATATTTGGTAATATCAATTACGGACAAACTAAATCGATGTTATCGATTAAATCAATTTAATCGTAACTAAACTCGCTATCAATATTATTAATCGATTTGAAAATGTTATGCAATTTTTTTTAAATTAATATTATTAATACTATGTAAAAAAAATATTGAGAAATAAGTTCAAATTAATAAATTAAAGTCGATGATTTAATTAATACATGTAATTTTTGTTAGTCAAAGAAACTGCTTTACAATATCCCTGTAAACAACACGAATTGCTATTCAATGTATCCAACGCACACTTAGAATGTCCATTAAAAGTTTAAAACATCCATATACAGGGTGTCACCAAAACCAACCGAGCGCGATCAATTAAAGAGACGGCTCATAAATAGAACAAACACCTCGGCGATCGCGTTGTATTATTGTAAATTGTATTATCTGTGGAGTCAGACGGCGCGTGGCCCGTGGCGCCGGTCGGCGTGGCTCTCGCCTTCAACAAGCGAATTCCCGTGAACCTTCTTACTACCGAAACTAAATCTAACGGAATTATTATGAAAATATTTGTAGACTGGCATATTAAAATGTGTGACTCCTCCAGTGCTTTAGTGTATATATGCTCCAATGTAGTTATCAGATTCAGGCGCACGCAAAATAATTTTTAAGACTATCTTCCACGCATAAAGTCATCCCTAAACAATTTAGCTGTTTTTTTATCTATTTATACGTAAAAAAATAAGGTAACTGCGTTTGCAAAGGAAGTTTACCTCATCAGAATAAATATACAAACATTATTATTTACCAATAAACATTGCTGTCAGATAACTTTTTGATAAAATTGATCACGTCATGACATGCTGGTTATCTCTTAGATAGATTATCAGGAACATATCTAAAACTCACTCTCAGAATAAGAATGAAAATCAAAAGTTTCAAATAATGTTTCCGTAATTAAGTATTTTAAAAATACACATATATCATTCTAATGAATTCGTAGAATTTTAATTAAAATTTTGATATCGGTTCGTACTTTTTATTCTCTCACAGTGTCACTGGTTATTTCCTTACTACCAAACCTAACTACACTGTGCCACTATCCGACAATAGTGAGTAGCCCGACAGATCAAAGCTCAGTTTGTTTACACCGACGCCGGCGAACCATCGACTAATCAACCAACTGATTAATTTAATTAAACATTACGAGAAAGTTCTGTTTATTTTATGTTTCCTCGGGCCCACATGCGAGTTCAAAGGAAGCGCCGCGGGATGTAAACAAATGCGTGCCGGTTGCGAAGTCATGAGACAATACTATTCTTCTCTCGGTTTAGCTCACCCTGTATTGGTGACGTGGCCATTTTCTTTTTAATGTCAAAGCGAAACAATTGAAGATGCTACATAGCACACGGTTATCTTGATGCTTGACGCGTGATGATACATTTGGTAGTGGCATCGTGATCAGGGGTTTGAATCTCAATCTGTTTATATGTTCAGTAGATTTTACCTGTAGCGGTACTCGGACTCAGAATAAGTTCTACCACTAATCACTTATCAGGCAGGAATCGAACTAACAGGAGCAGTACTTAGATTCAGAATAAATCCTACACGACTCCGACACAATGCGGAAATCGAACCAATGATCTCCAGCTATACTGCTACGAAAGCGCGTGTACTAATACTAACATCAATAGTATCAATTAGCCACGTATCCGAGTGCCCAAAATGTTTCCTACTGACTAAATGACATTTCTAAACAGATGTTCGATCACACACTCAGATTACGGCGTGAAATTTAATTAAATTCAATTACCGCTCTTCATTTGTCAAATGTGAAACAATTTCGGTACGCGTATCAACAAGTATGTTATTACAATTGAGATGATTCGAGTTTCGATCGAGTATATAAGTGAATTTCACTGAAAAAACTACACGGCTATAAATAAACAAGTTGTTGCTATTTACAGCCGAGTAACTCGCTTCGGAGGGAGCCTGCAAAGTTTGTTGCTAAAATTACACAAGTCAACTTTGTTAACGTTGTTGGTAATATAAACCCAGTAAGTTGGTCAAAAAATAGATATCCAAGGTTGGTTGCTTCTAACCTATTCACTCAGTAAACTTAGCAAACCTATTATCTATAGTGAATCGAGTCACTCTGTTAACAATAGCAAATTCAATCGGTCACTGCAACAACTAACTTGGTTAAAGAATAAACACAACTGTCGTCACAGCCAACGTGCTTTGTTGTGTTAAGCAAAGTAATTCAGTAGAATCAACTATTTTGCTTCGTAAAACTAGCTAAGTAGCTTGAATATTTTTAATCATGTATATTGGGTAGGGACAGCCAACCTACTTTGTTATTTCTACTCAATTCAAATTGGTATATATAGCAAAGTTACTTGGTATTATCAATCGTGTTCATTGGGTAACTACAATTAATATACTCGGCTATTTCTAGTCAATTAAAATTGGTATATTTAACCGAGTTACTTGGTATTATCAATCGTGTTTATTGGGTAACTACAATTAATATACTCGGCTATTTCTAGTCAATTAAAATTGGTATATTTAACCGAGTTACTTGGTATTATCAATCGTGTTTATTGGGTAACCGCAGCTAAAATACTTTGTTGCAAGTAAGTACCAATTTAAACGACACATATTAAGCTAGCGTGTTTTTTTATATCCCATAATCTATGGTTGATGAGACTGTAAAGCTGAACGTCTTTTACTATGGGACAAACTCTGAAATCGCGGAAAAAATCTGCTGTTTCATACAAAAATTAATAACAAAAAAATCACAATGTATGAAACAGCTGATTTATTTCACGATTTCAGAGTTGGTCCCATAGTAAAAGTTGTTCAGTTTCACCTAGAATTATGGGATACAAAAAAAACAACTGACCTGTGACTGTATATACGTAAGGCTTAATACACAATGTGAGGTCAGCTCATACTGAAAATGTGTAGTTCGATATGTTGTCGTTTATACCATTGTTACTCACTGTGCAGTAGGCAACAATTTGGCATGTCGGGAAAAAACCAATGAAACGTTCTGCGTCTGTAGTAAAACAACAGATACATATTTTGCCGACAGACCAACCGTAAAGGAACTGAAAGAAAATGATATACATTAATGTTTGTTTTATTCTTTCTTACACGATACATAGTATGTCTGTCGTCACAGATCAAAGGTAACATTTAACATTTCAGGTAACATTACTGGTTAGACTCGTATACTCCTCTTAAATTGTACTTAGTCTTAAAAATATGGCTCAATATTTTTATCTTTGCTGCTTTTCTTGCGCGCCTTTGCCAGTTCAAATATTTTTGGCTTGATTGTGGGGAATTTTTCAGTTGTTTCGGTAAATTATTGTCCTTTGTACAGGTTGACAAAATCATTTTCTAGCTGTGAACAAATAAATGAAACAAAAGTAAGTATACAAATATTTAAACTAAATCAGTAAAAAAATCTAAAAACTGAACTCTCCAGAAGATATCCTTCCTACTTTTATTTAATTAAAAAAAGTTGTTGTGTATGTCTACTTACGTTTAATAACTTCAATATATTCTTCCAAACTCCATGCTGTGAGAAGATTTTTAACCTCTTCATCCATCTTTTAGATATATCTGAAATCCTGTTTTCACTTAACACTCGCGCGGTGAAATATCTGCAAAAAAGTAGGTAATTGTTTATTTTTGTCACATCACTGTTATAAAATAAACAAGGCAAAATTCATAATAATGTTTAAAAGTGGTTTTTATGTGAAAATTGGAACAACCTTGTAGGTGTGAGGCAGCAGCGCTTCAAAAGACGTTCGTCACTCAACTATGATTTAAGAGAAATGGCCGAATTCACAGGCTATGCAGCCAATTCCTTGTTTAGTTTTATCAAGTTACAACTCAATTTTTAATTTCATTTCTTCACATCTTAGCCTACTTCCTTCCAAAAGGGCATCTTGCAGTTTTATCTCGTTTTCCAATTTTTTGGCCTTCAAATGGGCTACCTTGGTCTTCACCTCCCCTAATTCAGTCCATGTTTTGTTTGTTGTAGTGCCAGTGTACGTTCTTTTACGGTACCGCCTCACTTCGGATGTACCTTGTTTATCCTATAATACAATATTGTTCGCATTAAAAAACAAATAAATGTGGAGTACATACATAAAGTCACATCATATCTATACACATAATAAAACAGGAATAATTAAAGTCTGTACATTGAAGATATTTATGAAAATAGGTTCATATATCATATAAAGGGATAGTCAGATAAGTACCTGTAACGTCTCTGTCAAGGGGCTTCGCAACATAGCTGGAGTGTATGTATCCCAATTTTTGAGATTGTTATCCTTCCTAGGACGGTCGAATTCTTCCATTTGTAAACTGTCATTAGCCTAAAAATAAAAATTAATATATTTAAGGGGTGGCATATTAATGTAACAATCATTTTTACCTTTTTAATAATAGCTGGACTCTCAATATCTTCTTTGTACTGTAAATCCTGCAAAACAATGCAAATCAATCTATTAAAGTATATTGTAACACTTATATTCTAATATCAATCAATATAAATCAATATGCACCTTCAATGTGTCTGTACCACATACCACCACCACATTTTGGCTTTCATTATCCTGTAAAAATAAAAATTTGTTACTATTATGATTTTCATACTGTGTCACTTGTGGGATAGGCAGAGAAAACAAACTGCGAAACATACATAACTCCTATGAATATCATTGTAATTATTGCTATATAACATGTTTATGTTTATAGTCTTTATTATTATAATTTTAAAGAATCGAATATAACTTAAAGCACATTCTACCCAAAAATTGAGTACTTTCATGTGAACACAATTTTAACCAGTTATGCTAATCACTGTGATATAAATGATAGGTGATAAATATATTTAAATGACTATTCATGTTTCCTATGGCCAGCAACTTAATCTTTTACAGTTTTCTTCATATTTTCCCATTTCTTTTTTAATACTTTGCTGCACCTAGATTAATAATTAATAATACTCCATATTGCTTAGCAAGAAATAAACATTTTATTAATGTTTGCTTATATTAGAAGTGCAAAATAACATTATAAATACCTGTTAGTTGTGTTCTGGGAATTGAATTCTAATGCAATCTTATCCCATTGCGCTTGTTTTGCCAGGATACCGCATCACTCTTTTTATTTTCAATAATTTTAAAATATGTGATACAAATTTTTTGTAAAACCTCCAACATAATTGTGAAGTTAGGACTTCTTTTTTTGGGTGTATCCATAGTATTCTGAAACAGAAAACGAACCTTTACGTTTTGTTCTAAAAATCAAAGCAAAGATCTTTATTAAAATACTTTAATTTACAACGACTCTATAAAATCTTTACGCTTGGAAATATTTTTAGGTAAGGTAACTCACACTCACACTATTAAGCTTAAATTATAAAATCCACATATAAAATAAAACGTGAAAATACTTACAAAGTAATTCTTTTTGGTAACCAATCCAAATACAGTAGATTCAGACTACGGCGGGATTGAAATACGCTTAGAATAATATTAATAACATATTCTAAGGAACGCCATTTTTAAATTAAGCTTCACTAAATATTTCCAATGTTAATTGCCGAGCTGTGCTTATTTACGAATAGATAATTAACTTGTACCTATAATGTTCACTAATGCGTTTATTCAACCAAACACGTATACACTATCAGTTAATGGCAATATTAGTAAAAAATTATGATAGATTCACAGCTCGCGAACGCAGCACGACACGAGAGTAGGAGCGACACATTGAGTAATCGATTCGTGGCTGACTGGCTGCACTGAGCAAGTAAAAAGACTGGAGTGGCGCGGCGGCCATTCTAGCCAACTATGATTGTTTAAAATTAAATAACTTACTTAACAATAAATAGATAAGTATGCTCGTCTATTTTTTACCGAACTACATATTTATTTTTAACCAAGTATGATTGTCTAAAATCAAATAACTTACTTATCAATAAATAGATAAGTATGCTCGTCTATTTTTTACCGAACTTCATGTTTATTATTAACCAAGTATGATTGTCTAAAATCAAATAACTTACTTATCATGAAATAGCAATGTAATCTGTCTATTTTTACCCGAACTCGGTGTCAATTTCTAGCCAACTATGATTATGTCTAAAATTAAATAACTTACTTATTATGAAATAATAACGTTAGCTTGTCTATTTTTGCTAGTTTTTGTTAGGGGTAAAATTTAACGAGTCGGTTATTTAGAAATAAATAAGTACTTTGTAAATAACAACCAATCATTTTTAGCAATACTTGCTTCTATAATATTAGCAAAGCTCTATTGCCCATTTTAAATATGTCTTGGTTGAATGCAGCCGAGTAATTTTTAACAGAGCTAAATTGGTACTTTGCTAAAGCAAATTTTTTTCAGTGTTGGCCGTAGTGGTTAACAAGAGCAATGTCATATCGGACATAGTATTAAAATTCTAACTGATAACGCATTTCATCAACACCGAACTACTCGTTGTTCGGCCAACGAAATCTGTGGCACACACAAACCTAACATATTGAGACGTTTCGGCTGTTTCTTAACGCTCATCTTCCACTATTTCGTCTTACTTTCGATGACGAGCCATTTGGTGTAATGGTCGAGAAGTCGGCAATTACACCAGAGGCCGCGGGTGCGATCCCCGCACGGTACAAACATTTGTGTGCATGATTGAACATGTCTGTTTGTATCGGTCTGGGTGTTTCTATGTATAATATGTATGTATTTACAAAAAAAAATATATAAGTAATGTTTATCTGTTGTCTGGCACCCATAGCACAAGCTAATGCTTAGTTTGGGGCTAGATGGCGCTGTGTGAATAATGTCCAGAGATATTTTTTTTTTATTTATTTAACTGACAGAAAATCACGAACCTCCACAAGCGCAGAACGAACTAGTGCGGAAAACGAAGCCGTTCGAACACACGAACCGAACACACTTAACCCTAATTAGCGGCGGAAAGTGAAAGCACGAAAAACAACAAGGTTTAAATCGTCAAAGCGGCTCCCTTACGAGCGAACTGTAGCACTTGGCGTTTTGTTTTTTAATTTGTTGCCACTTAACCTTTTGCGCGTCGACACGCTTCTTACCGTCTGTTAGGCCACAAATAAAAATAATCACAATACTTGTGTTATGGATGTCAGATTCAACGCTGATTAAACATGTCTATAATTAATCCTTGAAAATAAATATATCATCAAGATGCAATTCTAAGCAAATGGCGAAAGAATTATTTTTTGGCCTGGTTGGGATTCGAACCTTCGAGAGTCACTACTAAACATGTTAGTAAATAATAATATTCGATTAAAGTTATGTAATATTAATCAATTCATTTATTTTGTCTCCCTGCCATCTTCCCAGTGAGTTTCACTGTCATCTCTTCTAATTTTTAACCCATGTACCAATGACGTTCAATTAATATTGAACGTCATTGCCATGTACAGTCTGTTCCACATAAGAAGTCCTTTAGCCGCTATATTGGTAGTATTGTTTTTCAATACATTCAATCTGTTTTTTGACAGATTTACAAAGCGTAGGCAATGCTGCCAATATAGCGGCAAAAGGACAACTTATGTGGAACGGGCTGTACTTATAATTATTAGAAGGAATACTGCTTTTCATTTCGTTCTTTCAAATATATTTTATAATTTTTTCAATGTGATACAGTAAAGGTGTGAGCGCCACTTCTGCCACGGCTTTTTTATTAAAAAACCTTTCAGATGCGACTACGTCTATGGATGCGACGGACTGGCACATTTAACGCTTTTTATTTTTTAACTGCCTCACGCTATCACAGATAAATAATTTATACGCTGGTAAATAACTGTTGTCAGTTTTTAATCACAAATTCATTATACATAGCAGAAAAACTGTGAAATATTTCAATAACGATTTGCGATTGTTGTTATAATCGGAAGGGAAGAACGGACATCAGTAAAACATCATGAAATAAAATAACTAACAGCAAATAGCAGTTTACTAATTATATTTATTTTAGTCATCACTCTAATGTTTGTCGGGTCACTACCAAATACACTGTTGGATCAATTCGAGAAAAAGAAAAAACAACAAAAATAAAAATCTGCTGTCTTATAAACTTAAATTGTTCCAAATTTAACTTTGTATAGTTAATTTACAATTACACAATGCTTTGCTAGTATATCAACGAATGTTTTCTTATTGCTCGAATACGCTACTATAAAGATATAGGTATGTTATAATTACAATGATTGAAGGAAAACAAGTGGCGCCCCCACGCTATGTGCAATCAAAACACGAATCTTTGTGAGTTCAATATACTTGATTAATCTTAAACAGAGTTCCTTGGGGATCATTAATTGTGTTATCCTTTAATTTCGGGACGAAACAGTACAGCGCTTTATACGCATATTACATTTTGCAATCTACAAACGCTTATTATGCCGGAAAAATAGTATTTGTTTTGTTATTATCATTAATTGTTTCGGTCGAGTACAGAGTATGATTTGATACCGTAGCGTACAGACCCCGTCAAACTTCTTGAATATCAGGTGAGGATTTCGCAGAACTCGGATCTTGACACGCCTGCGCGCTATTGGTCAGAAGCATACCTCTGACCAATAATGCGCGCGGGCGTCGGGAGATTCGCGCGCGCTATTGGTCACGCAAATACACATGCGCGAACTTTACCCCTCTCCGTCGATGATCAACAAGTTTGCCGATAACAATATTGATAATTTGGACTTCTTCTTAAGAATTGCATTGAAGATCTGTTATTGTGCGTTTGGCAAAAATTAACTAGGTAGCCATTAACAAGCACAAGACCTAAATGATACAGTATTTAAGCATTAAATGTGTGCAATCAACATGTTTAAGTTTCAACTCCGTGTATAAGCTACACCTCTGCACTTACATGAGAATAGAAATCTCTCAGTCAAAAAGTAACGTCTTTAGAAAGAATACTAATTCCATCGTCCCCTCATACCAGTTGTAAACACTAAGAATATCTAAACACAGCTAGAAGCGCCGCATAGGTGCTTTCAAGTCCTCCAACTACGCCTCAATAAGCCAAACCGTTGCGCCGACTACATCAAACACACTGAAAAAAAGTCACACACACACACACACACATATACGCACATAAGCCCGACCCCGCCGTCTGTACAGGTTTTATTTCTTCGCAAGTATCGAAACAGTTGCGCACACATGGATTGTAAATCTAACGAGTTAACAGGCTGAAAGTTAACAAAACGACACAGTTTTCGAAATAGCCTACCGATCGGAGGCTCGCAAAAAGTCTGTATGAACACACGCCTGATTGGAATGACGTTTCGCGCACTCGAACGCGGGGACGTGTTGACATTTTATAAATCAAGATATCGGCTTATAGTTTTTTACCCCTGCCGCGACAATGGCCGCTGAGATGAAACCATTACTTTTGGAAAAAAAAAAGTTTTTAATCTTCTACACCAGGTACTGAAAGAATTTAGATACTTTGCAGACATGACTCACTAAGTTGCTACGGGTCTTATTCGTAACTGTTTCTTTATTTTAATTTTCAAACCTAATAATGATCAAAAACAAATTGAAAGCAAAACATATCTAGCTAGAAAGCTCGAAATTATATAGACAGCATAAAAACAACAAAGTTATCCAATTACTATCTAACCTTGCCTACAAGTCAACACAAGCACACGAAACGAAATGGCTACACGAAGGCGAACACCGGATTATTATATATTTAATATAATAACAAATGCCTTTCTCGATCCCACCGCCCTCGCCGGCATATAAATATTTCACAGAGACATAATATGAACACTACAATTAATAATTCCACAACCAGTCTACAGGAAGTTACGTGGTTTAGCTCAGCGGCGTGAATAATTAAATCGTTTTTGTAATTTCGTAATATCACCCCACTCAGTCACTGATAATGTAGGCTCTAATTTGCTTGGAACCAGTGGATTTAACTAAAGATTTCGGTTGAAACCAGATGTGTTCGCTTGCACTATTTTTTTCAAACTTCACTCATAATTTCGCACTTACTGTTACGCCCAATGGTTGACTGGTAGAGAATGCCTTTCGGCATTAAGTCCGCCAATTGTACTTGTTTTGTGCAATAAAGAGTAAATAAATAAATAAATAAAATTTAAGTAAATGGCGTTTGAAATTCGAACATGTTAGTGCAAGGGCACTTAGTTTTTTTCACTCTGTCTCGGGATTAAATTAATGAACGTAATATGGAGCATGAACGCACTTAGGCTACGTCCTGTTAGCAGCAGACTAACAGTTTGACAGTCTGCGGCTTATCGATTTAGTACGCCTTTCCATTGTATAACAAATGAAGTGTCCACAGTCTGCTAGTTTTGCGCTCACTGCAGTACGCAGTCTGCAGCGCTACGAGCGCCGATCTCAGTGAGCGGCCGACTCCCAGCAACCACGGTTGCGACGTTCGAAATTTAAATTTCAGTTCGCCACTTTGCGGCTCACTCAGTCTGTCGCTAACAGTTTGCCTACTCCCCAGTAGGCAAACTGTTAGCGACAGAGCATGCAGAGACATGCGTCCCCACGCATCCTTAGTTTTTCGCAATGTGTTCTCTCATGGGATTTAACAAAATTTAAAAAAAAAAGAGTAAAATTCTAACATTACCACTACCTTTTGTTTCTTCACATTTTCACAGAGCTGATGAATGAATGAATGAATTTTTGTTGTAAAAGAAGAATTTGAAACGTTTTCTCGCCGGTTTAGACAATGTATCATAAAATAATAATAAAATGAATAACAGAATAAATAATAACACAAATTTACCTGACACAGGAATCGAACCCAGGACCCCAAGATCGGCTCGGTTCTTACACCACTAGATCATCGAGGCGTAACATATCCTACTAATATTATAAATGCGAAAGTCTGGATGTTTGGATGTTTGTTACTCAATCACGCCATAACGGCTGAAAGGATTTAGATGCAATTTGGCACACGTATAGTTTAAAACCCGGATTAGGACATTGGCTATAAAATTCCTACGGGAATCGTCTCATTCCCGCGGGATATTTGAAAAAAGAAATTACGTGCCGGCGGAACCGCGGGCGGAAAGCTAGTTTTTAATATAGGCTGCATTGCTTCTATGTTTCTAGACTTCAAAGCTATCAAAGGACATTCCGCATATTATCACAGTATAACTAACTCAATTTCCCATGGGAATAAGTAAATCAGAAAGGCAAGGGGACTAACTAGCGTGCGACCATCGCAACCTTGTAATTTAACGCGGTGAATGAGTCGTTTGAAAGAAATGGTATTAAAAATAAGTGCTTTACGATGTAAATAATTCAGATACCACCCGGATACCTTAATAATAGGGAGGAGGTGAAACATTGTCGGGAGGAGAGGGGGTAGAAGAGGGGAGGGGATGAAAATTAACATGTTTGTCTTGCCTACATCGTCGCGCTAACTACGCCGAAGTCAAATAAATTCCGTGCTGTTTTGCATAAGTACTTGTACTAATGTTTAAGTTACTGGCGCCGAGTGTACAGTTTGTTCTTAGTAATTAATGCTAAGAATTTAAAGTTTTTGTGTTTGACTGTCTCCACTCTCGCGCCTGTTTGATAAAGTGTGCGTTTTGGTACGCGCTTGCATAGTGAAGATATGTTCGCCTTGAGTAAGTAAAAAACTTTGTAAGTCTATGACGGCTTTCGACCGCCTCCGTGTAACAGTGGCTAAGACGCTCAGGTATAAAACTCGGAGATCGTGGGTTCAATTCCCACCTTGGGTCTGGTTGGTAGTAGGGCTTTTTAGAGTCCGACTGGCTAGCTACCACCCCCGCACTATTCACCGGGGATGGTGTAGATTTCCAACAGTGAAATAATTATTCAAATCGGTTCAAAAGTTTCGGAGCCTATTCAATACAAACAAACAATGAAATCTTTCCTCTTTATAATATTATTAGTATAGATCAATACATTAACTTCCCATAATATTTACTGTGTTTCTTATAAATTAAAAAACATTCACACTTTAATATCGGGGCATACCGTAATAGACGCTGTATACTGTACATATTTCACTCACAATTGTTGTAGGAAAAATGTACGGGCGGGAGAATTTCCTCGGTAATTTCAAGCGTGCGTAGATTACAATGTAATTTCGTAATTTGGCCTCGCTCGCGAATGCCGGTGTCTGCAAACAATCGCGAATTCTTATTGTACACGCGTGGGCGTCTGTCATAATGTGAGGGACACGTCGATAAATCGAATGCATTAAAATAGTGGCTTTTAAAATATTTTTACGACCGGTGTAATGGTTGAGGAGCTGAGGTCGTAAGTTCGATATTTGTGTAGAAAAAACATGGTTAAACGTTTTTGTAATGGCCATGGCGTTTCCTAGATTTTTGGGTAATGATAAGCGGCTTCTTCCGCCTATTCCGTTGAGAGGCACTTACCAGGAAGTAAAGTTCAATGTGCTATTAGACTATAGGCTTTTTTAGTCTTCCAGCCTCTAATTTCAATTGTTGTTATTCATTACCATATTTTTTTTATTTTGACTTCTTATTATAACAGATTAATATCAATTAATATTAAATAATATCACACAATAATGATGAACATTGAACTAAAAGTAATCACTTGTGTCATAGGTGGTACTGATATCAAAGAAACCACAATTGGATATACATCCAGACACAGAACAAATGATATTAATGTTTGTCCTGGGTGAGATTCGAACCAACGACCCCTGGCAGCTAGGGTCACTACTAAATGCACCATCGAGTGTTATTATTCCAATCTGTATCCTAAACATCACTATTAAATTTGTATTCATGATAAACCTTCTGATTCGTGGACAATCACTGCAGTCCGGTGCTAAAGGGCAACTTCCTAGATGCAAATGAGTGCAATTGCGTACTCCGTTCATAATTTATCTTATTCCGCGGGAACGGTGGTCTCTAATCGAAATTTTCCTGCGTATGAAATGCAATATTAACTTCCGCATTGACCGCAATTACGTGTAATATGTGTGTAATAAGTTGATGTCAGATCCGCATATGCGTACCTGCTTAGGATAACGTTAGTTTTTTTTGTGGGTTATAGACTTGCGTATGACTGCTGATGGTAAGTAGACGATAAATTGTGCTTGATCAGAAAAATATGTAGACTTAGATTAGTATCACCAACATCTGATAAGTTTCTGATAAACTTATCCATTAGTTATTATTTACTTTGAGCTAGTTTAATCACTGACAGATAAATTCGGGACAATTCAGCTGTCAAATTCCAATGATACTGTCTTCTGTTTTAAAAATTAACAAATGACACAGTATCTTAGTAAAAATATTTATTTATCTAAGTAATAGTATCCTAGGAATGGAATAGACCGCAGTGGCCGCTTGCCATTAGGTGGACTGCGTGCCTGTCTACCAACTGACGCAGCAAAAAATCCATACATTTAACAATCTTGTTTAAAGTGTTCCGAATTTAGTCTTCAATTCTAAAGAGCTTTATAAGCTTACAAATATTTACAAACAAACGTAAATGCGACGCGACAATCCAACAAATGTTTGACATAACTGACAGTGCGGCAGGTCAGAATATTTTACGCCTCGGCCGCAAGATGCCATAGAAAATTGACATTCCAATGAGAATCGAATTAAACCAACCGAGATGTCAAAGATGCTTCGTCGCGTAGCGTCGAGTAGGCGGCATTTCCTTGGTAAGGTTTGTTTTCTAACTTTTCTAGGTTGATACTACCGAAATACATCAAGATAAGCGAATCTTCATTCATTGAATCTAGAGATAGGTCATAACCGAACACACAGTGGAACCTTTACATGAAAGGTTGGACATAGGTATCCATATTTTTACTAAACACAATAATGTAATAACTGTATTGGCCAAATCCTAGAACATGGTACAAGCGTACCCGTTAGGGGCAACACTCGTAAAGAAAAAAAAAATTATAATTGACTAATATTAATTGCATTATTTCCAACACGAAGCCTATTAATATACCCCCAGGGTTCAACGCGTACAACCTAATCTAATTTCGTGATCTCGCCGTTTCCAATCAGTTCGCCGATTGATCGAAATTTGAATAGGAAACGACCGGTGCGCCGTTAGCGCTAAAGAGGGTACCCTGTATGATATGGATTTTCCCTGAATATTTATGTTCATGTATGTTTTATGAGTGCCCGGCTCGGCCTTTCGCACTTTCGGCATTAAGCAGTCATAGAGTAAACAGCGTGAGCATTTTGTCTATTCATGACGCGATGTACACTATAACACACTCGCGGTCAGACTCCTGAAGTGACAATGCTCAGACGTACCGTACAGTCAAAATTAACAATGGGTTCAATTTTATCTTCTTTTTTTAGTTTAATGTTGTCAACGAACTATGCTGCAGACAGTACTTGTCTGTTAGTGAAAATGAGCTATTGCGTTTTGCCTTTTTTGGAGAGTGAGTGCCAGAAGTAACAATTTTTTTCCCACTGTTACGAAAAATCTCATGAGTTCTCCATTACAGTAGATGAGGACGTCCAAAACTAAGTCGGAATCATAAACGAATTAAATTAAATATCACAGTCGAAAAAAAATGACGCCTCGAAACTGTTTGTCTTACCCTATTTTCCGGGTTACTACGTTACCAAAGCACGGTCAAAAACCTTGTTCAGGGCTCCCACAGAATTCCCACCGTGTATTCAAACCGACAGCTAACCGCGATTGAGATCATCTCGTTCCGAACAGCCCAGATCAAACGTAGGTAGAGAGTTCAAATACTATATCACGTATATCAAAACACGGCACATGGGACATTCGTCCAAGAGGAAAATTGGCCGGCGAGATATCCTAGAAAAAATACATTAAAAGTTATATTCCAATGTGAAATACTCACGATTCTTTTGTTGGAAGAATATATTGTATTTTTAGACAAAACTCAGTGCAGCAGGTTAGAAGGATGGATTTGATCCCGTAAAAAAATTTGAGGGAAATGCTACGGAAGGCAGTTCAGCCTCTTCTCTTACTGCGATCTACATATGTGGTCTGGTGTGGTGTATGTGGTGGAAGATCTTTCTCCGAGCAAGAAACACTGAAGTCAGTGAACAATGTACCTACTTAATATCATTTTTTTTCTTATGCATTGCCATATTCCACCTAATTCGTAATGGTTTGCTGCACCTTCGGTAATTCGTTTGTAGGCGAGTCCAGTTATTTTATAGTTATATCCATAGTAGCGCACCGATAATCGAACCATCGACGACTTACGCACGTGAAGTGACGTTTTAAAGCACACGGTTACCACAGGTCTCAAAAGGGCCTAACACTCATACCCCTTTAAATGAATTGAAAGTTGTTAATAAATTCGTATCAAAAGTTATCGTCAGTTTTAGAGTCAGGTTTTAGTCAGGCCATCGTGGTTATACATACATAACCAAAAAAATAATATCGGATGGAAATTACTCTCACAAGTAAGGTGCTCTTGACATTAAATGGTCCGCAGGAAATTCTTTCTCACCTAAACCGGCACGTGTGTTTTTCCGGAAAAAGCTGGAAAAATGCGAGTCGACTATGTGAAAATATCGCATTGTTCGTTCTGACTGCAAACTCTCTTTTCCTCTTCACTATCATTGGGCAAGTATGCAGTCCCATAAAAAAACATTTGGTAAAGTTATAAGATATCTTCACTTTTATTCCTCGAAACAAGTTTTGAAAAGTATTTCAATAAATACCTACGATTATTATAGAATAATGTCCCTGAAAATGTAAAGAGTAATAAAGTAACTAAATCAGGCTATTCATTACCATAAAAATGTTAAAAACTACTTACTACTTAATCGACAAATAATTTATATTGAAAGCGTTTGCCCCTAGGGCAGTACCACCACACATTACCACTCAAAATGTATTTCAAAAAGTCTGTTCGCGTCAGCCCTGCATAAACAATGCACAGATTTGCGTAAGTGCAACAACGTACCTGCGTATCGCTGGATCAGGCCGGCTGCCGTTTGGATTAGAAAATATCAATAGCGCGTGTTTATTGCGAAATGTAGCAGATTAAAAGATACAACAGAGCGCGGAGATGTAAATGTTGGTCTGGCGCGGGAACAGAAATCCATTGTCCATTATGGAACGGAAAATTTTGCATGGATTTGCCCGCGTCGAGTTTAGTTCGGACAAAAATATGTCATATTCAAAACCCTTTGACCCTGATAGGAATTCACGTAAGCGCCCGCTGTAGATACGAGTAGATACTGCGGCGAACCTTTGAGATTTAACTTTGGACGACGAAAAGGTTTTTCTAGTTTCGATTTTGTAAAAACATTTTTTTATATTAGCGGCGACGCGACGGCCGAAAAATGCCGCTTGGGTTTTCAGCGTTGCTTTGTTTACTTGCTAACACCTTGTTGGTGTATGAAAAGTTTATAGACTACGTTTTTGGTTGGTTGTATCCGCAATAAAAGCATTGCGTCTATTTGTTACTACTTCAAGCTGGTAAAACCTCGAGTTTAGGGGTCCAACTTACGTCTATTTGATTAAAACTAAGCAACTCGTGCTATGGGTACCAGATATCGGATAAACGTTACTTAATAATTATGTTGATGTAATATTACGAAACACAGATCAATAAAAACTGAAGTTTTCATGCATTGATCTTCATTCGTCACTTAACAGTTGTATCGTCTGATAAAAAGAAAATGTTAATATCAAAAAGACGATTGCAACAATTACACAACGCCAAGACCGTCACACTACATCGCGCGAAGAAACAGACACACAATACAGTTACAATCCTTTCAAACTCCGCAAAAACAAAACAACCGCGATCCCATCGGCCTCAAACAACTTCAGCCCACAGATAAAGGTGCGTATCTCGTATTTTTTCCGCCAGTTGAACCGCGTTCCGCGTCATAACAGCTGACCCATCACTGATGCGCCGATATCCGCACTTACGCAAATCCCGACCATTGTTCCCCGTACAAGTTACCACAATTATTGGCCCCACACATACATTAGTAATGCAGGTACACTCGGCCCGGCGTAATTTGTATTTGATGGGGTATGTCTGTTACGGATAATAACTGGGTGTTGCGATCGCGGTATCTGCTGCTCTTTGGAGATTTTTTGAGTAGGTTGCGTTTATTTGAGACCGAAGGGGTCGTAGTTAATCCCATTTGAAATATACTAGTGACCTTTTAATATTGGTACTCTTTAACACTGAATTGATACTATTCTATCGCAAGATGGAATTCGTTAAAGTCGTCCTTTTTACGAGTTTTTGTCAGTAACAAAACTTTGTGTAAGCACCAATAACCTTGGTCATTATTTACACAGCGTTCAAACTAAATATAGCTTGTACTATGGGTGCCAGACAACTATTTTTTTTTGTAAATATGAACAACATATTACACATAGAAACACACATACAGATCATGTTAATGTACAAAAACGTAGGTATGTACCGTGCCGTTTTCCAAACTATTACGAGTATACAATATACACTTATTCATTCGTAGAATGAAAACTCTAAATGGTTAAGCAATCAAACCCTAATATTTAATCTTCCATCACATAACCACGTAACAGATTCCTATTATTCTTTATTCTATTTATCTCTACGATTTGGTTTCTAATTTTCTATGTACAAAGGATGAATTTGGAGGGAATGAGAGATTAAAAATTGTACAAAATCACGTGTTCGGAGCTTTTGTATGGTTCCCATCATTAATTACGCGCCTTTGATAACAGGGCGAACGGACGTCGTTGGTAATTTTACTAGCTATTTTTTTGAAGTGAAAACTTCTTTAGCGGCGTTGTGCACTTTTTTTTGTATGGGGAAAAAATGTTAAACTCGCGTCAGGATTTATGTGTCACGTGACCTGATCGAAAATCCATATAAAATTTGAAGTCCGGACACGTGTTTTCTACAAACTTATCTGTTCCGGTGGCCAAAATTGGAACTACATGAAATGCAATGCAAAAACGATATTTAATGACAGTTTTAAATAGACAGTAGCGACGCCGCCACCGGAACAGATAAGTTTGTCGGTCTATAGACAATAATGGTTTTTTCTTCAATTTGACAGCTCATTTATGCAAAGAAAAGTGCTTCTTATGTACATCAGGAGTAGAGTAAATAAAGAAATGATGTTGTTTTCTTGAGTTTTATTCCTTTAGCGTAAGGTATATATTTTTCTTTGCATAAATGAACTGTCAAGTGTGACCTCTTCTACTATTATAGCCGCAGTGCGGTCGCTTCCTATATGCTTCCTATGCTACAAAGTGACCACAAAGACCTTAATTTGATATCCTGCAAAATTCAAAATTTAATTGCCGTAATAAAACATTTAAAAAGTTTGGAATATCTTTATTCGCCGGAATTATATAACAGTATTTTGTGGAAATTAACACCACTTCTCCGCAGTCTTTGGATCCGCTATGCTGCGGAGCATGCATCAGGTCGTATGAAGTTGGAAATGCTGTCCGATTTCCTGCGACAAGAGGCTCGTTCTCACACACAGTTTGGCTTGTTACCCCAAATTCCCAGTGAACATCCTCGAAAGCGACATGTTGATTACTGTAACACCACTCGTGTTATTAACGATTCGGGAGTCTGCGGATTCTGTAAAGGGAATCATTTCTTGGCCGATTGCTCCAAATTAAAAAGTTTATCCGCAGATTCCAGTATGCAATTAGTTGTAAATTCCAAACTTTGTTTTCGTTGTTTAGAAAATAAATAGTTGTCAATCAAAAAAGTATGACATTGACGGTTGTCAATCATTTTATCATCGTTTATTACATGGCGTTTCAGTGTCACAGCAAGGAGTTTCTGATAAGTCTGAAAAAGTTTCTGATTACATTAATTCTTGGAGATAAACTTTTTAATGTTATATAAATTGTCATGTTTGTGTACGATAGCGCAATAAATAAATATTGTATTTTACCACATAAATGATAGTACTTTTATAAGGTAAAGGCGCCTATGGCCGCGGTACGCAAAATCGGCGCCTATTACCGAGGTATTCGATATTTTCGCGTTTTATATTAATAGCAGCAACTTTAGAAAAATCCCGTTTGGGACAAGTTGTAGCTTGTAGTATTTTGCATCGTACCAACGGGTGCCAGTGAGCATGCCTATAAGCAAACGGATAAAAAAAAACAGTTTGTGCGACGGAAGCGCAGGAGCAGGCGGTTTCCATACAAAAACGGAGCAAATCATGCTAGTGCACTCATATTTTTGTTACGTAATTTTAAATGTTATACATTGTCTAACTGACTTCGAGTTTTGTTTACTTGTTTATGTGTTTATCTAAGCGTATTGTCTTATACTTTTCATAGTGAAATCATATCTAAATACATAATAATATGAATTTTAAAAACCCGCGGTAATAGGAGCCTAAAATTGGGGGTGGCATCTATCACCGAGGGTACCATCGGTAATAGAAAATATTAAGGGTCTAGATATTTGCTTATTAAGTATATTTAAAATCATTATCTTAGTGAAATATGAAATATTTTTCATTCCTCATATTCTCTTAAAACTAAAATTCTATTTCCGATGTATACAAAGTCCAGTAGAAACCTTTATATTTTTATAAAAACTATCGTATCGAAAGACTACTTTTGTAGCGAGTGTCCAAAATGACGTGAAAAAATTGCAATATTAATTTGTCAAAAAATGGATGATACGGGATATCTAGTGATGTAAAATACTGTTTTCCTTAAAGATTGAAATCTCTTTTTGCGAACTGGCACCAAAAATTTATAAATTTATTAGTTTTTTATGGGTCGGAATTACATTTTAGAACATTCTATTCTTCTCCTATTACCGCGGCATACATCGGTAATAGATTCTATGGGGATCTAATTCCGAGGGTCAATGGCTCGGAATAAGAGTTTCCATATAATCTATTACCGACTGATAACCCAAGTAAAATTATTATTAAGGGTTTCATTACTGTATAGATAAACTTACTTCTTACTAGGTAACTAAAGAACTAATTATGTATACCTACATTCTTTTTTGTTTGCCCGTTGGTGCATTTTGTAGTGACCCTGACCTATGTGTTAGGGCTCGTGGGTTCGAATCCCACCAAAGACTTTGTGTTTGTTCTGTGTCTGGATGTTTATTTGTACTACAGGATACAGGGTGACCTTTGAGTCGTAGACAGAAACCACGTTTTCTGATGAACCTACCCAAAGTACCTAAAAACGGAGCACTAATGGTAATCGAAATTAGTCAGCCTCATTAATTAATTAAAACAGAATAATAATGGCAATCCCTACTCATTTTCATCTAATGGTCACCCTACAGACCAGACCACGTGACATGTTTGTGATGTCTCTTCATGTTATGATGACCTATAACTAATTGACGTTATCAGGGATTATCACCAGTTTTCAAGCCAGTAATATGAAGAAGGTTTTATTAGTTACTAGCGAGCGCCCGCGGTTTCACCCGCGTGGTTTCCATTCCTGTGGGAATTGATCAAAATCCTTTCTTAGCGGATGGCTACGTCATAACATCTACCTGTATGCCAAATTTCAGCCCGATCCGTCCAGTGGTTTGGGCTGTGCGTTGATATCTATCTATGTTAGTCAGTCACCTTTGAGTTTATAATTATATTAAGATTAATTTAACAACTGATTAAAACCTAGGGTGACCAAAGGTTATGACAGATTTACAAATTTAATAAAATTAAAGTTTAATTTTTTCTCCTACCCTCGGTAATAGGCGCCACCATACCGCGGTAATAGATTCAATACCTCGGTAATAGAAGCCGTAGCAGCCATGACTAAAAACAATTAAAATAAATATAACGCTTTAAACTTTATTCATGAAAAGTGCGAAAGTATAGAGTTAAAGGTCTATAAAACGCTACAAAAAATCCCTATTAGACAAGGACAGTTCTTATTCCACAATATTGTACTCTAAAGTCAAACTTCCCCGAAATACCGCGGTAATAGACGCCTTTACCTTACCTCTACCAATCAATTAAATCCCTAACCATTCCAAAATACATATCAAAAATGCACAACGTTAATATTCAGGTTTTCACTTCTGCCGGCACTCCCGGAGTGCAACCCGTCGTTTTTTCTTTATAGTCCTGTCTGGTATTAGTGATGTGTATTAGTCGTATTACGCGTGAGAGTCGGATATTGTTCGGGTTGAAAGAGTACTTTGTTTGGTTATTTGCATTGAAATTATTTCATGGATTTGTAAATAGTGGCTCTGTTTAAGTATCGGATAATAATTTAGAAAGTATGAATTAGTGTTATCTCCACCAATTATGAATTTTAAAAAGATCATATCTCATAATATAAGGTACCTAAGTAAAAATAAACTTTATTTGTTCGCAATAAGATAATAAATTGCATTATAAAAAAATATAAAAATAAGATCTTA
The DNA here is from genome assembly GCA_949319885.1 of Mecyna flavalis. Lineage (NCBI taxonomy): Eukaryota > Metazoa > Arthropoda > Insecta > Lepidoptera > Crambidae > Mecyna > Mecyna flavalis. The sequence goes on from OX439425.1 coordinate 2,920,492, forward strand.
TCTTGTAGCTCTATTTATTAAACTTTGTGGTCCTAGATTTTTAACCCAAAAATCCCTTAAAAATTCACGAAATTATACTGATACTCATCAGTCGCTGAAGTCATTCACACTAAAAATAATGTCTTCCGTAGTTGGTTAATCCTACTTCCGTTCTAGGATTTGACTAGGAATCTCTTTCACTAACACCCCAATCGTATTTTCAGCATAGCAAAAATGCCAACCGCAAAACAACGTAGCACGCAGCACATCAACAAGTAACAACTAATTTTCTTTCACAAACCGGGTGTTAAGTGTCTTACAGTTATGAAGGAAAGTTTTTGGAATCCGTTTTACGTGACGACATTGCGGCTTTCACGAATACTTTTTTCGAATTTCTTGTTACTGATAACTTGATACAGATACAACATTTGCAGACAAACCGTTTAATAAGTTAGTGCTTTGTTAGTCTTGAATTAACGCGTTTTCTAACAAGCGCAGTAGTTGTATAAAATATGGTTCCCCTTAAGTGTTACGGCGTTCAGATGGCAGACGCCCCAATGTAATACCTGGACTTGCTTAATCATGGATCATGCAAGGAGATGCTCGGTGAAAGAAAAAGAGTTCAATTAAAAGCTTTGTTAAGTTCAGAGCTTTAGAGCACTATCTGAAAAATGTCCATCAATGAAAGTATGTTTCTTCATGCCCCTTTTCAATAGAGGAAAATATTCGAACACTAATACTAGCTTCCCATGCGAGGAAAAATTCCTTTACAACTTGACTTTTGCTACTTAAAAGTTCTGATCTAGTTAAGGCGCAGGCGACGATGTGTTAGGGATTGTAGTCCCATCTTTATACTACCGATCTTGCACTATTAGTTGTAATGCGGAGTTATTTGCATTCAATTTGAACAGATCGCGACTAAGCAAGATGTTCAGATAACTTCTCTACTGAATGTGCTCTGAATGTACATTATGTTCAGAAAGTTTTGGCATAGGCAGTATGGATATCGATACAATTTTGTTCTCTGAGTTTTGTACTGACTGTACTTGTTTTGTTATGTTTATAGATATCTTAAGTCCGCCTGTAAGGTACTGCTATATTATTTAATATGTTTTGCGCAATTAAGAAAGTCTTTCTATTCATCGTTAAGTTCAAATCCCCTTGACATACATACATTTATATAATTCAATCTACAGGGACACTAAGCTAAGAAGCGTCTTTAAAAATGCTACTAAAGTTGAGTCATCCATGATATCCCTGCCTTTTATTATTTACTTAGAAATAGTCCAAGCGTCGACTTCAAAACTTTGCTTGTACGGAGATGTAACATCAGCTACCGACGGCGCGACATGGACGAGGAAATTCCGGCAGTACAGTACATTCAGCGTATTGTCAGAGGCGTAATAGTAAGAGCACAGGGTGAGTGAGTGAGTGAGTGACGAGATAGTCGCCTGACGAGCGACGGACTCGTAAAACACGCCGTGTCGTATTGGCACGGGTCGCAAAAACGAATAGGGCTGCCGATCGCTGAAGTTCAGGTGAGCGATTGATGTGCCGACTTGTGACAGCGTTTTTTGACTTCTTTTTTATTCTAGATCAGTTGGCAGGCAGGCAAGCAGCCCACCTGATGGTAAGCGGTCACTGCGGCCTATTCCATTAAAGGACACTTCACCAGGAAGCGTCGCGAATGTGCTGCCAGAATGTAGGCTCTTCGGATCTTCAAACCTTTGATTTCAAGTTTACTGGCTCCCACATTAATACTGTCGGAACACAGCCAGAGCTATTATGGTGGCAGATTTCACCTGTGGGGGTGGTAGCTAGCCAGTCGAACTCTGAAAAAGCTCTGCAGCCAACCAGACCCAAGGCGGGAATCGAACCCACAACCCCCGTGTCTGGATGCGCCATCTAGCGTCGGACTAGGCAAGCCTTGTGCCGGGACCTGGAAATTCAACAATTTGACTTAAATGGCATCTTTGTGAAATCCCGGCATCCATATATCTAGTGTTGCCCAAATGCAAGAACAAGACGAGACTTAGCTAGTCTTGGTCTTGGTCTTGCGCCAATACACCTGGTCTTGGTCTTGGTCTTGGTCTTGCGCCAATACACCTGGTCTTGGTCTTGGTCTTGGTCTTGCGCTCCCAGTCTTGGTCTTGGTCTTGGTCTTGCAGCAAGAGTCTTGCAAGTCTTGCAATTACCTATTAGTCTATTACTATTTATTAAAGTTTACTTTAAATCTTAGAAAAACGTATTAGAATTGGAACATTGTGAGCTTGAATTAACATAGCCATAGTAAAGATCAAGCAGATTAATAAATAACTGAAGATTTGATAAGAAATTCGAAAAATCAACTGACCTATTTGTCGTTTTCCATGGAAGTAACTGTTTCTTAATAAACACGTGCGCGTGTATCATAACCATGTACTTCCGAAAAGCGGCAAATTTCTTTGAGAAGTAAGTACAAAACCTTTGATGCCGCATTATCAAAGTGCCGATGGTTAAAACATAACTATGCATGCACTCAGTTTGATTTTAATAGATATTTTTTTATTCGCTATGTTTATGGTATTAGTCGTAATGCGCATAGGTCCAGTTTTTCATATTCTTTGATACAGTTTTTTGCGTCTCATAGAATTCCTAAGCGTACCTACCTATACACCGAACTGTTACACCTAACTACTCAGTGAAATAGCACTAAGTCCTAGCTGCAAGACGCAAGAGTCTTGCAGGCTATGTCTTGTTCTTGCTCAAGTCTTGCACGGTGAGTCTTGGTCTTGGTCTTGCTAAAAATACGCGGTCTTGTTCTTGGTCTTGGTCTTGCAAAAACGCAAGAACAAGACCAAGACTGCAAGACCAAGACTGAATTTGGGCAACACTACATATATCCTTGGCGGACATTACTTTTTACAAAAAAAAATTATTAACCACCTTTTAGAATTTCAACTTAGTGAGACACTGCAGGGACAGGGACAGGATCTTTTCAGACGCCACCAAAGACACATGAGACCTACGGAAACTTCCACGCACAACTACTACAAATGAAGAGCTAACTTAGACATCAAGTTTGCATCGCATTGTTTACCCATACATTGCAAGTCATTCCGTTGTCAATCTGCGTCAGCCCTACGCGCTCCCTCAGCGGCCCCGCACGGGACACGACAACCAGACTACTGGTTTCATTCGTGAACCCCGGCTCACGATCGGCTTGTACATGATTTTTTCGTGATCGAAGCATTCATTGTTCGGTAGCATTTTATTGGAATGAAATTGCAACCGGCCCAACGAATTCCCCGCACGTCGGATGGACCGAGGTACCTGGTACACCGAATGCGTGGTACACGACGCCGACTCGTGCCCGGTCAGGGCACTGTCGCAAATCGGTTCATTATTGCCTTTTGTCTGGTCTGTCCGTCATAGGCGACTGCTTAATATATGAGTAAATGGATTGTGCCAATCTTACGCGGTTTTTAAAATGACTCAACTTCGGTATGATGCCTCTAATATCTAAAAGATTTACCTTCTTTCATTGAGCGCTTTGTCCAATCTGATCAGGGTACGTTTATATTAGACACTAAAGGACGCCTCCGCGGTTCACCATATTTCTTTTCCAAATATCCTCCCTTTCCCCCCACATGCTCGGAATCAAAAGTACCCTATGTAACCTGGGGATAGTGTAGCTTTCCAACAGTGAAAGAATTATTCAATTCGGTTCAGTAGTTTCGGAGACAAACAATCAAATCTTTCCTCTTTTAATATTAGTATAGATTAAGTTGGAGCAACTGCCATTTGATATTCGTAAAACTTTACAAGGGAACCAAACCGAATAGATCTGGACCTATGTACCGTTGTGACGAAAACTTAAACGCCATGTGGGAACCTTTTACCCAGCAGTGCAAAAATAAGATGTCACTACTAGGTATGATAAACAGATAAGATGAATGAGTATACCCCATCCGTGTGTACTTCCTTGGTTTTAAAACTCATAACTAAAGTCTCTGATACACATAACAAAAGTCCCTAAGTTGCCTTAAGGTCAGATCGATGTATGCTATATTGACTGTTCTGTCAATCATATTACGAAATTACTATAAGTGTTCTTTCATTTAACATTTATTCAAAAGTTACATGTTAGTTTAAGTTAACCATAAGTTAACAAATTATGTGCGTGTATTACGTTTTGTACAAAACACAGCGGCTATATTTTATAAAATATACAACAGTTTAAATGATAATTTATATTCCATTGTTATTCATTGATGTTATTATATGTATATTTTGCCATTGTTTCAAATCAGAGCATATTTCATGCATATAATGTTTATGCTCTTATTCCACTAAGAGACAGAGCTATAAGCTATATTCTTTAGCGACAAGAATTTAATGGGACGACCGCGACATTTGGTTATCTCTTGTCATGGTAATCACCATTCGAGGCAAATTGTTGTTCAATTGTTTGTCTCTGTTACATTAAAAAGAAACAAGTGAAATGGGAGCAGCTTGGGGAATTTTGATATTAGAATTATCAAATGGCGAACAACAAGGAGCAAGAGAGTACTTCATCATATGGACTAACGCACTTAACGACGGTTTTTAAATAATATATATTTTTTTTTAAATTTTAAGCTATATTCTATTACATCACGGGCACAACTGAAAATACTTCAAATTATGCTCAAAGTAAAATTCTCAACGTTTTATCAATGAAGTTGAACCTCAAGAAGTCGTAATCTTACTTTCAAAGTGCAAGGAAATGAATGCACCGATGCAAGGGGCCCGTTGCACAGAAGCACGTGATCAGATCTTACAAAATTCATATCGTCCTAGAATATTTTAATGCAGACATTATTGAAATTTATTGCATCGATTTGAAATTATGATCGCGTGCGCAACGCATGTGGATTTGACGTATGTTTTACAATTTAAAACGTGCCATCTGCTGCGAAAACAACTTTGAAATTACATACTACATAATATATAACATGATAATTATGCAAGTATAGGCAATGGTCTTTATTAGTCTCGTACGGCAAAACTATGTATTAACGTATGTAATTCAATATCTTGAACTTAAAACTAGAAATAATAAGTCTTAGTCTTTCATCGGAATTTGGCTTAGTATGTGAAAAATTACGCCTTTGACGTTAGAGAATTTTAGAAGATAACAGACAACAAATAAATTCTAACAATATGATTTAACAAGTTCCTATATGCATTTTTTAATTCCTAAAAATATTTTTAATGCTCTTCTTTCTGCAAGTCCCGGCGAATAAATCTACCATACTTACCTCATGATGATCTAAAATACCCGTACTTATACTTAACAGAAACTTACCTGAAAAAGGAGAAAATCAAAATTAACATTTTGATAAAAATCGTTACATAACTTAAATTGTAAAAGTTAAATTCAACATAGACCAAAATATAAAATTACTCTGTCTGTCTACTGCGCCTGTCCGTAACGTTAGCATCGCATTGTTTTGTCAGTGTGTGTGCCAGTCATCACTGTCGCATAACGCGGCTACAAAAGGTATTATCCTAATGGCATTTGAACCGTATAGTAATTGAATCATGTTTTCATCTCACATTTTAAACCGTATAGTACTTGAATTGTGTTTTCATCTCACATTCTTGTCTGTATAGGTAAAGTAAAATAGAAAAAGAATATAATTTTCTCTGCACAGATTACAAAACTGACTAAATAAAATATATCGTATCTGTGCGTGTAGCGCGGGTCTGTAAGCAAGTATTGTGTCGGCGGTCGCTGCGCGCGGCGACCGGCGCGTGCGCTGCCCGGCTTGTTTGTATGCACTTCCACCACGCATGTCGCTACCGAACTGTACCAGTGATGGTACCCAATAATAGTCTCGGCCTATCAATATTTAACTGGTTATTTATTACAGTTATATGTAGTACTGCTGGCATAACACTTTAACAGCCGATCACGTACTGGGTACGGGTACTTTAGTACTATTATACAATAGCCGGCTTTCAAAGAGTTAATAAATATGTTTGCTAACTGCGTAATTAAATATACTTACTGATTCCTCGCCTCTAGTAGACTAGTAGTTTAAATACCGGGCGGGGCGGTCCTGGGTTCAATACGCGGATCGAGCAAAATTTGTGTCATGTTTTCGAGCACCAGTTGGTGATCACCAATCCGCAATTGGCAAGCGAATGATTGAGCCAGCAGTACCTATAATTGTGACAATGGCTTGATTTCAATGATGAAGGCATTTGACCTGCTGTTGAAACTTTTTTTTTTACTTACTGAGTAATTAAAATATATCATAAGTCTGTGCGTGTGACGCGGGTTTGTCAGCGAGTATTGTGTTGTGTCGGCGGTCGCTTGCGCCCGCTCGGCTTGTTCGCATGCACTTACACCACTACCACCAATGATAGTACCAATTATAGTGTCAATATCGTCCTATCAATATTTAACTGTACTTGTCACAATTATTGGTACTGGCTTAACTAACACGCTTGTTAAATGCAAATCAGGCTATGTTAAGACAATTTGCAAAAGTTTAGCTCGACTCAGGCACTTATAGTTTGTCTTTCTGGTATGAAGATTGTTTGGGAGGAATAATCACATTCCTACAGCATAACGTCGAATAATTCGTAAAGGGTCATATTAGGACACTGGTTTAAAAAAATCTACAGTATTATCTTTAATATCCTTAAAAATTAAATCTAAATAATTAAATTTAGTAGTGGTAGAGCGATGCTGCTCGTCCGGCGAAGTACCATCCGCTCAAATAATACCAGCCAGCGTGAAATAATAGTGACTACCATCGTGCTTCGTCTGTTTTGTGAGAGTGCCGGAGGCCCACAATCCCCCATAAATGGCCGGCAACCAGCCGGCAACGCATCAGCGATCCCTCTGGTGTTGCAGATGTCAATGGGCGGCGGTGATTGCTTAGCATCGGGCGACCCGCTGGATCGTTGGCCGCTTCTGACATTAACCACTCAACGCCGAACCGGCACTCGGGTGCCGCATAACAATAGATTTTCTATTGTGTCTAGTAATCCGGGGCTAGAAGGATTAAAAAAAATGTGAAATTCTTGATACAATTCGATCGGTCAACAACCCTGACCCCATAACGTTGCTCAGCATTCTATTGTGTGCAATCGTTCCTTTCATCACACAAAGATTTATAACTAAAAAGTTGAAACAAATTAGTTGACCCAAACGATCTATTGTTCGATTAATTAACACAAGTTGCAAGATTGTTTCCAACGGAAAAAATATTCTATTGTCACTATTATGCGTCGAATTCTACGAAACAGAACGATTTAATTGCTGTTACTATAGACGGTCAAGTGTAAGTTGTGCAAACTCAGCGGTTAAAGTTTCATCAAGTTCAAATATAGTTTTTAGTATCCCGCCTATTTCCTGTCGCATATTATCCAGCTCATTGAAATCATCGTCATTAGTCATCGTCTGGTCAGATTTGTGATCAGGAATCGAGCGGTTTTCGAAAATTTTGACACAGTTTTTTCCCGAACTGGGAATTCAACCCAGGACCTCGAAATTGTGGCCGGGTTCTTCAGCCACAAAATCTAGACGAATGCCACTTGGTCTAAACGAAACAAAAAATAATAATTGACGAGCCATTTGGTGTAATGGTCGAGGAGTCGGCTGTTACACCAGAGGTCGCGGGTTCAATCCCCGCACGGTACAAACATTTGTGTGCATGAACATAACTGTTTGTATCGGTCTGGGTGTTTCTATAATCATTATGTATCGATGTATTCACAAAAAGAAAGTATCTAAGTAATGTAAACTTATGTTTGTATATCCGTTGTCTGGCACCCATAGCACAAGCTAATGCTTAGTTTGGGCTAGATGGCGCTGTGTGAATAATGTCCAGAGATATTTATTTATTTTAGTTATTTAATTAATATCTACTAAACATTACTGACCCAATCAAAAAGTGGAATCTAAGCCCCAGCAAAACCAAAAACCTTGAGTAAAATCCGACCTCAAAGGCGCTCAGGAAACGCGAAACAAAAAAGAGAAATAAACAATAACAAATGAAACAAGTAATAAATTAATACATACGTATCAACCTCGAATAAGTACTAAGGGGCTTACAGAATATTGGATTACAGCTAACGATAAATAAGGTCGAAAAAAATGTTTTATATGTAAATATGGGGTATTGTTATAGTAACGTGTGTTGCTAAATCACAATTTGAAGTTGATTTATATCTTAACGCTCCGGTTGCCTTCATGGGGGGTCATAAAAACACTACCGAAAGACGCGTACGCATATACAGGCTGCTGTTTTAACGATTGAGTCGTATGCTGTTCAAGTGGCGGATTTTGATTTCTTTTGATTGATTCATGACGATCGATTTAGCGCTATGAGTAATCGGCTGCTTGCTTCAACGTCGTGTGCTCGATATTTTCATAAAACAAACGTTCCTGCGCATGTCGTATTAATCTGGATAGTTTTTTTTGCAATATCCAAATACTATAACATACTTATGTACAAAAACATTCCCTAATTGTTTCTAGAGCACCTGCCACTAAAAACAGCAATCGTTAGGTTATTCGTAATGAAATGAATATTTTTTGAATGAATACATTTAAAGATAGAAAAACTAAATCGGAAAAATGGTTGGTCCCGAATACTATCACAAAACGCCAATATCAGCGGCCTAATAAAGATAAAGAATATGTTTAACAACTTAATATCCAAATAGATAAACGCACGCATAAAAAAGAAATAAGAAACCGGACATTTTAATCGCAAAGATATCGGAATTAGAAGCAGCGAAAGTCGATTAACACAAATAGGTAAAAAACCATTTGAAAAACCTAGAAACAATATTAACATTCGCAATTCTCTCATTGTACAAATGTCCTCTTACCGACATATCGAGGCAATCCTTCCTTTAGCGAGAAAGAAATAAATAAAACCAGAGATTTCCACTGAATATGTTTTAGAGAAATGAAACCCTCGTTCCGACTTGTTTACGTGGCAAACCACTTGGCATAAAGTAGGGTTGTCACGTTGGCAAAGGACCTTTTCAACGTTCGAGTGGGAAATTTATTTATGAAAATGAGCGTATCTGTGGTCCGTATTTATATTTTCTTTGAAATTTAAACGGGAGTGTTTGCGCGTGTAATTAATACTTCTTAGAGCGTTGACGTTTCGTATTATTCGTATTTTTAGAGCATTTGTTACACGTCTTGCTAATACTTTTACACGATTAAAATATATTTTTGAATCAGTGGCTTTACGCACTGCGTAGCTTCTTGGCAAATGTGTTACTTCATTTGAAATATGATGGCTTTTGTCATCCTATAAAAAAATTGTTAATAGTAAAACCTATGCATAATTTTATGTTAATTTTAATACAAGTCATAAAATGATTAGGTTTTGGTTTAGAAAATTTGTTGTTTAATAGATACATCACTTTGATGAAAAGTAAAGTATGAAAGCGTCGATACTAAAAACATTTAAAATAGAAACGTTCGGTGAGAAACGGCAAACAAAAAGAATCATCTAGGCATGAAAATACTGAACGCGAATGGTGCAAATCCAAAAACCTTACAAAATGCCTGAAATGTGTCGAGCGTGCAAAACTTTAAACGCCCTTTGTACAAGTTTTCCCGACTTCCTATGGAAAACACTGAAACAGTATTTTTCGACAGATTGCGCGAAAGCCTCGAGCAAAGTTAAAGTTATTCTGAACGTTGAAATGGAACGTGCTTAAAAGGAGGTACATTTTCTACTAAAAATGCTCAATGAGCATGGGCAATTTAATTTGTACAACCCTATGCGTTAAGTGTGAATGTGAAATTTAAAAGCGCCAAGTTAAGCCCGCATTAGCCACCCGAAGGACACGCCACTTTCCACACGGTTGTGCAATGACTCTCTTAATATTTTATTTTATTTTTCCCAACTTTTCACTGCGCTTCGCTCTGCAGAATTGCTCAGTTCAAGGGGCGCGGTAAGCCGTGTCATATTCGCATTGATAACTTGTTAATAGCTTGTAACTACAGAAATCTAAATAACTTGTAACATTGTTGTTGGAACACGTACGAAAACGTAGACGTTTAGTAATTGACCTGTGGAATTGAAGTAAAGTTTCAATCGTTTCAGGCCTTTTAGTCAAAAGTCTTACAATAAGTTAATATGTACGAGCATATAACATGTATGGAAGTGCAGTTTTCCCTGATTACTAACAGTGCATGGTATGCTTAGATGTAATAAATATTATTTAGCACCTACTCGAAACAACATCTAGAATGTTGTTAAGTAAATAAAAAACACATATCAAATTTGGATAGCAACTGTTAAAAATAAAACATAAATACATTTAAAAATGAAGAACGGTAAAAAATCCGACACTGAACGGAAACTAGGAATTTCAAACTTCTAAAAAGTGGAATGAATCGCTTAAATTCCAACTCCCGAATTTACGATATTCAGTAACGGTGCAGGAACGATATCAAAGGTATTTAGACTTTTCACTACTTAAAAAATACAGTATTCACTCGGCAGCAGCTATGGTAGGTATTTATCTTAATGAATGAATTTTCGGACCTTCTTTTTTTTGGATCATTTTTAAGTTATCAATCAACTCGCCTTGCGACACATTCAGTTTCTTTAGTGTAGACGTGTATATGTAATTAAAATTATTTCATTAATGTCAATATAAAATGGACTAATTACGCTTCCTGTCGTAAAGACGACAAAACTACACAGCCGACCAACCGCGAGATTAATTTAAAGTATTGTAAAGGAAAAGTACAAATAAATACCAGCCCTTAAGTAGGTAAACACATCCTGTATAAAGTACGTGGCGAGCTAAAACGGTTAATTGGAGCTTTACAATGCCACCAGGCAAAGAGGAATTCTTGAAATTCTACCGCGAATCGCGACGAATTAACTCTTTTGAAAAATTTCAAAACGAAACTTAACTAAAATTGCAATCATTTGCATTGTTTCCGGACGTTGACGTTCATTTTGAAATAAACTGTTGCGATTGGAACAATAATGATTGTATGTGAAAAATGAGGCATGAGGCTAATTCTTTGTTGGTCGGGTTTTATGTTTGCCTTTTTATGGACAGTGTGAGATTATTGGCTTCGCTAGTATTGTCAAAAGGGAAAACCTTCGTATCATCGTTCAAAAATATTTTTGTTAAGTATTTAAAAATTAAAATAATATAAGACATCACTTAAATGAACGTTAATAGTTAGTTCATATTAATAATTATTTTTTTATGTAAAACCTATTTTATTTATTTTTTCATCAGCCAACATTTTTGGCAGTGGTTTATCGGGATATTTGTACAGCGTAGGACACTTTTGAAAGTTAATATGGATTAATAATACATAAAAAGTTTTTTTTGAAATTATGGTGTACAGGAACAATATCTACTGACGACTAAACTGATACAAAACAACAAAAGACTGAATTTAAAAAAATGAGATTTAGTCAAAGAGTCGCACTGTCGCCTATAAAGCTTAATCCGAAAAATGCCGTAACAAAGGGGCTTTATGTAGAAGATAAAAGAAGTTAATTTTGCGAAGCAGAAGTAAAAAAATAATACCCTGATCTTAAGTCAATAAGACACAGCAAATGCTACATCGTTGAACGAGTGTGTTATGGTCAAACAGGCTAAACTCCAAGCGTTAAAACAAATTAAAATAAATTCATTTCGGCTGTCGACCGAACTCGCAACTGCCCCCGGCGCTATGGAAGCTCCCATTAGTCAGCTCGATTGGGCAATCATTGCAAAACTTAACCCGTCAATGACAACGCAAACGCACGGGCCGCAACGCAATCATGTTTTTTACCCACCTGTTGGCCCGCCCGGCGACCGACCGACCGGCCCGCATATTAAACACACCTATTGTTTCCCTTTTAAAATATTTGCAACTGTAACGCGCTGACGGGACTATCGGCTAGTTATTTCATTTCAATACGTAAAAAGCCGCGAACGTACGTCCTGTCAGTATAGGATAAATCGCTGTTCAAACGTTTTTTTTTTGCTTTCCACAATCGCATTTGAGTGGTCGCAGTGAATGATTGGAATTATCGAGAGCTGTTATGTTCTTTTAATTTGAATTCTGCGTTTAGAATTATCGCGCGGGTAAAAAAAAAACGGAAAGTTTTTATTTTTGTCCCACCGCTTGATTCAACTTGATACCCGTCTTGCGTCATGGAAGGTGTCTTTGAAATCAAGTCATCGTTACAATAATAGGTACTAGCTAAATCATCACGCTTGCCAAGTAAAGGCTTGATCTCTATGTAATCTAACGGCTTTCATTTTTATTTTATTAGCTAGCTTTAACACCGACCTTTGCCTCCATAACTTCATGACAGATCAGACATGTGACAGACCCTGTAGAAAAAAGAACTAAAATGATAGTCCATCAAAACAAGCCACCGCATCAACATTGCAAAACTCGACACACGGATTGAGCGTCGAACGCGAATCGCTCCACACCGAACTATGCCCACGTTTACTTTTTCATCTGCCCCGGTCAGGTTAGACAGGAGATTAGTGCATTTCCCGGGCAGCGGGCAGTTGATTAGACTGCTAATGTGATTTAGGACGCTCCTCGGACATTCGCGCGCTTTGTCTAGCCCCGCGCGACGGCGAAACGTTATCAATTGTCTCGTCAATAACTATGAAAAACATAGGAAATCGAGAAAATCCTAACGATAAACTAAATATTAATGTATAAAGACTTGTTACACGAAACATAAAAGTTATAATAAATAGGAGAATCGTTCAGTGCACAGAAGTGATATCTTAGAATTTTATTTAGGGAGGTTAGGAATTCCAAAAAAGAAACGGCTCTGATTTTATAGGAAGAAGCAAATTATTGAGATTTTAATAGTTTTGAAATATTAAAATAAAAAATACGCCATTCTGTAAATGACGTTAGAATATTTAGTCAAATAGTACAGTAGACCGCTCACCTCCATGAGTCTACAAATAATCTGTTTCCTTACTAAAAATGTACAAAAACCAGTTGACCTAACTTCATCTAAAAAACTTTCCGATGTAACAGTCATAGAATCTTTCCCAAACACGTACGTATGACGTAACAAACTTGTTGACCAAATCATTATAAGTGAACAATAATCTCGCATTGTGGGGTCCTCAACAGAAACCGATTGTAATTCAAGACGTTATTAATTTATCTAATTATACTAAAGTTACATGCTTCGAATTGATAGTTGTCCCTAATTGGTGCTCAATAAAATTTAATTCATGCAATAAGTCGTCGACTTCTACTGAGACAAACGAGACTTGCTACAATTGTTGTGTGCCTGTGTCGTGGTAGGTATGGTTAGGTCTTACTAGAATGCGATTAGTACCAGGTTTGATTACGAAGACAAATCGGAAAGCATTGTTTGTAATCTTCAATCTACTTTCGGCGTGTCTACCAACCTATAAACTATCAGTCTATTTATGTTCCACTGCAAGGAAAGGGTCTCCATGATTAATTAAATCACCGTTATAATGATATAAGTTATCACCAAGTTTGGCAAAATTGATCATCACTAACCCGAGCTTTGTTCGAATACAAAACAAAGCTCGATACGGGAACTAAATCTAGGCCCCCGAAACCACATCTCGGTACATAATCCATTAGACGTATAGATGCATTGGCTTGTCGGTTTCGATGTTCAGGCCGTTGGGGTTTTCTGGAATATTTTTGGCTACTGCCAAGAATTTCCCAAGATAAATTATTACGAACTTATCTTTCAGCGACAAAACTAGCTTTGTATGGTCTTTTATGTTATGTTCACATATCTAATTATAAAGTCTATGCTTAAACTGGGTCTACATGGCGCTAAACAAAAACTAATAATAATATTATTTCTATTTGTTACTGTTATTATGACACTTGTGAAATATATTCAGAATAACGTACATGAATGGTAACTTGTAATGGAAGAGTCGTCACGTTATATTGAACCATATAGAATCAAGAGATGGATCAAATTGCATTGAAAACATTGAAGGTCGGTTGAAATATCGTAGTCTGCAAAGAAGTATGAATAATTTCCTACACTACACCGTCTAAAAACATAGAAAATCATAATCGTGCTAAAACCAAGCCACATGTATCTCATAATTAAATCAAGGGAACATTTGTCTCAAACCACAGTGTTAATTATACGGTGTCCAGAACTTGGAATTGCCTGAACTTAGGGTTACCAGGACTTGCGTAAAGACTGTATCGGGAGGGATTTATTCGCACTTTAACGCAAGGGGGCGAAGTTTCACCCCTCAAATCGGATCGGAAATTCTTACTTATGGAAATTCTGAGTTACCGTCAGGTATCATGATGACCTCGTGATTTTAAAAAATGTGAAACAGTACTTGCGCATGACTAGAGTGTTTAAGGCTGGATGTTGTGGGTTCGATTACCACCTAGTTGATGGTGGCGTTAGGCCTTTTGCTGAGGCCAACTGGCTAGCTCGAGCCCGAAGTCTATAGCCTATTCTATCACCAACGAGATAAAAGTCGGATAACGAATATTTATTTACGATAAAAAAAATGCGGTGAAAACCTAGTTTTTAATAAATATAATTCAATAATATACGAAACAGATGTAGGTTAATATCGCATGATTATTACTAGCCATTAATATCAATGAATGCTAATGAAATGGAATTAATTGCTAACATGACGATGTTCTTTGATGTCATGTATTTAAATTTGAGAATAATGAACCAATATATTAGAGCTAGTTAGGAAAAGTTTTAGAAATAGACTATTTTTAACTAGAACTATCTACAATAGGTCCTAATGAAAGATCCACTTAGAAGCAGCTTTCATTAAGACCTACATGATAAAGCTAAGTTTGCTCCTGATGAAATAAAAAACATATTATCATAGTATACTTCAAAGTTTAAGGACCTGTTTTATAACTAAGAGATAAGTTCGTGAAAATATACGAATTGAAATGAAAAACGAAGCTACATTAAATGCTTTTCATCTTTCAAATCGGCTTAGAGGGTCAGCGCAATGTTTGAACTATCATCATCATCATTATTAAAATTAAAACTGAAACCTATCGGCTTACACATCAGATGAAACACAGCTCCCCTAAATTCATCTCCCCATCCCCCCTTAATCTCTCTTTGGCTAAAAACTCGCCTTTGAGCCAGAAATGAATGAGTCAACGTACCCCTGGCCGAAATAATTAATTTTCCTCGCAAATGTTAGTGCAGAGACCGGACACGTGGCCTGTGGTGAAAATCGACAAATTAAAAAGTAAAAAGTTACCCATGTACTCAAATAAAAAAATTACTACCCTCAACCCTAAGAAAGTCAGATTGACCCATTATTGCACAGTTGAGTACAGGTACAAGGCATAAATGCACTCAATATTCTCTAATCCGTCGTGGGACTTAACGTAAGCGGAAGAGAAAATCTTTAAAAAAATTCAGTGCCACCCAGAGTTTGAACCTAAGACTCACGGCGGTCCTAACCGCTTTGCGATGAAAGCAGTAAATACAATCAAATACAAAATTGTCTCTAGAATCACGTTAATATTGTCATCATCAACATTACTCAAAGATCACCAACGGAACAATAAAAAAAATCGAAAGCACGTCAAAATCGCAATCCGAGACGCAAGAGGCGCCCTACCAATTTGTCTAACTAATCATCGGCTCCACACAACCGGGTTGTTTGACTCTGCAAAAAGCGTGTCGACACGCTTGCCCCTTCCGAAAGACTTCACACCGGCTTTGTCCGGACCAACACAACGACGGCAAAGAAAAGTGTTCTCTTATTCGGGAACTGTGACATAAAGTTCATTAAAGGCGAGAGCGTGTTGGAGTGGCCAGTCGGGCCTGCCGGCTATCGACCCCCGCCCACCCTAACTGCATGCGCCTAATATTTTCTATATGAATAATAACAACTAGATAGTCGGTCGTGCGTGTGTGCATGCATACATCGATTTTGTCGTTTGGAGACTTTGATTGCGTCTAGGTACGTACTCGTTCGGTCGACGCGGTAAGAATCGAAATCGGGTGTGCTGCGAATCGAATGTTTCAGTTAATTTGGCTTAGCTTTACGCATTTGTTTATAGTTTGTATTATTTTTTTGTTAGTCGTAACTTTGTTCAAACGTTGTTAAATAGACGTCGCAGTGAAACAGACTTTTTCAGCATAAATAAATAAATATCTCCGGACATTATTCACACAGCGCCATCTAGATAGTGGGTGCTAGACAACGGATAAACATTACTTACAAACTTTTTTTTGTAAATACATACATATTATACATAGAAACACCCAGACCGATACAAACAGACATGTTCATGAACACAAATGTTTGTACCGTGCGGGGATCGAACCCGCGACCTTTGGCGAAATAGCCGACTTCTCGACCATTACACCAAATGGCTCGTCAATAATGCTAAATACATACCTATATTGATATTAGGTTTATCATGTTCCTATCGTTTTAGTTGTCTCACAATAAGAAAAATACTGTCCTATTAACATGTTCTACATATTTTTCTTGCATACCTCACAACTCACAATCAAGATAAAACATAATATTACAAATTCTATATTAAAAAAGAACACTTTTAAAATGATACACATTTAAATACTCCGTTATCTAGTCCAAGATGTGGGCGATTGCGTGTTGGTTACGAAGTTAATTATTATCTCGGTTCTCTACTGCTCGATACAGCTTAGCACTTTGTATGCAAATGAAGCGATCATTAACAACCATACTTATGTTAATACGCGAGTTATATTTGAGCCGACGTTTTCACAATGTTCAAGAATACTCCCCGTTCCTTTTTTTTGCATACATGATGCGTCAATTTAAGTATTATCTATACGTGTATGTTACAGAGTTTATTCAGACGTATAGATTGTGGACGAGTGATAACTATTAGTAGTAATTAAAAAGGTAAACAAACAAGTTTATCGTCATTGATTACGAGTGGATAAAAATGTCTCGAGCCTTTTGGTTTTGCCAGATATATTTTATGTATAATTAATTATTAACTCAGTACATTATTTACAAAAAATACTTAGGTATAATTATGCGTTGATTGGCACTTCAGCTTTGAATATTGAGAGCTAGTAATGCTTTGTGAGAAAATGTCCAGAGATACCTATCTTTTTTGTTCTAGAAATACTCCAACAACAATTTCCACCGAATGGTGTTTAAACTACGATGCCAAGCTATTTAGGCCGAATACTTATAGTGCAAATGTGCGTGCGCAAGCACAGGTAAACTCCTAATTACCTCCCTCTCATATCACGGTGTTACTCCCATCATTAAAATCAAGGCATCGTCACAATGATGGGTACTAGAATGTGATCACAAACCTAGCTGTGTCCTAAAAAGCTGACACAAATTTTGACGAGCCATTTTGGTGTAATGGTCGAGAGTTCGGCTATTACACTAGAGGTCGCGGGTTCGATCCCCGCACGGTACAAACATATTTTGTGTGCATGAACGTCATGTTTGTTTGTATCGGTCTGGGTGTTTCTATGTATAATATGTATGTATTTACAATAAGAAAAGTATTTAAGTAAATGGTTATCAGTTATCTGGCATCCATAGTACAAGCTAAATGCTTAGTTTAGGGATAGATAACGCTGTGTGAATATTGTCCAGAGATATTTATTTATTTAATTTTGCCTAAAAATTTATTCCACCACCCCGAGATCATAGCCCTATCATTTCATAGCCCTAGACCATCGAGGCGTTAATATTAAAACCGTCATAAAATTAAAACTCACTTACGAAATAACCCGAAACGAAATTATCAAGCATATCGAGTGGAAAACATGGTCAGAGAGAACAAACTAAGTACCAATGGTTCCTTTACGTCCACAATACCTAATTATGGCAGCGGCTTCCTGTGTCCCCAACTGCATTTAATACTGAGGCAATGGTAGCAGGAAACGGGCTATAAATCGAGTTATTTAAAGAGTACACTGAAACATAATCATTGCAAAAACGTAAGGGAAGCGTAAAAGTAAGGGGCATGGGCACTACCGTTGTGCGCTCTTTGAAGTGAACGCGGAAACTCGGCAAATTCCTGTAAAGGTATCGACAATTATGTCCGATCGTTACTACATAATTATTATGGGTACCGCGCTTGTCAACTGCGAAATGGTGATTACGAACTTAGAAATGTAATAATAAAGTTTCAGCCTATTAATGTCCCACTGCAGGGCAAAGACCTCCATCCTTGAAATCAAGTTATCGTTACAATGATGGGTCCTGGCTTAATCACCACGCTTGCCAAATGCGGGTTGGTGTTCACAAACCCGAGCTGTGTCCGAAAAATCCGACACAAAGTTAGCTCGACCCGAGAACTGAACCCAGGACCCCAAGATCTGGGCCCGGTAATTAAACCACTAGAACATCGAGACGAATTTAGAGTCTTGGGGCGTTTCGCACCACAAGTTATTCGACACGCGGTGCGAATCGCCCAAGAGCTCTTTTTGAATGGGGCCATTCGCACCTCAATGGTTACAGCGGTGCGAATGGCCTAAGTCATTTTTGAAATGGAACGATTCGGACCACGGAGCGAAGCAACCCAAGGCGCATTTTTTCATGTCCAGCTTGGACTCATATAAAACTTTTCAGGATTCCATTTATTTGTACAGAGATAATTGTAATAGGTTAGGGCGCGGTTATTTAATACCCCCCTAAAATTAGGACCAGGTATTTTAACCCCAAAACTAACGACGCGAAATTTGTATTTTTCACTTAATTTTAGGCACACGTTGGACAGTGATGGGATGCTGAAAATATGTGTTAGATTCAATAATTGAACGTCATTGGTTAGATTTTCGGAAAATACAGTCTGGATGTTAGCGGTGTTATTACACCACTATACCTCAGAGAGCACGTAATGCCGTTGGTTTTGCACCTGATCTATTTTCGTTTGTGTCAGATTGCTGTCCCACCGACTTATGAGAATGAGGGAAGAGAGGGAGTGCGCATTAACTTTTGCGTAGTTGGTTAATCGGAAAGGTAAGTCAAAAGGTTCGTCGTCTTTAGCTAAGACTAGGTTTGGAAGAAGTTTATTATATCATTCGGAAGCGTTAGGAATAGTGACGTGCCGAGTACGGTTTGACTCGATTCCTGCTTTGGACTCGCTTACTCGAATACCAATTTATTTTGATTCGAGTACGCTGTACTCGATTCCGGTACTCGAGTCAGTAAGAATCGATTCGTACTCGCTAGCTCGATTCTATTTATGCGAGTCCAACTGACTGAATAAAGTGGATACGGAATCACAGTTTTTGCATTAAAATATTTCAAAAACACAACAAATTTGTTAAAGGACCTAAAAATCTCATCCTATTATTTATTTTACTCAGATTGACAATATTACGATCATCAAGTCCGTCCGGACTCGAGTCAATATTCGAATACCTTACACAGAATTCGAGTACTGGGCTCGAATCAGGGAATCGAGTCATGATTTGAATACCGTAAAAACTGACTCGCGTCGACTCGATCCACCAAAATAGCGACTCGGCACATCACTAGTTAGGAACGTTTCGTGAAGAAAGTGGTTTTTCCTTATAATAACAAATACAAGTCGTTCAGAAATCGGCTATTTATTTTTAATAATGCAATAAATTAAGCATAACGTATTACATAATATAACGTTATATTTCGACTGAAACAACGAGAAAGCGAAAGTAAAATTTAAAAAAAAACCTTAATCGCATGAAACAAATCATCCAGCTATCCTCAGCCATCCGTTAATAAAATATTGTTACACTAATTAAATTCAGAGTGGTTTGTGAAATTCATTTCATCAATCTAATTGTAAATATGGCGTGACAATATCATATAAATACAGACCGAAGAGAAATGTTCGACGATAAATTAAATATTGAAATCTCATACTTTGCAAGACTGTCTGCTGTCAAATAAGTAATATTTATGTGTTATTAATGTTTCATAGCTTTGGAATCTATGAAGCTACGATATTGGACCGAGTACTATTTACGTTTTGAGCTTCGACACTGAAACTTGTAACATGTCACCCATTTAAGTCGGATTCCGCAAATAGTGAGGCTCTTAGTATGGCTTTTTGCGATTTGATATAAACTATTTTGAACCGGCTAAAACAAAGTATGTAGTTATATTATATTCGCAGACTTAACGCTAAAACTACTAAAGTCCTATGTAATTTCCTAATTCAATATTATATGTGTTCCTAATATTTACTTATTGGAGCAAATGAAATCTACAGTATGACTAAACGTCGAGACGTTCGCTATTAAAAGGTCTTGAATGGAAAACAATTTCAAAATGGTGCATCATCATAGCTAAACATACAACATTTCCATGACAAACAAAAGACGAAAAATTAAAGAGAACTTTCCATTGTGTTCATTACCCGTCGATTCGCGGGTACGTCCCACACACGAAAATCAAAAGTCACGATCCACCACATTTCCGTGCTAAAACCAGTGAAGGGTCGATTCAGCAATTTCGAGCCCACTTAAAGACAACCGCAGTTAATCGAAAAGTTCACCCTGGAGTAAGTTCCGTTCGGTCTAATTGCCTGTATTATAAAATAACAGACTTATGTCAAAAATATCTAGGCCGTGGAACGCGGCGCCAGGCACGAGGTTTCACATGTTAATAAGCATTATGATAGCATCAAGTGTGCGATAGCCGGCGAAGCCCCGCCTGTAGGGTTGCATCGACTCTTCAAATACTATTTTTACCAATAAAATAAGGTAAATGCGTCCGTTGCCAGAATCGCTGAAACTAACCCCAATTTCTACCAGGTAGTCATAATTTAAAAATAAACACCTTTTTAATACTTTTAACAACAACTTGACCGTTTGCTCGGCCTGAAACATCTATCAAAGCCCAAAATAAAGATATGAAAGAAAAATTGTATATACTAGTACATACATATTACGGTTCCTCAGATCGAAATATTTATATTAAAAACATCTTACATCAAACAATTTCGTTTTCTGTGTCTTTGTCAATTTTTTGACTTTTTAAAATCGATATATGTATTATCTACTTTAAATCCACCAAATAACAGCGCAAATTGGCATTATTGCTTTATATAATCTTTACCTAAATATTTCTGTCAAAATATGTCAAAAATATTAAATATTGCCTTCAAGATTTACGTACATTCACAAACAAAAATAGCTATTCGATAGTCGACAACCCTAGACGACCGCCCCACGATACGGAAAAGGGGTAATGTTTTGCCGTATTGGAATCATTCGCGATGTAAATCCTACAGGAGTTCACGTTTTGAATACATTTAACTGGGTAATAAAAGTTAAGTCCAGTTATATTAGGGAAATAAGTATTTTTTTTTACTTGTTTTATAGGAAATGAGGAGGGGAACACCGGAACAACTTTATTTGGTTTTATGTCTCACTGATTAGTGATTTTTAGTCTGATGACAAACAAAGGATTGCTATGACAATACACACAACACCGTCTTATTTATTAGTTTCGTCATCCTACAGCTAGAATGGCTACAAGGTAGAATGTCATGTACCTTCGTTTTAGAATGACTTTTAAGCAAAGGTGGTATCTACCACTTTAGTATTCATTTGAAGCCAGTAATCCCAGTATACTTCACTTACAGTGTATGATAATAATATAATAAGCAATATTTCCTAGTGGAGCTTCTCACAATGGAACAAGCCAGCAGTATGCGCAGTGGCAGCGTGAAATACTTTTCTGTTCAGTCTACTACCAGTTATCGCAACAATGGATTTGTGTCCGATTTTTCCAATCAGCTCAAGTTTTACCAATACTAAGCCAATACCTAACATTGCAGCAATGACTTGATTTCAATTACAGAGGTCTTTTAGGTCAAAGTAAATTAAAATAGTACTATTACAAACGCTAAGGATTTTTAATCCCAACGTCCGCGTATGACGTTTGGACAGAAGTGCCCAATCGAAGTGAAGAGAACGCGGGTTATTTCTCTCACTGTGACGCGAGTGGAAGTGACGTGACGCCCCGTTCTCCCGCCGCAAGCCGACCGAGAACAAATATTCGTCGCGTTTACAATCATTCACAGAAGAGTCGAGCGGTTCGTGATTAAACATTAGAGGTTTCGAGTACTCGTATCGGGAATCATACTCCGTCACGACAGATTGTCTGATTAAGGATATTTTGCGAAATTAAATGTAAACAATCTGACTACCGGCATAATTATGTAATTGTTCCATAATTCGCTAATAGATGGCGTTGCGATCGTTTTGGCGCGTGCTGAAGAGATTCTTTACGAATTTAATTAAACCAAGGAGGACGCGCAAACAATGTTAGTTAACAATCTGGCTGTGTTTGCTATGGACGGTTGCGGGTAGTTTCCGTTTTGTTTCGTGTGATTAGTTGTCTTGCACAATTTTCTTAACATTTGGTTCATCAAGCCAGATCTAAAAGCGTCATAATCTTCTTCTTCTCCATAGAAAGACTGACCGGTCTGTCGTCGAAATCGATGATTGATGACAAAACTGATTTTCTTTTTTTTTGTTTCACTCCCACGACCGGGTAGCTCACCTAGTTGAAGATTCCTGATGAAAGGTCTGATCATATTAGCACCGGTCGTCTATTAATTGTATTAACTGGGTAATACGGTGTGGCGATGTTGTAGTTTTTCTGTTTTATTTTTTTAAATAGGTAGTGCAACAGTTTTGTACTGTACGCTCAAAAAATCTGTTACTTTTTTTTATCTAAACGAAATTCTATTCTTAAAATAAACTATTTTAATGAATGAATTATGATTTTTATACTGGGGGTTGGGAGCATTTAAGCTTAATATTCATTACACAAGGGTTCAAAATATTGTAGGAGGTATTTGCTATGAAATGAGACGAAAAAAGGCACAAAGGCAGACTTTAGGTAGTGAACTGTTTCTGGATAACGTCGCTGTCGTCGAATTCTCAACACTTCCAAGCTTTAAGTCCTAGTAACATCCCAAGACTTACTAAAAATCAAAACGGCAATGTGGTGTCGGTTGTATATGTCGATTATGCTTCGCAAAAGGGAATCATTCCTTTCCACACAAGTCTTCGCAGAAAACTTCGCTCAGAATCCTTAACATTTACATGCCAGTTAAATTTGCCTCCCGATTAATAAATATCCCGGTAAACGTGACGGGGCGGCCGCAAGTGAAATCCATGCGATTAATAATAATACCTACATTAAACGCCGAGCGGTCAGTTCACAGCTTTAATTTGTCTATGGTATCGTGCAACTATAATTTCTCTGCCCTTGACAGTAATACAGGGCGAATTATTGTAGCATTATTATATGTATTTGCCTATTAGTTGTGTGTGTCATCAACCACTCGATGGTCCGGTTTTTAGTACCGGGGCCTCGGGTGCTGGATTCAATAGTTTGGGTAAGATTTTTTGAACACAGTGTTGATTTAAATAGTATCTTTGTAGCGATGACTTGGTTGCAATTATAAAGAAAGAGAGAGCATACAGTATGGCAGCATAATGTAGGCTCCCTTTCTGATATGTATTATCATTTTTGTCTACATCAAAACTTCCCAAAGTGTAAGCAATTTCTGTTAGATGAGAAACAGTTAACACTTCTGCGTGATGTCAAATCATCATAATGATGATTTATTCATGTAGGACTAGGTATATTAGAACCTTAATGAAAAATCACGTGAATTTTTTTTTGTCATAATACTCGTAATGAAATACATTACAACTATATGGTACGTAAATCGTATTACAACTGGAAATAAATAAATGCATGTGAAGTGTCTGGTCTGCCATTCTTTATTCACTACAACATTAAGTTCGCGCACGCAACGCGTACACCCCGTATAATCCCACCGCATGATTCCACGAGATTTAATTTGATTATATAAAGCTTATAACACTCGATGCGTCAAATATTTGAGCCAATTGCCGTTATTCGGTTGGTTAATTTCCCCTATGTGCTGATGGTTTGGCCACCAATTACATCAGGGCATACAATGAGAGTAGTAAATTTAAGTTTCAACACTCATTTTAATTTTTGTGTGTTGGTCTTTTCTCCAATATTGAAAAAGTACGAATAAGAACACTTCAATTTAAAAGTAGCCTATGTTCTTAGGGCTAGTCTATACTCGTATCTGCCATCTTTTGTCTCTGAGGTGTACTTGAGAGAGGCATTTCTAACAGTTGGTAATTTTGAAATCAAAATCAGAAGGCGCAACAAACATTTCTATTGAAAGTACAGACGTTTTATCTCTCGAATGCAGGTGAGCCATACTTGTGTGTAAATATACATGCACATTTTTTTAGTGTACGTAGACTCGAGAGCTATTGTTTCGACCAATCCGCTACTCACCTTTAGTTACAACATTAGAGAGAGGTTACGCACACCAGAGCGAGTGTTTGCATGCATTACAACTAACAAGTATGAGCCTAGCCGCGCTTGAGATAAAGCATCTATACCTTCATCAGATTAGAATAGATGTACCAAAGGTGCGTTTCCCTATCGCGTCCGGAGTCACGGGACGCATCAAAATCATCTGTACACGACATATCAAGGCCACTTAGGCTCCCGCAAAGCGCAGTCCGGCGGCAGTTGCCTTTGTCACGCTTTGTGCAAGATCTGCCCATTGTGCGAGGCGAAAGGTATCACTTGAGATATTCTTGTCACTATTGTCCGATTGATTGTTGGCTCTGATATTATCGCATGTGATTCGGACCGTGTTGCAGTTACGGCTTATTTTGCACCTGAGACGCTTTGCACATTTTGGAATTGATTGGCTTGATTTAGCATTTGGTGTGATAACCCTTTGTGTCTACAGAAGAGTGTCGCAGTCACACGATAGTCATTTTATACGAGTGTATAGAAAGTCCTGTCATTAATATAATCCCTAAATAAAATCCGGTATCTCCTATCTCAACTCATCATGTAAGACGTCAATAGGTCGCCACAGATTCAGAAATAAATACCGAATAATACATACCGTTAAAGACATTTTCTGTCTGAAATACGTTAAAATAACCATCGACCGTTTCAAAAACTAGCTACTACCAGTAATAGCTATATTAGCCAGCAAAAACTGCAGCCATAATAATATAACTGAGTTTATTAATTAGTTGTAAGATTAGATAACGGTAAATATCACGTACGTTTAATTTGAAAAAGCAAAAAAAATGCATAACCAACGCGGTACTATTCCGAAGTTATTCTCATCTGTCCAAGAAAAGTAAGAACAACAAAAAGTTTTTAAAAGATTCTTAATGTACATTTCTAAAATTGATCCAATTAATGAAGAAAACATACAGCTATTAGTAAATTGGATATGTTTAGCAAAAACTAATACATTCTAGACTGATTGTATTAATTCATAATTACTGTTCTCGCATAATTACACTGTAGAGATTACAAAAACGTTAAAATATCGATGTTAATAAGTTAGTAAAAAAACATTGTATTCTATACTTCACGAGGCAAGTAAACAGTATTATAACGGTATACTTACGCTTTGTTTTTCTATTTATATTTTTTGTCTTTAAACTCTTTTGTAATTATTATGTCAGAAACAATCATTATATAAATAAAATATTAGTATCAATAAGAAAAATATCATGATTTTTTTAGTTTTTGCAGTAGTCGTATATCCTTCATGTCACGCAAGTCTTTAACATACATATGTAGAAATGCTTAACCATTTGGCAACATTATTTTGACTTAATGGTTAAAACAATAAATGGTTGCGTTACACGTATATGCCAAGAGAATCCTAAAGAGTATTTATAAAAACAGTGTTTACCGAGCCGCTAAGATAGGCAGCGATCAATTAAAGCAAGATTGATAGTAAGTAGCTCTTAACTGTATTTTTAATTTTTTATACTCTGTAAATTTTAATTTTTAATACTTCGTATAATATTATGTTTAACAGCAATTCATTTTTATTTAGATAGAATGTAATTCATAAATGTTCTTTTTCACAGAATGGGTGAGCATCAGCAGTTGTAGCATCGGATACTGATCTTACCGCCTAACATTGTGAGCATATACAATGTATATTATGCATCGATGACATTCACTTTGCGATGATTGTATCACAGGGGATATAGTATACAATCATTGTCGATTGATAGCGATCTTCGGACATCAACGTGGCTGACACGATCCATTCTGTCGTAAATGGATCATATCTTCTGCGCTAGATTGCTAAGATTATCCTAGAAATCAATTAATAATTGTGTTTGTCAAGTTACATAGAGTGATGGGTACTTACTGTAAGGGCAGGCGTGAAATGGATCCAAAGATAATTGCGGAGCAGCGTAAATGTGGAAGAAGACCAAAGAAAAGGTACAGAATTGTATGAAAAATAGTAAGCACAAAAAGCAACTAGGTACACAAACAAAACTAACTTAGCTTGCTGAAAAAAGGTCTGTTAAAAATGTTGAGGATCTTAAACGCACTTAAAAATCGTAGATCTACCAATCATTTAAATAATAATTGTGGTGATTCAAAAACACTAAGGGTTTTAATGATGGACTTCTTTGAAAACTGAGTCACTTCCATGTGCAGCTTTTTGTGGTCGAGAGCAACTTCTCAAAAATAAGTCAAGTCATTAGCATGTCCCTGACCACTGCTGAACGTAGGCCTTTTTCGTGCCTCGCCACAAATCTCTATCCCAGGCCTTTATCATCCAAGACAGTATGAAGAAAGAAAAAAAAAAGTCCTCAAAAGTAAAGTGCATAAAAAACGGCACAATTCACAAAAATAAAACCTACACTCGTCCAATCGACTCGACGAGGCATCGATTTAGAAAATCTGCCGGGAAATAATCGTACGCTAGTATCGAGTCGATGCGGAAATTGCGCCATTCGAAACTCGAAAAGGTGTCGCTTGTGACGGACGGACGGATACAACTTTATTATGTCAAGCTGTGTAACGATAAAGTAAGTTACGCGGGCCCGTATCGAATTTGTCTTCGAGTTTGCTGACTTCACTCATTCTGAATCGATGCAAACTCGTTATACAGAGTTAGTAAATGTGTTCAATACGTTTTGTTAGCTGTTCAGAATTCTTCGGAATTTTGTTTTGAGGAATATTTGTGTTAAATTTTAGTACCTTCAGAATCGGAATAAAATTGGTGTTGTGAATGGTTTTACTCGTATATTCTTGTTTTTCTAAATAAAGTGTTGGCTTTTATCCTTTTATCGGACATTTTTATTCTAAAGTAAAAAATAAAAATGTTAAAAATTAAATTAAAGATTTTAAGAAAATAACGAACTTTTACTATTAATTAAAAACTCGGGTTTGTTATAAATGAATTCAATGTACAATACAATTACGTACAATTTTCGTACAAAGAAATTTTCTTATACCAACGGAAGTTGCATAGAAAAAAGGTTAAGCAAGTAACATATTGATCGACATACTAATTCATCGAATAGCAGATAAAAGTTCAAAATTACATTGAAACTTGAATACCTGATGGGATAAAACGGAATAACCATCAATTCCTCTTATTGGGTATGTTATTTAAAACACGTGAAAGTCGATGTTTCATTGTTCTCTTCAAATTCCAATGTGCACTTGTAAATGGAATTGTTAATACGAGTACAATCGTTTTTTCGTTGGTACATGCCTTTTTAGAGTTCGTCTTATTTTGTCCACTAGTGTATTTTACAATTTCTTTTCACAGATACTCGAATGCGAACGTCATTCAAACAGCAGTATGACTAAAAAAAACGACGGGTTGCACTCCGGGAGTGCCGGCAGAAGTTAAAACCTGAATATTAACGTTGTGCATTTTTGATATGTATTTTGGAATGGTTAGGGATTTAATTGATTGGTAGAGGTATAAAAGTACTATCATTTATGTGGTAAAATACAATATTTATTTATTGCGCTATCGTACACAAACATGACAATTTATATTACATTAAAATCTCTTAGAATTAATGAAATCAGAAACTTTTTCAGACTTATCAGAAACTCCTTGCTGTGACACTGAAACGCCATGTAATAAATGATGATAAAATGATTGACAACCGTCAATGTCATACTTTTTTGATTGACAACTATTTATTTTCTATACAACGAAAACAAAGTTTGGAATTTACAACTAATTGCATACTGGAATCTGCGGATAAACTTTTGAATTTGGAGCAATCGGCCAAGAAATGATTCCCTTTACAGAATCCGCAGACTCCCGAATCGTTAATAACACGAGTGGTGTTACAGTAATCAACATGTCGCTTTCGAGGATGTTCACTGGGAATTTGGGGTAACAACTAACAAGCCAAACTGTGTGTGAGAACGAGCCTCTTGTCGCAGGAAATCGGACAGCATTTCCAACTTCATACGACCTGATGCATGCTCCGCAGCATAGCGGATCCAAAGACTGCGGAGAAGTGGTGTTAATTTCCACAAAATACTGTTATATAATTCCGGCGAATAAAGATATTCCAAACTTTTTAAATGTTCTATTACGGCAATTAAATTTTGAATTTTGCAGGATATCAAATTAAGGTCTTTGTGGTCACTTTGTAGCATAGGAAGCATATAGGAAGCGACCGTAGTAGTGGGTAATATCGGATTTTTACAATATCGAATCGAAACTATATATTGATATCTGATATCGGATTCTGAAACTATATATTATTTGAAACTATATATTGGTGTATCGGAGTATCGGACTGTATTTAGTTACACTAAACCTATACAACGATGTGTTCTGAAACTAGATACTGTATCATGACACGATATTTTCATTGTGATTTATTTCTTAAAACTGACTCGATTAGTTACTTTAGGTGTATTAAGGATGCTTTAATAGTATTTACTTAGTTATTTGTGTTTCAGTAAGTACTGCATTAATAAAGATCGTATTTAGAACTTCTAAATACGATGTTTATTAATGCAGAACTCATTAGTAGTAACTAAAAGCATGAAGTACATAAACTTAATAATACCAACCATCGAATCTATTAATAGAATAACAAAAGTTAGAAATGGATCACCAATGCTATGAGTTCAAGGACGAAGTTCCGTGAGAGTTACGTAAAATTGCAAATCGAAAATGCATCTTATTGCTGACAAAATAAGGTCTAATAAAAATGTGTCAAAATACACAAGAAAGTATTGAAACAACCTTATTCTTATACAAATAAGGTTTAGAATTGTACGAAAACACGACTAATGCTATTTCACTCACTCACAAATCCTTCCTTTCTTTAGCTCGTATCGCAACGCGATACGGTTTAATATCCTTTATCGATAGGTCTTGGATATCGAGCTAGATATCAAATCGAGACGCATCGCATCGATCCAGCAATATCGTGTATCACCAAATATATAGTTTGGATACGCAGCGATATCGGATTTTACGATATTGGCCTGATATACGATTTAATATCTATATACGATTTGTATCGGCCATTCCTAAGCGACCGCACTGCGGCTATAATAGTAGAAGAGGTCACACTTGACAGTTCATTCATGCAAAGAAAAATATACCTTACGCTAAAGGAATAAAACTCAAGAAAACAACATCAGTTCTTATTAATACAATTATTTACTCTGCTCCTGATGTACATAAGAAGCACTTTTCTTTGCATAAATGAGCTCTCAAATTGAACAAAAAACCATTATTGTCTATAGACCGACAAATTATCTGTTCCGGTGGCGGCGTCGCTACTGTCTATTTAAAACTGTCATTAAATATCGTTTTTGCATTGCATTTCACGTAGTTCCAATTTTGGCCACCGGAACAGATAAGTTTGTAGAAAACACGTGTCCGGACTTCAAATTTTATATGGATTTTCGATCAGGTCACGTGACACATAAATCCTGACGCGAGTTTAACATTTTTTCCCCATACAAAAAAAGTGCACAACGCCGCTAAAGAAGTTTTCACTTCAAAAAAACTGCGGCTGGATAATTTTGTTCCATGATGTTTTCTAGAAAATTGTTAGAGAATTCGCTTTGGAACTATTAAGAGTTTAAATTAAATGGTACAATTAATTTTCAAATTGCAGATTGAAGAAATTTTAAAAAGTTATCGGTATAGCTTCTCAAGCAGAATGCTCCTTTTGCCTAATGGTATGATCGTGTTCTAGATGTCCTGGGTTTAATTTCTGGGTTGGGAAAAGGGCTATTAAGATTTTTGTATGGAGGCTGGCTTACCTACTACGAGTAGTCCCACAATTTTTTTTCACAGCGTTCACTTGAAATTTAAAAGAAAAAGAACCGGGTTTAGTCTAATGACATTTTATATTTGTATAAGCTAAGTAAGTAGCTAAGTATTCATTTTTGAAAGAATTTTGAGTGAACGCTGTTTTGAGAAAAAAACAAAATGGCGGACCAGTATTAAGGCCAACATTTTCAATGCCCTTTTGTTTCCGATCTTCTAAACATAGGTCTGGTTAGTGTCAAAAACGAGTATGTTACAACCCTTTTATGGTATTGATAAGGTAAGTGTGTATGAGAGAAGACACTAAATAAAAACCTGACTGCCGAAAATCCAAAACTAATTACCTGAAAAGAGAAGAAATAAAATTAGAATAATTTAAACAATTCAATACAAAAGATTAAATTAAAAACAGTAATCATAGTACAATTACTCAAAGCAAAGAAATTTCATAATTCCATACTTACTGCACAATTGCAGTAAGTATGGAATTATGAAATTTCTTTGCAACCAAAAATCGCACTTAACTATGGGCTAACTAAGGAATATAAATGTATTAAATCAGCGCGGGACCGAGTTTGTGACTTCCATTAACAAGTAAATTCCAGTTGTCAAAAAAATTCGTCTTCCCGCCCTGCAATTGACTTTTTGGACTACCAAGATATATTTAGCATTAGTTTTCCTTCCACATTATCTAATCCTATTAACTTACGAAAACATTTGTAAACATTTTTACAGAATAAGTGAAACTAAAGAGCAATTCTGTCAGATAATTTGACTTGTCTGCTCGTACAATAGTTCGGCGGGCCGCCGCCCCGCCGCGAGGGGGCGCCACCTATGTTAGATCGATTCCTATCGTGGTTATTATTCTGTGGTAATTAGAATCAACGTGCGAAGTACGACTTGTTATACAGGCAGTTCTGAATTCGACGGGTGGAATTTACTTGAAGGTTTTCTTGGAAACATTTTTATGCTTAAACAACAGGCACAAGTACTCGTGTATTTAGATAGAAAGGCAGGTAACAAAAGAGATCAGAAGTGTCAAATGATAGTCAGCTAAATGTAACAAACATGTTAATGTTACTTCAGTCGGCAGAAGCTATGCTGGTCTGTATCATTGCCACTTTGACGTTACTCAGTTACTCATTACCCATGAGATAATAGAAATAGAAGTATTTCTGTCTTTCTTTCAAGCCCTATCGGATTGACGTGATTATTTTTGGGGGTAATTTGGCAATTGAAAAGTGACAAAGCTTTTTATCCCGTAAAAAATCGCATTCCTGCAGAATATCGTCGTAAAGTCACGCGAACGAAACGAATGGATCGTAATAAAATACTTTTCCTACGTTCGCAAACGGGGCATCCCGTACCCCACCGGCATGTCGAGTGTTACCCGTAGATTAAGGCCGGAGCGCAACCACTCGTCGAGTGGCAGGCAGGAATGCCAACCCTGCAACCCAACTGGGACTTTCTTTACCATGGACATTTTTCAAACACTGAAAGAGTGGCAAACCTGGTGTTCGCAAGAAACATTAAAGTCAAAATATTCTTCACTAGCGGTCGCCTCTGCGGTTTCACTCGCGCGTAATTTCTGATGTCAATTATCCCCCTCTTCCCCCCATACTTCCGGGATCAAAAGTACTATATGTCACCCGGGAATAATGCAGCTTTCAAACAGTGAGAGAATTTTTCAAATCGGTTCAGTAGTTTCGCAGCCTATTCAATACAAACAAATCTTTCCTCTTTATAATATTACTTTACTAGCCTTCCGCCCGCGGTTTCACCCGCGCGTAATCTCTTTTTTCAAATATCCTCCCTTTCGCCTACATTTCCAGAATCAAAAGTACCCTATGTTCACCGGGGATAGTGTAGCTTTCCAATAGTGAAAGAATTATTCAAATCGGTTCAGTAGTTTCAAAATTAATATTCCCGCAGGAATGAGACGTTTCCCGTAGGAATTTTATAGCCTATGTCCTATTCCGGGTTATAAACTATACTTGTGCCAAATTTCATCTAAATCCGTTCAGCCGTTTAGGCGTGATTGAGGAACAAACATCCAAACATCTAAACATCCAAACATCCAGACTTTCGCATTTATAATTATAGTAGGATAGGATTATATAGACTTATGTAGGTTTGACAGATGCACGTCTAAACTATCATTCAATGAATAACAAATACAGGTTTCAGAATGTTGATATTTATCAAGAAGAACCGGAAAGAAACTCGAAAGTTACTCTGAATCTACTAAACTATGATAATATTTATTTATTCAATATTCATTACAATACTATAATAATAACTCATAAAAGTCATTCAATAAAATCTAAATGAATTTAACGGGACCTAGGTTAAATTGCCGTGTAATCCAAATACCGCATTTTTTTCCAGAAGTGCCAAACATTTTGAACGTTAACGAATCCCCGTGAAAACGTTCCATTCCAAACCTTGTGGGATATAGAAACTATCTGGTAGGTGCCATAAATGTTCGGAACTAATCTAGGCCCGGCTTTGTGCCCCTCTGTGGTTAATAGCGTTACCTCCAGATGCGACGCTTCGGTATAGGTTTTAATTTCTCAATAGACCGTTAAGTGTTAACTAAATCTACGATTCAGCTAAGATTAGAGCTTCAGAGCTCTCAGATTGTCAAAGCTCAAATCACTTCCTCAGAAAAATACAATTTACGATCTGAGTTCTTTTTGACCACGAAAAATGCTTAGATTAGTGTCGAGAAATCTTTGATGGTCTAGTGGTGTACCAGGTAAGTACTAGGCCATAATGTCGGGCTTTAATTTTCTATTTTCGGGTGTTACAAAATTTGTGACAGAGTTTTCAAACACAGGTCTAGTTTGTGATCACCAGTCCGCATGTGGTAAGCGAGGTTCTTAAGCCAGAAGTACCTGTAGCGGCTATCGGAATGCGCTACATACCTACGACAGATCGATGACAACAACGCAAGATTGAAAGTCAGCGAAAAGTGCACGTGTAAACATTGGCTTCGAGACTCGCGACTTACACGTCACTGAGTCAGCCAATCAGATATTCGATCCTGATTCGCCCTAGCAAAGTTATTCTCTCGGCCAGCATAGTATACAACACACCGAGACGGTATATTAGATTGCGGTCTCCGAGCACATACACCTAGCTCGGAGGAAGATCTTCCCTTTTCCTTGACGTCACGATACGTGACCTTCCTACGTCACATACCCTTGAAACGGTGACTTGATTTTAATGAAAGAAAGAAACATTTATTATAATGGAGTCCTTAACCCTGCATTTGGACATAAATTAGTGCCGTAATATAATTTATGAATTAGGTTTACAAATTTTACCGAAGCAACTCTAATTAATGGGTGTGGACATACATTTAAAATGTATTTTCCTTTATGTTCGATATTAACAGTGCAACCAAGACCCTAGTTATATTCGTGTAAGTAACCGCAGTTTCCGTAACCGAACCCCGTCAACTGTGAAGCCTACGAGGTAAGTGTTTCGAATTGTCTTATTACGCATAATGTACCTACCCTTCTTTTCCGAATAACTGAGCGTAAAAATAGCATACCACGAAATACTGAACGAAACTCTGGTGTGGGGAGTGAATTTTAAGGATTCGCACGAAACATTCCTTTGCCTGATGGACAACTGAAGTTAAAAATAGCCCTGATTGCGCTTTTGGATTAGTAGTGGCTCAATAGAAAACGTAGACTTGTTCTGGAGATAATTTGCTCACATAACCACAATATTTATATATCCTCAGTGATTTTGATTTATCATAAAATAAATATCGTAACATGAATGATTAATTTATTATAGCGAAAACATTTTTTTCCCGTCCAATTTTTGGCTGACATAAAAATATTTAATATGAGATAATTATATATATTCGGTAATCTTGTCTACAATCATTGGACTTTATTTTCCCCAATATCTGACCAGTAGATAAAGTTACGTTCAAAATCTAACACGCGGATAATTAATCCAAGTTCATCGTTCGAAGTACGTTCAAAACCGCTGAGAAAGCATAAATAACAGCTTTTAAGTAACATCATTAACCTGCTTAATCATCACTAAAGTTACTTTTTTTTTGAAGTGAAAACTTCTTTAGCGGCGTTGTGCACTTTTTTTGTATGGGGAAAAAATGTTAAACTCGCGTCAGGATTTATGTGTCACGTGACCTGATCGAAAATCCATATAAAATTTGAAGTCCGGACACGTGTTTTCTACAAACTTATCTGTTCCGGTGGCCAAAATTGGAACTACGTGAAATGCAATGCAAAAACGATATTTAATGACAGTTTTAAATAGACAGTAGCGACGCCGCCACCGGAACAGATAGTTTGTCGGTCTATAGACAATAATGGCTTTTTGTTCAATTTGACAGCTCATTTATGCAAAGAAAAGTGCTTCTTATGTACATCAGGAGTAGAGTAAATAATTGTATTAATAAGAACTGATGTTGTTTTCTTGAGTTTTATTCCTTTAGCGTAAGGTATATTTTTCTTTGCATAAATGAACTGTCAAGTGTGACCTCTTCTACTATTATAGCCGCCATAGATTTAGTATATTGA
Organism: Mecyna flavalis; assembly: GCA_949319885.1. Taxonomy (NCBI): domain Eukaryota; kingdom Metazoa; phylum Arthropoda; class Insecta; order Lepidoptera; family Crambidae; genus Mecyna; species Mecyna flavalis. The sequence goes on from OX439425.1 coordinate 2,955,190, forward strand.
TAGCCGCAGTGCGGTCGCTTCCTATATGCTTCTTATGCTACAAAGTGACCACAAAGACCTTAATTTGATATCCTGCAAAATTCAAAATTTAATTGCCGTAATAAAACATTTAAAAAGTTTGGAATATCTTTATTCGCCGGAATTATATAACAGTATTTTGTGGAAATTAACACCACTTCTCCGCAGTCTTTGGATCCGCTATGCTGCGGAGCATGCATCAGGTCGTATGAAGTTGGAAATGCTGTCCGATTTCCTGCGACAAGAGGCTCGTTCAGCTCGTTCTCACACACAGTTTGGCTTGTTACCCCAAATTCCCAGTGAACATCCTCGAAAGCGACATGTTGATTACTGTAACACGTGTTATTAACGATTCGGGAGTCTGCGGATTCTGTAAAGGGAATCATTTCTTTGCCGATTGCTCCAAATTCAAAAGTTTATCCGCAGATTCCAGTACATATGCAATTAGTTGTAAATTCCAAACTTTGTTTTCGTTGTTTAGAAAATAAATAGTTGTCAATCAAAAAAGTATGACATTGACGGTTGTCAATCATTTTATCATCGTTTATTACATGGCGTTTCAGTGTCACAGCAAGGAGTTTCTGATAAGTCTGAAAAAGTTTCTGATTACATTAATTATTCTGAGAGATAAACTTTTTAATGTAATATAAATTGTCATGTTTGTGTACGATAGCGCAATAAATAAATATTGTATTTTACCACATAAATGATAGTACTTTTATACCTCTACCAATCAATAAAATCCCTAACCATTCCAAAATACATATCAAAAATGCACAACGTTAATATTCAGGTTTTCACTTCTGCCGGCACTCCCGGAGTGCAACCCGTCGTTTTTTTTGCCTTAATTTATACTAGTATATAAAAGTAGTAGTAATGTTCAGTGCAAATGCTTCTATCATAGAAATTGTGTCATCGCTACAATGATAGGTATTATCCGATTTAAATGCTATTAGGATAATACCTTTTGATTTTAAGCGAAAAAATACGTCAGCTGGTCCGTAATGTTAGCAACCAATAGCAACGCATTTATATCTGTGTGTTTAAGTCACGTAGTAGCATTTTAACTTAACAATTATAATACTATGCCCAAAATAGCATCCATTCCTTTTAAAATTTACTTTTCGTCATTCTATGTTAGGGTGGTCTGGATAACATCGTATTTGCCGTTTTTACGCTTTTTTGCGCTATATTTGTAATGCCATTTATGGACAGTGTTTTTCTCAACAGGGTTGACCGTTGTCGTCGAAGTGTAGGTAGGAAGAAAAAGATTATCGTGCTTAAGAATTTTTAAACTATTCGCAAAACGATTGTAGCTTCTCTTTATTTCATCGTTCCCATGGCTACCTCGATCGTCAATTGTTGTACAGCCGCACTCAGGCTAACAAATCGACGTGGCTAGTGTATCTCAATGCGACTTCTAATTGTCGTAGTGCAATCGCACCTGCATTTCGGCTCTTGAATGACGGCGCTGTCCGATGACGGACAACTTCGGCCATGCGGGCTCCGTCACCGAGACTGTCCGCAGACATTTTCCGTAGTGAAAACCTCGGCGCAACTCGCAATCTGTCGCCGGCGGGTACCCGGCAATTATTCAAAATACATCAGGCAATATTAAATAGGTGGGCGGGCGATGCGTTTTGCATTTTGAATCAGCGGGACTTTGTGCAAGGCAACCCTGGGGAGAAGGTTGTTTGGCCGTCAACGGCAGAATAGGACAGAGGCCTTTTGCCGATGTGCCCGCGTTGCCCGGAACACTCCGAATTACGTCCTGTGCTTTCTAAATGCGTAATCGCGAGGAAGTCGGCTTGAATTTGCACTTGTGCCTGTGCGTGGAAAACGGAACGTTTTGGGGAAAATTGTTTTTGCTTTGTGCCCCACGATCAGATGGTCCATTTGGAGATTATGGAACATTTTGCCTGTTCAGATTTCGGAGGAAAATTCGCCTGGCCTCTTTCCGTCCTGAAAGCCAATATTTAATTCACAAGCTCAAAAATGTGACAGTGTTTAATTGAAACGGTTTTATGTTTTAATTTTTGTCAAGGACATTGAAGAGGTACTAGTAACGTCTAGAATAATGATGCTTAATCAAAAGTTAGTTCATTTACTAATCTTTTAAAACCATCTACTAATAAATAAACAAAACTATGTGTGTTACTTGTAATAATAATATTTTATGCGTACATTAAGAAGCCTACTTTAAATAATGATGTTTTTCTAAAACTCTTTAACGTATTAACACAAAAAGTTTACAGGTTATTGTGTTCTTAATTATAAACAACAATTAATAACCAGTTTACCAAATTAGTGTCAGCTTTAGGATCATATTACTTTAAAAACCCATAATTTAATTAAAATTAAAGTAACTTAATTAAAGTAAGCATTCGTCGATGCATGTCCCTGGAACGCAACTAATCAAAGATAGGCGAAGTCTCCTTGAAATGTTAATCGAAAAAGTCCAAACGTCCTACCGATTCCAAGGACAGACCGTCGCGACAACTTCCCTTGCTAATTTAGTCCACCAAATAAGTATCCCATTAGAATATGAATGATTGCTGGCGAAATGTTTGATTTAAGTTTAGGTCCGCGTTCGCTGCTTACATTTGTATTCCCTTTGCGCAGTTTGTAGCAGAGCCGCACATTATTTGTATACACTAAGCATGAAATGTTGCCAAGCAAACGTGTACTATTTGCGTGGGGTTTAGAAAACGGGCGCGGGGGTTAGCCGCCCCCTGGGGGCCGGCGGCCCACGAGCGCCCCCACGGCCCCCATGCGTACACGAACGAGAAATACCCACTTCGAGGTTTCAATATTCCATACCGGAATGCATTCGGTTGCACCGCTTTTGGCGGCCGGTTCTTTAGTGTGTTGACTAAAAACTATCTTTAACGCCTCGGTTTAAGTACCTAGACGTCATCTCAGGTCTCCGATTCAATACCTGGGCCAGGCAAAATTGACATCTATGTATATGAATTTTGGGAGCTGTCAATAAATCCTAAAAAATATCACATTCTTACGGGATAACGTATAGTCTGCGCGAGCGAAGCTGCAGGCAAAAGGCTAGTCCTTTTATATTTTCATTAACTTAATAATACCATGTCCGAGAGTCCGAGACCTTTCCGATTGTTCAGTCTACGTATTCGACCATTCCAGATTATTCGCTGAAGCAATGCACTTAGGCCTGGTGCGGTGAAACAAACGTCTTTTAAAACGGTTTTATTGAGTTTTTCGATTTCAATGTACGCTAAATCTAAGCTGCATTATATTTGTTTGAAGCACTGAAAAATGTTTTGTTACTCAACTTTCACTGTTAGCAGATATTTTGTTGCGGAATACATTTTTTGCATAACTATAGAACTGTGTAGGTATTTATTTTTAGACAAACGTGTTCGGTATACTCGTGTTTACATACAATTTTGGATTATAGTGGTATCGGTCGACTATAATATTCAAAGGAATCACCTCAAGTACAAATACAAAAATATAAAGGAATATAGTAATATTGTAACTAATATTTGCCGTTAACTAACTTAATTATCTACCGTTAATAATATAATCCGATTGATTTATCAAGGTGACTCTAGTGCTTCTGGTTGAATGAGTTTGATACTGAATGTGGTCTTAGTCTTGTCATATAAATAGTTACTGGATGTATCAAAGGTCGGTGACACACTGTTTATTGCTACGTCACGCTAATACTAGCTAAGAAATTGATTGATTGGCCCAAACGCATTTGGTTTTAACCCTCGCTTATGCACCAGGGGTCGTGGGTTACATTCCCATCCAGGACAAACATTTATGTGATGAATATCTCTGTTTTTTTCACATCATATTCACTGATGTTATCCCGAAATAAGTTAGCAAAGTAAAAAGCTAATTTTGAAAAGACACCGGTTAGGAACTCTGTTTTTAAATCGGCAATTTTATGAAGGATTTTAGTATACAATTATGTACAGAGACATCGGTTTTATTACACCAAGACTATTCTTCAGGTAAAGGTAAAAGAAAAAAATATTTTCCTAACCCGAAGGAGCAAAGAATACTATCTAAGAAAGACCATTTTCTAAGGTAACACCAGCAGCACAAGTTAGACGATTGTGTCAGCAATTGCTTAACACCATATAATAGAGATTTGTTAGCTATAGCATAGCTTCATGTGTACTAACACCGCCATCTTCACATATTGTCAATATAATTTAATTATTGGATGTGTCCTGCGTCACTTAACAGGCAAAGAGGTTCCGCGGATACCAGACATATTAATGCATGCATGTACAATGTAAACATCATAACGAGAAATTAATCCAAGATCTAGGTCAGCAGAGCCTATAATATTCCAGCTCATTAAACGCTTCCTAGTGAAGGGTTTCTCAATGGGATAGGCCGTTGATAGGTTGGTCATATGCCAACTAAGTATACAGGGTCGGCAATATGTATCTGGTGTTGCAAGCATTCATACGGCAACCGCTTACCATCAAGCGAATCGTATACTTGATCGTGGAAAGAAAACGTTCTACAATAAGAATATTAGTTCCTTTTCTTGTAATGGCTTTAAACGTGCCCGTTGTTTCTACCAATGACAATCGCTTAGACAGAAACGGCTTTTTATACTAAGGGGTTTTCCAATAGGGACTTGACAATTTTGAATTTAGTTTGTGAACGCACCTTTTCACTTAACATCGAACTTTCAGTGTCAGTTTATTCAGTAGACATAACATTTTCATCATGGCGAAGATCGAACAACGTCTGCAAATCTTAAAAATTTACTACAGAAATTAGGAGTCGGTGGCCGCTACTTTAAGAGCGTTAACTCCGATTTTTGGTCGTAATTCGGCGAAGCTCATTCTGGCTCAATGGGTTCGTCAATAAACAAAATATGCGGTATTGGGCGGGTGAAAATCCACATGTGCTTAATGTTTGGTGCAGTTTGCATGCCGGCAGCTTCATAGGGCCATATTTTTTTGTCGACGATAGCGGTCACCACGTTACTTTGAATGGTGATTGTTATCGCGCCAAGATTATCCATTATTTTTGGCCTGAATTGAAAGATATGGACATGGACAGCATGAGGTTTCAACAGAACGGCGTCACAAGCCACACAGCACACGTTACAATCGATCTATTGAAGAGCAAGTTTGATGAGCGTGTTATCTCAAGAAATAGACCTGCTGATTGGCGCAGCGCGATCGCCTCGTTCGTGTGATTTAACGCCTCTAGATTTTTTTTCTTTGGGGCTACGTCAAGTCATTGGTCTATGCTAATAAGCCGACGACGTTGGAAGAGCTCAGAGCCAACATTGAACGCGAAATAGCAGCCGTTTTGGCGGAAATGTGTGGCCGAGTCATGGAAAATTGGGTCCAACGAATCGACCGCTGGAAACGTGCCCGCGGTGGCCATAATATGAGCGATGTCGAATTCCATTGATAAATGTTTTGATTGTACTTCAACTCTATAATAAAGTTTTTGAAATATCTCAAATGGTTTTCATTTTATATTGAAAAAAGTTGTCAAGTCCTTATTGGAAAACCCTTTACTTCAGTTGGCAGACAGCCACGCAGCCCACCTGATGGTAAGCGGCCACTGCGGCCTATTCCATTGAGAGACACTTAACCAGGGAGCGTCGCTCAATGTACTGCCAGACTGTTGGCTCATCTGATCTTCGAGCCTCTGATTTCAAGTGTACTGGCTCCAACATTAATACTGCCGAAACACAGCCAGAGCTGTTACGGCGGCAGATTTCAACTGTGGGGTGGTAGCTAGCCAGTCGGACTCCGTAAAAGCCCAAAGCGGTGTACTCGTACAAAAATTAAACAATCCTTTGCATAGTCATTAGCTATAATGATAAACTTGTCTTTCAACCATTAGTGATCATATTGAAGAAAACGTGAAAAATAACAATGTCAAACGTCTTAAACTTGCATAACGCAAAATACTTGAGCAGAAAACAAATGATAAACTGGAACGAGTAAATAAAAAAAACATTCCGAGCGCTACAATTTAATTCCCGTAGCATTTTAAAGTAACCCGCGCTCGTAAAGCGAATTAATATTGAATGTTTAATGTAACGCGCAAGGATAAACGCGTATGCATCAAATATTGTATTTATTAACACTCCTATTTAAATAGCAACACCGGCTGTTTTCCGGAAGCTCGTCCATAAAGTATGATCGGTGTGAACACACGGTCTTTCCGTGGGAAGTGTCTAGTTACCGGGCTGTAGCTTTACGGAAACGTTGGAGTTGGTCGGCGCGAACTGCCGTCCGGAATCGAAGACACTAGACACTAGTCTTGTTTAGATTTTTAAGTTGCTAATTGTACGGCTACACTTTTGTTTGCGTTCATTTTTGTGTAAGTGCTAAATCACACAATAGGATATAAAAAGAAGTTTAAAAACTTGGTCATAAACGTGGTCACCCCACAGTCCTTAATAGAAACGTAAAGCATTAACTAGTACACGGATGAACTAAAAAAAACTGTACAGTAACATTTATATTTTAGTTCCCACTTTAAAAAGTTTGCAAAATGCCAAATTTTGCCATTACGCTCTGTCGCAGATTCCTTATTTTGATGAAATTAACTCCATTTGACTCTGTCAGTCAGAGAGTAGCTTTTTGAAATTTCGGAACACTTTCTTTATGATGTATGAGTTTCAAGTCCGATTCGCTTGTTCCTTGAACTAGTTTGACTAGAGCGACCTCGCGTGACGTAGGTAAGTTTAGAGTTTATACTCTGCACATTACACAGATATTCGTACTAGAGAAATTTAATAAAGATAACTTTCTGCTTTTGTGTGCAGTATGCGATAGTTTGTTGAGCTTGCGACGAAGGCACTTTGTACAGTTTTGTCCTGCTAATCTTAAATGCGTGATGTATTTTGGATGAAGTTGGTCTTTGAGGATGATATGAGGTAAAACCGTTTTACTTTGTTGGAGAAGATACGTTGAAGTAGCGAAAATGTGTTTCTGACGTTTTTATAAGCTGAATCTAAATATTACAATTTTTAAGTTAAATTAAGTGTCAACTAGAAGTTTATATTTTAGTTAAAGTAGTAGAGATTGGATTGTTTTATTGCTCTACATTTTTTAATTCGTTTCGTTAATTGACAAATAATACTTTAATTTTAATAAAAATATAATGACGACTTATTAAAGTATTTATAGATCTTATTAGTTTTAATAGCCTTTATAATAATACGTAAACTTCCAAAGCTTTTTAATGAAAAATCTCCAAACGAATGATTAAATCGAAAATTTAAAAAGCTGAGATCGGTACAGTACAGTTGCACACCAAAACAAAAGTCTTGTCAAATATATTGTTAAGAGTAGACCGACACTTAACGAAATCTTTGCGGGTGTATTTTCCTCAGTGAAAAATCGTATTACGCTATTATAAATTTTTACATTGCACATTTTCCTCACAGAGTCGGGTGTTTTATTTTTCTTCCTCTCGCGTAGAATGCGAAGCTCTGGCCAAGCGAGCATCTAATATTTCATTTGTTAATATAAAAATATCACTTCCTTCATTCGTGTTCATTAGGGGATGATAAATAGGACGCCCTGCCTCTAACACATTTAATTTCGATTAATTACATAATAACACGGCTTTTGCTCGTAGCTGTGTAATTTTAAACAATTAATTCAAACAAAAAGGTTATATAAATGTGTAATTTTTATTTTCTTACATGATTCGCAACGTACATTTTTTTTTCAATAAATCTTATTTTTTTTACATTCATCGTGATCTGAGACTAAAGTTGATTAGATTATATTATTATGTACAGATGTGAATAAATGACGTGATAAAACTTAATAGGAAGGAAAAAAACTCACCTCATAGGGGAGGTCTTATAGAAACTTGCCAAATTATCACTTTGTGTAGCTGGTAAACATAAGTTTGGCTTTTTACAAAGCGGGGACCTTTCGTATTGCTTTAAATTTTTTTACACAATTATTTTTTTCTAAGTTTTATATCACTAGCAAGAAAGACAGAATACGCGCCCGTGTGACAGCGATCCGACTGTACTCGGTACCAGGGAAGTCACTTAGCAATTCAGGCGATTAAGCATTTCGGCTACTTTGAAAAAAACGCATTTACTCGCCGGATTACATGTAACCAAATGGCCCGTCAATGTAATAATAATTGCACTTGCCAAATCTTGGACTAAATCGGGATAAAACACTGGGAAAAATACTATCTACACTAACATATTGGTAATATATTATTAAGAGGAAAGATTTGATTGTTTGTTTGTTTGTATAGAAAAGGATCCGAAACTAACTACTGAAACGATTAGAATAAATTCTTTCACTGTTGACTGTCGGGTGACTGAGGATACTTTTGATCCCGGAAATGTAGAGGAAGGGGGATATTCGAAAAAAGAAATTACGCGCGGGTGAAACCGCGGGCGGAAGGCTATTACAAATAATTTTCAACTTTACGAATGTTACCTATTTCAAATATCTAAGTTGACCGGAATACACTTTCGTCGCCTCGTCACAGACGGTTATAATATATTTTTCATAAGTCAAAAACATTTTCATCTCATAAAAACTTCACACAGAGTTCTGTGCTTGACAGTTCGGTCGGTCGGTTAACGGAACTGACACCGGGAATATTTTTAAAAAGTATTTCAAATAATAATAGTTCACGTTGATGCTTCTACTTGTCATAAAAATAACTGGGATTTTCATTTTGGCTTGAAAAGTGTCGCGTTATATTTATAAGTAGGTATTTTCTTTTTTTTTGTTTTAAAACTTGACAATACTCATTCTCACAAAGGAGTATGAAATTGCGCTGGTTTCAGAGGGAATTCTTTGTGTATTTCCCGATGTTTTTGAATGCGTCAACTTCATAGATATAGTTTAGGTCAACTTACAATGTAATGTGCGGCGTATAAGAACACTTGTGTCGTACATATTTTCTTAAAAATGGCAGTGGTTTTTTTATAATAGTTTAGTTGGCCGACAGGCAAGCAGCCCACCTGATGGTGAGCCTATGACTTCATGTGTACTGGCTCCCACATTAATATTGCCGGAACACAGCCAGAGCTGTTATGGCTGCAGATTTTACCTGTGGGGGTGGAGGTGGTAGCAAGCCAGTCGGACTCTGACAAAGCCATACCACCAACCAGACCCAAGGCGGAAAACGAACCCACAACCTCCATGTTTTCATAGCCAAGTGGCTTAGCCACTGTTCCACGGAGGCGGTCAAAATCCTTATAAATAGGAGTGTGTTGGCAGTTACAATACAAGAAGAAGAGAAAGAAGAATGCCATGTAAATGTCAAACGGGCATGCTCGGGTTTTTTTTCAGTTTTCAGTTTGGCACAGATTTCGATACCATAACATGTATTCATTCATTTTATCACTTTTTGTCCCGGGTGGGGTTCGAACCCAGGACCCTTGGCGTATAGGGCATACTAATTAATGCGCCATCGGGCCAGTCATTGTTTTAAATATTATAACATGTTCAAAGGCATGACCCTAGTGACCTATCTCACAAGACCACTTATAACTTAAAGTCGTCAATTATTCCCTTAATAAGTGGAACAACCTATCCATCTAGTCCATTGTGAAAGCAACGACCGCACTGTAACATCTGGGAATAACCCACTGTTCAAAGGTTTCTTCAGAACAAAACGGTCAGACGCAAGTCTAATATGCGGGCAACGAAAAGGAATATGACCCGTCTAAGTGTTGCCAGCATAAGTGTACTTACGAAATTACTTTAATTAATTTGAAAATTGCTAGTGTTAATTCGTAACTGAAATAGAATCATAGTACATAAAGAAAAATATAATTTACTTACACGGTGCATTTTCCTATTTGTTTTTATTTAGGTTAATATATATAATATAGTTTTCTTATTAAATGTGCCTGTATATTTTTTTGTTATGAAAATAAATGTTTCATTAATTTGTACTGTGTATTATACTCGTATAATGCTTTGTATAAAACATACCATTAGTGCAGTATTTGGCTACTTTGAAGCTAGTTTGCGGTTTTTCAAACATTTAGAATAACCTTATCCATTGGCTTTAATAATGGGATACAGTCACGATCTGTTGCATTAATATAATTACTTTAAGCCTTTGAGTATATTGCGAGGTGTTTCCTTTCAAATAATCTCACTTTAGTAATTTAAAATGAGAAATTATAAAATATTAAGTTAACATTTAAATGTAGTTTAGGTGCTAACTTTGTATTTATGTTGCTAACTTAGTATTTTTGTGGGTTAGGTCACCCAATACAGCAAATAATAAAAAATTAAAAGGTATAGGTTTTACACGCGCTTCTTTACCCTGTATAAAGCGAGTAAAAAAGAAGGTTAGATTGGTGATCAATTAAATATTACCCATTTAAAAATATGAGTATTAAAATTCAAACAGATTATTGTGTTATAAATATTTTTTGTTTCGGCAACACTGGCTCTTGAGATGTAGGCGCTTGGAGTACCCGGGTGTTTAGGTTTGATTGAACGTATAAGAATGTGGCGGTAGAGGGAGCGGGAGGGCTTGAGGGCGCGAGCGAGAGGGCACATCCCAATTACCTCGTGAGATTGTTGAATAAATTTACATTCAGTTGATTGAAATAATAATGAAATTGCTACGGCATACTCTGTAAGATCGTGCGCGATATTTAAATTAATAATAAAATAATGATTTTGTATATATCGTGCAGTGCGGGCCCGATTCTATGATAATTAGGTACTTTATATGTTTCTTTTGTTTGAATAATGCAAAGGAATTGAATCAACTGTCTGGGTGCGTACATTTCTTTCGAGTTATTGTTTCACTTGATTTGCTTTTTCTTGAGAGTGATTTTAATGTAATATTGCGTGGTTTTAAAGATGGAACTTATTCGTAGAGAAAATTACGATACGTTAACTGGATTAAGAATCGTTAGTAGTGATTTATTAATACTTTTTGCGGGCTAAAATAACATTTGTGTCACGATTTACAACTAGGTAGGTACTAGCAGTACAATTAATTAAAATTAACATAATTCGTTTATTTAATTATGAATGCAACATCTTACTTTTTAATAGGTTTACGAACTTCTTAGTTTTTTTACTGGTGTGTCTTATCTGACTAGTATTCTCAATAAGTTAGTTCGTGCGAATTCTTATCCTATATTTAATACTGTTTCACGCAACGATATTAAATTCGTTGGTTTCACGTGAAAACTACATAACAGATTTAGAAGATATTTTACAGTAATTTACGTAGCTTATTTACGATAGCATAACACACCTCTTTCTATCATTATCTACTCTCAAAACACTTATTTGCCTTCACAAATAAGTTTATTTTGAACGATTTTAAGAAGACAGACGTTTATATCGGTTTGTGTATTTTCTATGTAGAATACAATGATAAAATCATTGGTAGAATATGTATTTCTTAACTAAAAAAATATCTACAATATTATAGGACCATATTATATCATGTGTACTTAGTTGTTTTGTCTTATAAATTGGAAGCCGCACAAGCTATGATTAGTAAAAACAAGGAGAGATATCAACACTTTTCTTTTTTCGTTTGTGAAAGGAAAAACTCGTCAAAAAATATGTTTTAAGTTTTACGTATAAGTGACGGTCGCTTCGTGAGTTCTCAGCCTTAATACTCCATTTCGATGCACACGAGGGGTGCAACAGTACCGGCCCTAGACACGGGTACATCGATACATGTAACAAGCAGAGTGAAGTTCATCTATCAAATTACGCACACCTGTTGCAGTCATTCCACTGACGGACAACAAAACATAGCTAAAAATGGTTTAGCTCGATACTGTATAAACTGACAACAGTTTTATTTTACGCAAGCATCGAACCGCGACTTTGGGAATGCTTATTTTCACTTCCCGTTCGTCCCACTGAATTTGAAGGTGGGACGAACGGGAATAAAAATTTAATATTTTAACTGGTGGGAAGAACGGGAATAATCCTGTACTAATTAGGTTTGAGCTTTTTGGTATGAACACTACCTTTTGAGTTGATTTGCCATGGTGTTTTACAGTACGAATGGGCCGGCTCGTCCGGGGGAGTACCACCCTCTCACATAACATCAGCGTGAAATAATAGTGACTACTATTGTGTTTCGTCTGGTTTGTGAGAGTGCCGGAGGCTCACGTACCCCCATAGGCCAGCAACGCATCAGCGATCCCTCTGGTGATACAGATGTCCATGGGCGGCGGTGATTGTTTACCATCAGGCGACCCGCTGGCTCGTTTGCCACCTCTGACATAAAAAAAAAAACTAATTAAATTATATGTGGTTGGTAGGTTAAAGTACCTTGCCATGATCTTGAAGTCGTAGGTTTCATTCCTAAATATGGCAAAATTTGGTCGTTGATATCACCATTATTGTAACTGTGATTTGATTTTAGGTATGGAGCCTAGCCCTAACATTAATAGGCAGATACTGTATACTTAGACCACAGCCGGCAGACAAGCACGCATTTTAAGTGATGGTAAGTGACCGCTACCATTGAGGAAAATATCACGAGGAATCGTGGCTTATGTCTCCATACATATTGCATTCAATAAATACACCAATCTGTTTCCAGTCTAACATTGAGAACTTTCACTGATATCTATACTAATCTATACTAAATATTTATTATAAAGAGGAAATATTTGAATGTTTGTTTGTATCCCGCTCCAAAATTAAAGAACCGATTTGAATAATTCTTACACTGTTGGGAAGCTACACTATCCCCGGGTGACATAGGGTACTTTTGATCCCGGCAATGTGAATGCAAACGGGGGGATAATTGACAAAAGTTATCATGCGCGTCGCTTTATTTTATAAAATATCACGCACGACCCTTTAAATGTCATCTTCGTAGAATAAGATGAGAGTGACTAGAGATCGGTCGTCTCATAGACGATTGTGAATACCACCCTTATAGTAGCGGAATCATCAAAGCTTTCCCGCGAACGTGCCACTGTTCCAAACTCTAAAAATCAGTGCATTTAGTTATATACGTACCAGTATGCGACCACCTGTGGCTCCAGTCATCCCGCTGACTCGCAACGACTTTTAACTGTCGATATTTTGGCTTTGGGCCGTTTCGTTTCAACCGCGTTGTGGATAGCCACTATTTACGGACTAAATGGATAAATACTGCAAATGGTGAAAACTGATCATGTTTACGTTTCGGAATTATGTAACGGGAATACCGAAGCGATTTCGCCCGTGTGTTGAGTCTAGACGGATGTCTAGACGTAAGCTGCCGAAATATGCTGTATATTATTGTAGCACATAAACCTATCTTTATCTGTTTAAAAGCCTCATTGATATAGGAATCTATGCGATTGGTAAAGGCAATGACGTTCAATATACAACTAGACACCCAATCTCTAAGAAAAATTCCTCATTGCAAAAAACGTCCGAGCGGCGTTGACACAGATGACATTAACACAATCATTCAAATTAACACCTTATCTCGTGGCAGTTAGTGTTTAATGTCAATTGTATACAACTAAACGAAAACTCTGCCCATTAGTCGGGTGGGCAGACTTTTGCTTCGGACAATATTTGAGCGTGATTGGGAGTCTAGTTTTTTAATTGAACGTCATTGGTAAAAGTATGTAAAGTATCAGCCTGTTTAATGTCCCACTGCAGGGCAAAGATTTTAAATCTTTGCTGCAGGGCAAAGGCCTCCATCTTTGAAATCATCGTTACAAAGATGGGTACTGGCTTAATCGGATTGGTGATTACAAACCCGAGCTGTGTCCGAAAAGACCGACACAAAGTAAGCTCGACCCGGTAATTGAACCACTAGACCATCGATCAAATCAAATCAAATCATTTATTTGTCAGACATAGGTATAATTGACATAATATTGTGACATATAAAATAAAATAACGTAACACTGTCTTGCCATTGGTAGGCATACAATATTTTTTACAAATTAATAAATTGTTACATGTTATTTTAATTTACACATGAATCAATATATCAGAGAAGCACAAATTATTATTAGAAATCATGTCTAAATGTACACTATGATATTTATATTAAAATAAAAAATTATAATGTGTTAGAAGTATAATTATATCGAGTTGATTTCAGGAATTTGACGGATTAGGGTTTATGTGCATATTGGGTTTAAGTTAAATTGAAAATCAGTGCATTGTTACTTAAATTGAAAATCAATTGTGATAATTAGTTATCTATACATTGGCTTAAAATTTCATCAACAAAGTCATTTTATATTGATATAACTCAACTTGATAATACTATGTTTTATCCATTTTTGTGTAACCGTGGATAACTAGTTGTAAATATAAATCAATTTTATCCCAATATTTGTTGAAATATTGATAAAATATCTACCTAATACAATTTTGTTTTATGTTATGTGGCGTCGTTAACTTTGACATATCTTTAAGCTTACATTCATCTCAAGGAGTCGGAGATGTAATGAAATTATTATGATAATGCTGTTTAGGGATTTGGCGTTGGTCACTATCATCTATATATTTTTTACTTTTATTGACATACAAGAATAGTCTATTCGATTGAAGAATATTCACTAAGAGTCGCTCTTCATTTTCCTTCTATAGTATCAATCAATCTTTATATTACGGTACTGTACGCATTATTTCTTACTAGGCAAAATGTGTCTCGCGACAAGACTATATGTTAAGAAGATCTGGACCGGGGTGAACTTAACATTGCCTTAGGAAACAAATCAACAAAAAAGTTGTACCCAACCTCAAAAATCTCAATCTTACCAGTAACCGACATTGCACAGAAGTGATTGACCGAAGCCCCTCTCTGGCGTGCGTCCGTTCCGTCTCAAGGTGAATGCCCTGCCGCCCGCCCTACCCGCCCAGAGTTGGCTAGGTCAGGGTTACAGCCGGCGTAGCCTGACCCCCCGACGCGACCGCGCACCTACCTCTAAGAGGACAGCGCCCGCTGGCCGCATCCTATGAGGATACGATTTTTCCGTTTGGATAGTTTGCGATGCCGACCCTTCTTAGCCGAGGTCAAGGATACGGGATATGTGTCACGTCGTCGTTCGGGTGCGGTATGTGCGATGTCTTTGCTTCTGTTTAATTAGGTAGAAACTTTTGACTTACTTTGTTATGTGGAGTACGTGTAACTGGCTCGATATCAATGATATTTTAACCAATATATAATTTATTTTTTTTCGGAGGAGAATGCGTTTATGCTCCATAGCCGCAGGCTAGCTAGACCCGCGGCCGTGTGTGGGACTCGAGACTTAAGCGTCCACTACCCACTAAACTCCCCCGGTTTCCCCTTCACCCCCGATTGGGACGAGCCGGTGCCAGCCTTGTGGCTATTGACCAGCCCATCCCTATACTATCCGGTTCAGATGCTATTAGGATAATACCTTTTGGAATGGAGCGAAAAATGACGTCAACTGCGCTTGTCCGTAGCGTTAGTCGTTACTAACGCTACTTTCGTTCGTTCGTCGTTATTTTGCGTTCAAAATAATATCTGTGTGTGTGTGTCTTGACGTAATTTTTCGCTCAATTCCAAAAGGTATCATCCTAATATCATTTGAATCGGAGAGTAGTAACACACATTAATAAGTTCCACTGATGAGTAGAATAGGTAGAATAAAATGGAATAATAATTAAGATAAAGAGATATATCTATCACTTTACAGAAACTTTAAATGATATTGAGTTTAAATTAATGTACTTTTACTTTGCTTTTGCCCCTTCTAATGTGTCAAACTAATATGTTACCAATAACACTTGGATAAAAATCTACCATCTGTTAGAACTCAGGCAATAATCAACATCGGAATATTTATTATTGTTGCGGGTACGGGGTACGTCAATTCAAATTAAATGCCGGTTACGAAAAGACAATTATTTATTTAAAACCACTAAACTGAGATACACCACTTTAACACAATTACACTTCACACTTTACGTAGACAATTCAAAACAAACACTGGTAAACGCTGTTCACTTCAAACGTCGCAGGATAGTTCGCACTGATCGCTTTCCGAAGAATGAATACTGCTCGCAGCGTCGCTCACTCTCTATTTATACCCGGCGCGGGCCCTCTAGTATTTCGTGGATGATTCGTGAAGCCTCTCGAACTGGCGCGAGGACACGCGTTTGAACAGGACCGTTCTTTTCATGAAAACAATCGCGCGCAGGTAAAGGCGGCAGTGCGCAGGTAAACAAGCAGACGGGCGCGCGCGAGATTGAACCTTATTGCGTAAAGGAGTGAGGTCCGTTTTCGCGTGCAAGCTCCGTTGCCGGGCATCGTCGTAACATTACCCCCCTCTTAGTCATGCTCGTCCCGAGCATTATTTGATCCGTAGTAGCGTGCCAACCGATCAATGTGCACAATCTTAGGTTTGCCCCTTGTTCCTTGCTTGATCCGATAGGTGAGGTCATTCAGCCTTGTGATGATCTTGTAGGGTCCTTCCCATCTTGGCTGGAACTTTGGTGACTTCCCTTTCTTCCGGAGTGGGTTGTGTAACCAAACCAGTGCCCCTTCTTCAAAGCCGGTAGTGTTGGCTTTACGATCGTAGCGAGTCTTCATTCGTTCGCTGGATTTCAGACTACAGTCTCTAACGAAGGCATGAATCTCGTCCAATCGTTTCTGGAGGTCAGCCACATAATCTGTGACAGGTTTCGGAGCTTCGGGTGGTGTACCAGTCAGGGCATCCACTGGAAGTCACATTTCTCTGCCAAAGTTCACCATTGCGGGGGTGGCACTAGTACTATCGTGTACGGCAGATCGATAGGACAGCAGAAAAAGGGGTATGTACTGATCCCAGTCTCGTTGATGTTCATCGACAACTTTAGCCAAGTGATTTTCAAGCGTTTGGTTGAATCTCTCGACCATGCCGTCAGATTGTGGATGTGCTGGGGTAGTACGAGTCTTGTGCATACCAAGTAGTTGACAAACCTCTTGGAATAGTGCGGACTCGAAGTTTCTTCCTTGGTCTGAATGTATCTCGAGGGGTACACCAAATCGGCAGATCACTTCCTGGACTAACTTCTTCGCAACCGTCTTAGCTTCTTGATTAGGCGTCGCGAAAACTTCAGGCCATTTACTGAAATAATCTTGAACCACAATGATGTATTTATTTCCTTCCTCAGATTCTGGAAAAGGTCCAGCAACATCGACTGCGATTCTTTCCCACGGGGCGCCGACATTGTACAGCTTGAGTTTTCCTCTATTCCTGGTTTGTGGGCCCTTAACTGATGCACACGTCGTACATTTCCTGCACCAGTCTTCAACGTCCTCTCGACAGTGTATCCAGTAGAACCGTTGTCTCAGCTTCTCTAGGGTTTTCTTCACACCTAAATGTCCTCCAGATACCCCATCGTGTATATACCTCAGTAAGGGCGCCACTTGTTTTCGGGGCACAACTAGCTGTAGATTGCTTTGGTCCCCTTTTGGCGTCTCCCATTTTCTAAACAGAACTCCGTCTTTAATTACTAGACTGTCCCACTGTGCCCAGTAGCTTTTTGTAGTGGGACTAAATGACGATACATCACTCCAAGAAGGCCTTTGGTCTTTTTCTTTCCATTCAAAGATTTTCTTCAGGTCGATGTCCTCCTTTTGAGCTTTCCCAATAGCGTCCTCACTCCATTCATGGTCAAGGCCCTGGGTGGTTATAATCCGGACTTTCTCTTTGGTTTCTGTCTTAGAGCAGTGGCTACAGAACTCAGGGCAAGGTCTTCTTGAAAGGGCGTCCGCATTCAAATGCGTTCTGCCGCTTCGATGTTCCACCACGAAGTTGTACTCCTGTAGTTGCTCTAACCATCGTGCAACTTGTCCTTCTGGGTTCTTGAACTGCAAAAGCCATTTTAATGCTGCATGATCCGTCCGTAAGGTGAACTGTCTGCCGATGAGGTACTTGCTAAAATGTTGAAGAGTTTTCACTACTGCCAACAGTTCCTTACGAGTCACGCAGTAGTTCCTCTCTGGCTTTGAAAGCGACTTGCTGAAATAGGCGATAACGACTTCACGGTCACCTTGCTCTTGTGATAAAACTCCACCAATTCCAGTATTGCTTGCATCGGTGTCCACGATGAATCTTCCTTCTCTGTTCGGGTATCCAAGTATGGGAGTGGTGCAAAGGTGTCCCTTCAGTTTATTGAAACCTTGTTCACATTCCAAGTCCCAGGCAAATACTCGTTTGTCTTCCGTAAGTCGATGAAGTGGCTTGGCGATGTCGGAGAAGTTCTTGACAAAGCGCCGGTAATATGCGCACAAGCCCAAAAAGGATCTTACATCCGTCTTGTTTGTTGGTGTAGGCCATTCTTGGACAGCTTTGATCTTCTCTGGATCGGTCCTCACACCCTTCGCCGAGATGATGTGTCCTAAATAGGCCACTTCTTCCTTAAAGAAAGCGCACTTCTTGGGACTGAGCTTTAAATTTGCTTCTCGAATCCTGGTAAACACCTTCCCCAGATTCCTTAGGTGTTCTGCGAAATTTCGTCCCATGACGATGATGTCATCCAGGTAAACAAGACATGCGTCTCCCAGCAGTCCAACCAAAACCCTCTCCATTAGCCGCTCAAAGGTCGCCGGAGCATTACAAAGTCCAAAGGGCATAACGTTGAACTGCCACAGCCCATTTCCAGTTCCAGTGGTAAATGCCGTCTTTTCTTTGTCTTCTGGATGGATGTCCACTTGCCAGTAACCACTTTTTAGATCAACTGTTGAGAACCACTTCATACCGCTCAGCATATCCAATGTGTCGTCAATCCGTGGCAAAGGGTAACTGTCCTTCTTCGTTACATTATTTAACATCCTGTAGTCAACGCAAAATCTGGTGCTGCCATCCTTTTTCTTAACTAGGACTACAGGCGATGACCACGGGCTCGTCGAAGGTTCTATGATGCGGTTCTTGTGCATCTCGGCAATCATCTCTGCTACTTCCTTTTCCTTGGCAAACGGAAGGCGCCTAGGAGTCTGCTTGATTGGTTGCGTTTCTCCCGTGTGTATGCGGTGTTTAACAAGGCCTGTTCTTCCTAAATCATGGTCACCCTTTGCAAAGATGTCACTGTAATCGTGTAACAACCTCTTAGCCTGTTGAAGTTCCTGTGCAGATAACTTATCCTTACAATCTTCTAAAAGCTGCATGACGTCATCTCGTTGACAGGATTCTGGCTCCCGAGTTTTTTTCAACTTTCTTATAGAATAACCCGTTTCACACCGACCGATCACACAGTTTCTTCGTAACTGTACCTCATTTCCACTAAGATTTATTATCCGCACTTTCGCTCCTTCTCTGGTCATCGCCAACGTTCTTGCCGTGATCCAACTTGGATGATCGCCACAGTTTTCTATTACTACACTACGTCCTTTACACACATTAGGAGGGAATCTAACTTGTACTAAAGTTTCAGACCTCGGCGGTAATGTTGTATTTTTCAGGCAGTAGACTGCACACGATGATCCTCCCTCCAGGAATACTTCTTGCTCCGGAAAACTTAGTACTCCCTTAGAGACGTCTACTACACATTTCTGGTCTCTCAAAAAGTCCAATCCGATGATGCATTCGTCCGTGATATTTGCTATTAGCACCTTGTAGTCGAAGGTCTGGTCTCCAATTGTTATCTTCACCACTGTCTCACCGAGAACAGTTACTGGCTGGCCTGTTGCTGTTTGCAGCTGGATGGGTAGAGGTCTGCGTGTCCACATGACAGTTCTCTTCAGTAACTCCGGGCGCACTATGGTTCTTGAAGCACCGGTGTCTATTGTAAAGATACATGTTTTGCTGTTCAGCTGGCCCTCCACTGAAAGGTTGTTTCCATTTCCCATCTGTGATACAGTGATAGTAGGGGCTTGATGTTGACCAGCCAGCGCCTGCCCCACGGCCCTGGCTCCATTTAGTTTAACGACAGCTCTTCAGCGTCCACTTGGGTTGAGGACGCTACTGTCGTTCTGTGTGGCAATCTTCTTTTGGGGCAACTAATCCGGATGTGGCCCCTCTCTCCGCAGCCATAACACATTGGACCCAATGATGGTTTTTCCCTTACCACCATTTCCCGTAGTCTATGCGTCCTAGGGTCCTGGCGTACAGCTTCTACCTCCAAGGCATGGGCCAAAGCTTCTTGTAAGGTCTTATGATGTCCCAGCCTAACTGCTGCTCTGATCTCCGAGTCCTTGATTCCATCGATGAACGCTTGCAGGATGGTTGCTTCTACCAACGTTGGGCATGAGACATAGGCACGACGAACTAGTCTTTCAATTTCTGTGGCCCATTGTTGCAGACTTTCACTGGATTTCTGCATGCGGTCACGAAGCTGTGCTCTGTACGC
The DNA here is from genome assembly GCA_949319885.1 of Mecyna flavalis. Taxonomy (NCBI): domain Eukaryota; kingdom Metazoa; phylum Arthropoda; class Insecta; order Lepidoptera; family Crambidae; genus Mecyna; species Mecyna flavalis. Next base: position 2,975,487 of record OX439425.1, read on the forward strand.
GTGTTCAAAATGCTTGTTGCTGTACCTGCTCTCTAGTGCCTTATGGAGAGCATCCAAGGTTCTACTTTCCGGAGGCAGGTTTTCTAACGTAAGCAGGGCATCACCACGTAGAGCTAGAGTAAGCGCCATCATCGATTCTTCGTCGCTCCAGCCCTTTCCTTTGGCCACCGTCTCGAACTGGTACCAAAATGCTGCCCATGATGTTGTTCCGTCAAAGTGGGGTACTTCAATCCTAGGAGACCCAATATGTGCTGGAAGTACGGCACCGCTTTGCGATTCAACCTTCAGAATTTTATTGTGCAGTCGCTGCAACGTCACATCGTGTTTCTCTAGCGTTGCATCAACCTGGGTCAATCGCTCTTCGTGTTGGGTTTGCTGTGTCTTCACCTGAAGTACGTCCTCCTTGATGTGCCCTACCTCGTCCGATACAGCAACAATTTGCTTTTCCATCGCCGCCTGCTTTTTCTCAATAGCCCCCAACAGAGTCTTCGCTAACTCATCCTGACCACGGGCCTGGTCCTCTCGTAGTTGAGCTAGCTGCGCCTCTTGACGGCGAGTTAGTTCTTCTTGTCGACGAGCTTGTTCTTCCTGTCCACGGGCCTGGTCCTCTCGTAACTGAGCTAGCTGCGCCTCTTGACGGCGAGCTTGCTCTTTTATCAAAATTACCAGGGTGTTAAAGTCCAAAGCCGGTGGTTGTGCTGCTACTGAACCCGTTGACGAAGTACTTGCGGCTTCATCTCCTTGCGAAGACGCAGTTTGGCTCCTCGTCACACGTCCCTCGCTGTCTTCTCGTGGCATCTTGAATTCCGCTTCTGACACCAATGTTGCGGGTACGGGGTACGTCAATTCAAATTAAATGCCGGTTACGAAAAGACAATTATTTATTTAAAACCACTAAACTGAGATACACCACTTTAACACAATTACACTTCACACTTTACGTAGACAATTCAAAACAAACACTGGTAAACGCTGTTCACTTCAAACGTCGCAGGATAGTTCGCACTGATCGCTTTCCGAAGAATGAATACTGCTCGCAGCGTCGCTCACTCTCTATTTATACCCGGCGCGGGCCCTCTAGTATTTCGTGGATGATTCGTGAAGCCTCTCGAACTGGCGCGAGGACACGCGTTTGAACAGGACCGTTCTTTTCATGAAAACAATCGCGCGCAGGTAAAGGCGGCAGTGCGCAGGTAAACAAGCAGACGGGCGCGCGCGAGATTGAACCTTATTGCGTAAAGGAGTGAGGTCCGTTTTCGCGTGCAAGCTCCGTTGCCGGGCATCGTCGTAACATTATCTTACCGATTGATTAATTACGTCTTCGTATTTTTTAAGGAATCTGCAATGACGTTCAATATACAACTAGACTCCCATTCACGCTCAAATATTGTCCGAAGCAAAAGTCTGCCTACGCGCCACGCAACTATTGGGTAGAGTTTCCGTTTAGTTGTATACAATTGACATTAAACACTAACTGCCACGAGATAAGGTGTTAATTTGAACGAATGTGTTAATGTCATCTGTGTCAACGCGCCGCTCGGTCGTTTTTTGAGGATTTTTTCTTAGAGATTGGGTGTCTGGTTGTATATTGAACGTCATTGGGAATCTGTAAACTTGTGTAATTAAATAATTAAGTGTGAACATTGCAAAGCATTTTTACTCATATATTATTTTTCCTGAAAGAAGGACAAAGGTTACCGAGGCTATTTATTTGTTTGATAAGGACACGGTATGATAACAAACAGACGAAAAAAAAAATACGACTACTCGACCCGTCTAAAAATGCTGACATTTCGTCGGCAAGTATGATAAATAAGTCTTTTTTAAATGCCAACACGGTTTTACATTGTAACGGGCAAATTGCATGCAATTACATTGTTGTATCATAAGGCAGCGCGGGGTGAACGGTAATCAATTTATTCGTATTAATACTTTACGTAAAAGGAACTGTTAACAACACACAAGAAATACTCGTTTGAGGGGGTATCACACTGAGATTCCAGACAAACATTAGACTCCCTAGCCCGCACAATTCTGTATACAATAATATTTTATTTTATTTTTGTATAAAAATACATATTTAAAAAAAGAAAGAGAGAATTACTCCTGTGTTTCTTGCTGGGATCTTCTCAGAAGTAAAAGAAACAAATTGTTAAACCAGCTTACGAATCATATTTAACGCATTAATGATAAATCATAAATGCGTAAAATCAACGTAAAATCACCCGAGGACCTGGGTTGAAATTAAAGTATTCATCTCAAGATTTTTATTTCTCTTATCGACTTTTATAGTAGAAGCTTTATATATAAGATTTTTGGTCAAAGCATCAACAATAGTCAAAGACATTTTAAAAGAGAGGTAGTAAGAAGTAATTTCTTAAAAGACCTCACTAAAAGTGTTGCTCTCCCCGGCTATACAGCATGTTTGGTAACCCGAGGGACATATTTAAGGAGAGTGTTCAGAATCCGATTTAGAGTCCAATTCGCTATAAAAAATATATCCTTAATTTTTTTCATAATTATCCTAATAATTTATGTATGCATGAACTACCTAAAAATCCCATGTGCTGAGTGGCCGGTTACGCCCAAAACTCAAATTGTACGCGAGTACAATTTGAGTCGTACTTGAATGAGTGCAGGAAATAGGTACTGAAGGGAAGAGTGCCCGCACGTTACGCGGATTTTCAGGTTTCGACTAAAGTTATTGACAGATATTTACCAGAGTTTTATCGATTTGTACTTATTTTGTTATATGGAAGCATGAACTATTTGGGGTTTAAATATGTCCCTCGCATTTCCTGTCATACTGTATATTCTAGTAACCAGAAACCATTCAATGCAAAATGTCCTCACGTCAAGCCCAATTTGGCTTAAGGGAACCCTTGGCGTACATTACAGGATTACTACCAAATGCGTTAAATGCGCACTAAGTGGGTCAGGTCGGTTGTTGATTTAATCCTTAATTCATTTGATTGGTCAAATGCTTTGAGGTACGATTGAATCGCGGTTGAGTGTGCCTTTACAATTTGATGCGTCAATTGATTGACATATCGGTTTGTTCCAATATAAACAGAAACATATTAGTGTAAGGTTATTATGGTTTCACCAGGTAAATGAGGTTTTAAATTGAACCTTATTCCGTACACGAAAAGAAGTATCCAAAGAAGGCTACTGAATATAATAAAAAATCTAAAAGTATTAATGCCTTTTGGTTATGTTTATTTCTAGTCTTGAACCCGATGTTAGATTTCGATTTACAATAATCGTGATAACAATATTATATTCATCACAATAATGTTAGTTCTTAATGAGATTCGAATCTACGACTAATGGTGCATAGAGCAAGGAACATTGAAGACTATAGTTATTAAATACAGCTGATAATAAAATAAAATAGAAAAGAACCTCAGTGAGACTTGCCTTTTCATAACATTCTGCATCTTTAGAATTAAATTTATTTCAATTGGTATACAAGGTGTATATTTAAACATTTAATTTCCTTTAAACTTATTCCACTCATAATTGTAAAGAAATTTCTTAAAAACTTGATGTGAGAATAAAAATGAAGTTCTTCGTAACACTGTCAGCCGTTATTCTTGTGCAATTAATTGCATAAACAATGACCAATTATGCGTGGTACTAAGGCACATGCTATATTTTATATGAGGAAGTATCAGTCGAATTATTTATCTATACTAATATTATAAAGAGGAAAGATTAGTTTGTTTGTTTGTATTGATTCGGCTCCGAAACTACTGAACCGATTTGAATCAATATTTCACTGTTGGAAAGCTACACTATCCCGGGGTGACAAAGAGTGATTTTGATCCCGGAAATGTGGGGGGAGGGGGGATATTTTGAAAAAGAAATTATGCGCGGGTGAAACCGCGGGCGGGAGGCTGGTAAAAAAATAAAAAAAGGTTGGTTGATTATGAGTCATTTGTCTGATGAGGTTACACCACATAGAAGACCCTAGCGAAATAGCAATTTCTAACGGTTGTATTATGTTTCTGACGGTGAATAAATGTCTCTATAGCTACAGTCTGTTTCAAACACGATGATATGGGTGACACCTCATCTTTGACAATTAAAGAGACGTGACCTCATGTGTCAACCTGCATAACCAATCGATTATCGATTATATCTTAGTGCTTATGACAATCGATTCAAAGTATAGATTTATAATGTATGATAAATTTTATATTTTTTTACTTTGATATTAGCTAGTGTAGAGGTTAATATCAGATAACACAGTTATAAAGAGAAATATTTATTGTACATAAATAATAACTGGAAAATATTTGTAAGAGTGTAAAGACAATAAAACAAATATTTTCCAGTTATTATTTATGTACAAACGCCTCAATGGTCTAGTGGTTTAGGTACCGGGCCGAGATCTCGGGGTCCTGGGTTCAATTCCCGGGTCGAGCTAACTTTGTGTCGGTTTTTTCGGACACAGCTCGGGTTGGTGATCACCAATCCGCATTTGGCAAGCGTGGTGATTAAGCCAATACCCATCATTGTAGCGATAACTTGATTTCAAGGATGGAGGCCTTTGCCCTGCATTGGGATATTAATAGGCTGATTTTTTTTTTTCTAATTTATGTACAATAAATATTTCTCTTTAAAACTGTGTTATCTGATATTTACCCCTACAAAGGTTATGGGCCCAGGACCAGCGAAAATAAAGAGTGAGTAGGTACATGTAACTAAGAAAGGAGTCACCGAAAATTATTTGAAAAAGGGTACGACCGAATCATGTCTGCGAATGTATGTAAAGGTGGGTCTATGCTTACGAGCCGAGCACGAGCCGCGCACGAGCGGAGCACGAGCCGATCCAAAATTCGTGTACCGTGGACCGATTTCGAGCCTCGAACGAGCGCGCTTCGAGCATTCGGCTCGTGTTTGACTGTGCTCCGCGATTGTCGGGTTTTTGACGAACACAAAGAGATTTGCATCGCGCTCGCAGTGCAGGCTCATTGTGTGTCCACACTTGTCACGCGAGCAGAGCGGCTCGGCTCGTGCTCCGCTCGTGCGCGGCTCGTGCTCGGCTCGTAAGCATAGACCCACCTTAAGTATTGAATTATTAACAAAAGATAACTATGACAGTTGGAAGGTACAGATAGAGGCATTACTTGTACGAAGCGACTACTGGGAGTATTTAAGTGGAGAAAGGCCAAGACCAAAATATGATGCCGATACGCACATAGCAGCCTGGAAGGCAGCGGACAGGAAAGCTAAATCTGAATTAATATTAACCGTACAGTTAGTTTCCCCAGACCCAGAAAATTAAAATACAATTATTTATTTTCTTACAAAAACGTGAATATTACAAAAACTACTAAACCGATGGTCAACAAACTTAAAAATTCTATTAACTATTCCTACATTTTCGTCTAAATCAGATCACCCGTTCGAGAATTTTCGCGGAACAAACATACATACCTTTATATGTACATACAAAAATGATTTGTACCCCTCGCTCGCTTCGCTCACTCGGTCAATAAATAGTAACGTGTTAGTTTTGTACATTGTGAACATCGATTTTAAATTGACGGTATTATTTTACATAATACAATATTTTTTTACGAATATTCCACTATTCTTTCCCTTAAATTATAGTTTCGATTATTCACGATTTTTATCGATTAATAATAAAACCTAAGTCACATCTCTGGTTTAAAAGACCATAGAACGTAACCTAGTACGTCTCATATAATTTTTATATTTTATAGAAAAATGTACATAAAACTTCTCTAAACCGAAAAAAAACACCATGACTCTTATTAAATCGTTATTAATGTACAGTATTTAGTGTTGATCTATTTCTTTATTATTCAAATTTGTATTTATATCGAAGTCAACATTTTCCTAAACGCAAACATTTACGTTCTATGGATGTGTCAGGCATATCATCGTGTTTGAAACAGACTGTAAATGTGGAGGCCATGGTGTTAGAAGCGAAAGTTGGGGTACCCGGGGACGGGCTGCTCAGTAGCCACAACGCTGGCGTCGGCTTGTCCCAATCAGGTCTAGCTAGCCGGCGGTTATGGTGCATAAACGTATTATCCTCCGAAAAAAAAGGTGTTAGAACCAAAAAGTTACTTGGAACAGCATTTTTAACAAAAAGAATATATACCTTTTTATTTGAAGCATGTCAAAATATAGAACAAATTGAAAATTATAACAGAGAGAGTGGACTGACGGAACTTATTAAACATTTTGTCTGCAGCATAATTATGTTAAGGCATGCGGAACCAAGACGCTTAGAGGAACTAAAAATCAATAGAGATTTATAATATTAAGTATGGATGAGCAGAGAAAGAGATTGTCGTTTTATATAATAGATTTAATGAGACGGCAATATCTTTGCATGTTACGCATTACATTTTAGACCAAATAGCTCATCTGATGGTGACCGACCACCCACACTCCTCGCTCATTTGCGAATGGTAGAGGAAGCGACCTAAGTGCCAGGATACGTGTCCGCTGCTGACCGGCTCAATTGTCGGATGTTTGATAAAATATGCTCTTGAGACGTAACGTGTTAAGCGCCATTGCGCACGCGACGATTGCAATAAAAATAAAATATATTTTATAGCATTTGATTTTATCTATACTAATATTATAAAGAGGAAAGATTTGTTGGTTTGTTTGTTTGTATTGAATAGGCTTCGAAACTACTGAACTGATTTGAATAGTTTTTTCACTGTTGGAAAGCTACATACTCTATCCCCGGTGAACATAGGGTACTTTTGATCCCGAAAATGTGGGGGAAGGAGAAGATATTTGAAAAAAGAAATTACGCGCGGGTAAAACCGCGGGCGGGAGGCTAGTATATAAACCCGCTACCACATCAATCATCAATTAAAATATTTATCAAGTGATAGAGTAAAGACAGTATGCGCCTATTATATGTCTCACGTCATGGCAAAGGCTTTGATCACAACGATGACGGGTACTGGCTTAAACACCAAATGCGGATTGGTGATTACACACCCGAACGGTGTTCAAACAATCTCGGGAATTTAACGGAATCCATCAAGGAGGTCAGAATTTTTTGAGGATGAAATTCCCTACAAAAGTATATTCTTTTATGAGATAGTTTTTTTTTAAATGAATAAATCAGGTTGACCCCACTCCACCTGATGGTAAGCGGATGTAAGGTCAAAATATAAGAAACTAAAGAATATGTAGATAGATAAGATACGAGAAAAAACACCTTTTCTTGCAATCAAAAATACTAGAGACGTTGCCAGTCTTAGTGTTCTCTATCGCCGCTATAATGGGGAATGCTCTGAAGAGTTATTCCAACTCATCCCGTCCTCTCCTTTCCACTCCCGAACAACACGCGCCGCATTGCATTGCCATCCGCATACCATTCAGACTCTGATGACCCGTACCAAGAGGTATAGTTCCTCTTTTTTACCCCGTGCCATTAAGTCACGGAATGCCCTTCCGGCTCACGTGTTTCCTCCCCCTTACAATCAATATCCTGGGCTTTTTAGGCGGGGCGTGAAGCGGCATCTCAGCAGGCCTTCAGGGTGTCTATTGAGCCAGTCAACCTTATATTCGGACCTTACATCCGCTTACCATTAGGTGGAGTGAGGTCATCCTGATTGCTTTCATATAAAAAAAAACTTTCGTCAATATTTGTTGATCGAAATTGCAATTGCGATTGCTAGACGTAGTTTATTCCATATCCCCGATCAATTCCGTGGAAAAGGCGCCAATCATTTTCCCAGGAAATAGGCAGGATATTTTTGACGGGCCTTCCGTTTGAAGCAGACCATAACGCGCGATACACCAGTGGACTTGCGTCAACATACCTAAAGGTCAACAGGAGCTATGTAAATTTGCGAGGCCAAAAGCTGAGTTCCGTCGGTGTAGCTCGGATTGCAGAACGAAGGTAAATTCGAAGCTAGTTTATGAGTTAAAATCACTTGATTCGGTATACCGATTTGATGTTCGAAAATCGACAGGCCTACGGTTACGGTATACCTACGGTTCGCGCAAACTTTAGCAATACGCATTGCTGCTTTGTTGTCGATAATGTAGAAAGGTGTATTTTATCTTAATTTCTATAGCATCTTTGAATTTACTCGTAATTTGAAATTCGTAGATTTCATTGGAATAAACATAACTTTTGATTGGAAATATTTCGGCAGCATTTTTCATAAAACCTTGCTAGCACAAGAATAGGCCAAAAGTAAAATCTCTCTACTTATTTGGCTCCCTAAAAGTACATAGTTTTTTTACATAATAAAAAACTTTATCTACTTACTCATTGAATAAAGAGCATTTAAATGTTTGTATGGAGGCTGGATACCTACAGAAATACTTTTTTATTTGACCAGTACCAAATAGTATAGACTGAATAATTCACTATTACTCAACACTAACCATCCCGATTACAAGACCTAGTCACCAATTAAACAGTTAATCCTGCGTGTACAAACGTCGCAAGCGCCGCCGCGGAGTCGGTAAATGAAGCCACTGAACTCCGGGTGTCCGCGCGCGGACAGCGCGGTCCGCGATTCGCGGGTTCCGTGCGGAAACGGGGATATCCAACGCGCGCCTTACCGAAAGTTTCCTTGCCAGACCGCTACCGGCTACCGAAAAGTATAGTTAGAATATAAGTCAAGGAATGGCTGTGCTTATAACTCATCAAACCTTAGGCGGATGAAGTCAATCGGAATACTCTAATTTTTTCTTATCAAAAAACTTTTGGTGCTTATTTAAGTGACACAAGAAATCACTCTCTTGAGGTTCGTAAAAAACACAATTCTGAATTTTTTAGCACCAAAAACATGTCTGTACACACAAGCGAACGCAACTCATACCGTTACATTAATAGATTATTTGCCGCCTAGTCAATAACTTGGGTAATCCTGTACAATCGTCGCTAGCGCCGCGGAGTCGGCAAAGGAAGCCACTTAACTCCGGGTGGACAGCGCGGTCCGCGATACGGGCGGGTTCCGTGCGGAAGCGGGGATATCCGACGCGCGCCTTACCGAACGTTTCCTTGCCAGACCGCTAGGGCTACCGTAAGAGATTGGGTTTATTTCTTGAATCAAATTTTTTGGTTTTTATGTAATTTTACTACTTCAAACTAGTAAAAAAATCAATTCGATATTTTGTTAAAGTTTGTTTCTATCATCGTTTACTTTAATGCAATAGGTGTAAAACAATGATTTCTTCAAAACTTTAGCATTGGTGACATAGTTTTGAAGAAAACATAAACTCTTCGAGGTGTTCTTTAATATAAAATAATTGCATCCTTATATAAATATCTTTTCAAGTTATAAATAACCCATAATCATTTTTTAAGACACAGCCTCTTGCGTGTCAAATTCATACTTCAAAAATTAAGATTTTGAACAGATTAGTATCAATGAATACGAGTAAGTATCTAAATATGAACCGTATTATGTTATGATCCGCAGATCCTATTTCATTTAAGTAAAATTAGTTTCTATTTTTGAATAGAAACTAATTTTACTTAAATGAAATAGGATCCATCTTATAGTAAACACTGAATAAAGTAAACAAATATCCGAAAAAAAGGATTTATCTTCTAAGCACTTGTGTCAACCCTGTTGCGACATTAGCCCCTGAAATATTGTGGCAAATTGGTCCATTTAAATTATAATGTAAGGAATTGTGTTTCCGCATTGCTTTAAGTAGCTGTATACATTTAGCATTTCAATTGCGGAATTGTCTGTGTGTCCCTAAACTTATGTAGTTAGTGCATAACGACTTTAATGTTGGACAGTTGCTCGTCATAATGATAAAATTCTGTGCGGATTGAGGTGGAAAATACTTCAAGCAAAATATTGTTTGGTATATTGCGTTGTATGACATTATATGTTGAGGTATACCGCTCAGGTATACCGTAAGCATTTGGTTAAATCCGACCTACTTTTTGAGTTAGTAAAAGTATTTATTTCTTGACATTTTTGCTTTTTATCCGACAAGGCAAGGGTCCGTCCATGATCGCAACCCGTATCGTCAAAACAAAAGCTTTTAATAAAATAATTTAAATTGATCCGTCTCTCTTTCCAAGTGTAACTTTCAAGCACTTCGAAAATTTAAGGCAAATTTTGAGAGAACTATCATTGGTTTCATTTTGTGTCTCCTGAATTAAACGTATGTTATTATTATTATTGGCACTAGACAAAGCATAATCTAGGCTACTTTTTTTTAAACCCCCTACGCCAAAAAAGCATTGTCTTTATTGACATTCAATTTTACGTGTATACGGCTAGTTACTTATAGAGACCGTCAATTTAATGTTAATAAAGAAATTATACCTTTTTATTTCTACATTTTATTATTTTCTATCTAAGAAAACATTTTCCCTTTATAAGAGCAAACTTTCCACGATGGGTGTTTATTAACGCCGTCACGCCTAGTACATAGGTCGCCAGTCTAGTTTTTGCAATGATGCCGCACTCCTTTTTCCTACCGCGACAGAAAGAGACAGACGGACCAGATCCGTTGTGCACCTGATAGCTAACTAAAAATGTATTTAGTTTATCATTTCATTAAGTAAGCCATCAGACCGCGAATATTGTGCTGTTTATGTACTTTATTTAGTTTTTAAGTGAAACGTTTTCCTCTTCACACAACTTTTTATCGAGGCGATATCAGTAATATTTCTATCTCAGTCGCACAAAATAGTAACGGTCCGATATCTGCGACGAACTGTTATTAGTATAAAGGCCAATTTTCTCACTTATAGTCAAGTCATTTTAATAGGCTACATTTGACAGTTTATATATTATAAGTAAAGAAAAATATACCTTACGCAAAAGGAATAAAACAGACGAAAACAACATCAGTGATAAGCACTGCACAACACAGCAATACAATTATTTATTTGGAAAATAAGACTCTACTCCTGATGTACATAAGTAGAAATTTTCTTGGCATAAATTAACTGTCAAATGTGGCCTTTTAAAATGACTCGACTATAGATGCTGTTTCTTTTTTCTATTTTCTTTTTTGTCTATTCTACAGAAGACAACATCATTAGGTTCTCATTCTGACAGATGAATGGTCAGTCTTATCTGTGGTTGGCGTTTCTGGTGGGACTTTTTCAAAGTCACCTGACAGCATAGAAATATTATGTACTGATAGCTCAATGCCTGACAGGTAAAATTAGCCGCTGTAATAACGTTGGTTATGTTTTTGCAACATTCATGTTAGAGGTATCGAAATATACTAAATATATATCTAACGCCAACCGACCAGCAACTATACATTTATTACTCGTATATATTATGAACACACCATTATTTTACAAATCGGAAGCTCTTTACCATAAGAAAAGGAAAAATAATAGCGCAACGTAAGTTTCCTAGCATGAGGAACAGTTTTTAGATAGTCAGGTCCATTCGAACCAATTTATTTCTAGCCAGAAGGCTCTATACCAATTTTTACGTTGCAAAGTTAAAAAAGTAAGACTTGCATGTAGGCGTACCCCTCTTTTACCCCCTTAGGGTTGGAATACCCAAAAATAGCTCCTTAACTCATGCCCGCGTTAAAAATGGAGCATATTGTCATTCTTTTCGGATATGGCTTTACAAATTTCGGACGCGTTATACCAGAATAAATGCTATGGCCAGTAACGCCGTTGTCAAATTAGTGTTTTTTTATACTAAGTCAGTTAGCAGACAGACACGCAGCAACCTGATGGTAAGCGGCCACTGCGGCCTATTCCATTGAGGGAAACTTCACCAGGAAGCGTCGCTCAATGTGCTGCCAGACTGTAGGCTCATCTGATCTTCGAGCCTTAGGGCCGGTATTTCAATATTACCTTATCTTATTGCTTAAGTTAAGTATAACATTTAAGATAAGTATTACTTTTGACAGGTAAAAATGTATTACTTTAGGTGCCGCTTAACTTTAATCCTATAATGAAATACACTTAAGTCATACTTATTATCAATCCCGGATTAAGATCAAGATAAGTATATATTGAAATACCGGCCCTTAGATTTTAAGTGTCACTTGTCGAAGGTTGTTGACTTGCCCTCCAAGTATAGCGCGCATTTGGCCGCTTCAACAAGGTTAGCTCATTGCAAGACAACCAATAGATAGTAATAGGCATTTTCGTAGAAGAACGATATCCTTGGACATTTTTTACATAGAGCCATAAGCTTTCATTTTGCAAACCATACCACTTTTTTTTACAAAATACAAAATAAGATGAAATGGGGTGGTTAACTGTTTAAAAGTATGATAATTTTAATTTCCAGTTAGCTTATAACAATTATAACATGACACAGTGTTTTTGACCGCGTCTGAGCATTTTAATAAGCAAATTCTAATATTTAGATAACTACCAAGGCTCTAGTACAATGGAAAACCGACAGTGCATTCACACACTGCGTCCGTCGGCAATCGTCACTTGTCAACAGTGTTGACTTACTACCACGTAGCGCACGCATAGCTCCGACAAGGTTAGCGATCTAATATAGTAGTAAATCAACTGTCTCTCCCAACACTAGAAGATGACTTCCATAGTGCATCACTAACCCGACCCGAACTCAGTCGTCACTTAAGTGTTGACTTGCTTCCAAGTATCGCGCGCATTTCGCCGCTCAAACAAGGTTAGTTCGCAAGACGCCCAATCCAATAGCCATTTTTTTCAATGTTCTGTTCAGATTTTTCACACAGAGCTAAACCTAAACTTAGCAAAACTTGTGGTTTTCTTGTGTTTTTAAAACATTACAAATCGAGTCATGTCTCATAGTGAATGAATAGAACACCACTTCGATCTTCGACTTTGCATTCACACACTGGGCCGGCAATCTTTACTTGTCGAACTAATTGTTGACTTGCTACCAAGTATCGCGCATATTTCGCCACCCTGGCATGGTTAGCTAGTAATCCCAACACTAAAAGATGTCTTCGATAGACACACAACGTGACCGCCAGAAATCAGCAGTTAGGGATTTGACTTGCCACCAAGTATTGCACGCATTATCCCCCCCGACAAGGTTAGCTTCCTGATTCCACAACACCCGTGGGACCATTTGCCCTCCAATCGCCCTTTTTATGGAATACATTCATTGCCGATAAATGTGAACGTCTTATTTGCGTCTCTAAGTACACCAGTAAAGAGCGGAAAGTTAAATGTACATTTTATTTTTTTGTGGAGATCTGGTAAATATTAAATAGGAATAAGCTTCTGCCTGCAACTTAGTATATAATACTCCGATTTAATTTTTAACTCCTCTAGCCCCGGATTACTAGACACAATAGAAAATCTATTGTTATGCGGCACCCGAGTGCCGGTTCGGCGTTGAGTGGTTAACCGGGATCAAACAATCAATCAATCATAATCTTTGTTGTTGGCCTATTCGTTTCAACGGTTTGGTCTTGAAACGAATAGGCCAACAACAAAGATTATGAATATTATGATTGATTAGTCTATTTTTAGTTAACGGTTAATATTACATATATGTACGATCGAGGTCTCCCGCGCGTGATCACTTTTGGAAAAATATACCGTGCACGCGCATCGTGACTTCTTAGGAGCGGCGCTAGTAAACGTGAAAATACTGCACAGGATTTTAGCCTTAAGGGTGATCACGCGCGGGTGTCCTCGATAGTACATATATTCAGCCAAGTAAATAGGTCAGCATTTTGCACATAAAAAAATACAATGACTTTTACAACGCATACAGACTGTTCCACATAAGTTGTCCTTTAGCCGCTATATTGGCAGCATTGCCTACGCTTTGTAAATCTGTCAAAAAACAGATTGAATGTATTGAAAAACAATACTACCAATATAGCGGCTAAAGGACTTCTTATGTGGAACAGACTGTAGATCAAAACTGATTTATTTTAAGTAGCAGAAATCCCCAACTTTACATAAAACCAGTCAAGAAGCTAAGAAATTAATAAAGATAATTTACAATAGCAAATAATCAGGTACGTGGGGAGCGCGGCGTCTCCACAAAATCGGAAAGTGTAAACTCGAGCTCGCGCCGAATTCTGACGCCTTCCGTCATTCGTCCACCAAAAACCACTTGGCAGCCCCGCGTCAAGCACTAAGGGGGGAAAGGACCGGGTGTGGGCCACCCCGCGCCCCCATCTCACCCCCGACACCGTTCGAAAAAAGGCGATGCACTTTGAATTGTTCTTTTTGTGTCCAGAATCGATCGTTCCGGTAAAGGAGTGAATTTTTATCTGTCCAGTACTCGTGGGACGGTTACTTCGCATGTGGTGGCCTAATTGGTGCGTTAGGTGCATTCCGATTAGAAAAAAGTAAAACCTATCCGTACAGATTTTTGCGGGGACGCGCGGCGCCGGCTTTTGTGTTCGCGTTAATCAATCTTCGTTGGCGAAAGTTGCCAACCCCTTATAGTTATGTACCATGTTGGCTTTGCTAATTGAAAATGGAACGTAAACATCGTGTGATTCATGTTTTTTATAAAAATCAGTAGGTATACTGTTAATTTTGTTTAATTCTACGATAATAACATTGATGTTTCATAAAAGCATCTCTGAAGATAATAAGAAAAGCAAATACCTTAATGTATACACATTTTAAGTCAAAGCTGAAGAACATGAGAAACGGTTTTTAATCCAAATGAATCGTGTTTAAAAATAAATTAAATAATAAATTACAGCTATTTACACCTTATACTTCTGTAGATCGATGAAAAATCCATTTTTAAAACAACTACGTTTTCTAATCCTAGTAGGCAAAATGCTTTCAACATTATAAAAATACAACTTCTTAATTTGTCCAATTTCCAACAAGTATTCTGCCATTGTTCACAGAATTATGACAAAGGTATTTTTTCGTATTTTAAAATATTTCAAAAGATAATGATCACCTACGGGCTTATTATTCCGCGTGTACTAAACTGGAGTGTATGGACATCTGAAGTGAATCTTCAACATGGAAATTGCAAATTGACAAAAACTACACTGACCGCTCGTTATGATACTGACTGCATTCCAATTCCATACAGGGGCCAGCGAGCCAGTAAACATCTTTATGAATAATAAGTTATACTAAAACGGCTAACGGATATAAAAACAAATAAGTTATTATTGGTACAATGATAATTTTTTAGGGTTCCATTTCTAAGGCACGTGTACCATACGGACGCAACGGTTTTGTGGTTAATTCATAGTGAACATTTTATACCTACATCGTGTTTCTTACAAGTTGTATAGATTTTCGGATCGAATTGGACTACAATTATGAAATTGCTAATGTAAAAATTGAGTAAAGAAATCTACATAAGAAGTTTAGAAACGTCATAATTGTTATTTTAAAATGTTACAATGCACATAGACACATTTTTATGACACTTAAAACCCTTTAACGTTTTCAAAGGTTCACATCCTTTGAACTTTGAATGCTGATTGGCGAGATTCTCTTATTTGCATCTTTATAAAATAGATTGTAAAAGTTCTGGGTAGCGAATTCTATCTGAACTATAGCAAAAATTTTGCAATTTTTCACAACAAAATCATATATATTCTGTTGCACTTTTACTTAAAATATTTTTGATAGCCTTCTTTTTCATAATTTTTTTGTCAAGCCGCAAATATCAGCCAGTTTTAATTAATAGAATTTGAACTTCGAGTTCATTTGTAACGTCACGTAATACGGATTACTGTAAAATAAACGCCAAGTCCCACTTGACCGTATTATTTTTACATTCACAGACCGTTCTGGCAACCCCAGTCCTATTCTTCATTCTAACACTTACTTGCCGGAGTAGAAATGTGCAAACAAGTTCTGTCGCTTACCTGCAAACAAAAAAGTAATAAATGGTCAATTAATGATGAATTACTGACGTTAGCGATAGGATAGATCATTAAAAACGCATTCGCGGACGTTTGCAACCAGCCATTGAATAATAGATGATAGTATTTTGTTATTAGGAAATGTAGAAATGAGTTTTATTTCCCTCACGATTGAGGTTCATCTATCATTACGCGGAGTGAAATGAACGAGTGAGTGTCGCATAATTTTTTTCACTGATATTATTTTTAATAAAATAATATCCTTCTATAGCGTGTACAATTGTTTCTCTACTAAGAAAACTATTATTCTTAAAGAAAACAACATACGTAATTTTTAATTTACAAAACTTTTTTGGGAAACCTATCCCATTCTTTAGCTTAATTAAGAATCATAATTACATTACTGCTATGCCTTACAATCTTTGCTTGTTGCACATTCATCTGCCTTGCATATTTATCAGTTAAGCATGACCTAAATTTTAAGTAAAATTATTCCAATTAGGTCACCTAATTTTTTTCTAGGTCTACCAATATTACTGTAAATAAAATGTTGTTTTGTGATAGCGTATCACTTCAATACAGGAGCAAAGTAGCAGTATATAGCAAGTATACGAGTAGTAGCAGTCTAAAATTAAAGTTCAAAAACTTAACTTTGAGGCGAAGCGCTTAGAAAAAGAAATACAATTCGAACTGCTCCAATCTCAAATACTTGTAACAAAGTAAAGAAACATAAACAAGTCAGAAAAAATGTAACAGATCCGTAATAACTGTATTATTAATAAACATTCTTCTGCATCGTATCGTGAAAATTAGAAAACTATTTTCGCATTGTTGCCACCGTTATCTCAGCGAAATGATATTTTATACATGAGTTGCGTACGTCGTCAAATTTATTCGCTCCAGCGCTTCGTACAAAGTCTTTAGTAACTATATTGTGTTAGCTATAAAAATAACTCGGAATCAGTCGGTGAATGGGGGACATCGCGTGTTGATCGCTCTGCGGTCTGTCTGTCACACCGATGCGAGCGGATAATATACGCTTTATCACAAATTAATTCAAATAAATTAAGGACTTTACTCTCCAATACACAAAAAAATATTTCCTTATTTTTTTTAAAACTTTTCTGTAAAATGGTCATAAAAAAAACTAAAACTAACAAAGTTGACGGAATGAAATCCAAAACCTATTTCTAATAAAAAAAATCTTAAAAATAAGGCCATATAATAGGCATTTATTGTTTTTTTTTTTTTGGAAATATTTAAATTAAATTCCATTCGAACTAACTGTTAATGATTTCATAAGACATTGTATCAAAACGCGAATGTGTATTTTCTTACATTGTATTCAAAGTAGCACATGCGGTGTGAAAAATGCCGAGTAAACAAAAAGTACTGTTTTTCGCTAACAGCAAAAATTTCGTAGTAAAATAACAGCTATTAGACGATTAGCTATCACAACTCGATACATGTTAAAATGGCAATTAAGCAAAAAACTATTTCTTTAGAAACTCGGTGAAACAATACATCCCGCGATAAATCTATCACACAATAGCAACAATGTAATAAATTGGATAATTAGCAACACAGTTGCGTTCCACCGCCTACATAATTATTTATTAATGCCGATTGTATCATGCAGTCTGTATAAAATAATTATAATCGATAAAAAATATCGAGTCAATTATGCGGTGAGGTGGGGCTATTATATAGAATTGATATCAGCGCGCAGCCTCTCTCGATCAGGAGGATTCCGTACATAATATTTTAGTATAATCACTACATAGTATAAAACAAAGTCGCTTTCTCTGTCCCTATGTCCCTTTGTATGCTTAAATCTTTGAAACTACGCAACGGATTTTGATGCGGTTTTTTTTATTAGATAGACTGATTCAAGAGGAAGGTTTATATGTATAATACATGCTTAATATAGTAGAGAAACACTGATAATTTTATAGGTTTTTAATTTAAGGTCGTAAATAAACACATTTTTTTGCGCTTACATTGCAAACGCTGGCTGAACCCTACGAGATAGATCAAAATAATGTACTACGGTATTGTTCACCTTAAAAAGGTTTACAAAAAAGTCCGCGATGGTATATGTCTATCTATTAGGGATAACCCACAATAACCATTTTTATCCTTTACTAATGAGAAAATAAGGGCATATTTGCGAAAAAGCGATTTTGAGCAATACAGTATTAATCCTTATCCAATTAAGTACCTTAAATAAATTGTGCATGTAATATAGATCAATATGGCCTTTTACAGCATGCAATTTAAATGAATATTTTTGAAGATATTATAGATTTAAAATGCAGGGACATAGCGGTTGCGGCGGTACCGACCGGCCGGGGGGCGCATGGATGATGGATGAACGTTTGTTACTTTTTCACGTAAAAACTACTGAATTGATTTTAATGAAACTTTACAATAATATAGCTTATACATCAGAATAACTCATAGGCTACAATTTACAAGATATTCCCGCGGGATAACGTCCTATAGTTCACGCGGGCGAAGCCGCGGGCGGAAGGCTAGTAGTATGTATAGATCAGTTTCACCACCGTTCATTAGAAAACTTACAGGCTGTCCCTGTCTGAGAAATAAATTAAAATGTGTTGTCATAAATTAGGCAAAATTTCACAGCTGTATCTTCCTATTTCAGGTTGGTATATAGAATAAATTTATGTTATATAAAAAATGTATACACACAACATTAAGACCCTCCAAAAAAAAATTAGCTATAGCATACTCCCGGACAAAAAGGCAAAACATGATCTTAGAACAACAATAAAGCTTATAAAGAAAAACTTAACTATATCATATACTAATGTAACAAATTGCTTAACATTAGAATCGGCTTTGGAAATTCAAACAGCAGATTAATCGAATGCTTGATCATCATAAGAAATAATAGGATAAGTTTCTAGAGGTTATTTAACGCGACACGTTTTCATCTTTCTTCATCCTTTCTTTGACAAGCCTTGGTCGCTGCTTTTCCATAAGGGATACTTGACTGGGACGCATCGCTCAATGCGGTAACATGTGGGCTACTCTGGTCTTCGAGCCTTTTGTTACAAGTGGCTCACACGTTACATTTGGTCGGAACACAGCCAGGAATTTAATAGCAGTTTTAATTTTGGGAGAGTTTCCTATTATCATGTTAAGCCACGATTGCTATTTTCGACCAGGGTGTGAAGTCGGCTATTTATTTATTTATTGAACAGGTAAACACAACAGATTACAATTAGCACACATTTACGAACAATTTTTGACAGATGGAGATATAATTGCAATCCTAGACGCGTTTACACGACAGAACTAAAAATTACAAACAGACACTATTTCACAAAACCATACAGACAAAAACAAACAAAACCGAAAACAAATGAAAATTACAATTAAAATCAAAATTTAACAATGAAACTTAAATAATCAAGCGTCCCTGAGGACATCCAGCAGCATCCTCCGAAATCGATGAATGTCAAGAAGCGGAAAACGATCAAAACGATATTACAAAAGATCGCGAGCCCGATTCAAACGTTTATGTGCATGAGTATGAATTTGTACCAGTTTGGGTGTTTTGTATTTTATATACAATAATGATGTATTTATTAAACAAAGTATACAAGTAATGTTCATCCATGGGCATGCATCCATAATGCAAGTTATTCTTAGTTTGAGGCCAAGCGGCGTTGAGCGGATAGTATCCACGTCCAAGGATAATTATATAATTTTATTTGTGATACCTAAATTGATTTTGATACCTATTATTTGTGTTTAAACTATTTACTTTGGAATCAGCTCAGTTTACAATGTTGTATCTTACATAAAATTTTTATATTTCCATTTAAATAAAAACTTAATTAATGTCCTTTTTTATTATCAGGGAACCCTAATTTAGGCTTGTATTGACTTGTATTTTTTGTGTTTTTTCAACCCATTGAAAAGTTGAAATGGAAAACCACTAGCGATAAACGCAGTTAATTGTACCGTCCAACTTTTAACAATTAAAAAACTTTGATTGAAGGTCAAGTTTCCTTGCTATATTTTATTTAATGCAATCTTAAAAGTCGTGTATACGAGTATATTGTCTGTGAAATGAGTTTATTCGGAATCATCGCTTAAACCACAAAACTAAAAGACTGCTACCATAGTAGGTCACAGTCTGTGATCCGGGATGATATTCAAGATCAAAAGTTAGACAAATAGATAAAACCAAGTTAAATAGAGTTTGAAATGAAAGTTCTTAACTTTTGATTTCGCTTCGATCAATTTCTATACATCTTTCAAATTCTTACTCTAATACAAAATAAATATCATATTGGTTTACCGTCATGAGTTGTACGAGGGTTCAATTGAGATTGAGAGTTAGTAAATTAATAATATGTCTTTTTCAATTTAGACATCCTAATACATGTTTAGACTTGATGTATGAGCAAATATGTTAATTTCATTAAAATTCTATTGCTAAGCAGAAGTGGTGAGTTCAGTTTTATTTTTGTAACTAAAGTGTTCATCCTACAGGTGCTAGGTAAAAAGCTATTAATTGGTCTAATTATTTTGAGTGTTCTAGACGGCATTATTAACACGTCAACACAACGTCTATCGTAATAATTTTCTATTGGAATAATACTTATTCATGCATGTTGGCCCACTTTGCACGCATATTTTAAAATATAATATCTGCTGCGCAGTTACAGTTTGTAGCAATAATTTAACAGTATGCACTATACCTAACCGTAACAGTTACATAAATTATAAAGAATTAATGGCCTATTGTCATCCCAGCATTGGTCTAGTACGCCTGTACGTTAACTAGATCGAGAACTAACAGGTGACGGTGTAATCTACATACTTAATGAGTCAAACTTATGCCGTCTACTAATTAAAACTTAGAATAACTGGAAAACTTAGAATAACAAGCACAATATAGGTAGGTAACTCTTTATATGGCACGATTCGAACAATCGGACGATGCAGTGTCACATTCACAGATACTAAAAGGTTTGTGGTAGCTGAATCTGAACGTTGATAACAAGGCTTGAAGATCTAAGGCTCGAAGGCCAAAGCTGATTTGTATATAACACATGCTTGGTGGTAAGGCAATAGTCAGTGCAGTTGAAACCTGGCAATCCAGAGGCAATGAGCTGGTTTTCCAATGAAGGGTTTGGTGGTACGACTTTATTTAGTTCTGCGTCCTTCACACGGCCGTAGGTCTTGCTACCCTGCGGTTATGGTGCTCAAAAGCATTCCCCTCCGCAAAAAAGGCTAGGCACTATTATATCGGCAAAAACGTATTTTAGCGATTTAATCAACGAATTAAGATCAACACCGACTTCTGACAATCATCCAAGCTAACCATCAAGTCTATTATTAGTAACCAATGACGTTCAAAAAAGTATCGAATCGACAAATAAAGCCGTATCGACCATTCAGAGTGTACACTTAACGTTTAAAAGAAGAAAACTGGCTATTTGAAACACCGACAACAATTTATTGAGGCACTCGTATTAAGTATCACATACTCGAACGATCTCTACTAAACGTTCCCGACAAAATTGCAGTGTATTTACTGGCATCGCAGAAAAGCTCTCAAAAGCCGAGAAAATAAAATAATACTCTACTCAGCACAAATGATGGCTGTTTAATAAATATCGAGACAATACAATGCGGGTAAAGTTACTTTTTTCGCGCCCCCCTGTCCGCGGGGACCACCTCCGCTTGCATTCAGAATTCCGTATGAAATTTCAGCTGAATGGATTAAAAAATAGAGCCTCATATGCACAGATTCGTATAACGCATGCCTCTTATTAAACTGGTGGTGGGACGCCATTAATATAAATCAGACGGATGCGAATACGTCCGAACGCGGGAGCTCAGTGTGCGCCGATAAAAAGTCTCTTTCCGTATCTTTTTTCCTATTCAGTCTTTTTGGGGAAAGCACTTCCAGCTTTCCTTTCTACCTCGATCGCGAGTGTGGAGACTTTTGAAAAATACCTGTAAGTACAGGAAATAACTGATAATAAGCAATTTGCCCTTTTTCAACGATTAATTGGTTTCCGAGAGGAGGTAAATGAAATGTTAATTGCTTGTGTATCGTGTATTACTTTTTAGTTAAATACGAAGTGATATTCCTATCTTCTGTTGGTTTTTGGACGCGTCCGGGTCAGGAATAACACGTGGCTATTGACTTTTTAACAAGTTAGAAGTGTTCATTTAGCGTGAAAGGAAATATTTTTGGACAAACTTGCGCTTGAGTGTATCGTTATATAAGTTGGCAGATTATTTTTAAAGCAAATCCTTTTCTATGGGCCTTAATTGATAATTTGAATATTATATTCTACTATGATGTTACAAGGCGACAATACCGCTTACCAACAGGCGGGCCGAGGGCTTGACCGCCACCCTTATAGTATAAAAAAAATTACTGTCTCTTAGTTTTTTTTTTTCTTCTTTTCTCTGTATTTTCTTAGTGTATTCTAATTTTTGTATTCTTCGTTCTGTATTTTATAATTTTGTATGGTCAACAAATGTTTTTTCTTTCTTTGTTTTTTTCGTTATCAAAGATATTGACAGTCGTTAGCAATTTGTTTTCTCGGAATATGGATCGGTTCAATATAGTGAGAAGTACAACGCCGGGACGTATTATCCCTTTTGTCTCGAGTGACTTAGCATGATGGCATTCATAAAAATATGCTAGGATAATTCTGACACCAAACAAGCATGCGATAATATATTTTTTCAACGATCTATGATGCACTCTCACAATATATTCCAAGTATTTAATTTCGCATTCAACAAAATTTCTCTACAACGAGTAGGTCGTGTTTTTTAGATTGAGTTATGTTTTAAGATTTTCATTAGGTCCTTTTTTCTTCATCGAAGGCATTGGCAGTCTTTCGCAGTTTATTTGCGGTAAATGCGAATGGTTGGACGTTGAGAAAACCAGCCGGAATATTTTTGCCCTTTGAAGAGGGAAGACGAAATTGCTTCAGCGCGTTTGTAATAAAATAGTGGGTCCATTTGGTGTATTTTACGGATGTGAGAGAGAGCTGCCAACTAAACATACTGCGGGTCCAGCAAAGATTTTTATGCATTTTTATTCTTTTTGATTTGAAAATATATTGAGACTCGCCTTTATGGAACAAAAGTTTCAAATACAAAATGTTCTTTGTACGATCCCGCCGGATAAAGCGGCATACAGACTCACTGGTTTATTAGGGAAAATAAGATTTAAGATTTACAAGAGTTTCAATTTCTAATATATATCTACTAATACTAATAATAATATTATAACGAGGAAAGATTTGATTGTTTGTTTGTTTGTTTGTATCGAATAGGCTCCGAAACTACTAAACCGATTTGAATAATTCTTTCACTGTTGGAAAGCTACACTATCCCCGGGTTAGGGTACCTTTGATCCCGGAAATGTGGGGGGAAGGGGGGATTAATATATGGGGTGAAAGGCTATATGAAATAAATTTACAACACCATTTTTCTTGAATCTGGTCCCATGTTAAGTAGCGTAAGCATTAGTGGTATGGGTATCGGAATCAACGATGGTATCACAAACACAAAACTTAAATACAAATTAACTGCAGGTTATAGAACAAACACAAATGTTCATCAACATCAGCCATTATACGTTCCCACTGCTGGGACACAGGCCTTATCTCAATTGTGAGATAGTGTGGGCCATACACCACCACGCGGGCCCACTACGTGTTGGTGGAGGAATAAGGCAAGTGACCAACCTTCAGTCAGATGGTATCAAGGAGCATGGCCTTAGACTGGGCTTTACGACTAATATATACATTATAGTAAATATCAGCCGAGGCCAACAGCTTAACGTGCCTTCCGAAGCACGGAGACGCTCGAAATAAATGTCACTAAATGGTGGTCCGAATGGTCACCCATCCACAAATCGACCGCGGCGTGGGTAGCTTGACTTTCGTTATCGCTAACGAACCACTGTCACAGCTGCGCCACGAGCGCCTCTGCATACTACCACTGCATAAAAAAACTGTTATCTAGCTACAGTTATAACATAAAAATAGTATTATAATAAATTCTGATGTAACAATGACATCAGCCTCTGCAAAGGACGAACTGACAAACAATATTTGTACATGAAGCTTGCAAAACATAACTCACGCAATACAATGATTTGCATTACGAATAAAAGATATCGAACGGGCATTATCATCTGATGAGTTATTCATATGTTGCCAATACATGAAAATAGAGCATGTGGAATTAGGCAACAATTGAACATTGGCCCGCAAAATACTGTATATTGCAAAAAAGTTGTTTAAGAGGCTAAAAAATAGCCGTACACACCAGTGGCCTAGTAAAGGGTAGGGGAACCTTTATTCATCAACGTGCCATTTTTTCTAAAGAATGTTTAATGAAGTCATGGACGTGCCATCAAATAATTTTGACTATCTGATTAGTTTGAAAAAAAAATCAATAAACACTATCAAAACTTTTTATTTACTACCAAAAAGGTTCATTTTTTAATGTTTTTCATTCCGCCCCCATCCCGCGCACACAAACACTCCGTCCGTAGCGTAGGATCACTTGCGCTAGATCGTCATAAAATACTTATTTCACACGTTTCTTCTTAGTTCAAAATGAATTTCGTGACTGGTGACGACGTGCCCAAAATATTACCACGTGCCATTGGTTCGCCATCCCTGGCCTAGTGGTTTAACCAGGCCATGATTTGTGATCCTGGGTTTTATTTCCTGGCAAGTAAAGTGTGGTGATAAAGTCAGTACCCATTGTTGTGACGATGACTTGATTTTAAATATAATAGATAGATGAATAATTCTTTCACTGTTGGAAAGCTGCACTATCACCAGTGAACATAGGGTACTTTTGATCCCGGATATTTGGGGCAAAGATCACTGGGCAACTTAGTATGGAAACTATACCCACGGCCTACAAAAACAAAATTGGTTTGGATGTTTAGATAAACTTCCCTAGTTTACGAAGATATATGTCGCATCAATGTAGAGTATGGGAATCTGCCCAAAAAATAAAATATAAGTAATATCCTCTAGTGATAAAACATTTTTAGACTATTTGCATTAAATGGGTGTCTTGATTACACGCTGGAGCAACTGAACTCGTCGTGTTCCTCTGCCCCCTTTAACAATTCAAGTCTATTGGGCACCTAAATGATATTACGAAGATATATGTCGCATCAATGTAGAGTATGGGAAACTGCCCAAAAAATAAAATATAAGTAATATCCTCTAGTGATAAAACATTTTTAGACTATTTGCATTGAATGGGTGTCTTGATTACACGCTGGAGCAACTGAACTCGTCGTGTTCGTCTGCCCCCTCTAACAATATAAGTCTGTTGGGCACCTAAAGATAGTTGTTTTTTAGATTTCTCCCGCGTTTAAAAAAAAAAAGAACTACACAAAATGAAATGTAGGCTAGCACTCAATTTACAAATAATTTGATATCTGTAGGAAATATTTCGAAGACCGGGTCAGATTATGCCCAATGACCTTTGATATTTGAAAAAAGAAATTACGCGCGGGTGAAACCGCGGGCGGAAGGCTAGTATTATATAACAACATATCAGCCACACATCTATTCGCTATCCATAAACGACAGCAACAAAAGAGTTACGCGATCTCCTGTTTACCCCCGCACCCGTTAATTGCCTGAGCAATTAAACCATATATCAACAATACGAATTTTAAGTGTCCGGTTTCGTTCCCAGCCGACCGCTCCCACTCATCCCTAATTATTTTACACGGATACAAATTTTCAATTTATACCAATTTTCAAATGGTTTTCACACGTCAATGTTGTTTGCTAATAGTTTCACATTCGCTAATGAATTATTCTTTTTATATTAATTGTTTTTCTAACGTCATACGATTAATCAATAAAATTGATACTCAGACAGAAAGCTCGTATTAATTTTTTTGTCATTTCTAGTTTTCGGCTCATTTTGATAGTTAGTAGTTCATCTTACTTTGTACAGTCTAACAATTTTGTTAGTTCTCGGAAATCATCGCATCTCGGAATACAAACGAATGTTAATTTCTACGTCCATCAATTATGTCATGACGATTGACGAAACACAAAGTTTGCCTAGAGACACTAGGCAAATACTAAGTTTGTGACTTCAGAAATATTTGCCAATTGTCTCAGAATATTTGCTTATTTACTTGTAATACCTAAGCACAATAAAAAAAATTACGTGCATTTAAAGAATACTATGTCGTTTTCATTTTTATATACCTATAGCCTCCTAAAATGTCCACTGACTGCATAATCTGAATAATGCACCCTATTTCAATCCCTTGAAACGAATATGCATTCACATGCAGTACTTATAGATTGTATCGTTACGAATACAATGAACTCCCCTCGTAAGTCCGTTTTAGGGGAAAACTCTCCATCGCCAGCCTACACAGGTATCTGTATCTCAATAGATACGTCAATAGATCAATTAGTGTACCTGCGCCCCGGCCGTTGGGATGGTTTTGATTTTAACTTTGTGCGATCATACGGAAATCAAATCTGTGCTTTGAAGGGGCGATGGGTTGGTCGCTGACGATATTCCGAAGCCATATTAGACACGTGAACAGTCATCACTGTTTTCAGATGTGTTCTCGATTGGTTGCAGAATCATTCTCTGACCGTTTGGTCGATATAGTCACACGCACTGTGATCCAGGATTCAGCAAGTCCAGTTACTACGAGTACATCTGACCTCTATAACCCTAAACTTTCTCTGACTATACCAATTGGTTCATGGATACACAGCCATTTGAATGTGCAGTTTTCGTCACAATGTTTTCCAATACTCGTGAGCAGTTGTTAAAACGAACTTATTAAAATCCTCATCTGATAGCGGTTAAACAAGTGGCGCTAACTTAGCGATAGCTTTGCGGTACCGAACATCGCCAAGCTGGCAAAGCAACTTCACTCCCTCGACGCAAGATATCCTATCCATCTATATATATAAAACTCAAAGGTGACTGACTGACTGACTGACATAGATAGCTATCAACGCACAGCCCAAACTACTGGACGGATCGGGCTGAAATTTGGCATGCAGGTAGATGTTATGACGTAGGCATCCGCTAAGAAAGGATATCTCGATATTCCCACGGGAACGGGAACCACGCGGGTGAAACCGCGGGCGCCCGCTAGTTCTTCATATTATTTTTCCTTTAATTTTCTAATGCATTTTATCTCACGGCATACACTAATCGCTGTACGCGTCCAAACGTGCGGCGCGTTCAGGTAAAACAATGCAATCCAATCCACGGATTTCTGGCTAAGAGAAAACTAGGCAATGGCGAGTCTGACTGCCATACGTTAATTCAAGATCATATCATACAAATAATATGGCCGTATTATCGTTCATTTGAATACTTTTGTGCATAATATGCTAGTTACGTGGATAATTTTTTTTAAATAAATCTGTTTCTGGATGTGAAATTTAACAGTGTAATCAGTAGTATTTGAATTGGAGGTGAATGTAGGACAATTGACACATTTAGTTACTTCATAACTTAGTTCTTTGTTAGTTCTGATAGCTAGAAGGTGCTTAAATAGTTAGTTTAAAAATTAATAATGTGTGACTAAGTCAAAGTTCCAAAAATATAATAATTAAATCAACATTCTTTCCGATTCTCATTCTTTCACAACTAATTATAACCTCAACAGCAAATACAATAATACGATACGCTTAACAAAACAAAAACGAAAGTCCCCGAAGGTGCAACCGATCCGATGTTTCCCCGCGGATCCCTAAAAGACGGCCGTCAGAGGGTTATAGTAAACTAACAGTGATACGCCACGTGATAATTGTTCACGTCAATTAACCCGCTGCGGGACAATGGTTTAATTCGGACCTGGTTTTTACCCGCGATCGGTATTACGCGGCCCGGCTGACAATCACACTTCACGGGTTTTTGAACGTTTAACCTTTTGTGAGGTTTGGGATAGCCGAGAGTGAAACGGAACGTTACACCGTAGATTCGACAGTCGTATCGCTATCACAAATGTTTAGGTTTTTGCGTAGACTATCCCTTTTGCATTGTAATACGAAATAATAAGCGTTTAATTTTTAATACACATTGCATAAGCTATGAAATAAACGCAAGATAAGCAGTTTTCTGAATTGAAGGGATTTACCCCGTCTGCATCGAGCAAGCAAAATTAAGTACATCACACCATTTGTGATTTGCCACAACACAATATACATACGAAAGAAACTGAACCTGAAAGAAAAGATCTTCCTTTTTTCTGGTATCTTAATACCATACAAGCTAACAAGAAATGTTTATTAGAAAAGTTGTTATTAATAAATACTTTCTAAAAGCAACTACTAAAATATACCATATTACTTTACATTTCTTATCTAAATACTCGAAATACTTATCTAGAAAAATTATACTGCTCATATCTTCGGAACCAAATGTCAAAACTGCACAAATACTGGTTAGCGAATCAAAACCATGTCATTAAGACTTAAGGTTAAATATCAAGGGCAGGCTAAGAGCTAGAACGCTTACCCCCATGTTCTGAGCGAAGTCCCCGCTAGCAGCCTGTACCTGTGGCAAGGATTTCTTATCAAAATTCAGTTCTCATAGTATCCAACATCGCAGTATATTGAAAGCAATCAAGAAAATTTCAAATAATAATTTCAGCCAATGAAAGACACGACTGCACTGGACTAATAGCAAATTGACCGCTTATTGCCTTATTTAATAGGTAAGAATAGATTAACCTTATTATGCTTCGAAGCATTTGCTAAAAACAGGAGTTTCTTTATGTTTCGGATCTCATCATTTCTGATGCGACCACGCAGGGAGACTCCAAGCATAGCCCTCTCCATTGCCCTTTGCGCGATTTTAAGCCTTTTTATGCGGCACATTGTAAGTGGCCACGTTTCCGTTCCATAAGTCATCACTGCTGCACTGGCAACACACACGTATCAAAGACTTTCGTCTTGAAGCACTGCGTTAGTCTTCTAAAAAACTTCATAATATTATTCAATTACTGTCTTTATAATTACTGTTTTATCCTAACCTTCAAAAGCATAACAGAGCAGCTCTTGATTTCTAAATCTTAATATCCATATCTACATGATTTTAAATGTTTGAATACATAATCAGTGTAGTCTGCGCACCGACTTCATCAGTAAATTTTGCATTACTCTTGCGCTAAAATAAAGAATTCCCTTTCTACAAATTATGCACCACTTCCTACCTAAGTTAGGAATTCGTTTGAAAATTAAAGGAAAGGCGGCCCGCTACTTAAGCGAAATGGGAAGACTTAAAACGCTAACTTTTAACCTAGTCCTTTCGAGTGATAATGTCCCTCTGGATTTTCAATATGAAAGTAAAAAAAACTCATTGGAAGTATATAACAGGACGTATTTCAAACCAATTTCGTTATGTTTTCAAACGAAATCGAATTTGATATGCTTTTAGGCAGTAATTGTTCAATCTGAACCCTGGACAAAACAATTTATGGATAGTTATAGTTTATAGAAGGTACGATGGTGACATATCTTTCTGTATGTAGGTACATACAATTGCACATTCCTATTTAATTTTAAATATTATGTATGTGAATCTTTTAAATGCCTCGATGGTCTAGTGGTTTAAGTACCAGGCCGAGATCTCGGGGTCCTGGGTTCGATTCCCGAGCGAGGTAACTATGTGTAATTTTATTTCAAAAAGAGCTCGGACTTATGTTCTTATCACCAGATGTGACTAATAATAATAATAATGTTTTTGGAATGTTAAAATGTTCTGGAATTTAAAAATGTCTTTACAATGTAAAAATGTTCTAGAATGTAATAATGCTTTAGAAAGTGAAATATTTTGGAATGTAAAAATGTTTTGGAATAAGTTAAATAACTACTAAGTTAAATAACTACTTACTAACATGCGTGCTAGCACTCTCGCAAGTTGCTATGCCCTTGCAGGGCGTCACATAGGCACTTATATTAATGTAACAGCAAATTTTCCTGTGACATGCAATAAAGAATCTGAATCTGAATCTGACCTCTGGTGTAACGTTTGAATCGTACGTTACACCAGAGGTCAGATTAATCACACTAAATCTGTCGTCAAAAGACACGGGTTGCCAGCGTGTTACAAACACCGAACAAAAACTATTATCGCACCGTTAATAATTTTAATAATGTGCTGCCCATCGGCGCATCAATCGCTCTGCCGCGGTACTCATTTTGTTAACGCGCGACGTTTTAAATGATATAATAAATTCGCATTATCACTGTTGTCCGGACAAAATTGTTTTCGGTCAGCCCGGTTAAATTCATTGTGTATTGTATAAGCGACAAAACTTTCAACTGATGTAAATATTATGCTGGATATGGTTTTGTAATGGTGAGTATAGACTACAACATTTCCTCGAGCGTTTTGGTGTAATGTAACGTTCGTGCGAATGGTACAGTACAGGTAAAAGCTCGGTAAGTCTCAACATTTCCATGTAATGTAACGTTCGTGCGAATGCTCGGCGTTTTGTTACGGGTAAACGCTTACAGCGAGTGAGCATTTACCCGTAACATTTTGTTGTACCTGCGTTCATTCTTCTTTGAAATGTCGGATCTACAATGTTACACCAATATGCTCGTCGAAATGTTACACCAATATGCTCGTTGTTTTAAAAAGGTTGTAACAAAACATTGAGCGTCGTGTTCGAAGAAAGGATCGAGTAAATTTAAAAACGGCGAATGCTCGATGTTCTGATACAAGTAAATGTTGTAGTCTATACTCACCTTAAAAGTTACAAACAAACTATTCGATCGTATGATTCTACAAACTCATTAGAACTACGCTTTATAAGTATAGAGGAATTAGTGTTTACTTAATTATTACGTTTTACGCTTCAGTGATTTTAAACCATATCCAAAGTCATATTTAGTCAAATACATATCTTTGTCCCTGCTACTTATCCATTTCGATATACAAAACTAATTAAATTTCAACATAATTGAAATTTATATAGGAACAGGTATAATAAATATGAGTTGGAATATTTCGGTGAATTCTATTTCGATACATTGCTTTGTGGCACCAATATTACTTACGTATAAGCCATTAATGGTCGAGTCAATGGAAAGCCTACTTTGATAATGATCGTTATAGTTTAATATTTATTCTATTTATAATAACACAATTTGTTTTTAAAGGAAATGCGAACGGTGTACTTTTTATATTACTTTGTTTTTTGTAAAGTGACACCATCAATGTACCTTCTGCCCATTAATACCTGCAGCGTTTCTAGAGTCATATACAACGTGTTAAGTTAAATGCGCAAAACCTGAAATTAGTTTGACCAGAATGACGAATAAAATCTATTAAAACACATTTTCATAGGTCACGTTTTTAAAAAAATATTCAAAAATGTTGCCCTGTCTATTTATTAACAGGTCAAGCCATCACCTGCGCAAACTATGCTTATCGACTCGTCCCTCGACAAAGCGTTGTCGCAGACGCAAGAAACTATCGGAATTGACAGTGAAACTAAAACAGCTCATAAAACCTTTGATTTTTTTAAATGTTGTTTTTTCCTTCGCAATTAGGTCAATTGAATTAAACATCATTTGGGGTGTCTGAGGTTTTGCGCATTTAACATAACACGTTGTATGTATTGTCTTTGAGATCTATGTGATCGCTTTTTGAAGTGTCTTATGTCGTATTGGTTTGGACATCGGCCCACGATATTTTCCGTCACCATGTTATATAAGCATAAAGAAAATTCCATAGGCGAGCGCTTAGTATTTAATCACCGACCTATAGCACAATATATTATTGAAATCTCCGTTCCTATTTATTCTACATGCGTTTAACTGAGTAGGTAGCAGAGCGGGAGCGGGAGAGGCGACGCGACAAGTGACTTATTACAGTGGTCACTTTCGTCATAAATAATAGAATCTATGGAATGATAAAGACAACCCGACTGAAGTTTTTCCGCCCCAATACCGCAAGATCTACTCAGTCGATTCGCCTGATTCGTATAATAGTCAAAACGGCTGCTATTTCTGTATAAATCATCGTTAAACAGCTAGGAACGCTTGTTGAAAGTGTAAAACGTTAAATTTAGTTGGACCGGATTCGAACGATGTGAAAATGCAGAAGCCAGTCCCACACAGGTCGCGAACAGCAACAATATTCCGCGAGGTCCCGTGGTTCTCCAACGATTCGATTGATTCCAATATAATTTGCGTTAGGTATTAAATTGCGCGCGTATTCGGTCCGGATTTTGCAGCGCTTGAATTGAAAACGATGTTGTCTCCGCATATGGCTTAGTTTTTGGTGTGTTAATGTTTCTTCTAAACGAAGACTTAACGATTATCACGTAAAGTATTTTTTTTTCATAAATGAGAATAACTGTTAAGATGTCACATTCTATAATTTCGTAGAATATTTGTTATCGGATACCATTTTTCCCAGGGAATAGGTACATTAGGCATCATCATCTTCTTTTGGGCGAGGAAAGTATGTAAGACTTCCACTGACGTTGAAAAGCCGGGCTCTACCCACAGAACTTGTGGTAGAAATATCGTAGAGTTTACTTATGTAATGCAGTAACACATAATTCTCTGTAGAGGCAAGCAGGCAGCTTGTAATCCAGAGGCTGCAAACATAAAGTCTAAAAAAAAAACATCTTCATAAAATACATTATAGAAATGACAGTTAATCAGAAAAATAAACTCAACAGACACAGTTCCGCGCGAGACCGAATGTTTACCGTGCATTATGTACCGCCGAAACTCCGATTAATATGAATTTATTAGTAGTAAAATCAAAATATTGTCGGTGCGAAGTGACCGAAACATTTCAGCACCCGCCAACGTCAAATATTGACCTGGGGCGACACGTTAAAATTCCCACGGAAAACAATCGCAAACAGTAATGATTGTGGGACGAAGGGGAATCACGGTGTAGATGTGATAATAATGGCTAGCAGAATTCCAATATCAGTAACCGATAATTAACTTACTATGCAAGACAATTGAGACAGGGGCATTAGTTAATCTTTTAATCTCAAAACTGTGTGACACAGTAATCTTTTCATTTGATTTCATCTGATTGATGATGATTCAGTTGAAAAATCGATCCATATACTTCAGACATACTATTTATCTATCTTTAAATTGTAAGAAATACACAACGTGTGAACTTAGGAAAAACAAATTAATGTCGAAACTACAAGGCAAAACATCATCTACATAGTTCCAAACTTAAGAAAACGAGTGCACTCCTACTGTTTCCTACCTTCATTTTCCCTACAATCTTTTGTTTTCCTATTGTTTGTCAACTGAAAGTACCTACATAAAAAGCTCCAACTTTTATTTTTGTATTCAATTCAATGAATTTCGATGTCCTGGTGGTCGTAATGCCAGAATGCCGAACCCGGACATATAGTTCCCAAATAAGTTTGCAAACTGAAAAAAAAAAATTAATCGGACAGGCAATGTTCCAATTGATGTATTAACGGTTATTGGTTTACGAATTGAAGGTTGTCGGCGGCGCGAACGTTTCGAAACAATATCACCGATATTAAAACTGCGGCTAATCTGTGGCGTGAAACTTTTATAAACGGTCGATACACATTTTAAACTGGCAAAAAAGTTTAGGGAATTATTAATAGAGCGAAACTGCAGTTGACGCTCTCCAACCGTATGATTCCCGATGAATTATGCAGCTTCGAAATATTAATTGAACTTTATTCGAGCTCTTATTTGTATCAATAATATAACTGAAAGCGGTTAAAAGATTAACGACCTCATATAAAATTGTTTTGCATTGCATGATGGATATATCGCTCAAGTGTCAATGTTTTTATTAACCTTTCATTTTATGGACAATGAATTGTGTTGTGCATGTTCGTTTAAGAATACTTGCCGCTAGGAGATTGACCTAAGTTGTATAAGCGCTGTTCCTAAGTGAAAAGTCTTTCATTGAACCGGGGCGTTTTCCACGTTATATAGGTACTTTCTTTTTGATGTTGTATAAGTAAATATGGGACATGAGGTGGGCCGAG
The DNA here is from genome assembly GCA_949319885.1 of Mecyna flavalis. Taxonomy (NCBI): domain Eukaryota; kingdom Metazoa; phylum Arthropoda; class Insecta; order Lepidoptera; family Crambidae; genus Mecyna; species Mecyna flavalis. The sequence continues at coordinate 3,009,337 of OX439425.1, forward strand.
GTACCTATGTATGTGTGTGTAGTAGAATACGTACATTTTCAGTAAACAGATACTTTAAAAGCATAATAAATCATTTTACTAAAAATTTGTCCGACCACATATCGCCATACTCCGAATGAGCAACTCATTTTGTGTCTCTTGCCAATGAAATTGGGTTACTTTTTAAAACTATATGTAGTTGAGAAGTAAAACTACATTAATAGACTATAAAAAAGAATAATATATTTGAGATTGCAAATTTTCATTTTAACAAATACTCTCATAACTAACATGGAACTCAAAATTATTCCCACTTTTAATAAAGTTGTTGCTTGGACCTCAACTTAAAACACTAGCCTATCGAACCGTTAACATAGAACTTAACAAGTTAAATTGATAATTATTCTCTAGTAAAGTTAACTAAGGCAATTCGCCAAAGCCCTACGTGGCACGACATGAATATAGATGCCTCGAAACTGAACACGGGTAGTAATTAATAGAATAGAATTTAGTCTGCGTCAATCTAGTTTAATGGAACTGGGCGATAATTGATTCCTAATAAGATTCTATGGGGGTTTTACCACAGACCATTCGAAACAGCAGCATTACAGATATGTAATTGGATCTCCTTTATTACATCCTCAGTTGTAATTATTGGATCACATCACATCGGGAACATAGATCTAACCTAAAGTGTTTAGCTACGTTAGTACTATTATATATTCTGTGTTTTAGCGTAAGCTCTTGCGTTATGGGTAATAGAATCGACGAAGGTACCACGATAATTACCAACAATATAGGAAAACATAGTGACACACGACCAACACAAATGTTCGTCACACTCACACCTTGTTTAAATTGATTCTAGTGAGTTTTTCGCAGACGATCTCAAATTATTTATTGTGAATTATGTGATTGCAAAAGAGGCCATTTTACAGACTTGCCTTACTTAACTTATGCAATGGCCAGTCGCGAATTGATATTATGAAGCAATAAAGAATGAAATATTTAAATGCTTCGCGCACGTATAAATTATTGACTGCCTTTCAGTAGCTTTTGCGTGTAAGAATATCAAAACATTCTTACAAACTTCGAATTTAGTTTATAAATGAGTTAAATATTAATAATAATAAAATAATAAATATAATAATATTTCTTTTATTGCATTGGAACATACAGACAGAATAAATAAATAAAAATAACAATGAAGTGCACAGAAAGAATACAGTTTAACTTATGAGACAGAGGTCCCCAATTAGCCTATATCTTGGGGAATAATATACCTTATAATATATTGTGCTTCTATGTGAACATGCCCCTTCAAAACGCCAAAATAACAAGAAACTACAGCGATGCGCGAACCGATAAATCCGTCAAATGAGTGGTTGAACTAATTTCCGCGGCGTCGGTCGGAAGGACGTTCAGAAACCCAATCCGGCTTGTTGATGTAATAAATTACAAGAGCCATAGCTGGTGGAACGCGACAACTCCCAAGTTCTCAAATCAACGTGTCACGCAGATTGCTAGGTGATTCGACGCCGGTTAAACCCGCGACGATTTGCTGCCAATATTGCCAATACGGCCAATCTACGAACATAATTCTATCAATAACTTTAATGTGTTAAGTTGGTTGGTTTCTGAATGTCTAATTAGTTTAAATAAAAAAAAAATAATCTTTTTATTGTAGCTCAGCACATTCGCTCTTATTAACCTGATTTAGATCTAACAATGTCATGAAGTGTACCATTACACACCCTAGTCACACTTGCCCCCGTGCGAACGTTACGTGAAAGGGGAAAACTTAAACACATAATAGTTTCAGATGACTACAAAATGTTGGTAAAAAAATGTATTATGAAGTATTTATCAACCGTCATCAAACACGAAATCATACTATTTGAGAAAGAAGAAATAGAGTAATTTCACAGTTCAATAGGAACTCTTCGTGGCTCCGATTAGCCCCCACGATCACAAGTACCCGCCATCGCGCAAAAAAACCCCGCAATATCAGATCGCGATTCCGTGATCCCATAACAAGTACTACCACTCTATAGGACGCTAACGACATCGGCACGTTATTACAAAAGCCATAAAACATTCTGCGGGCGCCGGCCACTGCAATGACGACTGTCAACTGAAAAACGCAATATAGTTGCTATTGTTTCCACCACGGAAAAAATCTCGTGGCAAAGTGAAAAAGTCCCTTGCAATAACGAATTTGAAATCCAATAAACTCGCGGCGGGCCTCCTTTGGTCTGACGGTGTTTGAGAAAAAAAATGTGAAAATGGCCGACGTGTGGCAACGAGAGTAATGCAAGTGCCGAATAGAGTGCGCCGCGGTTACACGCATGTTGCACACGAGATTAACACTTTGATTATTTGACGAAGACGCGTGATGATATTAATTGGTGCATAATTTTGATGACTAACTTTAGTAGGGACGCTTATGTCCAAGAATTGGAAATTCACGTTGAATTAATATAAAAGAGGTGCAATTGATAGTATATCTTAGCTTGAAGGAGAAAAATAAAATATTTTATTATGAAGAGATGTTTGTACCTAATTAGGACTCGCCATCTTACTTTCGTATACACACTGGTTTAACCCCCTAATAAATGTTGGTCTGCATATTATTTGGCATAATATGATTACTGAATAACAAAATGCAACGTACCTATTTAAAAAAAACGCATTTTCCTGTTCAGACAGGCGAACGAAATCGCACGAAATTATCTCGTATTTCTTTTTTAACCTCATATCACTTTTTCACCTTTGAAATAGGTTTGATAATTCCCACACGCGCTCCTAACCTCAATCTCCCTACCCTCTCCTATTTGCGGTGTCAGACAAAGCTCGGTAAAACTGTTCGACGGCGAATGCAGGTTAATATCGGCGAAGTACTGGGACGCAATCACTGCCTTCACCTGATCGTAGAAGAACGAGCATTTTATGTTCCGTGAGTCGCGGCGTTGCGCAGTGCATGACTCAAAGCTCCGTCAGAATCAACATGGCTCGGCCGATACGGATACTTTGAGCGGGCTAGGGTTACCGCGACCCACTGTGCAGTGGACACAGCGCCATCTGGCCAAAAAATAAACAACGTTACCAATAGTTCATTTGACGAGCTATAGGGTGTCATGGTTAATATGCTATTACACCAAGAGGTCGCGGATTTGTTCTTTGCACAGTACAAATATTTGAACGTGAATACATTGAACGTGTCTGTTTTAATCGGCCTGGGTGTTTTTTATGTAAACTGTGTATGTATTTACAAAATAAGTATTTAAGTAATGTTTATCCGTTATTTTGCACCCATTGTACAAACTATGCTTAGTTTGGGGCTACGGCGCTGTGTAAATTCATCGATGTTCGGCGGTTGTTGTAGAAATAAAGAAGAGACAATAAATTAAAACTCTTTTTTATTTCTGGCGATTTTTAACCATTGGATGCTTAGGGCCGGTATTTCAATATATACTTATCTTGATCTTAATCCGGGATTGATAATAAGTATGACTTAAGTGTATTTCATTATAGGATTAAAGTTAAGCGGCACTAAAGTCATACACTTTTACCTGTCAAAAGTAATACTTATCTTAAATGTTATACTTAACTTAAGCAATAAGATAATACATTGAAATACCGGCCCTTAGTAAAGAGTCATTTTGGTATGTTTAAATATAAATTATGTTTATCTCTGTCGCTACTTATCACGATTCGGCAAACACTATTTGCCAGCCCTACTATTAGACGAAAAGGCTTTCAGTGTAAGTGGAGGGCAATGTACATTATGAATGTCCATTATCGTCTAGGTCGAAGTTAATTAGCATTCTATATTGAAATACTAACTATATGCTGCATCATTTTGTCTATTCTGGACAATTTTAAAAATCGGATCCATAGACTAATATATCGGATCTTTGGCCTTTGTGCTTATTAAGCCACTTCAACGGAGGCGGTCAAATAAGTGCAATATTGTCACGTGAGTTTTTATACCTATGAATAGAACTGGACTAGATTCAATTTATTTTTTATTATCAAAATAGTCTAGTGTTGAGATGGAACCATAAACTTTATATTGGTTATTTTTCGGTGTGTATTTTTTTCAGTGTAAAGTGGTCAATCTTACTATCTTTCTAACGATTTCTGCTCCACATTTAACCAATACCATATTCCCTTTACCGTGCAGAAAATTTCTCTTAACTTTTTTCTTACTACCCCACACGACAGGTGAATATATAAATTCGTAATCGATCCGTCTGTACTGCCAGAGATGCGTCCGACGCGCACCCGAAATCGGCATATGAAATGGGGTGTTCCCCGATGTGTGTCCTAATCCTTACTAGAATTGTAAATGCGACCGTTCGTTACTCAGTTCCCGATAGTCTCTTAATAGCCTTAAATGTTATCCGACACCGTGTTGGATGTTTAGAAGATTTGGACACAACATAATCGGAGGAAGCACGCATTGTAATCTGGTTCGAAAATGAGAATTTGAATCTGAATTCGATATGACGATTTGGTTAATGGTTGAGTTGTCGGTTGTATCATTAGTGTCTGTTTTGCATCTGTCTGGATGTAGGTATCTACTTCTGTACTTAAGATTCTGTCAAAACTAAGAAATTAGAATACAATTTTAAAATATTTAAATTTCAAAAAAATAAAGGCCTAGGATATTATAGGTATGGTCAAATAGTTTTGAATGGACGATACATTAACTACCACGTTAATAAAAATAAACAAAAAATACCATATAATTATAGTCTTACATTTTTCCCTAATTTCTCTGGGCGAAAATCGAATTTTGAGTCCCAGAAACTTCTATTCCATACTACCCCATCGTATACATCCAGTAACTTTACACTTAAAATCTGGCAGTATGTACATGTAACACTCAAGCAACGCAGTACCAACCCGATACGAAGTATCACTATGAATAATCCATAGTCCTGTACGAAACACTAAAATATGTAATAGTTTGTGTAAGTTGCTTGCCTTGCGCCGCCCGAGCGACGCTTATAACACTCGCATGTTTTATTTAATAAACTTACCTACTACGTTAGCAAACAAACTTGTGTACTTCAACTACTATTTGTAAAGCCCCCGGATAAATGTTAATGGACAGGACAGACGTACAAATATACACCCCGTACTATTTAACTTTGTTTACCGTTGTGAATTTTTAATTTAACCCTGTATATAAGGTAACAGTGTTACAGTGCGGCGATGGAAACTTTTTAATTCTGTTTTACTTCCGTTAATACCTACGTGTACTATGTAGGTTGTTTAAATAGCCACTTTCGAGGAGGAAAGCAATAGAAATTCCAAGTTTTTTTTATAAAACAACAATATAAAATGGTCGTATAGAAATTTTCAATAACATTTGACGACCAACGACCATATTAAAATCATCGTTCCTCCTTTTTAAAACTATAGCAGTAATTACTAAACCGGCCCACTGATGGTAAGCGGCCACTACGGCCTAGTCCACAGAAATATCTATATATATAAAAGAAAGTCGTGTTTGTTACAACACTTATAACTCGAGAACGGCTGGACCGATTGCCATGGTTTTTGATTTGTTGGATTTGTTTCCGTCCCGAATAGCAGAATACATCTTAAAAAAGAAAGGATTTTGATTCCCACGGGAACGGGAACCACGCGGGTGAAACCGCGGGCGGCCGCTAGTAAATAATAAGACAAGATTTCTGTGGCCTAGTCCATTGCCGGACACTTAGGCTGGTTTTAGTCTCACGCGCACCGTCAGCGCTCACAGCTCAGCGCGTAGTTTGTCAGCGCTGACGCCCGCGCGAGCGCCTCTGGCTTCAGTGAGCGTTTTAGTGTCGCGCGCACGGTGGTCAGCGCTGATAGCTACGCGTCATTCAAAAACGCTTCCTAGAAGTTCATAGATCTCGGCCATCAGCGCTGACGGTACGCGTGCCGTCAGCGTGAGACTAAAACCAGCCTTAATCAGGAAGCATCACTCAATGTTCTAGCACACTGTAAGCTCCTATAAATCATTGAGCCTGCTTTCAACTGTACCGGCTCTCAGAATTATTAATTATTGCCGAAACACAGGCAATGCTAATATAGCGGCAGATATACCTTTAGTAGAAGTTGCTGCCTCCATGGTACAGTGGTTAGAGCGTCGGGCTCAATAACCCGGAAGTCGTGGGTTCGAATCCCGCGGGGAGCATCACTTTGTGTGATTGTATAATGATGATTCCGTGCTACGGAAGGCACGTTAAACCGTTGGTCCCGACTATGTTCCAAGTAGGTCTGGTTTCCCTAGTAAGGGTGACGGAGGTCAGATGGCAATCGCTCCATTGTAATAACCAGGCTTGTCAAATCTAGTATCATAGTCGAAGCGGACCCTGAGCTCCATACTAGACGCAATCGGGAATACGCTGGGATGATGATGATAGCTTAGAAGTTAGCAAGTCGGACTGTGAAAAAGTCCTACAAGTAACCAACATGGAAATCGAACTCTCGACCTCCGGTTTCTAGAACTTCGGTGTACGTAACCAACCATTCCACCTTTCAACGGAAGAAGTAAAATAAAATATAAAAGTCAGGTTAAAAATGTACATTATAATGAGCCGCAAATTCATTTCATTTTGTTTTATTTAATGAGTCAGTAAACATCAGAGAACACTGTACTTGGAATTTATTTTATCAATAAATTAGTAAGTAATAGGGACTTAATTTGCATAAGCTTAAGCGTATTTATGCGTAACTGCAGGGCAAATGCCACGAACATAAGAAACTGGAGGCTTGTTCGCTTCACCTGCCGTTAAGAAACTAACTTACTTACTAAGATGGCGCAGCGACCCCAAAATTAGTCTTGGCCTCCGACAACAAAAGACACCACTTCATTCTATCTTGCGCCATCTCCCTCCACTTCTCCACTCGGAGTTTACGCCGTTATGAAAGGTGAAAGAAAATCGAATATAAATCAAGACATTTGTGTGCATGGACTGTCTGTTGGTGCCGGTCTGGAAGTTGCCATATTAAGGAAAAAAGTATGGGTAATGTTTGTCCGTTGTCCGGCATCTATAATACAAGCTATTCTCAATTTTGACCATCAACAGTGGGTAAAATAAAATGCATGGGGTGATCCCAACATACCAATAAAAACACTATTAATTATGAAAATAGTTTAAGGTCTCTGTATCGACTCTCGATTTATTTAATCTTTAAATGAAGTAGGTTTTTATAAAAATATTCCAGTCTTATTGGAGCACGGACACCCAACTCAAGTATGGTCAACGCATAATTGAATCTTTTAACCGTACCCTTAGCGCCAGACAAAAAGAAGCGGCAGTCATATTTTTTTCACCACCAAGATGTAATTGGAAGCTGTTTGTGCCCATAATCTGGTATGAAACAAGAAACAAACACGAACTCAGCACTCGAACAGGAAAGAATCACGTAGCGATTCGGCCTGGAACCAATCAAGGCATTGGATCCGCTTTTGAAATTGAAATCATAGACGACGTAACAAGTTTCTTTCAATTTCAATGACAAAACTCGGTGGTAACGAAGTTTAGCTTTTAATTCCACGGTGCGCTAGGGATGCACGGGGACCGGGACACGGGAAAATTTCACTTGGACGTTTCGATGGACAGTGAGGGAAAAACAGCTGAAAGTTTAAAAACGAGGAAGATTTGTGTCATGAGTATTGTGCACTTTGGCCTAAAATAATTATGATAAATTCAGACGTCACATATTATTACGATCTGATGCGATTTCAGAATGAACAATGGTTTCTCAAATATTAAACCCTTAAATTTTTACTGTATATAATATTCAAATGAACTTTCACAACACACAAAAAATGTCGATTGTTTATTAAGGGTCTGAGCCCGCCTAGGACCAAAAGTTACGTATTGAATTAAATTGAATAAAAGTTCGTTATTTTAACGTTCACATAGTCTCTCTTTAAACAATCCTATGTAATATCCTATATATTATTATCAAGGTACGAAATATATATATTTTTTTACTAGCTGACCCGGTGAACTTCGTATCACTTCATTTGACAGGTAAGAAAGAACAGTTTGTATGGGAAAATAAAACGGTCGTTTCTAGTATTTTCCTCGCAATTTTTCCATATTTTCTCATCTTTTAAACCTTCCCTGGACTCCCACAAATATTTCAGTCGTTCTCGAGTTTTAGCGAGACTAACGAACAGCAAATCATTTTTATTTATATTATGTAGATAGATTTTGGGAAATATTTTATCATAAGTGTTTCCATCTAATAATGTAGATTTTGTCAGTACATATTAAAGACATTCTTTCAATTATTTGAACACTCTTAGGTTGAAATGGCTCTTATTCCCATTCAACATCTTTGTAGCAGCCCTAAGTGGAACCCGCCTAGCGTGTTTTAATTGATCTTGAATCGTTTTCTACTCGCGACAGGCGAATATCCGAATAGAGGGCCTATTACTAACTTTCAGGGCGGGTTGTTTTGCCAAAAGCTGCTTTTAACAACTACCCACAACACATCGAAATCCTCTGTCAAACAGCGTTTGAAAAAAATTTTTCCTCACCAAAACATTCGGTCTGAGTCTGAAGATTCCTTCAGTAAAAGCCATTTTTATTCGGTCGATTGACTCATTGAGTTCTTTTTTACACTTTATGACTTTTTCATTTTATTAGTTTTTTTTTATTTTTATTTATTGTTCTCAAAAAATGCATTACAGAAAAATCCAATTTCGAGGTCTGCCAAACTGCTGAGCAGTTTACAGTTACATATAAATTTTGTATTTTTTTTCTGACCTGTCAGGGGCGCTAGAACTATGATAAAGGATTTAAGAAATCCATTCCTTAAATTAGGGCTACTGATGTTGTTACTATTATTATTTTCCAATTTTAATTTTGTTTTTTACTTTGGTAAATTATTTTGGCTCCGTAAACTTAATTATAACAGAAGTAAATGTCTAATAAGGAAATAGTTGTTATTAATATCGATAACTTTCGATTAGTCATCCAAATTTCCGCTTAGGTCATCCATTCAAACAATAATTAATTTAGCATTAATATTATTATGTCCAAAACGTACGTACGAGTAAGACCACACAGTCGCATCCCTACCGAGCAGTTTTAATTGATCTTGGTCGTTTTCTATTCGCGACTCGAATATCCGATTGTATAGGGGCACGGCCGCCTATTACGGATGCGCACCTGTCCTCTGCCATACATTTACACTGTATGAGTAGGATTTGCGTCTCGTAACTAGATGCGACGGATAGACCTATCGATTATACTCGATTATACGACGAGAACAGGCCGGGACAGGGGATTCGAATTAATACTCTCCAATAAGGTCATGTTGCCCTAGTTCATTTTGACATAGTGACCCTATCCACTGCACAATAGAGTTTCAAAACATTCCCTATTTTCGAACGTTGGTGCGCTTTGAGGAATAGTTTAGTTGCGCTTAATTTGTTGCGCTTAAAAATGGTTGCGCTTTGAGGAATACCTCGACTTTGAAACCAAAGGCTGACAAATGACGATTTCGACTCGGGATGTTTATGTAGTGAAGTTGCAGCGTACAGTATACTAGGCTGAGAAGTGATCACATACATATCGATGTTAGTCGTAATTGTCGGTTGCTAATCTTGGTTTTTAATTACGAACTATTCATTTGTCTAGGTTACACCCATTCATATATGGTAACCATCGTTATTGCGCGTCATGAGCACGTCAATGTTATATTTGTGCAGTCATTTGTAACCTAAAGTGGACCCATTAAATCATATTATACATAATAATATGGATAGATTCAAGGGCTTAAAAACATTAACCACTTTCGCTGGTCGCGTGCAAACTCGGCACATTTCGTAGGTGTAGAGTAGTTTTGATGAAGACGACGCCAAGTCGAGCACGAGGCACATTATTCTTTTCGACTAAGGATTTTTACTTTTTTTCTATAACAATGAAGTAGTAAGTGTTTTTTTTATTTAAATTGGCTGTTAGAAATGCAGCTAACCATAGATATTCATAACAATAAAAGTATTTAAAATATTTTTGTTCCAGTAAATGAACACACGCACTTTGAGAGCAGGTAGTCTCGTTACATTTCCGTATATTATTTCCTATTGGAAGTAAGTATTTAAACTGCTAAAGTATAAACGTAGGTATAAGATTTAATTATTTTAAGAACATTGACAGACAGAAAAAATCGAAGAATTAAATAAGTACCTTAATAAGTAATTATCTTACAATTATATAGTTTAAAGGACTGCTTTAATTTATCAATGATGTGTAATTATACAATTGAATGCCGCGAGTTAAATTAAAGAAGGTAAAAAAAACTAATTGGACGATTTAAATAATAAAACATCAATACTGTCTTTTTTGAACAACTTTATAAAAACTTGTGAAAATTGCCTCTCTATTTTTTTATCATACCCTGTATTTACTTCGGCTTGGAGTTAATATTTAATTCCATACTTAAAACTGAAGACACGACAATTAAATAATTAGTTTACTTTAATAACTGACATAGTGTCTAAACTACCCTCATTCAACTTTTATGAAAGTCTGGAACTTAAAAATTAAATTTATACTTTTATTAATTTGGTAATTATCATGAGAAATATTTCTAGAACAAGTAAAATAATTAACAATGTTATTATACTTGTATGGACACTATTTATGATAAGAAATTATTATTGTTTACAATTCTTAAACATTTATAATTCACTTTTTATATTGTATTAAATGTTTTATACTTTACTTATAGAAATTTAACATGCGTTTTTAGAAGGAAAACGCTGTATAAGTCAGCAATTCAAGTAATTAAAAATATCTTACTGGCACAAAGAAAACTAAATAAATTCGCAAAGCAGTCCTGCAATTTCATTAGTTCAAAAAGTGCCCATAATGATTACGTATTGTGATGATTCCCAGCTCGCGCGCGAGATACGGTGGCGATGACCACCGATATGGCCCGATTAGAGGCGGGGGGGCGATGGGGTGGCCCGCTGCCCGACAACAGCATTATCTTGAGAGGGAAGTAGGGAATAGTCGCGTTCCGCGTACATTTTGCATGAACTCGCGCCGTATGCGCCGAGCGTGCGAGAGAGAGGGCGAAGCGTGACAGGGACCGCTACTGGATCTACATTTAAAGCGCATTGTAAGCAAACGCATTATTAATGTATCAGTTTTAGTTGTTGGAGAGCAATGGCGCGCCCGGCCGCCAAGAGCCGCCCCCGTTATTCATGCATCATGTATACCCCATTCATATTTGATTCCTTTTAATTCCAGCCGTCTTTCGTCTACGGAACGGTTTGTGTGTACCCCTAACGTTTCATTTAGAGCCCGCGTAGGTACCGGTGGCAGATTTTAGACGTTGTTTCATCAGATTTTAGTCGATTCACAAACTGTTCACGTCCGTAATGCGCCAGTTGCGTCATTAGGGGAGTGCATTCTACTATTGTTTACGAGAATGTTGCATTTTGAGCGTGTTTGAATATGCATTGCGGTTTTGATGAAGACAAAAAGGTTGCCTGTTAACAGCGGTCACGTTGTTCGATGATACATAATCATCGCTCACTGGAAACGCACTGTTTGCTTTTACTTCTCACTTAAAAGAATATGTTAAACACTTTTTTCAGTGAAGTATATTCAATTCTGCAACACAACGTTTGTGCATAACAAAATGCATTATTAATCTTGAATACATTATGGTAATACACATTTAATTAATTAAATTATTTCTTTTGTAATATCATGGAATAATAATTAATGTGTTGATTTGAATAACAAAAGAAAACTTTATTGTGGCTTGTATATAATAGGTAGAATCATAACTCGGCCTCTTTTAACGTACACATAATAAATTAGTTAGAAACGTAATATGTTTAGATTTCCACCAACAGATTCAGAGATAACCCTTGAACTCTATAGTTCTATAGATACTATTGCCTAGTTAATAAATGACATTCTATATGTCACCTATTCTGCTGTGAGTACGAGGATACCACAAAAACTAGACCCAGGACGATTCATCTTGACTAGACCGATATTCACGCCGCACTTTCACTCTTCATTCTTTACACCGGCTCTATGCTACGTATTGTTACCCGGTGAAAATTATATTGATTGTCTAAAAAAACAAATTAGCAAATTGTCAGGTGTTAGTATTTTGTAGCAAATGGCCAGATTCGTAAAAAGAACAAATTAGCAAAATTTGTTCTTTTTACGAATGACAGGTTCTCAAAATGGCAGATTAGCAAAATGACAGGTTCGAGATAATGACAGATTAGCAAAATGAGAGGTTCACAATTTATACTTGACGATTCAAAAGTGCATTTTGAAGCCTAATGCACAAAGAATATGTTGACTTTGATTTCTATGAAGTACCCACACTAGACACAACAATTTTATAAACTGCACAATTATTCAACAAACTTCAAGTTTTGCTTTATCAGGACACTAAAAAGCGCACTAGACTCATCCCGGGGGACCTCCACTTCCTAGCAAACGGGATTACGGTGCTAAGTATACTCTATTTGACGGGACGTCGTTTTATTCTTTGCTACAATTTTAATGTCGCCTTTCTTGTTAACTTTTCACCCCTTGAAGATGTAATATATTCATTATATTCATTAACACTCTAACAATTTATAATTAAACAAAGTTTGCAATTTCTCATTCAATATTGGTTTCGCTAGGCTAGGAGGTAGGTACTTGAGTCATTCCGTGATCGCGGTTGTTGTAAAAGTAATCAAAACGTTGGGTTTTATTTAATATGTAGATAACAATATAATTTTATGTACCACGAGTCAATACGTTGTGTTATTTCATGAGAACATAAATAAGAAATCATTTGATTTTATTTACGATAATTTTATTTGAGTTCTAATAAGTTTTTAGTGTATTGGGCTAAGCCTCTTTAGTAGAAAGTCGAAATCAAGTTTAGTTAAAAAGACACGTATTTTACGTATAACTTATTGAAATTTCAATCACAACACATTAAATCAATTTACACAAGCTGAATAAAAAAATGCAAATTTATACACTAATTACTTACAAAGTTAATTGTCCTTCCCAACTAAAAACTTCAAACACGCCTCCCGAATAAGAAACAAAGACAGGACTATAGCATTCCCGATTCCTAAAGCGAACCCCATAACATATGCAGCAGAGCCAATACCGAAAGACTATAATGGACGTTGAATTTAATATGAGCCGATGGAATTATCGAAATGATACGTGACGCGATTTCCACCGCGATGGTCGAAAGACAAGTTTAAAAGGAAAACATTTCGCTACAAACAAGCTTAAGGCGGCAAAGCCACAACTCACAAAAGAGTGCGCTCGACAATTTTCTCAAAAAAAAAACCGCCGCGCGAATGCACCGAGTGCAATTCAAATGACTCGACCCGCACCTACGTACATAAGTTATTAAAAAAGCGTGCCTTTGCCGTTGGTTTTAATAAAAATAGTCGTCTCGCGTACCCTTTGTCAAAACATCAGAGGAGCTCGCGCCATACCTCTATTAATGCAAGGGCTGCTACCAAGACGTTCCAGGGACGGATGCAGACGTTTAAAAATTAATTAGCAGAACGCGAAGAGATTTTTTTTTATAAAATTCTTTGTGAAATCTCTGTTTTCTGTAATTAAATTTTTAGTTTATAACAAACTACAGTTAAGTACCTACAAAAACCACGCCCAGGAATTGTAATCATATATTATAATTTTAAAGCTATAAAACTTTACAACAAGATACTTATGGACGTTTTTGAGTAATTTTATAAATAAATAAACCACTAAGCTGGCTTCTCCGTACGCAAAAAAAATACTTAAGTAGGTATACCTTGTGGTGGAAAAACATAGGCAATAATAATTCTATGAAAGTAACACAATAAAAAGTAAATGAAAACACAAAAGTAATCATTTACTGCGATACCATGCGCCTAGGCAACTGTCGCCCCCGTTCTTAATTCGCATAATAAACTCAACGTCAACAATTTAAAAAAGACTATAATCACATTCGAATTTAGAATCAACGAAAAATTCTTAAAAGTTATGAACGAGCAGTCGGTTCTTTTTTCAAAAAACCATTTCGCCGCGTTCCGTTTTACTGCGAGCTCGCCCCTGGTTCGGGACCGCGATTTTTCACAGTTTTCCTAAGTTCCATGTGAATGAATAGGAACACAGAACTGAGAGGTTCTTTTTCATCAAAGGTCGTCACACTGACTGCGACGGCAGATCCCTTGTGACTGTTACATTGCGTACGTTAAAGGACAACGCTAATCTCTTCCAATGTTCTCGTTCCCGTGTTACTTTTAGATTACATTATCGAAATGTTATTATATTAATAAAAATAGCATAATTATATTTTTCTTTTATCATAATTTATTAAATTTAAATAATTTTTTGGTGTTTTCCCATCTTAAGAATAACGCATTTTTCCCGAAAGTGTAATTAGTCCCAAATATTGAAGGCTCTTAATAAATCATCTTCGTGCAGAAAGATACAATTGACCAGAAAGTTTGTGTCTATTGTACTTTAAAGAGTGTTTCCATTTTTGAATCTAAAACGGCGATTGTTTATTCAAGTGACAAAGTCCAGTATCCGTGTGATTCTTTTAGAATTTCTACGTATAGTAGCGAATTCGATTCCCGCAAACAAAAATACCTGTTGACGGCTAACTTTCATTCTAACGCGACGAGTGCTTAAGCCACTTTACAATCAAATGCATTTTATCCGAAATTAAATTCGTCCCATTTCCGAGCCTGGATCTGACGTGAAAAGCTGCTAATTATTCAATTAGCTCGCTAGAAATAGTTAAGCTTAAAACTTACACTGTCTACTCTTACAAGTAAACCGTAAAAGCCGAAATAAACCGAATGAAAACTGTTTACTTATTTAACGTTGAATGCACTATTTAACATCAAAGTCTGCAGTTCTGGTAAATAATCATCAACTCCTATGAAATGACTCCTTAAAACTCTGTGTCAATATTTCCTAGGTAGCTTTTCGCTGGCGGCTTTAGTCAAGAAAGTACGGGAATGTAGCCGGAATGTTGTTTTAATTTTTATGTACTAATCTAACTAAAAATTGAATTCAGGATTTTGTAATCAAGTTTCCAACAATTTTTTTCCTTAAAATGGCAAATTTTTTAGCATCCCATTATGCAGAACTACGCAAAATAACGGCGGTAAAGAAAATCTGCGTTAAATAGGCTGATTTTTTTTATTATTATAATTATAATCCATTGTCACTGATCACTTAATCCAGTGAAGGACACTCCACCTTGCAGTGAGAATCAAAAATAGACCTCGAATGATACTCTGCTTTAAAAATTTGTGAAAAGTATGTCTAACAATGAAATAAGTTATGCTTGACGTGATAATCTTCTCGAGGTTCGATAAAATAACTTTTACGAAGTTTCTACAACAGTTTAAGTAGAAAAGAAAATTAAAAGTCGATACAATATAGCATGATTTATTAAGTTACGAAACGGGGTCTATATTAATGTAACTCCGATTTTTTTTGTATTTGTAATATATTTGTTCATATAATAATAATTATCTTTCTACATCTAAAAATATTATAATGTCAATATGGATATGTTTTAATATCCAACTTTTGTTTAGCCTCTTAAAATTTTCTCCATCGTCCTCCATTACGCGAAGCGTGTGACGCAAAATGATTTGTACGTTGACAAACTGCATTGACGGGTCAATTAACTGTAACGGCATATTTTGACATTTGTTTTGAGAGGATTTTGTTTTGTTTGTTTGTTTGTAGATCACTGGACTAGCAGGCTGAAGTGGCAGTGGGCCGGTGGTATTGGCCGTAGAACCGATTGTAGATACGTTGGGGTAAACGAGTTCTAGCGTGGAAACCGCGACTCGGTAAACGTAGTGTAGGGCACCCTCAGTGCTAGTGAAGTGACGAATTCCTCAAGATGGCTGGCAGGAGCTGAATGCGAGTGGCCGAGGATCAAGCAAAGTAGTGAACATATAGAGAGGCTTATATCCGACGAAGCCGACGAATGACGAGCCGTTTGGTGTAATGGTCGAGAAGTCGGCTATTACACCAGAGGTCGCGGGTTCGATCCCCGCACGGTACAAACATTTATGTGCATGAACATTGTATCGGTTTGGGTGTTTCTATAGATAATAATTATGATGTATGTATTTACAAAAGGATATAGTAGTATAAGTAATGTTTATCCGTTGTCTGGCACCTATAGCACAAGCTGATGCTTAGTTTGGGGCTATAAGCAATATTTATCCAGCAGCGGACTGCGATAAGAAGATAATGAGACTTTACGCGCAACGACAGAGAACTCAAGGTAGTTTTAACTCGCACTAGTGTTGCGTTCCGCCAAGAATATATCTTATAATAATTATAATCGTGAATTAGAGGTGTAAAGTGTGATTAACATCACTTAATTCAAGACGTGTGGGACGTGGGGGTCTTATTAGCTAACGGAGGCCCGCCCGAATATAGTCTTTCAAGAAAAAGCACTGAACCAAGATGTGATGTACACGTCATCCATTTGATTGTGCACCGGTGCACAATCAAGGATGACGTGTTCGGTCTACGGAGACAAATCTAACAATTTGTATCATCCTTCTTTGTTTACATTTATCCGGCAAATGAATACAAGAATCCTCCGAAATAAGTTATCGGAAGAAGCGAGTTCATCCAAGTATAGAAAGTTCAAGGCCCCCGACCCGCCCAGGGAAGTTGGCCCAACTTTTGTATTTGGATTTCGCGCAACTTCGAACAGAGGCGTGTTTTGGTCGCGACAATTGCTTCGTCTTACGAACAACTTTTCGACAATAGCAAAGTAATACAATATGGCAAATGCACTAGCTGTAATACGATTAACGATTCGATGGACTGGTACATTTAGTCTGGGTTCTGCGGCAAATGGGTTTTGTTGATTTTTCTTGATGGACGATAATAAATAAATATAAATGCGAAAGTAACTGTCTGTATGGAACGCTGAACCAATTTAGTAGTCATATTAGAGAGATAATCCACCTTGGTCTACCTAATGTCCTTATGTTCTAAGATGAGATGTTCTCTAAGATCTCGATCTTATCAAAGGATATGGATACTTTTGACACAGCTCCTATACGATTCCAGAAAAGTATATTATAAACTAGCCTTCCGCCCGCGGCTTCGCCCGCGTGAACTATAGGACGTTATCCCGCGGGAATATCTTGTAAATTGTAGCCTATGTGTTATTCTGATGTATAAGCTATATTATTGTAAAGTTTCATTAAAATCAATTCAGTATTTTTTACGTGAAAGAGTAACAAACGTTCATGCATCATCCATGCGCCCCCCGGCCGGTCGGTACCGCCGCAACCGCTATGTCCCTGCATTTTAAATCTGTAATATCTTCAAAAGTATTGATTTAAATTGTATGCTGTAAAGAGCCATATTGATCTATATTACATGCACAATTTATTTAAGGTACTTAATTGGATAAGGATTAACACTGTATTGCAAAAAAAATCGCTTTTTCGTAAATATGCCCTTATTTTCTCATTAGTAAAGGATAAAAATGGTTATTGTGGGTTATCCCTAATAGATAGACATATACCATCGCGGACTTTTTTGTAAACCGTTTTAAGGTGAACAATATTGTAGTACATTATTTTGATCTATCTCGTAGGGTTCAGCCAGCGTTTGCAATGTAAGCGCAAAAAAATGTGTTTATTTACGACCTTAAATTAAAAACCTCTAAAATTATCAGTGTTTCTCTACTATATTATGCATGTATTATGCATATAAACATTCTTCTTGAATCATTCTATCTATTAAAAAAAACCGCATCAAAATCCGTTGCGTAGTTTCAAAGATTTAAGCATACAAAGGGACATAGGGACAAAAAATGCGACTTTGTTTTATACTATGTAGTGATATCACTTATTTTCATCTGAGCCAAAAAATCTTCTATACTTATATTTTAAAGAGGGAAGATTTGATAGTTTGTATGTTTGTTTGTATTGAATAGGTTCCGAAACTACTGAACCGATTTGAATATTTTTTTCACTGTTGGAAAGCTAAAATATCCCCTGGGGACCTGAGGTACTTTTGATCCCGAAAATGTGGGGAGAAGGGGGATATGTAAAAAAAATTACGCGAGGGTGAAACCGCTGGCGGAAGGCTACTTTTCTATAAACATGTAATACCATGTGTGTCTCTCTGTAAGATTATTAGTAGCTACAATTCCAAAAACATATATTTCTACCCGGGAATCGAATCCTGATACCAATGCACCAGTTAACTAGACCGCGTTGAAATAAAGAACAGCATAAATCTTTAACCACAGCTTGTTAGCTCGTCACATGTCAATTCCCTGACACAGCGGAAAAATCAATTGCTATTATTACCAAGGACGTGAGAACCGGGGGGTTGATACCACTTATTATCTAATAATCATTTAAATTAGAATGTCTGTTTATATTTTGCATCGTTAGTAAAATAACTTTTCGATATTGACTTTACAATTTAGATTTGTAGGGCTGGTATACAAATGTTTCAAATAATACAATTACATTTTACCTCTTTTTTAAAGCGGGATGAGTTGACCTATGAAAAATAATTAAAATATTAATTTGGACAACTTATCCCGCGGGATAAGTTTTAAGCGGGATGAGTTGACCAAAGACTCCTAGTTTCAAGCTGGCGACTAGCGTAGAGAGCGTAGAGAGAGGAGACCGCGTCTCGGTAAACGTAGTGTAGGACGCCCTCAGGCCAGGTGGAGCGATGTTCTGCGCAAGAGGGCTGGCAGGAGCTGGATGCGAGTGGCCGAGGATCGATCAGCGTGGCGAGCATTTGGAGAGGCCTTTGTCCAGCAGTGGACTATTACAGGCTGATGATGATGACTGGCGTGCAAGAGCACAAGATCGAGTGGACGGGCGAATTCTTGTATCGGAGGCCAAGACACAATTTGGGTCGCTGAGCCATCGGAGTAAGTAAGGAAGGGCTAGTTTCAGTACGGAAAGATAAGTCATGATCATTTTATGTCAGATAAACGAGATGCTGTCACTTTGGTCCAAAGTAAGTAATGAAATGAAATGAAATAATTTATTCAGCAAATAAATTATTTCATTTCATTTATATGTCAGATAAACGAGATGCTGTTACTTTGGTCCTTATTGGAAGAAGTCAGCAGCTTTGTTAACTGACAAATGAACTATCACGAACATACTAATAATGGGAAATATTGAAGTGTACATAAAAAAAAATACTGAAATGTACATCAATATAACTGATTGCACACCAAAGGTTAGGTTAGGTTAGCAATTCAGTATATTTTTGATGCACAATCAGTATTTTTTGATGTGCAGTTAAATACTACCCTATAATAAATTATCTGACAACGGTGTAACCGGTACTAAACCGTAAATGTAAGAGAAAAATAGGAATTAAAGACAAATGATTCGTCTCCGAAAAATTCTCGTCGAGACTCTGTGTCCTTCTCAGAACTCAAAGCATTGATCACTGAAAAACAAGTAAGACCAGCTTAATAAAGTCTTTAAAGTATCAAATTTCCAAGTGTTACCTTTTACCAGAATCACCCTCTCATGCTACCAAATCGTCATCAATCAAAGATCTACTAGAGAACAACAAATAACGTAGCTTTAATTTAAAACATCCACCCATCGAATATTCATCCAACATCAAATAAAACCGACAATAAAAGTTGTTCACATCAAAGGGCGTCTCCAAAGCGTTCGCACTCCAGATTTACATGTGTGACGATATCCCGTTGAACCCGGCGTAATGATAATGTTTTTTCATGGGTCATACAATTTGCAGCATTTTTCATCCGACATAATCTTAACTTGTACTCTCTTAAACGGAGACCGATCGTTCTTTATAAACGACATTGACACGTAAAGCTCAGGTTATAAAGTTGAGATTCGTCGTGTGCCGTCGCACACACATCACTTAAGATATTAATGAGAGCATCCGTAATAGGCGAAACATACATATGAAATTCAAATTTGTAGCGGCTCGGGAGCGGGCTCCTCTACATATTTTAGTAGGCAGCAGAGTGTGAATTTGAATCTTTTGTTAGCATTTAGAACACCAGTTTGAACTGGGAAACATTGTTTTATCACAAAACGCATAATAGATGTTTCGGCCATCGAGATAATCAAAATACGAACGCCTTGCTGTTGCCTACTTTATCAGATATGTTTGTGCAGTGCTTTGTTCTTGTTAGCGGTGTTTGTTTGAATATCTGCGCTGAATTTGTATCTTGATTTTTGGTCCTGCTCATGAATAAGCTAGTGTTACACAGGTTTTTGTTTTATAACTGCATGATACATTTGCTGGAGGGGACATTATTCTCAGGACGACGTATATGTTGCGTTATTTTGACATAAGAAGACAGTGACATGTCATCATCCATTCTGTTCCGTTAGAGCAAAAGAGAGCAAAATAATTTATTCCCATATGTTGCGTGTATTAAACATTAGTATAATTGTATGCTGTGAAACCGACGAAAGCAAGTAAACTAAATCAGTTGTTTTTGTATGTCCAACTTCCACTCGCTTTATCCGACAAAAACTTGTTTAAGAACTGCACGCAAAACGTTGGAATTTTTTCAAACATTGTAGACTTGCCACGGTTATTAAATCAAATTAACATAGTTAATTGCAAATTTTATAAGCTTATAATTTTGTATCGGCGGAAAATAAAACATGACAAGTCGCCAACGCGGCAACACGGCTGTATATCAAATACAGAGTTACAATACACGACAGGAGTTTAAGTTTTTAATCATATTATACAGAACATTCTGCCTTGCACCTTGTAGATTCAATAGTAGATACAATGTTTTGTAAAGTACTTTTTATACCATGTAGTATTAGTATTAAGGCCAAGTCACGTACAACGTTGAAACTCTTTAGTCTTACTAGTGTTCAGTGCGGGCTCACGTTAACTGTTTGCCATTAATTAATATTAACTGTTGATCAAGCCCGTCCCATGTACTGGCAGGCGTAAAATATTAACAAGAACAGTAGATTCCAGTAGACATAAAAAAGAATTCGATCAGGTCACGTAAAAGATTTATAGTTTCTGTAGAAAAAGTAATTAGTGAAAACGAAAGAAACGGGCCGTCGGAAAAGTCATTGGACATAATTCATAACAAACAGAAATAACGGAAGGCCGTTCGGCGCGGGTAGGCAATGAATAATTCTCTAACTGTGAGCACCCTCGACCCCCCTACAGCCCGGTTGGGGCACCGCGAAAAAAGTATACGACCCAGCAGAGTTTTATAGTCAGGAAAAAATAGGAGGTAGCCAAAATATCTATATACGGCGCATGGAAAAAGTAAAAAAAAACTACAATCCCGCTCGCATGAATAAGTGAGTGGACCTTCATATAGAAAAAAGTAAGGCAACAAAAATAAAAGCGGGGTTGTCGATGCAGGGGTAGCCGTGTAGGGAGGGAGTTGCACTTTGCTAGTACGCAGTCATTGTCGTCACCTCTGCGGCTCGCGACACTGGCGCCAAAGTGTCTCCGCGGCGGAAGTAGGGCAACTCACCTCCTACCTGACTGGTCAAACGTTTAGTTTCAAAAACTGTTTCAGCACGTTCGTTCTTTTACAAAACTGTTTAAGTACGTTCGGTCTTTGTTACATTATCGGCACTCCTGCGATTGTGCGACATAGTATAGATTTGTCATCATAACCCTTTTGAAGGTTTCCCAAGCACCCTAAGGACTTAAGAGATTTTTGTTATTGTCTATCAATAACATGGTGTGATTATACAAATGGCAAAATAAATAAGTGAAATAAATAGACTGTATTTTGTTATATTACACTAGTACAGACAGTAAGTTAATAGCTATATCGACGCACACATAGGCGTTTTATACCTAAATAAATGAATTTAAGGTCTTTGTTTAAGTCTAAGTGCATTTACATTACCTATTTATTTCCAAAAAAATCGTAATATTTCTCTTGTCTGGTACCCACAGTGAAAGCTACGTTTAGTTTGAAGCTAGGTGGCGTTGCATGAATAAAACGTCCATGATTATTCACTTTTCAAAAATACATACATCCCCATAAAAATCACACAACAGAACAAGCCAAAAACTGTTATAAAATATTTTGTAAGCGATATTTTTTCCTTTTAAGTTTATCTCGTTACGTGTTTACTATGTCCCCGCCACCCAACCCCGTTTGCCAGCTCCGTTCGGATTTACGCGTTTGCCGCTCTAAATACCAGCGTGATCTTACTACTGAAATATATTTTGCAAACCGTCTTAAACTTTATAATCAATGCAAAAAGGTCTCACTTTACACGCCCGATTTCCAATTAACGGCTAATGCGAATTTGTAATCGGTTGATTACAAACGCGCTGTATTTGAAAATATCTTAACTAGCCTTCCGGCCGCGGTTTCACCTGCGCGTAATTTCTTTTTTCAAATACCCCCACATTTCCGGGATCAAAAGTAGGTACCCTATGTTATAGGATATGTGAAAGAATTATTCAAATCGGTTCAGTAGTTTCGAAACCTATTCAATAGGTACAAACCAGCAAATCTATCCTCTTTATTATTTTAGTAAGTATAAATGTTAAGGACCAGTTTTACCAGTGAAAGGATAAGTTCGTGATAATTTATCTGTTAGATAGTGGCCAGTTGTAAATATGCCTCTTTAATACACTTGTTGATTTCAATTAAAAACGAATGCAGTGAAAGGGCTTTCATAATTGTGACTAAGTCATTACAATAATTGTAACTAGTCGCGAATTTTTTTTTTTTTGGAGGAGAATGCGTTTATGCTCCTTAACCGCAGGCTAGCTAGACCTGCGGCCGTGTGTGGGACTCGAGACTAAAGCGTCCACTACCCACTAAACCCCCCCGGTTTCCCCTTCACACCCGATTGGGACGAGCCAGTGCCAGCATGGTGGCCTAATGCGGATTGGTGATCACAAATTGGAACAGCGTTTCACAAAATTTCTAAATATTTTTTGCGCGGTCCGGGAATTGAACCCATGACCCCGATATAATTAAACCCCACTAGACTGTCGAGCCATGTGAATATTTATAAAATATAGTGACGACAGCAAGTTTTACGGCCGACTGTCTAAGTCAACGAAGAGGATAAAGATACGCCTCAAAGCGCTCGTTGTAAAAGAATCTCTGATATACCTACATTGTTGAAGAGTTTCTTACTGACCTATTTACCACCTATAAAGCTAATGGTCCGATGCTGTTGTATAACAGGCTTCATTAATTCTCAGCGTAACCTTCCTATGGGCAGTTTACGCAGTCTTGGACCCAAGATAAATTAAAAAATCACAATGGTGTTTTTATGTAACTACGTCGGCAACTTCGCCTGAGCTTAAAAATAAATTAATACCCCTGTAAATTGACTAACTGTCGATTCGGACACAGTTTATTCGGACACAGTGCTGCCGTGTCAGGCGAATGTCAGTTAACTTAAGATACATGAGTTACGCGTAACAAGTGTTTTTCGTGGTTTTTATGGGTCTTCTATCCCGTGTATAAAATATTATTTAATTATCTCTTACCGTTATCCCAAAAAATGCTCTAGAAGAAATTACGATTGACTACGATATTATGGTTAAATACTGTATCTTAAGTTACAGACAACGCTTGACGAGTCGACAAGACGCGATTATGGCAAACTCAGTTAAGTGTCTACTAAAATACATGACTTAGCCACGATAGATACGTAGTTTACTTATATATTATACTGTTATGGGGTAATTACTAAGACTTATGCAACTACATAATATTTAGACTGATTTAGTAGACCGGTAGGTAATGTTTTTGTTGATAAATGAAAAAGAAATACATTTTAGTTTATTTGAATACCATTTCCAGTTTTGTCATAATATACTTGTTATTTGATTACACCTATGTTCGTAATTAAAATATGACTGATTAAAATTAAGATTCTTATTAAAACCTACTTTTATTCTACCTCTCTAAACAAAATAATGCAGAAATGCATGTATGGCTAAATAATTCTTACTCAAATTGTCACGGCTAAGTCATGTATCTTAAGATACGGCCCTTCGCGTAACAAGATTTGTATGAAATTCCTATCACGCCTATCTCCGTTTTTGGAAAAAAACATAGAAAATAAAGATAAAACAAAAAAGATAATTACATCACAATAATATGTACATCTTTACAATTCTTATGATATGAAATAAGTTTGGAAAAATCTCTTGAAACATAGATATAATGGCAATAAATGCAAAAAAAACTTTAGGAGTCGTTTACTCAAAACTAGGTTTTTTGAGATAACGGAGATAGGCCTGACACGGCAGAGTGTCCGAATTTACACTTTTTAATTTCAATATTTTTTTCACTGTCGATTCGGACACCGCGATTACATTATTCATATAGTTCCATGCAAAGAATATGTTATTTAGATGCCAAACCACTTATAAATAGGTACGAGTATTGCTTAATTCTATTACACAGCTCAGCCCTGAATGAAAGTCACTGGTATATTATAAAACACTTAAATAATTATACAATTACAGGCAGTTTTTCACGTTGACCGTCAATTCGATTACCAAATACACTCAGTGTTATTGGTTGAGGCGACTAGCCGTGAATCGAACGTGAGACCTCGCGAATGAGACGTGACATTCCAACGTCCAAGTCATCGTAGCGCGTCGCGCGTCCTGCCTCTGACATAGTAAATATTCAAAAGTAACTCCAATAAGATAATTAATTGTCTCGTTAAATGCAACTAATAGTGCTATTGTTTATTGAGTTAAAACTTTCTTAACGAAAGTAGTTGCAATAAATTAAGTTATCGCGAACCAGTGTAATAATTAATTTTTTTTTCGCTTACAAAGTAGTCTTATAGACTTTATATTTACTGAATTTTATATGGCAGACAATCTTTAAAATTATAAGTCTCTAAAGTGGTGGGTGACCATTGGCGCTAATTAGTGGTAGACTTAATTTTTTTATAATAAACTTTATTTTATTTTATTTTTACTTTGTACCATTGCCATAATCCATTAAAAAAACAAATTTCGTTTGATTTATTTCACATCGAACCATCCACTATAGATTTCTAGACTAAAATATTTTGTTTAAAATTAAGTACCAACGATTTTTTAAGTGGAAACCGATACCTTTCCCTTACATCGCGCCAATCACGCAACAATCCTGACTACTTAGACTGAACCAAATTTACTATGCACCGGCGACTGTGCATTTTCAACTCCTCGAAATTAGCTCCCAGTGTATAGGGCATGCGTTACGGCATGGTATTTAATCACTTTATTAAAGCAATAAACCCACCCGGCCACTGGAAACCGCCGAGAAACAATGGGGCACCATATGATCGCAATAAAAAGTATCGAATCGTAATCGGGCACCGCACGAAATGTCACTTACATTTGATATAATTACGTAATGGCGACATGAGTCGAATGAATTTATTCGGGTGCACGAGTTTATACCCCACAAGGCACAATGCTTAATTAAAAATACGTTGGTGCTTACGTTTAATGATTTATAATGAAAACTGCGCGGGCGCGGGCCGCGTGGTAATAACAGCGGAATTCACACGTGCGCATTCGATCGATATTAATCTCGTCGCGGTGACTCGATTCGCCCGAATCGATACTCGGGAAATCGATATCGCATTGCTGCCGTGGACGGAATTAGTTTAGCATTTATTTGCAAGTCTTTGAGTAATAAGGAATTTCTTTTTTATTTCATTAGGTTTTTAACGACGGTAACGTTATGTATTTTAAATTATAGGGCCGGCGAACCGCGAGTGACGTGTCTGGAGTTACAAGCGTCTATAATTAGGTGTTGAAAAGCACGAAGATGAAAGGCCTAGAGAGTGGCAGCACATTTAATTGATCAATGCTTTCTAGTTGTTTTGATCAGTGTTGCTCCATCTTTCCAAAATTGTATGAAATTCTTATTAGACCAAACAGGTCTTCAATATGAATTAGTTTGTAAAATACATTGAACTATGGTAAAATATCCGGAATTGTAGCAAAAGAAAACCAAAAACATTGCAATGTAAGTTAATATTATAGTCAAATATGCATTTGTATTGGGGTTGCTAAGAATGAAGTGGCACAAATTGTTATAAATACTCTGATTGAAATAGATTCCGCTAAACACGGATATTCCGTGTCAAGCGTTCCCTCGGTAGACAAACTGCACGGACCTAACTATGTATTTCAACAGTAGTTCGCAATCATTTGCGTGTTTATCTGTAAAGTATTACACCCGAACACTGTGAATGAATGGATCTTAAGGACAA
The DNA here is from genome assembly GCA_949319885.1 of Mecyna flavalis. Lineage (NCBI taxonomy): Eukaryota > Metazoa > Arthropoda > Insecta > Lepidoptera > Crambidae > Mecyna > Mecyna flavalis. The sequence continues at coordinate 3,035,606 of OX439425.1, forward strand.
TATTGTATGAAGGTAAATACAGTCATATAAATTACCTATTTCTTGCCAATTGTTCAATAGATACTAAAATTGTGTCATCATCAAAAATGAAATCATTTTCAGGTTTGGTGTTAAGATACTCGGTATTTAGAAGATAATTTAAAAAATAAACCACCTTAAAGCAAAACTTAAAATACTGTTTTCTTTTAACTATACCATTCTGCTATAAGATAAAAACGAACAAAATAAAAGTCTCAATAATAAGATCAATAAAATTTATACCAAAAATGCGATTTTGAAATTCTTATGTCCAAATTAATTTTATCAAAGGCCTTTAGGATTCTTGAAAACATTTCGTTTCTTTGGAACAATGTGCATGTGTTAAAAAGAATGCCTACATTAGTTAAAATCAGCGCCAAAAAAAAAGTTAAAACGTAGTAACCACTTATTGCTAGTGGCCTGTAACACATTTTCCATATTCAAATACCAATCGCGGGTGAAACTAGTCCGCTTCGCAACGTAAGGACGCTTGTCGAATCCTACTCCACACAAGCGCTGACGGCAAAGAAAAAAAACTGTCAAGTTATTCAGCGACAAGCTCCCCACACTTCAAGTCGTCTACGATCGTACAAACAAAAACTCAATACAACTTTATTTCCCGCCACCACCTCAGTTTTCGCGCCCAACCCGCACGCGACCTTTCAAACACTGGATTAAGAACATTACGCCGACGACAGAAAGCTTTTTAAGTTTTACAGCATTATTAACGGGACTTAACTCGAGCTAAAAAGCGCCACTATTTATGCATTCTAACTCGTGGAATGTTACTGAAACAATTACTTACATAGGTTTCACTTTTTTCCATGGAAAACTGGCGAGTTACTGCTTTGTTTTAAGTTGTGGCTTGTTACTTTTAAAGTAATGGGATTTGTCGCCTATGGTAAGTAAAGGCACATTTGTTTCAGATCTAGTGCAGTGTTGTGCTGCAATTTTTTTGCTTACCACGAATTTCAACTTTAGATCTCTTATTTCTGTCACATTTAAATATTTTTGTGTGAACTACGCATATACGCACACATAGTTTTAAATGCTTAGTTAAAATATAGTAGTTATACATTATACTAATGTTATAATACTAAAAACAAGAACTATTTGCTTAGTTTTGGGCTAGATGGCGCTGTGTGAATAATGTCCAGAGATATTTATTTATTTTTATTTATTTATTATAATATCAAATAAAGTAACACCCCGTAAAAAACAACAGTTGCAGATATTATGTAAGAGATACTGTATGTGTATATATGAAGCCACATTGCATAGCTTAAAAGATTGACATTTCTCGAAAATACCAACATGAGGTGTACGATCCTTATAAAACGCGGAGAAAAAAGTCACTTAACACATTTTCAAATTAAAACAAACTTTCAAATTATCAAATATTGCTTATTGGTGAACACCGAATATTCGGCACACATGGAATCATTTTTGCCGGCAGCCTCAAAGCACTTTGCAGACCGCAAGACCAAACATAAAATCAATTTAGCCTGCTCTCGAAAGAGAAAAGAAATATAAAAAAAATACATTCCAACCAATGGCCGACCGCGCAAATCGTTCTTGTGTCAGTCGCATTAAAACTAGTAAAAGCACAATCGAATCATTAACCTTTTCAAAGGTTTATAACAAAGTAATCGGAAAAAGTGGTATGATGAATGCACCTCAGTTTAATTGGACCCTGTTTCTTGTTCAGTAAATTAGCTTTCGTTCCCGGTAAGGTGTTTGATAAGGGTGAAAAGTGTACTTTTACATGAAATGTTTGATCTAACTTCAGTTGTATGGGTACGGTCAACGCAAAAATGTTTTTTTCAACGAAGTTTACAAATTCAAATAACCAGTAACATTCAAGAGGTTTTGCCCCAAAGTACTCGTAATATTGCAGAAGTTGGAAGCATTCAGCTTATAAAAAAAAAAAAAAAAATGTTCCTAAATTAATTCTTTCGAGAGCATTCAAACTGTACAATGCCAGTCTTTTCAAGGCAAAGTTTGTGTGAAATAGCTGAATGGACATTGTTATTACGAGTATTAATGAAAATGGCAAATATAAGTTGAACCAGCACTTCTTAAAGACTAAGTATACAACAAGGTAATGAAAAAGATGTAAATTGTACTTATGTGAATGACTCACATTTTATTTTGACCGTACATGTGCTTGAACTAGTCATATTGCGACTTTTAATGCTAGTTTTTGCAGTTCGATTGAAGATTAGACGAAGATATTTCACATTTGTCGACCAAGACTTTCTTTATTCAGAAACTTTTCACACTTTGAATCACCGTATGTACAATATGTACATAGCAAAAAAATTAACGATAAGACAACAGTTAAAAAATCTCAATAATTCTATTGTATACTCAAATTACTCAAACGATAATGGGAGTAGTGAGAAAAATTTTCGGCACGTTTATCAAAGTTTTCTTTGTCGTTCTTAATATTCCATTTTTAAAATCCGCAACATGTTCCGGAGGATTTTTTCCGCAAAACCAATCCGAAAACATGGAAACACTGCGAGCTGAAACTATTATGAAAATAGTTTTAGCTCGCACTAGAAGTTGCTTTGAAACGTTCCGAAGTAAGCCGAATAATCGGGGTCGCGAACGTTCCGCTTGGAAAATGGCGGAGCAAAAGTTAGCGTGCGGCTTTGCAAATAAATAGATCAACATTAATTTTTCGCGTTTGTCCGACGGCCTGTCAAAATTTGAACGGCGGCCTTGCCTGCGGGCTCACAAATTTAGCTTTAGCACAGACGCATGCAAGCGTTCTTTTGAATCAAAAGGACGTATGCAACATAACTCTATTTTAATATTCCTTTGAATATTGGTTCAGTGTTGCGCAAACTTTAACATTGCATAAAAACAATCGCATTGAATGTGTATGCAACTTTGGTATTAAAAACTTTAAAACATAATAGACGTAGTTCACTCTAGTGCTTTATAACAATATTTAGTAAAATACCTATTAAAAAACAAGACTTCAATCAACGAAGCCCGAGATCAACAAATAAACCTTTACACATCTTCATAAGCCAAACAGTACTACAAGAAAAAAAACTAACAAGCCATTCTCACCTCTCACAATCATTTCAAAAAGACAACTAGACATTTGTCACAACAGCCGGCAGCGAGGTGTCCAACAGAGACGCAACCGCACTCCGCCACGCGTGATCTAACGCTCCACGACCCGCCACCGCTATTGTTCCCAAAAGTGGGACAGTCTCGAACAAATCGGAAAGCATCGCACCACCCACGTCATTAAACCCGCCGCGACAGCCAGACACCTCTGGAGAATGCACTCTTAATAAGTCATCAGCTAAGTAGCGCCCCCTTGTGGGGTGGTGGAGGCGGCGCGGCAACGTACAAAAATGACAAAGTATAAATCTGCATACAGTAATGGGGGTACCTCGGTAGCCTCTCAGCTCGCAGTGTGCGGAGATCAAAGGTGTAGTGGCTTTTCTGTTCGCTAGTTTCACTTTAAAGAATATGTTAGTTGCAATTCTCGAAACAGTGATGGCCGATTTTGCTTGAAGACGAGTCTCTGTAGACATACGGATTGGATTTTTTTACACATATTATACACAGCTTATAACCAATTATTTTGAAAAAAAAAACGGTTTTCATCATTTCAGTGATTTAAGAATATTTAAGTCATACCTTATCGGCTCCCGGGAGGAGCATAATTTCAGCAATCATTGTGTCGATGACTTGGTATTAAAATAGAGATATCAATGATAGTCTTTGCCCTGACCAAAAGGCAATTTTTTTACAAATTAACATAAGTCAGTCTAATAAAATAATATTCTTCGATTATTAATTAAAATAAATAATAAATAAATATATATCTGGATTATTTACACAAACGAAAGAAAATAATGTCTTATTCTTGGCAACAGATACTGCTGAATATTAAGTAATGATGAAACATAACGGTTTTATTGCTTGCAGAAAAATAAATGATTTTCAAGAAAGTCAATATATTTTATATTTTAGCTACAAATATTAATTACAATATATATTTGTATATTTTATAATAAATGAGAAAAAAGCTTATATAAAAAATGGCTTTATTATGTTTGACCATACTGTCCTGATTATTTTGATGTCATGTTTCATTGAAGGATGACTAGAAACAAGATAAAATTAGGTTACAATTTATGCATCATTGTTATAAAACAGTGTATTGAATCAATATCTACAATCTATTATATAGGATCAACAAATATATCCATTATTATAATAAAAAACAACCGCATTATAAATGTAGTTGTCGAAACCCATTTCTTTCATTAAAATACTCACGGAGCAATGTTTTTAAAAAAGAATATCGGAATTTTCGATGGACAGTGTAACACGATACAAAATATTCTGTCAAAAACCGATATTTTCTATTATGTTTGCTTTAACGTTGTTTCTTGTATTTTTATGACAGACTACCAGGAATAAAGAAAAACAACCAAACTTACGCCAACATGTTCCGTAAAAAACGATTTTAAAATGAACTTAAAACTTTTACGCGCAAAAATATTATGCGGTTTTTTTATTGTAAAAAGTGTGGGGTGCTGAAAAGATAGGGCTGCCGGAAGAGAAGAAATCTATAGTAAAATGAAATAATTACTTCTCCTACAGAATAAATACATAGATTTTATTTAAATTGAATTTGAGGGTCTGACCAAAGACATTAATTAAAATGTCACAGTCATCCTCACGTTTAATAAGTAGATTTTAAGTATACGAATCAAAGTCGAGTCAATACCTAAGTTTGTTCCTACGTGCGTTATGAAGTAGGTATTGATTTTATCTCAGCTATGACGTCCAGGTAGAATCGAAGAAGAAGAAACGAAACAAGACATCAAAAATAAGAACATGTAAGAGTTTTATTTACTAAATAAGTGGGTATAAATATGAAAAGGTGAAACGAAATTGCCGCGCTGTCATAGTCCTTATTTCAACCGCATAAAGACTATGACAGCGCAGTGTATTCAGGGACCGGGGTCAAACGACGAAACCCCCGAAAAGCTCACAACAACCAAACCCGCAGCGAAGCATACGTCAGAAAAAAATCTGTCTTTTAAAAAGTGTGAAAACCCTGCCAGATTGCGTCGTCGCCACTCTCACAACGATAACGTATTGTTCCTTTCACAGAGAATAACTTGACTACTCATAGCCTCGCACTTACTATTACGAGTACCTAGACACCCCCTCTACTTGAAAAAAAAATGGCTCCGACGTTAAGGATTTAATCTATGTAATACTTTAATGAGATTCGAGGTTTCCAACTAACCTAATTGGATCATTAATTGGGAGTAAGTGAATCAAGGTGAGCCGAAGCTTTGATATCAAGTGATTACCAATTCAAAATGGAGTCAGATGAGGCGTCGGTTTAATTAGAAAAGTCCCATTCAGCTAGTCTGGAGCTAAGTAAAGATTAATACGGGACACTTGGTTCCGTGAACTGTTAAAGGTTATAATTAACACATTCAATCGAACGGTTTTGTCGATTTACGTGATGCTTTATTGACACTATCGTTGTATATTAAAAACTCGTGGCCTATTCAAATATATACACTAAATAAAACCCTAATACAACATAGTGGAACTTTAAAACACGTTTCGTGTTTACTGCGTATTAAATGATCATGAATAGATTTTAACTCGTCTATTTATTAAAACGATGTAAACAATTACAATAATAAAAAGCAAGGCGACAAAGTTGCACTGTAAAAGAATAAGGAACCTACAGACAAAATAAAACCTTCTGTCTATTAACTGGTGGAGCAGAAAATAAAAAAGGAATCGAAATAAAAGTTAGGCAGAAAGATGAAAAACTGCATATCAATTACAGTTCCTGGGATACCCTTCTGTTTGATGGAAATACGCCGGAGGCAGATATCAAATATAGGATGACCTTTCATAGGTATAAAAAACTGAATTCACGCACAACACACAATAGGCGAAGGCTAGACGCTCAGTATTTACTGTGGTCCGTCAGTATTTATCGTGGAATTTGGTGAATACTGATGGTGTAGCCTAGAGTACTGATGGATGTCAATATTTCTTACCAAATATCCAGATATCTTAATTCCAGAATAATATTCCGTACCACAGTAAATACTGAGCGTCTAGCCTTCGCCTTAAATTTAAAAACGATTACTGGTTCGAATCATAATTTTTTTTTTATTCAGCTGCAAAACCACTAATACGTCTGGTGTTAAATGAGCACCACAAATTAGAAATCAGAAATAAAAGCGTTTCTAAGAAATCAGGTGATTTTCCGTTATAAACCTCCACTGACTTGACAAAAAATAAAGAAATTTAAAGCTTCTTGAATTTTATACGGTATTAATATGGGAATAAATGAGTCCCATGTTAATTTACCGTAGAAATACAGTGAAAACTATTATCGGATTTTTCCTGTAAAGGTGGTGGGTAGCCACTCGTACTCCGGAAAATACAGAGCCTGTTCCAGGAAGGCGATCAAACAGTTCAATCGATACTCCTCAAATAAAAACCCGAAAATGTAACAGCGAACATCATCCACGTTTCACAATTTAATATCTCGCATTCTTTTTCGTACTTTCACCCTTTTTCGTGGTCGGGTTTTCATTCAACTTTGTTTTTATTGCCCGTTGCTCGATAGCAATATCACTCGGAGAATTTGTTGATTCTCTTTTTGAGTAATCGTTTAAACAGATAAACGGTCCACCGCAATAGTTGCTGTGCCTTTAAAGCTAGTGTAAGACCTTATTATTCAGTTCTTCTGGTCGACTAACTTTACGGCTGACAGTAGAAAAAGGGTCTTTGACCAATTTGACCATGGAATATTGCTTCTTCGGTAGCTAAAACTAAAGTTTTACTCTTCATAGCCATTATGACAGCTTATCAGAGTTACTACATCGCAGTCTGTTTACTGAAGTTTTATAAAAATCTTGAACATTTTCTGCGTTCGCATTAAGACTTTCCGATCGAGACAAGTCTTTTGCATATTAAAATATTCAAATCCCAGTATGTTTCGTGTGCTCAACAAGGCTTCAATTAGGATAAGCAAATCAATCCAGTTGGTTAGGGCATCCTTGTAAGGAGATTTGTACAAACCGATCTGTGCGTGTCCCTAATTAGTTAACCACAACCAAATACGTGGCCGTTTCGGCGAGCATGTTCGGACTACTGGAAACGTGTGTTACGTTCTACCAGATTGGTGTAGTAGGTGAGAGTTCTGCTACTGCATCAGAGTTCACAGGTCACAAGCAGAAAATAGACTGCTCCAAGCACATGTTTGTAGGAATATTTTGCTATTTTTACTGTTTGGGTAGACAGAATGTTTAGGCTGTATTTGATGTTCAAAACATATCCGAAAGCTTAACCGAACAATATTTTACGGCAACGTCGGATGTAGCAATGCTCTAAGCTCGACTTCCCGCTTTTTGTTTTTCGGGTTTCACATTAAAATTGCAGGAAAAAAGACTGCCTGAACTACATATTTAATCTTGGAGTAAGCAGTAGTTATTAAGAAAGATTCAAAAAAGTCATACATTCTACCAGAGAAACAGTTCTTAACCGAGAATAAAAGACAATAACCGTAGCTGAACCTTAACAATCAAACTTTACTCTAAAAAAGGCACTTCCGCAGTCACAAAACAACAAAGAATAACTGTTATAAACTCTAAATCCGCGCGTTATTTCAACTGCCACAACACATACAACGTGTTAAAAAGGAACAGTTTGTTGCAGTTTTGATATCTGCCCGCAGATCTCCGGCCAAGTGCAAAATTAGTGTCGGGCTATATCGCCTGCCACCGATGCAGTAGTCACTTGTAGTCACAAGAGGTCTCGACGCAGTAAAAAGAAAATACAAGTACGTCAACTTCATACAACGCGCGCGGCTATATTTGCACATCTGGTGCAATAACGTCAGAAATACAGATTGGTGAATTGAGATTTTACTCACAAATAATGTCAAGTTACTTGAACAACAAATCAAACTATAGTTAATAAACTACAGATTATAGAAATAGATTTGTAGAAGATATATTATAGGGCTATTAATACATTCCATGTTATTAAACTAACTTAACTAATTACCTTTAAATTGATCTCCTAAAAAAGGCCAAGTTAGATATGACGTTATTGCACCAGATGTGCATAAAAAAATAAGATGGGCGATATGTGTGCGCCTTAGAATCTATGCGTCGCCGCACGCACACTCAAACAAAATCTTTACTCGTTTCTCAGTGCAAGCAAAGAGATGGGCCGGTCGTCACCAGGCCACAGCTCTGGGTGTGGAGAGGAACCAAAAAGTTTAGTGGGAGTAGCGCGAAGTCCCGACTGCCACACACAGCCACCGCAGGTCTCGCTAGCCCGGTTAAGGCACATGAACGCATTCTCCTTCGAAAAAAAAGTGACAACAAAGAGATTTTGTTTGTGTGCTTGCGGAAATTTATAGATCTAATGGCACACACATCCAAGCCATTGTGCGTTTTGAAAATAACATACCGTGTACTATGTATTTTTACTATGCAGATGCGGCGTGTCTACAAGAGGTCTCGAGGTGCCTCGCTAGCGAATACCCACTGAGGGAATCCGAGAGGGAACTAAATCTTTGTATCAAATCGCAGCAACCGCCGAGTGCGAATTTCATCGCAATCTGGACCGATACCAAAGATTTATTTTGCATACTTGATTTATAAAATTCTTTTGCATTTTTCTTCTTGCCTAACTTTCATTGGTAAAAGTGACAGTTTTGGTTGATATTTTTTAAGTGTTTGAAATTTTAAAAATTATTGAAATCGCAAAACATAACTTTGGTAGCAGCAGGTGACAAACGCCTAATAAGTAATAATTTGTGTTATTAAAAATCCATTTTTGAAACATCTGAAACATATAATATTACTCAAATCAAAAATCGATATTAAATTAAGTTGTGTCATAAATTTATTATGTGTTGGTATCTATATCTATATAAAAAACTCAAAGGTGACTGACTGACTGACTGACATAGATATCTATCAACGCACAGCCCAAACCACTGCACGGATCGGGCTGAAATTTGGCATGCAGGTACATAGATCTTATGACTTATGACGTAGGCATCCGCTAAGAAAGGATTTGGATCAATTCCCACGGGAACGGGAACCACGCGGGTGAAACCGCGGGCGGCCGCTAGTTGTATATAAAACGCAATAGATCTTAGAATTTAAACTAGATTTTCGACCTAAGTCTGTTAAATATTTACAGTTACATATGCATACTGGTATATCCTTCTCTCGAACCATTTCTAACCCAAACAAGGGCCATTGTATTTTGTATAATACACATTGGCAGCTGTTTACGCAATGGCAACACTATTATCCAAGGGTCCGTTCTGAAACCAGTGAAATTTAAACGAAGTAAGGCAAAGTTCACACCAAACTATTAGTCGACTTTAAGATAGTATTTATAGTAGGTAGCTTGTTAATGTGTCTTAAATAGAGGGATTAGCATAGGTAATTAATATTATAATAATAGATTTTCAGGAGTAAATTATTTATTGTACTACCATTAAATAACAAATATTTATTTACTATCTTAATAAAATCGGCAATGACACAAATTTACTTCTACAATCGATAGCGCAATTATCATAATTGTAGTGGATCTCAAAATAATTAATGATAAATGTAATTTTCATCTAAACAAAGAGACAAAAGTACATTATTGTCGTTACTAGCGCTTCGATTGAACAGTTTATAGCTGTCAAGTTTTTAATACATATTAGATTCGTATAAAAAATATCATCGTTGAACGATTACAGAATGACTTTTTTTTATTGTTTCTGGTGAGTTTGGCCCAGATTTATACTCTTGTTGATGTTTTTAATTCCTTTATGTATTATTAAGCTAATTAAAATTATATGTAGGTATAGCTAAAATTTAAACTAACATAGTTCCTAGCCGCATTTGACTGCTATCTATTTCTACGAATCGTAAAGATCTGTTATTATAACTATGATTGCCACACTAGGCTAAGCCTGTGCTTAGCCTAGTGTGGCAATCATGGATATAATTTCTATTTTGTCTATGTTATTGGAAATAAAATATTTTTTAATTTTTTTTCATTTAAAATCTTAATGGAGACGGTGAATTTAATAAGGTAAGAGTTGCATTGGGGTGGCCGGTCGCATTTAAAGTGACACTTATTGAAATAAATAGACCACTAGTCAAAGCTAAAATCTAAATATTCTTTCATCGAGTAAGCTTTTAAGATTATTCAGAAAGTTTCTATCTGCCGTATGACGTAAGAGTTAGAATTGCTATTGCCCTTCGTTTGGTGAGTAAAAGTGCTAAAAGCCCAAACCATCCTCTTCTTCATCTAAATCCTTCATTACAACCATTATTAAATATTCATTTCATTACAACCATTCGATTACCCTTACCCTTACCGTATCATATTCTTCTGTCAAAGGCAGGCGACCCATCTAAGACCGTAGTAGCATCAGATGTCCATGGGTGGTTGTGATCAGTAAGCATCAGGTGTGACAAATGCTATCTCTATCTTTAAAAAAATATTGACCTCACAAAACAGGTTATCGAACCCACTATCCCTGGTGCTTAAGATTAGGTCAGCAAAGGAACTCATTTGACTCTCGTAACGCCGCCATCAGGCAAGGTGGAGCAGGGTGTAGTTTATATAGTGGGTAAACTCCGCCATTTCTAGGGCGTTGGAGACACACGAACCGCTTTCGGACCCCGACAAAAATAGGGTCAGTAAAGGACGATTTAATTTTGTTAAAAATCTTCCGTCGAAGAGACCAATTGAGTTTTGAGACCGTTTGACGTATTTACGCCTCACGTACTTGTAATTGTAGAAAAATAACTGATAGAACTGAATGAAGTAATTACTTTGGATAATCTGCTGCGACACGCCATCATTCGTTTTATGACTGTCGGTTTAGTTCCGATGGTGCACTAAATAAATGGCTCTATCGAATACTTTTTAACATTACTGCCTTAAGGAAAAGTAAGCAATTAATAAAAACTACTTTACTAGAAAGAGAGTAAAGATTAAATAATAGAGTCTTCATAGTAATTATTTTAAAAAGTATACATTTTTTCAGCAGATCCAATCACGCATTTGGTAGTTATGTTTACTGTCTTACGGTCGTGGGTCCGAATCCGAGGAGTGACAAGCATTTCTATTTGTACTGAGTTTTCATTTATTTCTGTATTTATTTGGACTTTGTTCTATAAAAACAATTATTATTGAGATTTTAGTGCACAAATTACTGTAATCCCGTGATATTACAGATAACAAACCAAAGCTATGCAAAATGAAAAGCATAAAAGCGCAGGCCCACCGACGCTTTAATTGAGAAAGCGCCAAAAAACACAAAACACTCCTAAACCAAGGGGGAAATTATTTACCCCAAAAAAAAATACGCACCAAAATAAACAGCAAGGAAAAAATTAATTGAATCGACACGACTCGATTGATCATAAAATATTCATAAATATTAAACATTAATTCGTAGCGTTGTACATTTTTTTAATTGATCGCGTCTGAATCGATTGGTTTGCCCCGAAACTGTGGAACGAGCATGATATTTTCGGCGGCAACGTCAAACGGTCCCCCTCGATCTTGGTCCTTTCTTTTTAAATTCAGCGTATTTTTATTTGCTATGCTATGATAAATTGTAGCCGCGGCCGGGTAGGGGAGGGCGCGTATCCCCCCATTTCGCTTTTGTTTCGGTAATTTTTTATGTCTGGCGTCGGAGTTAATTGCGTGGTGGTAGGTGGTTGCATTGTGTTTATATAGGTCAGAGGAGCTTGTTTCAGACTACTGTGACCCGTTCACCTTGCCACATCGAACCCGGGCAACTATTGTTCGAATAATTTGTAAGATTATATGGCGACGTTTAGCGTTTCCAGTTATGACCTAGATGCTGCTGCCTACTCAATGATGTGTTGTTAGTGCATTTTGAACATTTAAACTGGCAACCTTGAAGTGTTATTAATAAAATCATTGCTAAAAGCACATTTCCACAAGTTTCCCGGTCACTTTAGTTTGAGATCAGTAAATAAACCTGCTTTTGATAATAAATAATTTACATATTTTCTCGCGTAATGTCGATCTATATATATAAATCTGCCGCCATAACAGCTCTGGCTGTGTTCCGGCAGTATTAATGTGGGAGCCAGTACAGTTGAAATCAAAGACTCGAAGATCAGATGAGCCTACAATCTGGCAGCACATTGAGCGACGCTTCCTAGTGAAGTGTCCCTCAATGGAATAGGCTGCAGTGGCCGCTTACCATCAGGTGGGTTGCGTGTCTGTCTGGCAACTGATGTGGTATAAAAAACACTTGAGTGCAGTTTTATGCTCGGATCCGATTTTAAAAGAAATACTATATGGACGTAATATATTCGTATGACACCAGTTTCTAGAGTATTGACTGGAGAGATGTTCCACAGCTCAATGAAGCACTATGAATTTTCCTACGTCCGTATTTACATTGAGGAAACCTACACATTCTGACTGCTTTTACCCCGTAACCATGATCCCGTTAGTCCAGTTCCGCTGTCAAGGGTTGTACGGTATTCACTCCAATACAATAATCAGACGTGACATTCTTAGATCACAGACGACGTTAGAACCATAGTGATCCAAGTGACATTTTTGTCAAAATGGATATTTTGTTATTAACATCCCAAAAAAAGACATATCTTTCATGCCACATTGATCCAAGTGCATAATATAGCAATTTTCATAAGGAAACTCATATCGGTCACTTTGAAATAGAAAAATTTCAGGAACAAGTCCAAACACGTTTCCCTCATTTTCTCAAAAAGTTGAAAATGTGACTTGGATCACTATGGTTCTAACGTCGCTAGTTCATGTGTAATCTGATTGTGACGAACACTTGGCTATGGTGGATGTTACACGCAGTGCGAGAAAATGAGGCTAGACGCTTAGTGATGTGATAGTCAACTTTAATATTAGGTACTCGTACGTATGTATAAATTACCGAATGTGGATTAAAACTAAATGATCGTAAAGGAATTCACACAGTATGTAAAATGTCCTATTGAAAGATTAAGGGATTTCCTAGGTCAGGGTAAGAGAATATATAGTAAAAGTAATAAAGTACTCATATTTTGACCGGCATAAATGTATATTTATGTTATCATTTCCTTTAACAAATAAGAGACCAACTCATTTATTTTAACAATTTAATTCAACGAAATAAAGCTCATATTTGCTCAACCTAACTGCAATTCTTTTAGCACGTTAGCCTTAAGCTATCGGAAATTTATAAAATTGCAGTCAATATTAAAACTCCGTTGTATCTTTCCGGGATTTATCAATTCATTTTCTTTTGTGTTCCGATTCAACTTTTTCCAATTATTTTCCAATGTGGTATATTTAATTTTTCTCTTAAGCTTATTTTCCCTGTCTACTTAAAAAACCGGCCAAGTGCGAGTCGGACTCGCCCATGAAGGGTTCCGTAGCAGCAAGTATCATCATAATATAAAAGTTCTTGTAGTTCTTTGTAAGTTTGATCGACGTTTTTATATTTGAGTTGATTGAATGAAAGGAAAATTGCGGTTTACGATTCATGACGTTTTAAAAAAAAACTAATTACTTGATCTCATTCAAACCAATTTTCAATGGAAGTTTGCATTATTTTTTAGTTTTATCGTTCTCTTATTTTAGAAGTTAGAGGGGGGGTGACCAACATTTTACCACTTTGGAAGTGTCTCTCGCGCAAACTATTCCGTTTAGAAAAGAATGATATAAGAAACCTTATTATAATTTTTAAAGACCTATCTATAGATACCCCACACGTAAGGGTTTGAAGAAATTTTTTTTTTGAGTTTCAGTTCTAAGTATGGGAAGCCCCAAAAATTTATAAACTAATTACTTGATCTCGTTCAAACCAATTTTCAATGGAAGTTTGCATAATAATGTACATCATATATTTTTTTTAGATTTATCGTTCTCTTATTTTAGAAGTTACAAGGGGGTGACCAACATTTTACCACTTTGGAAGTGTCTCTCGCGCAAACTATTCAGTTTAGAAAAAAATGATATAAGAAACCTTATTATAATTTTTAAAGACCTATCTATAGATACCCCACACGTAAGGGTTTGAAGAAAATTTTTTTTTGAGTTTCAGTTCTAAGTATGGGAAGCCCCAAAAATTTATAAACTAATTACTTGATCTCGTTCAAACCAATTTTCAATGGAAGTTTGCATAATAATGTACATCATATATTTTTTTTAGATTTATCGTTCTCTTATTTTAGAAGTTACAAGGGGGGGGGGGCCAACATTTTACCACTTTGGAAGTGTCTCTCGCGCAAACTATTCAGTTTAGAAAAAAATGATATAAGAAACCTTATTATCATTTTTAAAGACCTATCCATAGATACCCCACACGTAAGGATTGAATGAAAAAAAAATTTTTGAGTTTCAGTTCTAAGTATGGAGAGCCCCCAAAATTTATTATTATTTTTCTATTTTTGTATGAAAATCTTAATGCGGTTCACAGAATTACATCTACTTACTAATTTTCAACAGGATAGCTCTTATAGTTTCGGTAAAAAGTGTCTGTGACATACGGACGGACAGACAGACAGACAGACATGACGAATCCATAAGGGTTCCGTTTTTTGCCATTTGGCTACGGAACCCTAAAAAGGAATATTAAGCGGGTAATAATGGAAATGATTTTTATCTCGCAATGTTAATAATTTTTATTAAAGGGCTCAAGTTATGGAGCATTTATTATCTCTTTTATGATACTTTGCCACAGTAAATTACTATTAGTTTTTTCTGAACTATTAAAATTCAATCGGAATTTAAGTTGCCATAAGTTCTTTATGTAGGGATCAAAATGCCGCGATCTCGTGTGAAGGTTAGGTAGATAGGTTACTTGAGCTAAAAAAGTGGCATCCGATAACTGAGCTAATCAGCATACCTGAGCTGTCTCACGAAAGCATTGACAGTTTGATAGGTAGACCGACAAACTTATCTGTTCCGGTGGCCAAAATTGGAACTACGTAAAATGTCATTCTTTGCAATGCAAAAACGATATTTTATGCTAAGCTTCTTAAGCTTCTTCTGAGACATGTCACTTAAGAATGGGAGTACATTAAGAGTTTCAATGGTTGTAGTGTCGTGGGAGAACGGACGATCCTTAATACTACATGTGTTCCTTATATTAGGTCTTTACCTATGAAATTGCCGTTTTTTACGAAAAAAGTAAACATAATTTTTTTGTTTATTTTTTATTTCTTTTAATCCAAGTAATTACCCATGCAATCAATACATCTTTGCCAACGCAGTGGCAGTATATTGATGCCCTTCTTAAAGAAATCAGGTGGACAGGAGGCAACAAACTCTTCAAAGGTATTTTGTACTGCCTCTTGGGTATTGAAGGTTTTTCCCTCGAAGAAGTTATCCAAATTCTGGAAAAAGTAGAAGTCTGTAGGCGCAAGGTCTGGTGGGTACGGCGGATGAGGGAGAACTTCCAACTCCAGTTCTTGTAGCTTGGAGACCGTCTGCTGTGCAGTATGAGGTCGCGCGTTGTCATGAAGGAACAGCGGAGACGAGCGATTGACCAAAGCTGATTGGAGTTGTGCGAGATCCTCCACCATTTTGTTTAGTTTTTCACAGAACACATCTGCAGTAATGCTAATCCCGTTTGGTAAGAAGTTGTGATGGATCAGACCGGCGCTAGAGCACCAAACAGTGACCATCACTTTTCTGGGCGTAAGTTTTCGTTTAGGGCATTGTTTAGGTGCTGAACCAGGATCCAACCAACTTGCCGAGCGCTTGCGATTGTCAAACAGAATCCATTTTTCATCGCAGGTTACAATGCCTTTCAAAATTCCTTCATTTGTGTCCCTGTTGCGTCGTGCACGGCATGTCTCGACGCGAACTACGCGCTGGCGATCATTGAGTTCGTTGGGCCCCCATTTGTCTAGCTTTTTTCTTGCCAATTTGACGCAAATGGACCGATATTGTTTTGATGCTAACGCCGAAAGCTGCTGCTAATTCAGCCGTAGTTTGAGTATCGTCAGCTTCCACAATCGCCTTTAATTCGTCATTGTCGACCAAAGTATCCCGACGACCACGTGGTTCATTTTTCAGGTCGAAATTTCCAGAACGGAAGCGGGCAAACCAATAACGAGTGGTGCGTTCGTTTGTAGTGTCCGCTCCGTAAACGTCATTGATGTTGCGTGCCATTTGTGCCGCTTTGCTGCCACGATGGTACTCATATTCCATAATAACTCGAATTTTTACCGTATCCCTGATGACGAAAAACACTCAAATGCGATGGAAACGTAACGCTTAACAATAAACAAATGACTAATTTTGGAAAAAGGATGCCATGTTTTTAAAATAAAATTAATTTGAAATAAGAATTCATAGCCAAACAAAAAATATTTTCATTTGAAATGGCTAGTACTACAGAACGGCAGTTTCATAGGTAAAGACCTATTATTATGATCTCTCAGTCCCCCCCACCCGTCGTCGGAAACGACCTGAAGTTGCATCACCGAGCCATTTCAATTCAGCTGGGACGGAATAAAGACCTACTCCCAAATATAAATAATAAAGTGTCCTTTAGACGCCTCAGTAGTATTGCAGCATGCAGCAGGAACCGATATAGCCCTTGCGTCTGTGACACTACAGACGGAACCATCGCGCTCTCCCAACGCAAAGTTGGAAGTAGCACCTAGCTGCTATAGCCCGTGAAAAGTTCACTGGCTTAAGACCCACTCCCAAGTTCAACCCACAAAACATTGAAATAACGTACATCGCCCTCGATACTCACATCACTAATATTATATTGCCACAAGACAATACGCCACGAACAAAAAGTAATAAAGGAAGCTGTTCACGGAACAATGTAGATGCATAAACCCTGTCGCATTATTGAATAGTTGCCGGCATTATATTCAGAATCGAGTAAAAAGTAAACACGAGTGGGCAGGATATTATGATCGAATATCATAACTATTAGCGGTGAATGGGCCATGCTATCGGTAACGCGATACAAGGAAGTGACGTTAGGTAACTGGAATACCTGTTACTTGTCACCATATTATAGTGTTAGAATGTTATACGAATACCAATCAACAAGTTGAGATTTACTAAGAGGAAGATTTAATATCATATTTTAGGTTTTGTTTATCCTCTATCTCATTTTGACCCTGTCTTTGCACGAGTTGCCGTGGCTTCAAATTTTTATAAGTTAGGACAAACATTGATATTGCTATTAGGGAATATTATAACAACTATTTTGCTATCCTTAATAATAAAAGTTTAAGTGGGTGCATTTCCTCATAACATAATAATGTACAATCTGCCGCGTACCTACCCTAATATTATGTCAAATTCCTACAGCCAATTTTAAGCTTTATTTCGATAGCATAGGCTTGTTTCAAGATACTTTTAATTTTACATGTAGTTTGATCGGCTCCTAATTGTTTAGAATGTCCGTGCTTTTGTCTGATTTTTATTTAGTTATACTTGTGGTAAGTTAAGCCCTGCGTGAGAGCAGTCGACGCTAACCCCAAACTGCTTGAGTACCGCCCTATTCCCTCTTCATGAAATATTAAAAATTCAATTGCGCTCCTCTTTATTTAACCCCCCACGGCCACTACAAGCCGCGCAACAAAATGACAAATGTATTTGGAAAAAATATAACGCCAGGCTTTTTATTTATAACTAGCCTCCTGCCCACGACTTCACCCACTATACGACCTTATCCCGGAAGTAGTGGGTTCGAATTACACCCGGGGAAAACATTGTTTCTAATAATCATAACATTCATAACACACGTGCTCAAGTTACTTACTATCAGTAGATAAATGTATGTGATTTTGAATAAATAAATAAAATAACTTACTTCCACCTGAGAATTGAACCCAAGTATGTAAACTACGAAACCAACGAGGCGTTGCGTTACAAAAACTGCATTTATTTATTAGTACTTGAATACTAAATAACAATGAATGCCGCAAAAACTAGAATTTCTACGTTAGTTGAAAGACTCCCGTTATTTTTATTACGCTATAAAGGTCGGAAGGCAAAAAGCCTTGTCTCCTAAATGAGCAGTGGCATTTAAGCTAACGATTGGTTATTAAGTAAAAATATCTAGTTTCAAAGAAAGGACATTGACCATCTATGTATGGACGTTGGACCAAGTGCCGCCCAACATTGAGACATAGTGCAAAATGTTCCTTTGATTAATACTAGTAGATAACTCAGAGCGCTTCAAAATCTATCCCAGGAGTTTTAAGAAAAAAAAATTATTGAATGTAGAGGTCTTACATTAACAAAAATCATGACCAACAGCTTATTTTGAAAATAAAAGAGTATATAATATACACAATGGATTTATTTGAAAAAAAAATGGTTTACAGAGATGATAAACATAACAAAAATGATAATTACCTTATGTTATAATACCTCATGTAGGCACTAACATGTCGTCTAGGTAAGTCTAAGATTATTGTATCTAAAAATAATGCAGAACGTCTTACGTCTTGGTGCCTAGCCCATCCCAAAAACCAAACTAGGCACTAATCCGTTATTTAGATCCCTGTAATACGAGCAATGCTCTGTATAGGACTAAATAGTTGGTGTGAGTGGTCCAGGATTTATTTATTTATTTATTTATAAATCCGTGGCAGGATTTTTTTTATTTTATACTTTTTATAACTATTCATGTAAGGAAACAAATTAAAGTGTTCCTATGCTTGGGCAGCATTTGGTCCAGAACCGGTCATTCTCCTTTGTTACCGAGAGGGTATAAAAATATAATTATCGGTAAACATCACATATTACATTAGTCTTTGGGTGAAACGCTTCGTAAGGTTAGAGGTTTAAGTGGGGGGGTAAATTTCGGGGTCCTGGGTTCCCGGGTTGAGAAAAATGTATGTCAATTGTGACACAGCTGGGGTATAAGATCGCCTATCTGTGTGGCAACATTTTTGACAACGGTAGAAATAGCCTTTCATTCTGAATTAAAATAGTGTATCTCCATTAGAACTTCAGCGTAGTGCAGTTTGTTTTGAGCAAAATAGTCTTACATTTAAACGCTCGTTTGAAAATATCTGTATGTCAAATAACTTATATACGAGTATAGACTCTGCTCACCTTCGTACCTAAACACGGTAACTGTAGTCTATTCCGAATTTGAATCAAAACTTCCTTTAAACCAAAGAAATGTACATTAAAATACTCAACATTGAACATCATTTAAAAACTATAAAACCTTTTAGACCCCAGCTTGTCAGTTCATGTAATCCCCGACACTATTCCTAATTCTGACAGCACAAATTAAAGTAGCGAACTAACAGCTAAAATTATTAGCGAACGATATAATGCGCTATAAAAAGCACTTTTTCATGAACGCTTAGCCCCACGTGTCGACAATTAAAACTTTCCACGTCAAAGTTGGCCGGGGAACATTAAAAAAATCCCCCCTCCCCCTCTGCCACCCTTCCCCCATCCTCCTATATTAAGTAGCACGCCTACGTATTTCGAAAGTTTCGTGAAGTATTAATATCGCTTAGCGAACGGCGAACGAGTTTGTCTTGCGTAGATACTAGTGTAGCAAAATTCCGTTCTGCATTGTAGGGTTGTGTATGAGCTTCTTTTTGTTTTATTCCCTCAATACATACTATAAAGCATTCCTACAAAAGAACTGCTGCAAAGGCGTCTATCGAAAGCCAATGGTTGTGGCAATGGGACGTTTTTAACAGCGCAGGTCACCATGCTTACCAAATAAGTGATTACGAATTTAATAAACAATGAAGAGAGTTTGAGCATTGTTTATTAAATTCTTTGAACCCGGAAATCATAAATAAAACTTTATTACGTCGTACAATTAAAATAACAGGTGCTGGCCACTAAAATTTCAATTTAAAAACTAAACATTTAACAACATTTAAATTAAAAATTAGAACCTTCCTTTAAAGTTCAAGTATTTATTCCTGGCTGTACAAAATGTTATAAAAAAGTACTGGCTGATTACAAACTTGAGAAAAATTTAAAAATAGATCGTAATCCGAGAAAGAAGAACCCATGACGTCACAATCCCAGCTCGCGCTTCGCGCCGCGTTCATCCAACGGCGCACCGTCTGGGAAGTGGAAATCAAATCGCGAAAATAGTTTTCAATAAGTCCACTTAACTCGCCACTTGATATCTGAATTCGTACCGCGCTTGATGGGCCGGGCTTAGTTAAGGTTGGCGAACGGTTAAAACGCGTAAATACAGATTAAGTAAAAACGATTCGCACAAATGAATGGACCTTTTTGCGGAGATTCGACCACTTAGGCCTTTGCCACACTTGACGGAAATTCCGCCGCGGATCGTCCGCGACGGAAATAATTTCATATAAAACCGTCCACGACGGAGCGACCGATCTTCCGCGTAGTGTGCCCGCTGTTTGTAATATACAGGGTGGAATTTTGTAATGCCACCTGAAGGGGAAGTACTCTTAATACTGAAGATAGAAAGTTTTACTCAAAGAAAACATTCCTTTATTTTTCAAAAGAAAAAAAACTGCATTCAAAGATTTTTGAAAATTCGCTTGCCGCACCTTTGTAATACCACCTGAAGGGGAAGTACTCTTAATACTGTAGATAGAAAATTTTACTCAAAGAAAACATTCCTTTATTTTTGAAAAGAAAGAAAACTGCATTCAACGATTTTTAAAAATCCGCTTGCCGCACCCGGTAATCGAACCGACGAAAATCTGTAAAAGTTGTACCCTGTACTTTTATTGCATTGATCGTTAGGGTCAATTATAAGGATGAAATCTCTCTAACAAACTTCATTTAAATGAAAGGAAAGCAATCAAAAAAGTGCTTTAACTTGACCTATTGAATCAATAATTTAGGATTTCATTGTTTTCCTTTCATTTAATTTATGAACTTTGTTGGAGAGATTACATCCTTGTAATTAACTCTAATGATCAATGCAATAAAAGTACAGGATGCAACTTTTACAGATTTTAGTCGGTTCGATTACCGGGTGCGGTAAGCGGATTTTCAAAAATATTTGAATGCAGTTTTCTTTCTTTTCAAATTTAAAGGAATGTTTTCTTTGAGTAAAATTTTCCATCTACAGTATTAAGAGTACTTCCCCTAGAGGTGGCATTACAAAATTCCACCCTGTATATGCAATAACATGTAGCGTTCCGTCGCGGAAGATCCGCGGCGGAATTTCCGTCAAGTGTGGGCCTAGCCTTAGGTGATGCCAATTACCTATACGATGATGTTGCCTGTACGATTTTTGTTTCATGTTTAGATTTTTCCAGAGTACGACTGACAGAAAAGTGACAGTTATTCTTCTTCATCAAGCTTCTCACTAGTTATTTAGAGTCGGCTTTATGTATTTTTGTATACTCATCAAAGTCAGTTGTGAAAGTAAGTGAATGTTTTCTCTAGTTGAAATTACTATACATAGTAGCAACGGTATACAATGATAAGCAACTCTTTGCACTGTCAATCCCGTGATTGGTGACCAAAATTTAGTCGCAGTTCTGCTTGTGATATTTAAAATATATTCGTCTCTGGTTGCTATCACAAGATGGCTAAACATTTTCAAACATAATCACACTGTATAGAGAGAACAATATAAAAATAGCGCCAG
This sequence comes from Mecyna flavalis, assembly GCA_949319885.1. Taxonomy (NCBI): domain Eukaryota; kingdom Metazoa; phylum Arthropoda; class Insecta; order Lepidoptera; family Crambidae; genus Mecyna; species Mecyna flavalis. The sequence goes on from OX439425.1 coordinate 3,057,285, forward strand.
CGCGTGACAACCCTAAACTTTTATATTTTAGAATTACTTTTACGGCTAGTAAGTTTAGAATTTAGCAAAAAATTAAAAGACATATTTTATTTCTGTTGTTATTTTTTCTCATAGTATTACTATTTTGTAGTGTATCTTTTTGTGATCACTTTACTGTGAGGAAAGGTGATACGATATTTAATTATATCTTTTTAATAAGTTGTGAAAGTTTACTGAAAATCATCTTGCTTGCGTAAAAACATTCAACTGCAGTACCCAGGTTTTCATAGTGATTACTTTTTAAAGCAGATAAATCTTTACTGCTACTACGTGTCCCCTAAATTCCAACAATTTTCTTACACAAAACAATTTATCAAACTACTACAAAACGGCCTTAAATAACTAAGGCGTTAAAATAAAGCCATATCTAATCATTAACGCAAATTACACTTGTCATCTTGCCAACTAATCCACCCGTTTTCGAGTAGAATGCCGCGCAAAAAGCTATCAACACGTTAGTCAAACGAAACGGCGAGTGACAAACGAGCAAAAACAAAACGCAAACGGAAAACTTTTTAAAAATGGCGGGCGCGAATCGGACCGCACCCGAGAAAACACAAAGTATTGGATGCGGGCTAAGGGTTAGTTCAAGTTAATGTATGCGGATGCGGAAGATAGGGCATGCATCGCTTTGTCACGTTTGAAGTGTGAAGACGCAGCGTCGATTCGTGTTATTGAACCGAACTGCGTTTCGTTTCGTCCTGGAATCCAACGTTTTAGTATTAACATAATTATGTATTAATTACATTCCGCGTGGACGTTCCAAGCAACGGACGCCAGCTTTGGATTTTTGAATTCAAATCTTTGTAGTATTTTTTTTCGTTTGTAAGGGTAGTTGTGCCATCTTTCTGTATCCAAAATGTTTTTTTTTTATATTCAGAAATAAGTATCAATGTTATCTCACTTTCATGGACTTAAGCTTACGACATAAAGACCGTAGGCTGTCTAATTAAAAAATCGGCACAAACTTTTGAATTTTTCGGCCCTATTACCTACTATCTTGATGTCGCGATTTATAGACCTATGAGACGTTAAATAACTCTACACCAGAATAAGTTAAACACAATTATTGTCAGTTTAACCGTTATCCGCGAATTTAATATTTTAACAAAAAACCCGCGGTACTCTTGCCAGGCTGAACGAGCTTTCGCTAATATCCAACCCTTTCATACGACAACCTTGAATCACAGTCACATTTCATGTCCAATTGGGAACACACAGACCGACGGAGTTAAGTTTAGATATAATACTTCCTAAAGTTATTTTCGACTGTAGCTAAACTTATAACTCAACATCTCGGTGATATAAACCTATAATTTATAAAACAGTAGCTGAAGATGTATTTGAAGAGCGAAAATTCCAAGGTTCAATACTTTCGGGAATGAGCTGGTCAATAGCCACAAGGCTGGCACCGGCTCGTTCCGACCGGGTGTGATGGGGAAACCAGGGGAGTTTAGTAGGTAGTGGACGCTTCAGTCTCGAGTCCCACACATGGCCGCAGGTCTAGCTAGCCTGCGGTAATGATGCATAAACGCATCCTCATCCAAAAAAAAGTGTTCAATACTTGGCCAAATAAATAAAAACGAGCTTTGACAACTGGCTGGTTGTTTTGCCAGATATTCTCAGCAACCATATTAAAGTATGGATTCAGAGTTTTATGAATGTCGTCTTGTCATAGAATCCAGGATTAATAGTTTAACTCCAGTGCTTAAACTTGCTGCACAAACTTATAAGTTAAAGAAATTAAATTAACTTGTTGCATAAAAATCTAAGCTAATTTAAATAATTCTTTCTCTCCAAGTAAGTTAGGGATACCGGGATACCTTACTAATTATGAAAAACACAGTTGAAACCTTTGAACAGCTTAAAGAAAAAAAAATTAAGTCCAACATTTAATAAGGCTCGTGCTTTAAAACAGTAAGGAAATTATAAAATTAATCCCGCCTTTAAGTAATCTTTCAATAGTAACATTAGCGCATCATTATATTTTATGTAAAATAAACCTCAAGCTAAATTATTACGTACTGGCACGCATTTAATGCATAACTCCGGTGCGATGGCTAAAACATTACAACCAAACGCGTCTAATTTGAATACAAATAGTTTATTTAACGCGTGTGCCAACCAAATAATTTCACTGGCTCATAATCTAACTCCGACCGCTCCCAATATGTTTGTCGGCCAACAATTCGCCAGGCTCCACAATACTCCGCGCAACAACAATACTCAAACATAACACTTACCCGCATTGTTCTCAATTCTAAACAACTCCAATTTTATTGTGTCCAACTTACCTGAAACGAAAAAAAAACGGAATGATTAACGTCATTAATAACAAAAAAGGAATAAAACAATCGGCAGTCATTGTGCAAAACAGTCCGGCTATTTTTAAACACAAACTCGCACGGGTGATATGAAACCATTGTTGCTAATGTTAAACCAACAAATACTCATTAATTTCACTCGCACATTTTTTTCGCGCGCGATTCTTTTTTTTTTAAACGGCCAACCCTGATTTCTGCGTGAATGAAAAGCGTTTTGTTTTTACAAATCAAACATTTTCGTTGAGTTTACTTTTATTTTTTTGTCAATTATCAAACAAAATAACGCGTGGGAATACAGTTCGTCCTACTCTTGATACATGCGAGTAACATTGTTTTTTGTAACTTTTGATTGAATTAAAGTACAAAAATGGGTGAACAAAATAAAAAGCTATTATTTTAATTTTATGAGCGATTTGTTTTTATTTTTTGTGTTTAGGGAAACATTTCAAAGTTAACAAGTAATTCTGTACGACATTTTTTACCATGTGCCATTGATATATTGTCCCATTTGCACCTAAACCTTGTCAATAGTCTTGATTAAATCTAAATGTAAGAATGTAGTATTATTCACCATTTGAGACTTCCATTGATAAAAGACGTAACAGCAACCATGCGTCATAGATACATTCGTCGCGGTTAATGTTCCATCGTAGTCTGATAATGAGTCGAAGCGAAATAATCAGTTACAAAACAGCAGTGCATTGCAAACTCTGTGTAAAACACATCGGCGAAGCAGTCGGAATGCTGCAAGCAGGAGTCGGGGCTGGTCAGCCGCACAATCCAACATTTTGCTAAATGCCTGATAGCATATTCCGTTTCTCGTGCGATCTGCGGTGGGATTTTCGAGATTTTCAGCTCCCGAACAGCCCCGGACCTAGTTAAGAATCCAGCCGTCTATCCGAAATTCGAATTTGAACTGGTTACGAACGAATGCGCGGCATCCGAACGTAAATTCTGTTAATTTCCAAACGGTATATTAGTTTCGGTGGACGAGATTTTTAATGTGGTTCACAACAACAGGGCTGGCTCAAGCCAAAAACTGCCCACGCGCAATTGACCGAACATAATTTTTACATAATCAGACAGATCAAAGTAACTGGCCATACCGTGTCGGAAAAAAAAGAAACCTTCGATTACGTTGTCGAGATTTGTTTTAATTTCATATTTCGAATCACTCCCCTTTTGAAATCTTCAAGATTAAAGTGTCCAAAAAAAATTTTTTTTCTTTTATTACGTGCCAGTACCCTCCGATATATTATAAAATTCATACTGAATAATGATAGAAAACAGACAGAAAATCAAACTATTACATTGTCGTATATGATCGAGCGAAGTCTGAACACGCGAGCTCATATTTTGTTCCTTAGTTTTATACAATATTTTGTTTATCATAATATTAATTTTATTTTATACATACATTTAATGTATTAGATTCTGCACGTGATTGGTTGAACGCTATGTTTTTGTTAGACGGAATGGAAAATTAACATTGGTGTTTTAATACGCCTGAGTAGTTATCAATTTCAACAATCTTTTTATACATTTATATAATGCACTGTACATGAATATATTACATAAAACTATTGGTTATCTAAAAGGCTCTTAGAAGTGTGAAGCTCAATCCACAGGACAACCATTTATTTACCCGAAAAAGCAATTCAGCAATGACTGATCACGTTTATACTATAGCTAATAAAGAAGTTATTTCTTATAAAAAATTCGATGTAATTTTTTTTTTCAAAAACAAGCCTACCTAGAGGCACATTTGTCATCTGAACATCAGATACACATTTTATTGCAAATTCGTTTTTAAATCTAGATTAAAACATCTTGTGACGTCACTGGCACATAAACAATCGGCGTCATATTAAAAAGTCAACAGCCCGCGGTATGACGTCACACGCTACCAACGCACGAAATGAATACGCGTAAATCTCTTTTATTTATCGTTCGAATTAATAGCTGTTTTATATGTACTAAATTAAAATTTAATTGATACATTTTTTAAACATTTAGCACGTTCTAGATTTTCAGCGAAGAAGTTTTAACATTACGTCTTTCGTATATTATGTTTATAACCTTTTTTTATACAACATCAGTTGGCAAACAGGCACGCAGCCCACCTGATGGTAAGCGGTCACTGCGGCTTATATAATTGAGGGACACTTCACGTCGAACGTCAAACGTCGCTCAATGTGCTGCCAGACTGTAGGCTCACCTGATCTTCGGGCCTTAGATTTCAAGTGTACTGGCTCCCGGACATTAATATTGCCGGAACACAGCCAGAGCTATGTCGGCAGATTTTACCTGTGGGGGTGGGTGGTAGCTAGCCAGTCGGGACTCTGAAAAAGCCCTACCACCAACCAGACCAAAGGCGGTCCCTTTCTTATCAAAAAATATGTAAGTCAATGCAAATATAATGCGTTATACCGGGTGCTTCCCCAGAAATGTTTTAGGTAAAATGCGTTATTTTAAATTCATGTTTATTAAGGTAAAGGTACTCTTTTGACTGGCAAAAATATTAATCTGGCCATGAATTTTATCTTAATGGTCTGATACTTATTAAAATGGGGTATTTTTATAACATCAATAAATGCAGCTATAAAAAGAACAAGGGCAGTATATATTTTTATATTTTAAATTAAAAAACAGCACTAAGTGCATGACGTCACGTGCGACCGCGACAGTGAGTTAGTACGGGCGCTAAGGTATTTTGTAATTATCTCGACAAATACGGTATTTAATTATATGTTTTGTATGTTTTTATCATTTAAATTACATTAAAATATAAACTAATAAGTGCATTATTAAATTAGAATTTTCTTAATTTGTCTAGGTATCAGGCGGGGATCGAACCCACGTCCCTCGCTTTTAGTGTGTACCAACTTATGCTACCGAGACCTTAGCAGACCCATTGAGTTTCTTCCAGTATTAATTTTATGCTAAGTCATCGTCATCTCTTATGTTGCAAATCTTATAAGCACTACAACATCCGAGAGGACTGGACAAATTGTTTTTTTTAAATAAAATAATATATTGCGCCATCAAGCACAATGCCATGACAACCTCCATGGAACAGTAGCTAAGCCGCTCGGGTATAAAATCCGGAAGTCGTGGGTTCGATTCCCGCTTTGGGTCTGGTTGGTGGTAGGGCTTTTCCAGAGTCAGACTGGACAGGTGAAATCTGCCACCATAACAGCTCTGGCTGTGTTTTCGTCAGTATTAATGTGGAAGCCAGTACACTTGAAATCAAAGGCTCGAAGATCAGATGAGCCTACAGACTGGCACCACATTGAGCGATGCTTCCTGGTGAAGTGTCCCTCAATGGAACATGCCGCAGTGACCACTTACCATCAGGTGGGCTGCGTGCCTGTCTGCCAACTGAAATAGTATAAAAAAGCAGGCATAATGAAGCTTAAAAAACTATAAAAATAATGTCTTAAGTGTGTTATTTATGCTGGTATATTTCAATACACAAGAGAGCGATTCAGCACGTATACAATCAGTATTCTCTCACTCTTGTACCCCGGTGGGACAGAAATCTGATACCGCTGTGAGATCAAGCGCAGTACCAACGGCTTTACGTGCTTTCCGAGGCTTTAGGATGTTAACAGGGCCAATTTGCAGACTCCGTATAACTGAAAATTCTCTAACAGAATCATCCAATAACATATTTACGGACTCGTAAGCAAAGTGCAACACTAAATGTTGTAAAATAAAAACTCGATGTCAAGTACGTAAATGACGATGCAGGTTAAAATTCTTTCAAATACAAAATGCAACTCGTCACTACTTTTCCGAAAATTGGCAGTGACGTTTTAACTTTTACTCGTATTTCGCGAGAGACATATATTTTATCTGACAGTTGAAAACTTCAGTCCATCCTAATGTGATTATTGGAATATCGTCGATGTCAGAGGTACGCTGCAGCGGAACAGTCACGGTAAGATGCAAATGCCTGACGTGCTAATTCGCAGTGGTGAAGGTTCAAATTCGAATGCAAGTTTATGTATTTATTAACTGCCCGTCCAGCCTTCGTCACAAACCTTGTCCGGATAATAAAAGTAAAGTATCAGCCTATAATTGTCCCACTGCAGTGCAAAGGCATCCATCCTTGAAATCAAGTTATCGGTACAATGATGGGTATTTTGGATAATAAAAACAGGACCAAAAAAAAATGGTGCAGTAGTTTTGAAATTATACACGCACAAAACTTTATATACAAAGTTATGTATGTACGAGTATATGAGGGATAACGATATTCTTTGAAATTAACATAATAAAATAGCACATCATTGCTGTACGGATCACACGGCAAATCAACCCACTCTAATCTGACTCAATGAAAATAGAAACTTGTGTATCATGGAGAAAATTAGGGTAGATTCATATTATGTAGCTGACTGTACAAGTATATACCGGTGTTGAACTTTGCTCAAAGTATTTCAAAATTAAAAATAGTTCGGATTTATTTTTCACGTCGCAACAAGGGTTGATATTGATTTTGAAAAGGTAATATTTTACGAGTTGATGGATGAACAGTTTTTACGAAGACGATTTCGTACATTTTCAAAATAAAAACTGCGAAAAGAAACGCAGAGTGCATGACAAGTTTAATTTGATGTATCGCAAGATACAAATACAATGAAACTACAAACAAATAATCTATGGTTTACACATCCAAGTTTCTAAACGTGTAATAGTTCGTTATTTTTAACACTTATAAAAATGCATTGTTGTATTACCTTGAAAATTAGATTTTTACGGTAACATACCTACACACTGAAACAGATATAGTACTACGTGGCTACAGTAATAATTAAATACCCTAGAAAAAATATGATTATTATATAAATCTTACAAAGCGTATATAAATCTCATCACCGCGATTGAGCCATACCCGCAACAAAAAGACAACGCCATCTATCGTACAAAAGCGTAAGTGGCCAAAGTCTCCGCCGCGCGTCTGGCAGCGCAGGGGCTTCGGAATTTCCTGCGCTGTCACTAAACTGCATTGGGTGCGTTTTGCCCACAGATGCTGACTGGCAACTCATTTCCGCGCACCATACGCGCCACGCACGCGAGCAAGCACACAGTCCTATTGTCTAGTTTTTGTTGTCACTACTGCATAGTTGCCGTCAAAATTGTTTACTGTTGTATAGATAGATAGATTCGTAGTATCGCTTGGAGGGAAAAATCATGCGCCGACGCCTCTTAGAATTATCGGACTAGAATGTAGAGAAATTATGAGTTAGCTGTGTTTAAACGCAAAAGTTTTGAATAAATTATGCAGCTATTGTTCTATAAATGATGATGACCAACAGAATTACCTAAAAGGGTATCTTAAAATACCTGGATCCAGACAAAAATAAAAATACTAGCCAAATTGTTCAATTGTTCACGCGATCATTCGATATTATTTAATAATTTTCCAAATACAGTACAGTAATTTGAATTAATCTGTTAGTAGTATCACTAAACGATTCTACCGAAACATCCAAATCCAAACCATTACAGCTCCGCTTCCTGAATGATTCCGTGAAACTTAGCTTCAAATCCGATGAGTCAATAAATCAATCATTTCATATAAGCTCTCTTAAACACAGAATTAACCAATTGATTTCGAACAATGCTGAAGCGTACTCCATCCAACACTCTCAATGATATCGGAAACGACGCAAACCTCAACTAGAGCTCTATTAAATTACAGATACAGCGATTCCTGTTATTAATACACCCGTTAGATATTGCGAATTGGCTGTTTCAATATACCTGGGACCCCCACGCATTCCTGAGGCACTTAGGGCCAACTACACCGGATGGAGTAAACCATTCGAATCGCCCTTTGTATGTACGCGATGCACTACCCGTAGACGACGAATAATATGTCGTTATTAAATCTATAAACCGCAGGTAAGAGGAATGTATTCTAAAGTCGGTCGAATATGTCTGGCTATTTGGGAATAACTGCAATATCTATCTTCGATTTGAACTACATACAAGTATGTGTCGCCGAAACGTACCCTATACTCGTAGCTTTAGAACGACGGCACCGAATCAGGTTTTTTGTGTTTATTATTGTTTCTTGTCTTGTCGCTGGTCTAGATGGTTTACCTAGGTTCGAGTACCGGGTTAAAATAATTATGTCGCTTTTAAAAAACTGGGCGTGTACGCGCGCCGACTATCTCAGTGAGCGGCCGACTCCCAGCAAAACTGGTTTCAATTGGAGAAAATTGATCTGAGTTTGCAGCTAACTCAAATTTCAGTTCGCCACAAATTTGCGGCTCACTCAGTCGGCCGCTAACGGTTTGCCTGCTGGGGAAACAGCCTTAACATTTCATTTCTAAAATCTTGTGGGTGGCATAGGGCCGATCGGTTAGGTGTTCCCTGCGGATTCTTATTTTCCGTAATGGACTGCTTAGTTTTTTGGCTGAAATGATGATGATGATACGACTAGCCTAGTAAACTAGTCTCACATTGTCCAACATTGTTCAAACGATTAGCGAGTCAAATCACAATGTACTATCCTGTAAAATTACGGAGCTTGTTAAAATTCAAATGCAAATAACCTGTTCCTAAACTACCGCTGAAGGCCGGGCTTAGTAATTTAAAATTATAATATTTGATATTTACCCGTTTCAGATTTAAACATGATCACATTTGCGTGGACCTGAACGCCCGCCAATTGTTATATAATTTGTACATTTATACGCCACGGCGTCCTTCGGAAGGCACGTTAAGGCCGTTGGTCCTGCACTGATCTCTCTTCGGTCGTGTCAGATTGCTGTCCCGCCGTATTATAAGAGTGAGGGAATAGGGAGTGCACATGTGCTTGCGCATTCACTTGTGCACTATAATAAATCCTGCGAAGTTGGCTGATCGTAAAAGATTGGCCGCCGTATTTGAAAACTCGGCTAGGAGGACATTATTATACGACATGATATCCTTGGGAAATGAAAATGGGAATGTATTCTTTCCTTTGCAGCTGTATAGACGTAGACATTTTTGTGTCATGAATCGGACACTAGCCACCAGTGAATACAAACAATGTAGGTTTGTCAGTACCACGGAAGTACCATCCTCTCACAGAAGACCAACATATGAGTAATAGCTTTAATATTGCCTTTCGTTTGGTAAGTGAAAGTGTTGGATATACTCTATCAAAGAAACATTTTGATAAAAGCCGATTGATAATTTCAAACCAAAAAACTTTGTTAAAAATCCCTACTAAATATTCCCTCCGGCTCTCTGTACGTATACTCTACATTTTTAAACCTCCACTGCCAATACAATGCAGACTATAAAAACACGGAGTCGGTAACCAAGTACAAAGCTCTACGCAGGTGGATAAGAATCACAACCACTAAATTTTTGGCAAACGTGGCCAACTGCGCAACAAAGACAAAAAGCGAAGCTGAAGCGGTGCACGGAAATAAAAGAACGATAGTCTTTAAACAAACATGGATACTGGGATGTACTGCACTAATACAGTTGAGGAAAACTGCTTGTGAACTTCTATAAATTTTTAGCATAAATAATTCAAAAGTGTTTGCGTAGATCATCTTTATTTAAAACCTGGCGCACTCTTTTAAAAATTAGATCATAAGAGGTAAGTAGGTGTATCCGACCATTTATATTTTAATGTCCCACTACAGAGCAAAGACCTATATATAACATTGAAATTAAGTCATTGTCACAATGATGGCTACTGAATTAGGTACGAAGCTTGCCAAATACGGTGATCACAAATTCGAGGTGTAATCAATAAATTCGTTGTTTGTACCAACCCGTCTGCAGTCAAACCACACCAGTCACAAGATGTTTTTTAGTGCTAATTTGATTATCCTTGAAGCCAACCTAAGTAATATTGACAATAATGAGCAATTACCTGTATTCACAAGTTAATACAATCAAAATCATTCCATTGGCTACTACTTAGGCATTGCAGTCCGCTAGCTAGGTACTTGTTGATAATAAGACAGTCATCTGTACAAGGATAGTCAGTCAATTGCTAATTTAAGACCTTTAATACACCAAAGCTTCTAGTCGTCACACTGCTGGGTATCCATCATTGAAATCAAATAATCGTCATAATGTTTGATACTTACTGGCTTAATCACCACGCATGCCTATGTGGATTGGTGATCGCAAATCCGAGTAGCGTTTAAATTGGAAAATTTCGACACAATTTCTGCCCGACGAGGGAATGCGTCCTGCACTGAGAAAAGTTGACCATCGATGCTTTTATGTCACTTCAGATGGCAGACAGGTACGCAGTGCACCTGGTGGTAACCGGCTCCTACAGCCATTTTCCAGGCTTCTCTGATCTTCAAGATTTCAAGTGAACTGCCTCCCAGATAATATTTCCGGAACACATCCAAAGCCTAACATGTGATAGCTTAACATTCAGATGAAAAAGTCCTCCCACCGACCATACCCAAAGCGGGAATCGAACCCACGAACTGAGTGAATAGCCTAAATCTAACCACTACTCCACCACGCGGCAAAGCTAACACATACCTCCCTTTAACAAACCGCAATCGATACCAAAACCGCGTAAAACCAAACTCCGCCAACGAAAACACTACGATGAATCTTTAGAACAAAAAACTTAGTCGGCAAAAAAACTTGTATAGGATGTGAAAGAGCTATAAACAACAGACCATGACAGGACCATGCATAGGCTATGACGCTATGCATTATTTCGACGTACATATAACGCTAAAACTGTCTAAGCAGACACCCCTGGTCTAAACCTCACACACGAGCCCACCCACACATAGCTGTGTGCACCCCTAGCGTATACAGGGTGCGCCGATTCAGTGCACATTTTTAGTTAGAAGACAATTTGAACAGACGACGACGTGTGGATTTTTGTATCGTGATTTTTCTTTGTTTTTAGATTTTGAATGTGAAATGCAATGATTGAGACAAAAAAGGTTTATTTTAAAAATGAAAATGTTTTCTTTTCTGTATATGGTACTTACGAAAAATAAAGGTGTGAATTTTAGTAACGTCGAAACATTTTGTCTGTGACGAATTACTGTAAAATGTGAATAAAGAATAGATCTTTATCGGCCTTAATTTTTGTATTAACAAAATCATGAGAGATTCTATACTAAAAATGTGTTATAAGAAAATGTTGCAACTTCGTATTTTCAGATAAGTTTGAGCAACTTATACTCGTATTAAAAAAGTGCCTTAAACCGGGTACATTTCATTTAGTTAAATATTGACATCTTTAATTCCCGAACCAATCGCGCAGTTTCAAAAACCAGCCAACTGCGTTCCCGCGTTCAAAAATTCCTTTATGAAGATATCAAAAAAGATCCGAAACGGTTAACAGTTAAACATTTCGGGGTTTCGTAACATAGTGTTAGAAAAAAAATCATCATTGGAATTTTTCGAGGCGCACCCGCGCCAACGCAGGCACTCCTACTGAAATTGCTATTCGGACGGACGCAAAATCGTCACCGCCGGTTAAAATCAGACTGTGTATTGGGGAGGCGTACGCGGGCATCTATTTGTTTTGCCATAGCTTTGTTGGGCTTCGGACATGCAGGTCATTAATTGTTGTGAACGGCCGGTTCCTAATCGATAGCGCGCTACGTTCGATTTTAGTTTATATTAATGCTATTTGTACGGTCTTATTGTCAGTCCAAATTCTAAACGACCCATTTGTGACTTCGGTTTGACGGAAACTGTGCGCGACTTTTTTCGTTGGATTTGTTTAGACTTTGCTGGCTTTTCGTTCACGTATGACGCCGCTAAAGTTGAACGATGTTCGGATTTTATTATTTCGAATCCAAACCTTGGTGTTCAAGCCATGCTAACAATCATTATAACGACAACAAAGGTTTTAATGTACGTATTTTCTGTTATAATGAAATACAATACGAACCTTTTACCAGTCTACCGCCGTTCATTTCATACACCTTTAACCAAAACAAATTCAACAAAAAAAACTTAAAAAACCATTCCATCTCCCCATCGTTACGAAACTCCATAAATTTTCTCTATGCCCGATGCCGAACACTTTCAGCTTTAAAAAGTCCTAGACGGACAGTGAAGCGATCCAATCGATTCATTTCTACTTTTTTTCGAGTCTAAAATAATTGAACAGACTCTTCTATTTTTTGATATTTGACATTTTTGATCGCAACGTAATTGGTGCACTTGCTTCGTACCGGGGTTGCAACGCGGCTTTTACACGGCATGAGGGTGTTACGACCGGGGACTAATTCAATTAGGATATCCAATGCCTCTTTCAGTGGCGGTAGTCCCGCGACCGCGAAAGCCGAACAATCAATGTAGTTGCAGGGAATGGGCAAGTTCCAAGTTCTAAACAATAATCTCTATTTGAGGACTCGGAAATTTCACCAATATCGTTTTGATGTTTACGAATGGCGCATTAGGATTAGCAATAAGAGCTTTATGGTTTTTTTTTATACTTGGTCAGTTGGCAGACAGGCACGCAGCCCACCTGATGGTAAGCGGCCACTGCGGCCTATTCCATTGAGGAACGCTTCACCTGGAAACGTCCCTCAACCTTAGAGGATTATTAAACCTTTATTGGAACAGAGCGGCACGTTAGCTGCAACACTATCGCAACTGTGCCGAACCCTCCAAGTAAAACGATGAAACGCTCAATTACTCGCCGCGAGCGACCGGCCGATAGACGCGGACAAGATATTGACAGAACTGGGCCGGACGATCGACGTGCGATGGAACGCACTAGGTATCCCATTTAAGTCAGTACTCTTTAAACCCTCTCTAGTTTGCTATCACCCTACTAGGTGAAATCTGTCGTGAAAACCAGTACACTTAAAATTTCAGGTACAATCAGAGTAGCCTACGGCCTAACAATGGATTAAGCTATGCATCCTTTTGGATAAGAATTCCATCAGATAGCCAACGCAATTGATAAATTAATTTGCTTTTTTCTTAATTACTTTACCCTAGCTCTTTATCTAAGATATTACTATCACAAAATTAAATAATCGTAAAGTGTAAACGCCACAAATCCCCTGTTTAACTTTCAAAATACCGTTTGTGTTCGCTAGTTAGATCAATTGAATATAAAATGTCTGTCGTGCCGGAACAACACTCCAGACAGAAGCAAGATTACAAGGATGACCTTTTTTTTGTAATTAGAGGGAATAAATATTTTTTTGTGCTGAGAATTTTTTCTATACCAATTGTGGACAAGCTTGTATAATTTTTGCCACCGTTGTTTTGCCTGAATCACACTTTTAATATGATGTGGTGATTGAATTACGACCAGTCGACCGTGTCTCGATATTTAGATTGCGACATTGTTTTTTTTTTAGATCTGGTGTGGAAGCCACGTCTAGGCAAACCTAGAATAAGACCTCATCCGCTATATTCCATTTCATTAGAGACAACTTCAACTTCTTGGACAAAACGAAATACAATTTCTTCACGACACGTTAAGTTAACGTAAACTCAAAATACATCTGACATAGAAAATTTTAACATCCGTTATTTATAGCTCCCATCAACCGAGTCACGCGCATGTTTAAACATAAAAAACACCACCGCAAAATAAGGTAAAAGTAACATCGAAAGGAAAAAGTTAAAAGCTGTAAAAAAAGCCGCCGCTACCGAAAATGCGGGAGGCGAAGGATATTACGGCGCTGACCGTACTACGTAAACTAATTTTAGGCGGAATTCGAACCGACAAAATGCGGAAGAAACGCCGAATGTAGTAATTAACATATTCAACGTGATGACGCTACCTGTACATGCAATACCATCAGTCTAATTGTGTAAGGACAAAGGACTTTATCATCAAACTAGAATATGCATGCGGTTTGATTTTTCCTCATATTCCATCAGAAAGTCGCATACTATAATAGGATAATGTATATTATGTCTTCTGGCTACTTCATAAGTATTTCAAACTTGGTGACCAGGTGAACTTCGTATTACTTACTTTAGTATTTTCCTCGCAATTTTCCACATTTTCCCATCGTTTAAACCTTCTCTGGACTTCCACGAAAATTTCAAGACTAAAATTAGTCAAATTGGTTCAGCCGTTCTCGAGTTTTAGCGAGACTAACGAACAGCAATTATTTTTATTTATACAGAAGATTAGCAGAAGCATTGATAATTAACGTCCTATTTTACTGTCTTCACGTGGTTATTAATACAAGAAAATATAGGGTAACTATACTCAATGTTCAGTGGTTCCACAACTGTGGGAGAAGATTTCCAACTTTTCCATCGCTACTAATATCAATACATAATAATCATTAAACCCCCACGTTCCAAGTCAAAGGCAGTATTGTCAACAATATTCCGAGTATTGACAATCAATCGCTTACATAATACGATATTTAGAAAACTCCAGCGCACAGTAACACATTGTGGGGCATTGCTGAGAATTTGTTTGTTAACTCATTTCGAGACGAACACTAAATCATGCCATTTTCTTACAAATGTAAACTTTCTTTGTTCTCGTTGTTATGTAATGTGATAGTGTACATACCGGATACCATGGACACACCTCGTTCGTTATAAATAATGTGTTTTTAACACACGCTTTGTGTTACTGTTTTAATTATTTTATACCATTGATCTTTACGGTCTCTGTTGAAGCGTGATAATAAACACAGGGCTGGACATTGCCAACTGTGCCGGCCGGTATTTTGATAACCCCGTTGTGCATGTGTACGTAGGTTCGATGCTGAGTTAGATTAGAAAACTATTTGACAAGAAAAATAGAGAAATGTTTTACTGATAATTTAATTTAGCAGACGAGTTTGAGTTGGACGCCTTGTGTCTTCTACAGGGCTTAAAAATATATATTTTGGATTTCTTATGTTTAAGTATATCTAAGCGCACAACTTTATATAATTAATTTATTATTTATATAAATAATCTACATACTTGCGTGATGTCTCGTATCGGACATTTTTGTCAACGTGTATGCAGTTTTATGTTCGGAACAGTTCGACTTAAAGAATTTGGCGATTGAAAAGAGTAACTCTTGAATTGCTTACCGGATTTTTCTCGATAGAAACAGTATTACGAAACCGGTATGATATTAATAACTCGTTTATTTGTAACTGCTCTTGTAGCCTATATGAATAAAAAAATCTTGACCTCACTTGAAAAATTTGCACGTAAGATATGGTCGGTAAGAAATCAAAAACAAGATCGCCTCGGACACTCCACATCCTAAACTTAGCATAGCGAATATCGCCAACTGACACTAGTCCTCTAGCCAGTGATGAAGGTTGAATCTTGGCACGTCACGCACTGAGCGATGAGCGAAAGCGGATTATCTTCCGCGTGACGACACAAGGTCCGCAAAGGTCGCCGAAACTAATTAGCTTGATGAGAGACTGATCATGGCGGTGGCGAGAATTGCGCTGATTCTGTGCGCGTATTTTGAGAGCTATTGTCGTGGGCTCGTATATTATGTGGAATATATTTTGAAGGGAAACTACGCTGTAGTTGTTTGCACTACATGCACTTAAACACGAGGCTAAAAGACTTTGCAACTCTTGTGTCGGATACTCTTAATCAGCATGTATATAGTGTTAGAAGAATTATTAGTTCAATCGATTTACACATCACTATGGTCAACGCGGACGGTGCCCTGCACTAGTCGGAGAGATTGACAGATAGATTTTACCGCGCTTGCAAAGTTTAACGCCGATATCTTTTTGCCTTTTAATGTAAAACTATAATAAATTGTAATTATCAAGATAAATGCATTTATATTCCAACAATAGAATACTTTAAAGCAGATATAAGATGCAGTTAATATTAAGGAATTGACTACACATACACATAGGACAAACAATAAATGTGAAAATTTGTTTTTGTCCCGTGTCTGGATGTTAAGTTACATATTCGATGTAACTTTGTAATATCTGATCCTATGGATCTACTTATTTTGGGTCATATCAGTGTATGTGTGGTTAACCAATATTTATTACGTACACACGTTTTATTGAAATACCGTACTAAATTCGCCGCTTCTTTATAATTTCCTTGAGCCTTGATCCTTTCCTTTATTCTTAAATTCAGTTGAACGAGGCCAAGGCGAGTCTCCAATTATTATTTATAAAAAATAAACAAGTTCGCAATATCGCTGAACCCATTATTCAATGAAAATATCACGTTCGATAGTTCACAGAAATATTCGCGAAGAAATTTCTACAACTGCACAAAGCGTTGCATTTTTTAAAAGCAAGCCTTGTTTGACTGATGAGAAAATTGATGTAAATACGGGGACGTGATTGTTTTCAATTGGTTTAGAATGGTATCGCGACCGTTTGTTAGTATTGTTAATATTACTGTCATTGTGGCGATCAAAGTACAATAGAGCACAAGTTAAAGCAGAGATTTGAGAAGCGTTGGTGCATTCGTTGGATAAGTAAATTAAAGATCTGCGGTAAACGGATCAATCTCTGCAAAACCTTTGGCATCATCTATATATATAAAACTCAAAGGTGACTGACTGACTGACTGACATAGATAGCTATCAACGCACAGCCCAAACTACTGGACGGATCGGGCTGAAATTTGGCATGCAGGTAGATGTTATGACGTAGGCATCCGCTAAGAAATGATTTTGATCAATTCCCACGGGAACTGGAACCACGTGAGTGAAACCGCGGGCGGCCGCTAGTCTATACTAATATTATAAAGAGCAAACATTCGATTGTTTGTTTGGATTGAATAAATGAATATGCTCCAAAACTACTGAACCGATTTGAATAATTCACTTAGAAAGCTACACTACCCCCAGGTGACATAGGGTACTTTTTAATCCCGGAAATATAGGGGAAGGGGGGGATAATTTTATTGACCAGGTGGTAGGTTCCTGTACTGGGCCGTCTAGGTGGGTACCACCGCAGTGCCAGATATTTTCCCGTGAAATAGAAGTGTGTCAAGCATTTCTGTGTTTCGGGGAAAGGGCACTGAAGCTAGTGAAATTACTGGGTATATGAGACCTAATAACTGTCGTCTCTTAAGGCGGGCAACGCGCCTGAGACCCCAAGGGGGTCCCGGGTGCTTATGGGCGGCGGTGATCACTTATCATCAGGTGACCCACTTGCTCGTTTGCCCCCCTATAATATAAAAAAAAAAAAAAACAAAAGAAATTACTCGCGAAGGCTGTTTATTATATCTACGTAAAAGAAAACCGATCCTTCAGCCCCTGAACACGTTCGCAAATTTGAAATAACTAGGTAGATATATAAACGAATCGCTAATCTCATATTCGTCTATCAACCTATCACATGATTCAGAGTCGGATATTCTGTCGGCGGAAATAGAAACGGGATTGACGGAACCCGCAAAGCGTGTGGCGGATTTGCGGACTTCATTTCTCACTAAAATCTAATCATCCGTAAATGATTTCAAGGGACGCAGCCCAAATAGACGAGTGCGAGTTGCAGTCTGCAGGCGATTACTCGGATCTGTATACAGTTTCTGTTTATGATCATGGTAGTGCTGGTATTCTTCTTGATTTTTTCAAAGTTAACGTACGGACGGCAGCAGATAAACCTACCCTCATCATCAGCCTATATACGTTCCCACTGCTGGGACACAGGCCTTATCTCAATTGTGAGATAGTGTGGGCCATACTCCACCACGCTGGCCTAGTGCGGGTTGGTGGAGGGGTGCGTAAGGCAAGTGACCAACCTTAATGTCAGATGTTATCAAGCCGCCAAATGGCCTCTGACTAGGCTTGACGACTAATATTTACATTAAAGTAAATATCAGCCGGGACCAACAGCTTAACGTGCCTTCCGAAGCACGGAGACGCTCGAAATTAATGTCACTAAATATGGTCAGAATGGTCACCCATCCATTAACCGACCGCGGCGTAGGTAGCTTGACTTTCGTTATCGCTAACGAACCGCTGTCACAGCTGCGCCACGAGCGCCTCAACCTACCCTAATCTGCCAAAAATCCTCAATTGATAGAGAACTCTATGTAAAGTGAATAAACCTGAAAATTGGTTGTAAAAATTTGACAGATTGGGCTAGCCTGGTGTGCTGGCGACTGTATTTTGCAACTTGGTTAAGAACTAAATTCTTTTTCACGTCGAAATTTTTTATCCTACTAGCACTTAACTTGAATGGCTAGTTCAGTAAGAAGTTCAATAAACTCGGCAGAGATCATTTTTCAACAGCTTCAAAGAGTGGTTTCAACTTTTGTTCTGGTTCTACTAATTTTGATGATTCTTTCTTTTTTAATTTGAATGCTGGGCAATGGCCATAAGAGTTTTAGTTATCCCTAGATAGGGGTGCCATCACCTAAATTGCTGACACCGGATAAGCACGGCAAAACCCCAGACATTTGAGCGAAATATGGATTTTTTTCCGGAAACCTCTAAAAGTGTTTTTCCAACAAAAATAATGACATAGTTATAATTTTTTTATATGTATACAACTTGTTATTGAAATTATACGGCAACTGGGACCGCGGTCCGAGTTGATTGCGGTCCCAGTCGCCGGATGCCTCCAATGAAGCACGTATGTAACCGCAACAATAAATAGGAATTTTTAATCAAATTAAACATTTTTACACTCTATCTGAGGTAATATGGTATAATTTCCCCTAACATCAAAAGTGTCCGGGTTTGAACAGGACACAAGATTCCGTTTTTTTTTTACCTGCATTACAATGTAGTTGGCTGTTTAATATGGTGTCCGATAATTTCAATTCTATAAATAGTGTGCCAAATTCATATACGTTTTTAAATTTTTTAACAAAACAAGCATTCCAATGTCCAGGTTTTGGTCTTTTGGTAATTTATGTACGGACGCGCATAATATTGTTTAGCTTAATTTTGATCAATGAGAATCTCCTTTGTGTTAGACTTTCATAAAATTATAATTAATAATAAAAAAAAATATCACAGAAAGATTACAAAAATATAAAATACATTCAACTTCATCTGACCACCACACTAGGTACAACCTTTTTTCACAACCCTACGCAACATACGGCAAATATAAATCTAAATTCATGAGTTGCACTAGTGCGGTTTACGGGTAACTCCACCGCGGGTTAGAAGGGATCTACGGGATAATTGTTTACACATCATTATGGGAATGCGCAGATGGAATTATTGGGACTGATGTCATCCTATTATTTCATTATTCCTAATTCCGTCTCGGAGTTGGGTCCGGAGTAAACTAATGTTGGCGGCTTATTAGTGAGACGCTAGTCCGCCCAGTAGGTCTTGCTACTGGTTAAGAGATTTAGAAAGACATGGAAGACGTGAAATGTAAATACGACATTTTGATCCTTGGATAATATTTGGTTTTCTACAAATACAAAGTAATTATTATTGGTGATTGATCAATGTGATATGTTTGATTAAAAAATAAGTATTCCGTCTGCTCTCTCTCTCTCTTGACTCCTTTAACCAAAGAACTAAATACAAAGTTACTTAAATGTTACTTGAGTTTCCATTACTCTAAATGAGCGCCAAGTATTGGACTCCTTTAAGGGTAACTTACTGTTATCGCAGAGTAAAATACGTACCTGAAAAAAGAAATAATTGTGTAGATACAAAATTTACAGAAGCAAAAAGATACATAGAAAATAGTACGCCATTTTCTCTTTTATCATAAACATTGTTTGTTTGTTAAAAGACTCAATACATAAATATAAACAAATATACATCCAGAAAAAAAAGATCATCACATAAAATTTGATCATGGATAAGATTCAAACCCAATTCAAGAGCACCATCAGGCCAGTCGAACTCCACTAACCAGTTTATAAAATAAATATACATTTTAAATTCGTCAAGTAATTTATGAACCAAGCGCCGACGCAGCCCTACCAGTTGCATCTAAATTCATGAGTACGATGTGATTAGAACAGCGATGGTTTACGTGCGGTCTATCGTTAGATAAAAGGTACATATCTACTGGTAATTGTTTATCGCGCCGCCCTCGATATACTGAATTATGTGCTAATATTTTGCTGGTCCCGCAACAATTTATGCAGCTCAAAATAGCGTATTTTGCGTGTCACTTGACAGATACGCTAGGGCTGTGAAGTGTGGGACGTCTGGTGATAGTTCGATTGGATCGTTCATTAAATGATGCCCTGTTAAAATTAAATTACGAGCATTACACCAAATGGTCGAGAAGTCGCCTATTACACCAGGGGTCGCGGGTTCGATCCCCGCACGGTACAAACATTTGTGTGCATGAACATGTCTGTTTGTATCGGTCTGGGTGTTTCTATGTATAATATGTATGTATTTACAAAAAAAAAGTATATAAGTAATGTTTATCCGTTGTCTGGCACCCATAGCACAAGTTTATGCTTAGTTTGGGGCTAGATGGCGCTGTGTGAATAATGTCCAGGGATATTTATTTATTATTTATTTAAAAGTGAAATAGGCGTGGCTAGTGTACGTACACACTACACAGACATTTTGATTTATGTATGTTTAATTTCTACCAACGGCTTCGATCCAGTTTTATGTTGATAAAAGGCCTTATTCAGATATTCGGTTAGTCATTTTGCGAAACTAAAACAATATGATGTCGTTAATAGATTAGTGATCTTACTTAATAGATTTTGTATGTCTTTTGGATTATGTGCAAAGCCAGATAGCATAAAAGTTAACTTACTTATTCAAATCGATTACTTGAATGATTAAGTTGCACAAGTGTTGTAAAGAGCAGAAAAAACTATATAAGTAAAATACATTTTGCTAATAAAGTTACTTGATCACTTAACTTTTAATATCTTAACTTTTAGCATCTAAAATGACACGTCAGACAAATGTAAATCCGCCCTAAACACTTGACGGCTACACTAGGTAGCATTTAGCACGCTTCAAATACACGTCAACGCAGGCTTAACGTACCTGTCAGAACGAGTCTACGATCACGCAAACGCTTTATAGTCTAAGATCCCACTGCTCGATGCTGCAGGGATCTGCTATTTTGATTAAATTCATCATCATCATCAGCCTATATACGTTCCCACTGCTGGGACACAGGCCTTATCTCAATTGTGAGATAGTGTGGGCCATACTCCACCACGCTGGCCTAGTGCGGGTTGGTGGAGGGGTGCGTAAGGCAAGTGACCAACCTTAATGTCAGATGTTATCAAGCCGCCAAATGGCCTCTGACTAGGCTTGACGACTAATATTTACATTATAGTAAATATCAGCCGGGACCAACAGCTTAACGTGCCTTCCGAAGCACGGAGACGCTCGAAATTAATGTCACTAAATATGGTCAGAATGGTCACCCATCCATTATCCGACCGCGGCGTAGGTAGCTTGACTTTCGTTATCGCTAACGAACCACTGTCACAGCTGCGCCACGAGCGCCTCCATAATTGTTAAAGAAGTACTGAACGGATGAAAATGAAATTAATTTTTGTTTAATTAATTTGATAATTAACGCCTCGATGGTCTAGTGGTTTAAGTGCCGGGCCGAGATCTCGGGGTCCTCGGTTCAATTCCCGGGTCGAGCTAACTTTGTGTATCTAATATTGCACTTTACTTAATTATTTTGCACAGTGACGAATGGTAAATCGTCACTTTAAGGAACAGGTGTTAAAAAAAAAATAACCACAAAGGCTTAGGCGGGAGCTCTTATTTCATTCGAAAGTAGATACCTACCGAATCTAGCAGTTGGATCTTGTACTATTAGTTATTAGCCTGGATCGATGATATCCCGTCTACAACCGCCGCATCCGCGTATCGATTTGATCAAACTGACCGCCAATTGCCGTAGCTTCCTTTAAGACGAACGTCTCTCTCAAACGTCCTTGGTCGAGCCAATTGTCGCTGGCGCATCAATTCTGACCTAATCGTGATGTATACTGGTTTCAATCACTCTTAGGGTCGCAGCACACATACCTTGGGATCGATCGTTAGTCGTCACCCAATTATAATTTTAAGGTCATGAGAAGACGTCATTGCGGATTCTGAGAAACGTCATTAGGACCAGGTTCAGCACTGTCATATAACCTGATAATGTATCTGTCAAATATCTTACATGCTACTTCTTATGTCCAATTTCAACAAAGAAGACAGCATCATGAATTATTTTGGGCAGATTGTTTTTTTTTTTCAGAAGACCTTGGGTCCAGTTAGACTTAGAACATTAGGTCAAGCTATATCCAAGTGAGTAGTAAGTAGTAACCTACTAAACTCCCCCTGGTTCCCCACACAGTCAAGCCGGTACCCTTGTAACATTTGATTGGCTCTTGGCTTGCTTTGAACTGGTATTACTAACAATAAGCGGTTCATGTGTATGATAACTTTCAATTTATCTACTATGTAACACATACAGCGAGAAAGCATTGTATTAACCAATCGGTAAGGATTCCGTTTGTCATCCTTTACGTACAGAACCCTAAATATGAAAAATCAAATTCGTATTTTGTTTAGCGACGTGCGTATTTGTCCGCATTCGCCCCCTTTTAATCCGTTCGTACGATGAAATTCTGAAAATGCAGGGACTGTTATTGTTTTATTTGGAGCAGATCAAACGGTCGGTATTTAATACGAGCACTTTCGATTACTGTTTAAACGAGTGAGTAACAAAAAGCTTTTTGTTACAAAAAAGCAGATATACTTCCAAAAACGTGTTTTAACCCTTTCCCCGCCACGCTTTTTTCCGAAAATGGTGCCCCACACGCCACGACCATTAAAAAAAAATCCAAAAAATTATTAGGTTATACTCAACTCATTCAGGCAAGTAAAAATACAACGTTTCTTGATCATGTTTTTTTGTCTGATATATCAGACATTGGCGTGGTGGGCACGAAAATGGTTTGTCTGATATATCAGACATTGGCGTGGAAAAGGTTAAATAAATAAAAAATCATTACTACGAGTATGCTAAGTGACATTAACAAGGTTTAAGTGGACAAAAAGAACATCGCCTAACTATTCTGACTTATCTGTCATCGATGTTTGTAAGACTGATAAATTAAAACCGTAAAAAAATTATGACAAATATACCTATTGGAGTTTTTTCTGCAAAACAAAATAAAATTATTAGTGTCTGTAGTTAGAACATGTTATTCAAAGCGTCAAAGGACTTGCTTCGGCTCGGGCTAATATAGAGGACTCGCAAACTCTGTTGATGACTTAATTAATGAATCCTGTTCAAAAGAAAATACTTCGGCACTATTTTGAAACCAAAAGATAACATTTCTATTCGTTTCTTTTCGAATTGTAATCAGCTCAAACTTTGAAATCCACAAAGCTTAGGGAATAAGTACACGCATAACCACCGACTTAAATCAAAGAATCATGGAAAAGTATGGCTGGCTGTGTTCCGTCAGTATTAATGTGGAAGCTAGTACACTTGAAATCAGACGCTCGAAGATCAGATGAGCCTACACAGCACATCACGGACGGCGCGGGAGGAGGGGTGCCTGTCTTGCCATCCTTAAAATCAAGTTATCGTTACAATGATACCAAGATCTCGGCCTGACTTAAACACTAGACGAAAGTATGATGTAGAAACTTGTTATGTATATTTGAAGTATCGAAAAACATCCTTTAGCAAAGTCTTGACATACCCGACTTTCACCGCGATGTCCCGGGGAGATTTCGCTCGAAACCTACCAAAGTACTGGCGAAGTTGGTTAATTATACTGCCCGGATTCCAGAGGATTTCGCCTGGATTGACAAAAGTCAAGACCATTTCGTGGAAAGCGTAATGTTACTTAGGCATGTATTAACGTTACTGAAACCTTGTTTGGTGTTTAGAAACACATTTTGCTAATAGCCTCTAGCTGGTGATCAACATGTGGTCATGAGTTTTGGGTACCTAATTGGAACGTAAATGTTTGTATTGGAATTTACTGGACGTGCACTTGGTAACCCAGCTTCAGACTAACTTGGTTGTAAATCAATATATTAGACAACATCACATACATTTAATTGACACCCAATTTAAGGAGAGTAAAAACTTGTGTTATCGATCTTCGAATCATAAGGAGTACCACAACTTAAATATATAAATATCCAACCATAGAACATACACGAATGTTCATCACATGAAAGTTTGTCTTTGGTGGGATTAGAACCTATATCTCTTGGCAGGTAGTGACTCACACCTCCTGGCTTATGGGGCAAGGTCACCACCAAATGCGCCATCGGTCCAGTAACTATCGTCGTAAGGCCTCGGCCTCGAATTTCGCGGCAGCAGGAGCGGCGGCGCACGCGGGCCGTCTAGAGCGGTACAATGCTGTCAAGCGGTGAACCGCAGTGCGCCTGCTTGCGCTGCCGCTAATGACGTTCAATTAAAAAACTAGACTCCCAATCACGCTCAAATATTGTCCGAAGCAAAAGTCTGCCCACCCGACTATTGGGCAGAGTTTTCGTTTAGTTGTTTATAATTGACATTAAACATTAACTGCCACGAGATAAGGTGTTAATTTGAACGAATGTGTTAATGTCATCTGTGTCAACGCCGCTCGGACGTTTTTTTGAGGAATTTTTCTTAGAGTTTGGGTGTCTAGTTGTATATTGAACGTCATTGGCTGCCGCTCCCGCCCCGCTGTGCTCGAGAACGGGTCAATGGAATTCTATGGGATACTTACTATACAAAACATCTCGCTGCTGCCGCTCCCGCTGCCGTCCCGCTGCCCGCGATATTCGAGGCCGAGGCCTAACGATGACTTGGTTTAAAACATGAAGGCATTTATCTTACAGTTGGACATTAATAACACAATAAATAGTAAAAACACGACAGCCTAATCAACTAATTGCCTAACCAAGAAGAAATTCCGCCATTTTGGATCGGCGTACGCGCGAGGTTAGTTCTAATCGACTACAGGCTACGATTTATCTACGGCGTAGCGCGTAGACCGCTACGACTACGGAGAGCATTGCTAGTCAAAATGTTTGACAATTGCGTTTGGCAATCAAGCTTCTAATGACTGCATATCCCAAGGGTAGTTTTGGAATCTATGTGATGTCATATGTCACTCTTTGAAAGCAGTGGCTCCGCTAAAATACTGAAGGATAAAATGCTGAAAAGATTCATCTTAGTTTTTTTTTGAGAGCATAGTTATATACGGAATAATCATGATTATAATGTTAAGACGTAAATGGTTTCTTAGCAGTTGTATCAATATTATTTGCTTTACTTTTTTATGAAGGAGGACTTCTGGCCGCAGGGTGTCGTCTATCGGAGGTTTCGAGGACGGCTCCCAGCTGACTCAAGCCGCCTTAAGGCGGCAATATTAAATTAATTTTTATTTTGTATTTATATTGTATGTATGTTAGTCTGTAAGGTATTTATAATATGGGCCTGTAATTCATGTAATTCTGTTGCCTGAAATAAACGATATATTATTATATTATTTTACTGCTGTGTTTCCTAGAAGTTAAAGAGCGCTTTACTCCCATGCTTAGAAAAATGAGAATTGAATTAAGAAAGAATTTATCTTTTAAGTGTCCCCAGTGGATTAGGCAGCGGTAGGTTTTATAAGGTGAACGATATTCTGTCTTTGTATTTTCTCTTTATGAATAGGTACTTATTTATTTGCAGTGGGACATAAATGAGTTCCTTGAATAATTCATCGTTACAAAGTTAGGTCTTAATCATCGCTTACCAAATGCGTCAAGAACCTGAGCATTGTCGATCTGGGAATCGAACTCAGGACCCCGACAACAAAGAAAGAGTAATACAATATATACCATAACAATATCTACGCAACAACACTCGCAAACGCCAAGTACTCCCAAACTTTTTCAATTTCATCTTGCAGCGAAAAATTATCTAGGTTCATTTCTCATACGAATCAACTGCGTTGGAACAACAAACCTGCGTCTCCCCTCTTTGACATATATGCACCTCCTATTTACCCGTACTTGGGCCCAATTGGTGGGGGAATATTTTTTTCTCTTATCCCATCACAAACCGTCAAAACTTGGACGAGATTTAGGTTTAAACCAGAAATTCCCGCGGTGTTGAGACCAGGCCGAGTGCAAAAGGACAAAGCGACTGACAGGCAATTAGTTTTTTATAGAGATTTCGAAGGGAGAGTGTTGCCTATTGCGGGTCCGTTTGTTTTTCAACCAACGTGTTACCTCACGTTTTGACAATTGAAAGAGAGAATAAAAAGAAAGAAAATACATTGGAAAAGGTGTTTCTTGCATTTGCTTTGATAAAATATGGTTTTCGTTCAAGTGCTTTAAAATAACGACACGTCAAGTATGTTGAAAATTAATTGTACTGTTATAGATGTGTACCGTGCCAGCAAATATTATGCTTTGTTGGATAGAAGTTTAAAATAATTTATTTTGGTATAAGAAAGAAGTAAGGTAATTGGATGTAGTATTTTATAAATTGTTTAATCATATAATAAAACTAAATCGTACTTTTGAAAACAGACAATAAATAAGTTAGACACATATACGGAATTTGAAAATTGGTATCGCTCAATGTGCTGTCATACTTGTAATAAAGTAGACGCATGATTAACAAGGCTTTAATTTGGCTTTTATTTTTAAAATCAAGATAATATATTCTTAAATCATGCAGTCTTTAAAGACGCGCCTATGAATAGTTAAATATCAATATTACTATAAGACTCTTTCACCGGATTTGGAACTTATTATCTAAATGTGTATACCATATTTATTTTTCCGGAACGCTGTCAGAGCTACTCTGGCGGCAGATTACACGTGTGGGGTTAGTTACTAGCCAACCAAACCTTAAAACCTTCTACTAACAAGACTCAAGGCAAAAACCGATTCTTACCTACCTTTCGTTTAAAATTTGGCCGGTATTCCCAAAAAAAAGTGCTCTCATATTTTTTAAATACCTTTGTAAAGCCTAGCTTCCTTACGGCACCCGCGGGATAGGCAGTGTTTCGGCGGGCTGACCACTCAATTAGCCCATAATAACCGGCTTACACACTCCTCTGGCAGCCCGCGGCGGTAACAAATAGCTGTGTGGGTACCTAGTACAGCGGTGGTGAGGGAATGTGCGATGTTTTGTTACTTTATTACCAAAGGAGAATGCACAACTTCCCATTGTTCTTGGGCCCAAAAAATTAAGTTAATGTGCAGAGATGAGATGTATTATACGTGGAAGACCACACACTTATGATGACACCATAATCGATCCCAGGGGGAAAAAGTTATCGTCCATAATAATTTATTATTTATATATGAACTTATATAATTATTTTGGCCCAGTCTCTTGCATTGTCCTTTATTCTCTTAAAAGGCCTGCAAAGCATCGGCGATCCCTCTGGCGTTGCAGATGTCCATGGGCGGCGGTGATTGCTGACATTCACACCCGCTGGCTCGTTTGCCGCCTCTGGCATAGAAAAAGGACAACCCGATTTCGCCTTTACCCGGTTTATTTAGGAAGCCTTTCACTTACCATCAGGTGATCCGTTTGCTCGTTTGCCTTCTTTAATTATAAATAAAAAAATCTTTTTAAACGTGCTTTTACACTATTTATTCGGCTGTGTCATTTCGAACACGCGAATATAATATTTTTTTCAAACAAAAGGAAACTGATCGTTATGGTTTCGATACATGATTAGTTATTCTTTTCAATCGCGAAACATTAACAACAATAATCCATTTCGTCTTCAGCTAGTCATGCAGTCTCATATAAAATTGAAAGCCAGTTCACAAAGGTGGCATCTGACCACAAGCAAGTATATATCTTAAAAGGAAGAAAAGTTTTTTTTTTTTTGCATATTGCACAAACGATTGACAAACTACCACCACACAATATAAAAAAGACATTGCTTCTTACCGTACCTTCAAGATACTGTGAAAGATAACAAGTTTACAGCGATACGTTTTCGCACCGTCACTGTGTACGTAGCAACGGACTCCCTGAACAACACAAGTATTCTCGCGGGTAATCCTATGAAACTGCTGTAATAAATTGTTACATAGTTGAGAACAAATTATAACCAACGGTGTAAGTACTGTGACAAAGTCTCGAGTTCCGAAGTTCGATTTAAAAGCATAGTTTCAGTACATTTTTCATTAGATTTTTTATTAACACCCTGTATTGTCACTGTAACTTCAACCTATTGCTAATTTAAATATAGATAAAAAAATAGCATAAAAGCATCAGTCTATTTTGATATTGACGATTTAGGTAGGTATACGTGTATATTTAAAGCCTATATAAATATTATTTTAATTTGATTTCGACTGCAAGGCTTCCATTATTAAAGTCAATTCATTGTCACAATGATGAATACTGAATGTAGAATATTTTGATCTAAAATGTTATAGCTAGTTGACAGAGTCTTTCGTAGAATTTAGGTTGTTACTTAAAATCATAAAAAATCTAATACTAATCTCGAACGTTCATGCACAGCCATAGCAAGATTTCATACGTCTTTTGTAGAATTCAGACCATTTAAGTCCATCTGGCTAATCATACAATGGAAAATCTAGACCTATTCTCGTTGCGGCCTGCAAATCCATTCACGAAACAAACATCCGACGTGTATGTTCATACGAATGTGCAGCCCAGGCACTTTGGGTTTGTTTCCCGAACGTGCGTGGAAAGGCATTTTTGAATAACTAGAAAAAAAGTATTGGATCTAGACGATTCGATCGTGGAAGTTAAAGTCATTCTCTCATTTAAACCATTATAATCTTTAGAAAAAAAAACTTATTAATTTATTTATTTATTTAATCTTTAATGCATAATCAAGTGTACATAAGGCGGACCTAATGCCAAATGGCATTCTCTGCCAGTCAACCTTTGGGCCAAGCAGAAAAAAAATTCTTAAACAGCCTCTTCGTATCCATTAGCGAAAGGCTCAAACTTACAACGTTTTTTATTTAACACACATTCTATGTATAAAAATATTGTAATAAATCTCGATATCTGTATACGGGAAAAAAAAATCGATAGGCATAGACACGTCACCCGAATGGGATTGCGGTGCTCCTGTTCAATCCATTCATCACATCATCCACGAATGTCCCATACGAAAATGCGATTGTTAAACCCTGTACCTACTCTCTCCTAATGAAAACGCAGCCCAATGGGTAAAGAATTTAGACGTTCAATTGTAATTAATTAATAATGTAATCATTTAGTGAGTAAAAGCGACTGTTATATAATGTCATACGATTAAAAATAAATAAACACGTTGGTTCCATCGGCATCGGTTCCGAGTAGGCTTCAAGTTCATGTAGCCGTCGCCGGAACCGGACAATCAGTATCAGTTTTTGTATAGGAATAAAAACCGCGCCTGCGCCGGACTGAAACCGTGTTCTATTTTGATACTGATTGTCCGGCGCCCGTGCGGTTCCGGTCCGGTTCCGGCGTCGTCTACATGCAGCCGTAGGGCACTAAATAGGGGTAAATGTGAGATATGTGATATATAAAATTTTTAACTTAGTATGATTGAATGTGATTATTATTTATTTATTAAAAAAATGTAAATTGGACGAGTTTGCCCTTTAGTAAAATAATAATACTCAATTTTTATCTCTGTACCTCGTTTTTGAGAAAATGTTCCTTATGTATATGAAAAACTATAAATAATATTATCTATTCTCTTCCGACTCATAAACTCAAATCAATATCTTTTGCTCTCCTCATCAGTATCAACGTAGCAACACCGTTAAAGTATGCAACAGATTTCCACACAATTTTTTGAAGACACAACACATCTATTGTTTAAAATACTATTGCCTAAGATATTATGATCACATGATCCCTTAATACAACACACTAAATAAAAAAGAAAAAAAAATGCGTAAGTACTAAACCATAAAGTGAGGTCATCCCACTCAACACTAGTTGCTTCCAGAGCCAATCATATAAAGCTAGTTTAAAAAGTATCGCTATGGACAGCCCTGAGCTCCACGCAACTCATGGTGCGGTTGAAAATGAATCAGAATCGAGTCAGGTGAGCAGACAGAGGCGCACCCCTACGGCTTTATCGATAAACGGTGCCGCCACTATTATATTAGTGTAGGGAATGGCATCCTATTGGTTAAATAGTTGCGGATATGTTAAACGAAAACTTTATAAGTCATAACTAAATCGATATACCATAAGTATCACTACATTATCGATAAACGTTTCCGCCATTACTAAGCGACCTTTTAATAGAACCTTAGTTGAAAACATTAAAAAAGCTTTTATAAGTTGATGTAATAAAATGTTCGCTACAGTTTTTATAGTGGTGTTATTCAATGCATGGTCAAACGTTCAAATAAAATCTTAATTTTGTGTGTGACTTTAACGTCCCACTGTCTTCGATTTAAGCTATGGCCTGTTACTTATCTATTATAAAACTCAAAGGTGACTGGCTGACATAGATAGATATCAACGCACAGCCCAAACCACTGGACGGATAGGGCTGAAATTTGGCATGCAGACAGATGTTATGACGTCGGCATCCGCTTAGAAAGGATTTTGATCAATTCCCACGGGAACCGGAACCACGCGGGTGAAACCGCGGGCAGCCGCTAGTGTCACATAAAACACTACCACTTTATGGTGTATTGTCAAATTGTTACTACCCCAAGTTAAAATACGTGCCACAACATTGAAAACTAAGATTTAACGGCAATATGTACCAGGTACGTTGTTACTTTAACATCATAACTGATCAGCCTACAGCTCTTCCAGCTTACAAACTCTCAACGATCTTACTTTAGTCCCTGTCGAAGTACAGCTTTGTAACACATGAACTCCAAACAAATCACGCTCTATCGCTTACAGAGCTTACAACTTTGTAAACTAGGTAATGGCAGCAGTAAACAAGAAAAACCACAAGAGAACCGATGTGATACGAGCAACTTGTAAGCGAAAATCAGCCAGTACTTAACATCATTAGAAAACCGATATAACGGATTATTTTCAGTTGACAGCACGCGGCGTCAAATGGCGCAACTAGGAAAAGCGCGAGAATCCAAAAAGGAAAAAAATTAAAAAAATACATAAAAAAGTACAAGACAGGACATCGATACGGCAATCTCGACTCACTACTGAAGCTTCGGCCGCGTACGACAAAGCGAGGCTAATCAGGCGCATTTGTTCGACAAACCGATGCGAACGCCGGCACTCTCCATCCCCCCTTCCCCCTGCGGCCCTGTGGGGGGACGCGACGCACTCCCGGTGATGCCGATAATTAACAGTGCTTCATCTAGCAAACGTGTCCACTCGCCTTTCTCTGGGCATATTATAACTTAATGCAATTTCATAACTTTGTTACAGGCTGCTAATCGCTTCAGTTGGTGGGGTCAGTGATTTTGTTCAGAGTACAAATGTTACTTAAATGGTGTAATATACTCATAATATCATTTCATACTCGTAAATAAACGAAAGTACTAAAAATGTTCTGCATATCCGGACACTGAAAGACGACCACATGGCGTATAACTCAGCCATAGACTATAATATGAAAGTACAAACAATAACAATTTATTTTGTTTGAAGTATTTTATTCTATGTAATTCAGAAAAAAAAGAACCACAAAACTTTCACCATAGTTTTAAATGTCATTGTTAACTGAATGTTCTGCGCACATTGCTGATTTTATTGAAAATGTTAAGCTTTTGTCTTGAAGGTTACTCAAACTTTCGGCGTCTTTTAAACTTCCCGACTATCAATGAGAGCAAAGTGAAAACCTTATGACTAAAATCGATAAACTTTTAATGCTACTCCATTGAACACAGTTAACTACTACATATACTTTTAAGACAAAGTTAAATCACATAAGAACTTTAGTGCCCAAATGAATGCATTAAACCGTATCCGAATAATTCTTAAAATAAAAACGGCTACACTACAAGACGTCTCTCAAGGCCTCTATATAAATAATGCTAAAACAAACACTTGTTCATAACCTAAACGTCGAGGAGAAAAGGAAAACTCTCCCGCACGAACAAATCAAAAGTATTATTTACTAAGAGGGGTAGAAAGAGACGGAACATAAAATTCGTATAAATAATTCACGACGACCATTACCCCGAACCGGGACCTCGAATCTCGAGGAAAACTACGCCTCTAAATATTTAAACACAGGCGTTATATGTATTGCAATTTTCATTAATGATTAATAGGGATTTCAGGAGTGCGGGCCTTCTCAGTTTGGACAGACAAACAGGCATACATAAGTTATGTCACCGAGCGCTTCGCCGGCTAATCTAAAGGGACCTGTAATATAGGTAGACTAAGCCATACATTTTGTATGAGAGAGCTGAACCAGCCGTATAGTATATTTATTGTGTCATTAGATTGTAGTCGATGCATTGCCGCGCCGCACCTGTTAGGTGATAGTCCCGTTTTCGTTATTGTTTTAGCCACTGTTTTACAGGACAATTCATTCGAAATAACATAGAATTTGTAGGCTAGGTACTAAACAATTTAGTTGTAAAACAAAATTCATAAGGCAGTCTTACTTCGAAGAATTTAAAAACACTAACCAAACGATATTGTGATTCCGATGAAGTCGTAAAATATATTTTTTTAAAGTTAAATCAAATATGGTTGCGAAATGTACAAATAAGAAGGACAGAAGAATGTCACGCTTAGTTAAGGGTGTATTCCTTTCTTAAGAGTCGGCATTTTTTTTTTCATTGATTCAAATTCCACAGCTCTTAAAAACAACGGTTATTATCAATTTTACTTGACAAACGGCCAGTCGTTACAAACTGTTAAAAATCTGTTGATCTTTCATATGTATCGCAATATAATTTTACAAAAGTTTATGCCTTTGGTATTTTAAATGTCCTTGGACTTCGAAGTAAAATCGCCGGTTGAATGTGGAAGTAGGTACCCACTTACCATTAGGGTGATCTTCGTTTGTCTACATCGCATCTTGAAATAATAGCGTAAATACAGCAACAACAAGACAGTTCTCTATCAACACCATTTCTCACTCATTACGCAACTTGTATAGCAGACTAATTTTAAGTCCACATCGAAGATTCGTGGCTGTTTTATTCACAATGTTCATGGTTCCTGCCTCTTGCCAAAAGGGACTTCGCGGCATAAATATACTTATGATATAAGGGAGAATATACTAACCCATGCATTTTGTATGAGCGAGCCGAGCTAGCGTATAGTATATTTATTGTGGCATCAAATTATAATTTCAGTCGACGCTCAGACGCTTTATGTTATTATATCTTTTTTTTTGTCTATGCGAATTAAGGGCGGAGATTGGATATCAATGTTGTTCTTTTTTTTTCAATTAATGGCTCTAGCCGTTTGTGTTTGTTAACTTCTAAGGCAGAGGTTATTCAAAACCAACATAGGAAAATCTTATTGTCGCATGTATTGATGATCAAAAACACGAGCTGAGTTAAAAAAATAAGATACAAAGGGGTATGAAGATTTTTGTATGGAGGCTGGCTTACGTACTAAACACTTTCACTTGAAACTGTTTAAATTATGGATCCCTTTTAATAATACAAGCATAAAATGTCATAAGACAAAAATCCGTAGTGTCACATTTTAAAGATATATAAGCAACCAAAGTTTTACCTTTTCATTCCGATATTTTTCAAAATCGCATTCACTGAAAATTATTTTAAAAAATGGATAGCTGATATTAATACGAACAAAAAATGTCATAAGACCAAAACCCGTAAAGGACGTTATACAGATATTCAAGTAAAAGAAAATAAAGTAAAACTTTGGATGCGTATAGTATCTTGGGAACGTGAACTTTACGGGTTTTTGTCTAATAAAATTTTATGTTTGTATTGATATCAATTTTTGAAAGAATTTAAAAAAAAAAAACTCAAAATGGCGGACCAGTAGGAAGGCCAAAATCTTCAATGCCCTTTTACCTTTCCCGGTAATTGAACCTAGGACAAGGTCACAATCAGGAATTGAAGCTTCTTAACGGTACCTCTATGTTATGTTAAAACAAGTTAAAACATCATAAAATCATCCGCGCAATTTCATTGCTCAAAATCAAAAAGATTCATATTTTGATAAATCAGACTCTTTCGTTTATCAATATTACCAACGATAAAATGAAGAATCAATTTTGTATGAGTTCACATACATGAGGGTTTATTGTATTTATCGTGTCATTAGGTCTCGAAGCGTCGGCTGGGTGGCACCTGTTAGCCCGCACTCCCGTTAATGTGATTGCAGTAGATCCAATTAAATATTCGTTTTATTACTCTTGTAATAACATAACTTAGCGCCCCCTATGATAGTATTAATGTATTAAGTTATTAATGTATTAGCGCCCTCTTTAGTAATTGTAATGTATTAACTAAGCAATAAGAAATGTTATAGATTATAGTGCTATGAATCCTTACCGGCTAAAGCAAGCCAAACATTGTGTCATTTGTAATAGTTCCTAAAAAGGATCATAGATGGCGTTAGCAAATTCAGATTATTGTTTTAGTGTATTCTGCGGTGATGAGATTTTTTTCCGTACAATGACCCTCGGGCCATAACTTTGTATTTTTGAGTAAGAGCAAGGTACAATTCACTAGTAGCATCTGTGCATTACGTCCTTCAGGGGAATAGTGCCATAGGACTTCTAGATCGATATACCATACAGATAAGCTTGCATCCGCCCTCAGCGTCCTTCCGGGGAACTGTTGCGTGGGACTTGCTATCTTATTATATTTGTAATAACGCTCCATATTGCAAATAAATACTTTTTGTGGAGATCTGCGTTTGATTGAAGACGACCCATCGCTCCTCTACGTGTCGATACTCCACTACTTTGACGACGCATCGTGTCATCCCGGCTGTGCCATCGACACCTACGCTCCGCTTCCTTACATTGGCGCCCAACGTGGGGCCTTCGGAAGACCGGAAGTACCTATTTTGAAGACCGGAAATGTCAGACTGCGACTTCACCGACTGCAAGGAAAACCTAGTGAAGACCCGCAGAAAGTCGTCGTCTGCTGGACCGTCCTTCAAAATAAATAAACCCAGGGAACCGAAGAAACCCACAACCACCTCAACCAAGGGAGCAGCTCAAAACATGGTGTCGCTGTCCAACGAGCAGTTCACGCAACTTTTATCGACTGTCGGTCACAGAGGAGGTACGTTCACTACCTGCTCCGCGTCCTATGATGGGACCAAGGATCAGGAAGTGGTGGAGTCCTTCTTGGCAGCAGCGAGCATATTCAAACGCATCGAGAGGATCTCCGATGAGGATGCGCTGATAAGCCTGCCGCTCCTGTTAAAAGAAAATGCAGGAATATGGTGGCAAGGTGTGAAGAACCACATAACTGGATGGGAACAGTTCTGCGAACGTCTTCGACACGCCTTTTGCCCCAAGAGACCAGCATACATTATCTACCAAGAGATATTTGACGGCAAACAAGCCGAAGGAACACTTACAGAATCATATATTGCACATAAGAGGATGCTCTTTGCGCAATTACCGGCTCCAGAGCATACTGAAAGCCAACAAATAGATATGGTATTTGGCCAATTACATATTAGCATTAGGGAGAGGATTCCCAGAACCACAGTGACCACTTTCGACGACCTACTGGAAGCGGCACGTGAAGTGGAAATGTTGATGGCTAACGCCAGCACGACGCGTTCAGCGGCACAAAAGAAAAACCATATCGAGCCGAACAAACCAGTTGGAACGAGAACTGGGGAAGCTTTTGAAGCCACAACCCCAAAGTTCTCTTGTTACGGGTGTGGTAAAGCAGGAGTGGTCCGCAGCAACTGCCCGAACTGCTCAGCAATGAAGGGTTCTCGCCAGGTGAATGGTGGTGACTTGGGATTCTGCGCCATGAACACCCATGTAGATGCAAGATCGCGGCCTGTAGTTTTCGTTGAAATCGCGGGTGTCAAGGGAGTAGCATACATAGACTCATGTGCGAAGACGAGCATTGCCTCGTACAGCTTATACCAACACCTGAAAGAAATGGGGGCATATTGTAGCGAGGTAATGGCAGATATAACCCTGGCAGATGGCGTTCGCAAGCGGCAAAAGGTTATAAAAACCGAGGCTGTGGTATGCCTAGAACATAGGAAAATACCAACAACGTTTATCGTGCTGCCACAGTCCAATGACAACCGAACGTTACTAGGAATAGGATTCATCCAAGATGCCCAGATGGTTCTCAATTTACCTCAGTACACATATCAGTTTCTGGGAAGTGGCGATACCTACGAGCTGTACCAGGAGGATTTCGTTACCTTCCCCACTGAAACATACAGCAATCGTGCCAATCACGCACAAACAATGGTTGAGGAAAAGACAGGCATAAAACATACAATTGAAACCGCTTATTGCCCGATGGCCTATATTCCTGAGGAGAAAACCGTTAAGTTAAAAAAGCAAAGAGTCGCCTTCGACGGCTATTCTCCGGAAATGGGATTCATCGACTACATAAAAGACGACGTAGTCGAAGCCGTCAAATGGTACGAACCGGACTTATCTCCGAAGTCATTAGATGTCAATGATGTATTAAATAATGAACTCCCATACGTACTCAACACTGATGCAAGAGAATTTGCTTTAGATGCAGTTCGTGTGCAGGGGGAGGGAGGGGATGAACCCCTCTTAGAGCATTTGAAGCCTAATATTACTGAAAACACAGAAGATTATAAGATTTGCCCTGTCGCGATAGGCATGCCTACTATACGTACTAAAGAAATAAGAGAGGAACAGCTTAAAGATAAGCACCTTTCTAGAATTATAGAAGCCTTAGAAGATTCTGAAAGTCTAGAAACCGGAATATACTGGAGTAGCAAAGGATACTTCATGAATACGGGATTACTGTACAAACTTAATTCCAACACTAAGACTGAGGACACACAGCTATTAGTTCCAGAGCATGAGTGGGCAAATGTATTGTCAGTGTATCATGAATATGATTATCCCTTAGCTGGAAATTACGGAGCTGACAAAACCTATAAAGAGACAATAAGACAAAATCGATCTTCGTCATTCGAAGTATCACCACAACGCATTGGCGTTTACCATTCTACAGGCTTGACTCCTTATGTTGAGAGTGTAGAGAGACCCACACCCTTGTCAGTCAAGCCTTGCGGAAGAGAGGACGGCCTAGAAATGTTGATAGAACACTGATTGATATAATCTTAAGAAACACTATCCAGATCTTATCGTCGGGACGACTTCTAGATCTGAGGGGGAGAATGTAATAACATAACTTAGCGCCCCCTATGATAGTATTAATGTATTAAGTTATTAATGTATTAGCGCCCTCTTTAGTAATTGTAATGTATTAACTAAGCAATAAGAAATGTTATAGATTATAGTGCTATGAATCCTTACCGGCTAAAGCAAGCCAAACATTGTGTCATTTGTAATAGTTCCTAAAAAGGATCATAGATGGCGTTAGCAAATTCAGATTATTGTTTTAGTGTATTCTGCGGTGATGAGATTTTTTTCCGTACAATGACCCTCGGGCCATAACTTTGTATTTTTGAGTAAGAGCAAGGTACAATTCACTAGTAGCATCTGTGCATTACGTCCTTCAGGGGAATAGTGCCATAGGACTTCTAGATCGATATACCATACAGATAAGCTTGCATCCGCCCTCAGCGTCCTTCCGGGGAACTGTTGCGTGGGACTTGCTATCTTATTATATTTGTAATAACGCTCCATATTGCAAATAAATACTTTTTGTGGAGATCTGCGTTTGATTGAAGACGACCCATCGCTCCTCTACGTGTCGATACTCCACTACTTTGACGACGCATCGTGTCATCCCGGCTGTGCCATCGACACCTACGCTCCGCTTCCTTACACTCTTATTTTTTTATATTATTGCACTAAAACAATTTACAAGCCGCATCGGTTCTTCAAAACTTAGACTTATAATATAATCAATACTACAATATACACAATTTGTCTATAAAGGTATTGAAGTTACATCAATACATTTATAGACAAATTGTGTATAAACAAATGAGAAAATAGTGTAAGTAAGGCTTCCTGGATTAAAGTATTATGAAAATCTTTTATTTTTATTTTATTTATTTCTTGCCTGCGTCCTTATCAAATATAATTTTTAGTCATTTGTATTATTATCTTGTCCCGTAGAGATTTACAATAATTGCAATCGATGTCAATGATTAGATGATAATGTATATTTTCCATAAAATTAAACATAATTCATCATCATCATCTCGAAGAGTCATTCTTAGAAACAATATAAATAATAGATACTATCAAGCCTTTTAACATTTCCGTTGAAGTATGAAATTTTTTCTTCTAAACGCAATACTCTTCAAGTTAACATAATACGTATATGTTATACCTTTGTTAGCGTAATCATAAAACGTAATTACAAAGATTATATCTTTGTGAACAAAACAGGTATTTAATTAGTACTAGTACAAAAAAAGATCTTATATACAAACAATGTAATATCTACACTTCAGGATAAATAATCCTTAATTAATTTCTTTTATGTAAACAATTGTCCCGCCAAGTTTCCAGAAGCGGGGAGGCGCGTCACTAAAGATTGAACTTTGGCCAGATCACTCCAAACTTCGTTAAAGCGCACAAACAAAAAGCAGGAAAGACCAGGGCCGTTTCGGATTTGACGCAAGCGACGCATTAGTCTGATCAATTCATTTGCCGTCAGAGAGGTCCTTTGAATAAACATTCTTGTCATGCGATATCGGCTTGTCGATAGCTCAAACTTTATACAGAGCGACAATGGGAACTTCGTATAAACGGCAGTGCCGGCAACAAAGAGACTGAGCTGATGTCCACTCATTGACGGTTCCATTGTAGGAGCGCATCTATTCCTATTGCGCTCACCGTTTGTTTTAGAGGTTTTAACCGACACCAAAATGGCCGACGTTTCTTTTCAAGCGAACGGTTGTTGGCATCGAATGGGTTGAATGAGACGCGTGTAGCGGGAGGCGGGATAGTGTGAGGGTTTATTATGTCCAGTGAAAATGCTGGTTTAAAATTGACCTCCCGATTTGCGGTTCGTTTTAACAACGCGTAAAGAGCGCAGCCACGTGTTGCAGCTGAATATTCAAATGGCTCTTTTCTGTTAAACGCTTTTTAGTACGGCCTTTTGGGATGACTTTTTTTGTATTAAACTTTTACTGTTCACAACTTTTGACGTTTTGTTCTACATTTAGCGCTATGATTTTTCTCCCATATAAAAAAACGTTTCAAACAAGTTGGAAAATGAAAAGTTTTGTTTTAACAATCTCATGCTGGTTTTAGTTGGTCGTTAATTTTTTCATGCCTCAAATAATAGTTTTTATTATTTAACTGACTGTTCCGTATATTTATTTCGTATTTATGATAGATATTTCTTAAAAATCCGTTTATGTAGTAAGGTGAATTTTCGATCCTTCTCGGTTAATTCACCGAGTAATTCTCGTTTTTGACTGCAAATCTAATTAAATCTAATGAAGTATTGATTACATACAAATTATTTATTGAAATAGGGAAAGCAACAGCCATCCAAATTCAATATGCGGTTCATTTCATATAATAGTTACAATCCACCGTAATCAGAAATACAATTAAGCAAGATTAATGATTCTATCATGCAAACTACTCTCAAATAATAATCAAATGTTTCACTCATTCCACCAGAATGCAGAATCATGTACTGTCAAATAATTATTCGAACCAAAACAATATGATTTGCGGTGTATTCAGTTTAAGCCGGGAACGAAGTCAGATAGAGTAACACTACAAATGAACCACGTGTTAAACGTTATTTGTGCTCTAACTAGAAACAATCAATGTACTGACAGTAATTGCTCTACTCTATTGATCTTAAACCAAAGCTTCCAAACCTTTTTAAAATTCATACGGCCAAACAGAAAGAATATGAAAGTAATGGTTGAGAAGTCGGCTATTACACCAGAGGGCGCGGGTTCGATCCCCGCACGGTACAAACATTTGTATGAATGAACATGTATGTTTGTATCGGTCTGGGTGTTTCTATGTACAATAAGTACGTATTTACAAAAAAAGGATATAAGTAGGTATCCGTTGTCTGGCACCCATAGCACAAGCTAATGCTTAGTTTGGGGCTAGATGTTAAAAAATAATAATTGTGCAATTGGGTAGCAAAAATAAGACATCACAGATCTCACTCTGCTAATACTTCTTATTTCTTAGTTAGACCTATGGATTGATTAATTCGAATGCCCCGAAACTTCGATACGCAAAACCGCCATCGTTCTACGCCTACGCAAATTCAAATTAGATGAATCAATTTGATCCTACCGCCATTTGGCAACAGAAACATCACCAAATAAGGGTACGTACTAACGTTCGCTAATCACAGATGCCTCAGCCTTGATTAGACACGCGCGCGATGCAAACATTCGGACATACCATCGCATCGCAACGATACAACAATCACTATTTGCGTTCAATCAGCGCGCTTATTTGGATATTAAATTATTCGTAGGCGCATCTCGGACGGCGCGCGATCCGCACGGTAGATATTTCCACGCTAATTCGATTTTGGGTAAGTATTGTTTCCGTGTATCCTTCAATCAGATAAACTAGGAACTGCAAGAGCTACCGGTAAACTTACACCTTTGCGTTCGACTTACTATTCAATCATTTAAATAGCGTAGTAAATGCTAACTAATGAAAGCATTGATGACGACCTGCTTAGCAAACTTGCAGACTACATGGCGTGTCTCATCTATATATATAAAAGAAAGTCGTGTTTGTTACAACACTTATAACTCGAGAACGGCTGGACCGATTGCCATGGTTTTTGATTTGTTGGATTTGTTTCCGTCCCGAATAGCAGAATACATCTTAAAAAAGAAAGGATTTTGATCAATTCCCACGGGAACGGGAACCACGCGGGTGAAACCGCGGGCGGCCGCTAGTTTCTATATAATTATTTTCTGATACACTTGTGTGCTACAATTTGAGTGAAAGATTTGAATATATTTTTTACAGGACAGGAATGTAAGGAGCATAAAATATTAGAAAGTTTTCAATAAAAAAATTATGGAATTGCTAATAAAAACTCAATCTAATTCGCTTAAACTTCT
Source organism: Mecyna flavalis (assembly GCA_949319885.1). Lineage (NCBI taxonomy): Eukaryota > Metazoa > Arthropoda > Insecta > Lepidoptera > Crambidae > Mecyna > Mecyna flavalis. Next base: position 3,098,620 of record OX439425.1, read on the forward strand.
ATGAAACCAAAAAAATTCAAATTATTTCATATTTGGAGGAATTTCCAAAAGCAATCCACTAATGTTGAGATTTTGGTTTATGCCTAAAAGCAGGCGGCTTTTAATCCAGGCATACTGCAACGTCCTATGCTCAGCGTTCAATTTAGTTACTAATAATTTCGTAATATTGAATTAACACAAGTCATTTCTGCCACCAGGTTGACTGATAAAATTGACGACTAATTAAACATACCCCGCCCGTTTCAAAATCATTTTATGTCATACTAACGGTCGCCTCCGCGATTTCACCCGCGCGTAATTTCTTTTTTTTAAATATCCCCCCTTTCCCTCTATATTTGCGGGATAAAAAGTATCCTATATCACCCGGGGATAGTGTAGCTTTCAACAGTGAAAGATTTTTTTAAATTGGTTACTTAGTTTCGGAGCCTATTCAATACAAACAAACAAACAATAAAATCTTTCCTCTTTATAATATTAGGATAGACGATAAAAGATGTTTATAACTCCATGTATTTAAAAAAAATGGATATTCTAATTGACTGCCTTGATTGATTAGATCCTCTAAGAATAACTCGAAAAGAAACTAACGGAAAACCGAGCGAGGCTTCCAGCAAGAGTCAGTAGAGTCGCAACGATCTTAAGCTTAAACTTAAACGTGTCATTTAGTACTATCCATTGGTAATTATATACAGTTCCAAATCAACAGAGGCGGCATGTCTTTACTCAAAGGCCGTCTTACAGCGAGCATTCTATTCAAAGTAAGCGCACTGGTAATTACTTACTAACAGTTGCACCGCACCATCTAACCCAAATCCATCGATCAAATTATTACTAGACTTCCACCGTGACTTCGCACAGACCCCCCATAAAACACTATGAAACCCCCTGGGAGGTGAACTTCCAAAAACCTTCTTAGGGCCGGTATTTCAATATATACTTATCTTGATCTTAATCCGGGATTGATAATAAGTATGACTTAAGTGCATTTCATTATAGGATTAAAGTTAAGCGGCACCTAAAGTAATACACTTTTACCTGTCAAAAGTAATACTTATCTTAAATGTTATACTTAACTTAAGCAATAAGATAAGGTTACATTGAAATACCGGCCCTTAGTGGGAACTTACACCTGTACCTTTTCAGCCCTCATTCCACCTGACACAAATACTCACTGGCTACGGTTATCACAAGAAATACTTACATCGCTTTAAGTTAACCGAGACGGACAAATGTAACTGTAACAGTTTGGTCATACATACAATCGATAGAGCACCTCCTTCGCGAATGCCCTCGATTCTAACGACAGCGCATGGAGCATGAACACTATGAACTTGAACAGCTATGCTCACACCTTGGCATCGCCTCCTTTTAGCAACTTTTGCGAATATTATTATAAATCATCTAAAAGAATACAACAACACATAAAAACATAATTTAAACATACAAGTAGAACAAAAACTTTAATATATATTCATTAATATTTGTAATATTTCATCTAATAGTAATTCATCATTACAAAAAAATATAAATAATAAATATAATCAACTCATTTATATACCAAATTGTCATAATAAACTCTCCAAATTTTAATGTCCTTAATGTCGATTTGTATCAATTAGCAAACGGCGGCACCACTTTCAGTCTCAACTAATCATTGTAAAACTTAATGCATAGAATGCAAGTTTCTCTATCAGTGATTCTGGATCTAGCTGGCCAGTTAAAAAAACCGGCCAAGTGCGAGTCGGACTCGCCCATGAAGGGTTCCGTAGCAGCAAGTATCATCATAATATAAAAGTTCTTGTAGTTCTTTGTAAGTTTGATCGACGTTTTTATATTTGAGTTGATTGAATGAGAGGAAAATTGCGGTTTACGATTTATGACGTTTTAAAAAAAACTAATTACTTGATCTCGTTCAAACCAATTTTCAATGGAAGTTTGCATGGTAATGTACATCATATATATTTTTTAGTTTTATCGTTCTCTTATTTAAGAAGTTAGAGGGGGGGTGACCAACATTTTACCACTTTGGAAGTGTCTCTCGCGCAAACTATTCCGTTTAGAAAAAAATGATATAAGAAACCTTATTATCATTTTAAAAGACCCATCCATAGATACCCCACACGTAAGGATTGGATGAAAAAAAATCTTTTGAGTTTCAGTTCTAAGTATGGAGAGCCCCCAAAATTTATTATTATTGTTCTGTTTTTGTATGAAAATCTTAATGCGGTTCACAGAATACATCTACTTACTAATTTTCAACAGTATAGCTCTTATAGTTTCGGTAAAAAGTGGCTGTGACATACGGACGGACAGACAGACAGACAGACAGACAGACAGACAGACAGACAGACATGACGAATCCATAAGGGTTCCGTTTTTTGCCATTTGGCTACGGAACCCTAAAAAACTACCTGTAAAATGAAAATGAAAGAACAACGAACTTTTGAGTACTCTTAGACTTTTATTCAGACGCATGGCTCACGATGACAATTGGCCATTATAGCCAGACTCGTCGATCGATTGCTATCTAGAAAGCTGTAATGAAGTTGATAATGATTTAGACTCATCAAATTTATTAGCTTTTTTTGTTTTCTTTTTAACATAAATAAAAAAATAAAAACAACCCTGTACAAAATTCAAAGTTCAAAGTTGAAACCTCTTCTAAACCCCCTTGGGGGAATTTTAAAAAACCCTTCTTAATGGGAACTTGCGCATTATATAAAATCCCTGAAAAAAAATTCAAGTTCCTAGGTTTTGTAGTTTAGGCTATGTGTTTTTCTATAATTTATTGCAAAGTTTAATTAAAATCCATTTAGTATTTGTTACGTGAAAGAGTAACAAACATCCATCCTTTCATCCATACAAACAAACTATTGCGTTTTTATTATTAGTAGGATAGATAGATAAATCCAAAAACAAATTTTATCTATCCGAACTTATAGGGCTCTGCCTTAATACTAATGAGGAAATGAACGACCACGTTACAGCATTACATCCTCAATAGCATTAGATCGAGGCTTTTCAACGTGTGTAATTGAAGTAGGGACTTTGGCCGAATGGAATGTAGTTCGATAAACGGTTACAAATTGCTGTCTCCCCCTGAACAATGAATATTACACACGTTCCATCAATATTAGATGCGACTGTCATTGAAATAACCACGTTACGTGTTGCTACTAATTCCAAATTAAGGCGAGGTCCAGGGTGCGCGTCTGATTGGTTGTAGGGCGTGAGGCACACTGGCCGACTGAACTTTGCTGCCAGCAAAACATATTACGAGTAATATTATAAATAAATACGAAAAAACTCAAGAAGTATGGTGACGCAATCTTGGTATAATCTTGGTAGGCTAATTTTTATTCTGGGATACCGTCACAGTGATATTAGAGGAAGGAAGCTAGTATTTTTACTTTTATAACCATGGTTTGGAAAGCATGCTATAAAAGCTACTAAAAGATGTCATTTATCAGAAGGTACCAATGATATTATAATATGATATCATTGTTAAGTACAGTATTTAGAAAAACACGCCGAAATAATGAGATGAACGGTGAAGTGAGAAGGAAACTCTCTAACATTTTTAATACTACAGAAGGCCAATTAGCGGCATAAAAATCTTCGTCATAAGATATGCAAATCTTATTAAAAACGCTTTGATTCTCAACTATGTTCAGTGAAGAATGTCTATCCCGTAATTACAAACTTTAAGTAACGCAATCATGCCTTCTACTATAGCAGATAAGAGATATGTTGTTCTAACTTCACGTTATAAAGAACGAAATTCCGACGCTAACATTGAGTGAACGCCCGCCCTAAAAGCCGCACACACTCGCGTGGTTCCACACACCACTCCCTACGAGTGCAAGTATTATTGCACCCACACACGGCCGGTTCGGGGGGCGCATTTTGCAATTCAGATGCATGTACGTACTTAGATGTTCGGCCCTGATTCGGCCCGCTGCGTCCTTGAAACGCATGTAGACGAATTTTCGATATTCCGCCGCCTGCGACTGTGTGTACGAAGCGTCGGTTATACGATTGCTTGTTAATGCTGTTATTGGCTAAAGCTTGGAATATATTGTTGGGTTGACGGTGCTATGTTGTGCACGGAGTTTCTGACTACTTTAGTAGTTGTTACGTTTTGTTATTAAGGTTTTAGTGAGAGAACGATACAATAAGATGGATGAGTTTTTTTTCCTTCCATCTTTCTACGCTAAAGTATCATATAATAGCATGCTGTATGACTATATGTATCTTCTTTGTATTACATACAATAACTCTATAGAGAAACAAATTATTTTAAATAAACGACCCTTTTTTTCTTTCTTTTCTAAAATTGGCAAAAGAGCATCATTATTGAAACAAGGCTTTAAGATAGGTACCAATGTAATCAAAAAGTAGCGAAGGCACTAAGTTACTACTTGATGTTTCCCTAATTGGTACAATGACAGCCATAAAAAACTTGCACTAGGTTCTCCATTAAACAAAAATAAGTAAAATTAACACTTTGACTGCTGTCATTTAATCATCCACTGTCACTGCAATACCTGGACACCAAATCGAGACGAACAATTCCTTTTCAACCCGCAGTCCAGCTGGAAACACGTCTCGTCAATCACACAACAGGCCCGAATTTCTGATGCATCAATTGTTTAATATCTCAGCGGGTTTGGACCGGCCGTTTAAGTGGTGAATGGACACGCGTTTGCCAACTAATAATATGAGGCTCGGTCGCTTCCACGACGGTGACGAAGAGCTCATAAGCGAAAGCGATGAGGCAGTTTATGTGAAGAATTCATGTGCAGGAAATACAGTCATCGATGATATCTTTTTGTGCTTCGAAATTACATACGGATAGGACCGTTTTTTCTCTGACGATTATGATTTTATTAGCGATGAGGCAGTTTATGTGAAGCCTTCGTATGAAGGAAAGTCATAATGTACGGATGTGTTTCAGGGACAGTTTTTTCTTCGACGATTTTGATTTCGTTAGGTTCGATGAGGCACTTTTGATTTCGAAGGACATTTTATAATTTAATAAAGTTTTCAATATTCTCCTGATCATCAAAGTCCTTTGTGAAAAAAAATGTTTTTTTTTTGGTGTATGTGAGAAGATTATTAAAAATATTTTGTGGTCTGCATTGTAATAAAACTTAACATAGTTTTCCTGACCGTTACAGCAGAATTTCAGTTTTCATATAAAAAGGTCTGTCAAATTTCAGTAAGATGATTTCGTCTACTTACTTCATTACATCTTTCAACAGTCGTCTAACGACAATGCCTAGTGAAATAACCAACTGAACGCCCTTAAGCCATTTTGATTGTATGAAATTATCGTATTTCTTGTAATTAAACCCGTGGAAAAGTGCACGTGTCCTGTTTCTTGTCATTAGACCACAAAGTGGAAGCAAAACACTTTATAATGCAAATTGGATCTCGACCTGAAATCGCAACGGTAATTAACTTCAATCCACCGGAAAATTGATCAAAGAAAAAAATTCTGATTAATTTACATGATTGAAAATCGATATCAATGCTAGTGTATAATAAAAAGGCTATTGCTGAAAAAAAGGTCAAAACTTAATATCAGAGAAGGCTTACTTAGTGTTTAGCGTCAAAACTTCTAATTAGATACGAGGGTCGTATTATAGATGGTGATTAGAAAGTTCCTTTTACAAACTGCAGCTTATCATTTATACATAAAGCAATCACACTTAACCAGAAAGTTTCATATTATAATAAAGTTTTTATTTTTTCTTCGTATTCAACATTTCCAGGGTCAAATTACTTGTTTTATGCTACTTTTTTATATAAATCATCAAAACAAGTACGAGTATGTATACTACTATTATAAAGAAGAAAGATTTGTTTGTTTTTCAAAATATTCTCAATACAAATTGAATAGGCTCCGAAATAAACTGATTTCAATAATTCTTTCACTGTTGGAAAGCTACACAATCTCCGGGTGACATAGGGTAATTTTAGGAGGGGGATATTTGAAAAAAGAAATTACGCGCGGGTGAAACAGCGGGCGGAAGGCTAGTAAGGAAATAATATTTTATTACTATTCCATTTTTTTAAAATCGACGTAACCTTCTTCCTAAAATATTCTTCAAAGATTTTGCAGGAATAATTAAAAATCATGAAAGATCAAGGGTGGCCTCAAGTAAAAAGACAAAAGCAGTTAAAAGTATTTCATTCCATTTTAATATGAATATATCATTTCAGTATATTTAGGAACACTAACCAACCCATCATCAAGCCTGCCGATGCTTCCAATAAAAATTTACAGCGTGGTCAACGTTTGAGATCCGAAATGAGAACACGGCTCGAACCTGACCATAATCAAGTAAAGCCTACGCGAGTCTAATAAGTGAGTCACACAGGTGAATCGGCTCATCAAAATCCGATGCCAAAGTCAACGTTACAAAATAACCTGCATCAGGAACGGGTGGCCCATTTCGCTGGGCTGAAATAGAGCAGTGGATGAAAGGAAACAAATTAACGGACACTCTGTATATTAGACCTGAACAGATCCAGTGAAGTTGATCTAATTCGAAGCTCGCAGCTTTGCCGAGTGCGCTTGCGTTGACAAATCAAGTTAACTGCAGTGTATCCCTTGATAATTTGTTCTAATTGAAATTCAAGTCATTGACATGGCCATCCGACGTAATCGAATTTCTGGAGGTACTCCCGTCTGATGCCTGTTTAGATATGGCTGGCTTGCGGTCTCGTGCGGTGGGTACGATCGCTGATGTACCTACTGCAATTTGATTGTTGACCATTTTGGTCGAAGACGGTTCACAGATGTTTACAGTTGAGTTCGATAAACTTAACCAAGCGTTTTTTTTTGTTACGTCTTGTTTACGTTCGCACAGTAAGCATAATGGTTGAAGTCAAAAAATACACAAAAAACTTGCTAGCCCAAAAAGTGACATTCGAATCAGGCTTGAAACTCCCTTCATTTTTTAAAATAAATTATTATCTAATTAGCCAAACAGATGTAGTGACTGATGTGGGTGGACCTTGGGCGGGGGAGATTCTTTTTTAATTTCTTTTTTGGAATGCGACTTTTACGCTTTGTGTTGAGGACTTGCATCAAGCTGGAGAATAAATATATTTTTAGAAAACATAACCATCTAAACGTTCTGATGCGAAAAATGGTATCCTTTGTAAATATTGTGGAACTTATGTACTGGTTCATCAAGCCTGACAAATGCATCTGATTTATTTCTGCCTCGTCAAACATTGCTCAAATTTGGCAATCATTTTGGTGATTTCTCTATTTTTAACTTTTTCCAAACGTCGTAACCCTTCGCACAAAAGTGGGACATAAATAGCCAACTGATATTGAACCAGGAAAGTTGTAAATAAATAGTTAATGCAATAAAGCCAAGTAAAGGAAGAATAAAACAACAAACAAGAATCCCAATAAACTACAGCATAGTTGGACAAGACAAATATCGTTCCTGTTATAACTTGTTGCTTTCAACAAAGCACTCAAAGTTAGTTGAGCCGACAGCTCCAAATGTGGAGCCCTCTGCCGGGACAGGGAACAAAACGAACTATTTTTGTTTACTAGACAACTTTCAAGACACAACTTTGAGAATCCAGGAAAAGCTAGCGAGTAGACAGCGCGCGTTTTAAGATTTTCTATTGTCTTCGGTTGTACTCCCGTTGTTTTGATTGTGCATATTGGATTTCAATTCCTAGGTGTGCTTTATCATACGGCTTTTTTAAGATGCTTAAATTTTTTTATGAAACGCACTGCGGGCCTCATCTAAAATATACTTTACAAATATTGGCTTTGCTTAGTTTAAGTCTATGATGAGTCTAGACGACGTTGTAGGAAAATTAGTCATCCAGAATAATGTGGTGGAAAAACTACTTCAAAGAAGATGAAATAGGGAAAAGAGTAATTAGAAACTAAAGTACTTTTAGCAAAACTAGCATCAGAAAGAATAGTCATGATCTATATAATACTCTGGTCCAGTAAGTACTTTATCTATCTATCTATTCAGCCCGTGTCCACCCACTCTTGGGTATAGGCCTCCTCTCTTTTACGCCAGCTGTTTCGGTCCTGTGCAACGTAAGTAAGTATTAAGTACTCAATTGATACCAATTGGTACCTACATTTAAAACCGTCAGATTAAACTCGAATTTCGAACATCAAACACCAACGGAAGCGCGACGGTTAACACGCGCGTTGGTTCCGCGCGAACCTCGCTGAACATTGTCACCTAGCTGACTTCGTACAATTGTATCATCGAAAAAGCCAACCGTCAGCCGCCGGCCAATTTGCCGTGAAAAAGTTACCGGCATCGGACGCGTAAACAAACCACGCGGCGACGCTCGCGCACAAAAGTACTTATTTTAATACTTGCTAATTAAATCTGTGCAAACAAGAAAAAAAAGATAACTTTTAGTAGTATAAACATTGCTCTGATATCGAAATAGGATATTAGGCACGTGTGTTACGAGAACATACAAGAAAATGTTTGTCCAGATCGGAATTACAGCCCATTCAACATTGTAGCAGTGGTTCTGAAGAAAAAGTTACAGTCTTAAAAATTATGTCTTAACATTTATAATGAACGAATAACTTTTTTAACTTTGTACCCGCGTCCAAATCTACTAATTTAATAAATTAGCAACAATTCAATATAAATAAGAAATATTTTCTTCGTGTAAGTACATAACTACTTATTAACGTTCTCATTGACACCAAAGCGTCGCCTAGGCAGACTGCTTATTTGATATAAATTAATTGAGTGATGACGCGATATACATATTCTTGGTTCCAAATGTTCTGCACTCTTAATGGCATAAGAAAACCCATTCAACATTCATAATGTAGTACGCTTTGAGTGGAAATCACGAAAGCTCTCGAACGCATCGAGTTTAAAACAATTTTGATTGAGTAGTAGTTGTTGTATTATTAACGTGATTAATAATGCATAACATAACAATGCATTTTCTATTCCTTGGACCTACGCTTACTATACATAATTATTTAGCACTTAACGAAAGTGCTAAATAATTATGTATTATATACTAAGCGCAACAACATTATATTATTAAATATTTCTGTGTTATGATATAAAGTTTGATATAGGGGGGAAGTAACAACTGGAAAGATTTGAAAATACTTTCGTTAAAATAGTTATTTCAAATGTTTCCCCTCTGTACAAATATCAGTTGCATATAAACCGATCACTTGAGGACGATGACCATTAAATCCATCAGTCTGATAGCCGATTTTATTCGTTACGAAATTGTAAATCATCTGAGGCATTTTATTCCAAAATGTATGTTTGTCGTTGTGAATTTAATTCTGCAATGTTTAGAATTGTTCCTAATTATTATTTCATCTTTTCTTATATATTTTTTTCGGCAGCTGATAATATTTACAATGCACACTGTACTGCTCTAGTGCGAATTGTTAACTATATGTACTATCAGATACTAAAACTTAGATCCTGCAGGCGTTTCACAACATGACCTAGTAGTTTTTGTACCTAGTCGTGATCCTGGAATACTTGGACCAACAGTCGGGTCTTAACAATTTGTTAAAAATATTAAAATAGCTTAATAGGAAAGCAGCATTACGGGACTGGTGTCCGTCGTTTAATATAAAAAAATATGCTCCTTGTCAGTTCCCACTTCTCACAACCCTGTTTGTTCAGTGGTACGGTTTTAGACCCACCGCACCACTGGGGTTATGGGCGGTGGTAGGTGGGGCAGTAACGTTTTACCCGCATTTTGAAAACATAGTAATAACCACGGGTGCTTAGTGTTGGGTAATAATTCATAGTGTTAACTCAGTTTCAATTATGAAGGCCTTTCTTCTGCAAAATTTTCACACTGATGTTTAATTAATGCAATTTTTTTTTGTCAAAAAATTAAATACTTTTTTAAGTCGCGCTTTCCCGCCGACCAGTACCTTGCATTACAGATATTGTAAAGCTGGTGCGTGTTGCGCGGCCCGCGAGTGACTCTCCCCACTAACAGGTTGGTCGGTCAGTACTCGGTACCACTATTTTTACGCGAGTAGTGACGCGACACGTCACACCTGTTGTTTGCGGGCAGTGTTTGCCGACGCGCCGAAACTTTCGGCTTAGCTTTTCCGAGCGTAATTTTTAAAAGCGCTTTACGCTTTCACGAGCGCTGCTTTGTCCTGTGATGTTCGGCGCTATTGAAGAAGTTCGCAGTTGCTGTAACTGTTGTTGTTTGATTCGTTGGGGTGACCGCTTTAGAGATTAGAGAAAGGTTTGACTCGTAGATAGCCATAGCTGTGAATGTCAGAAACATGCTAGCAATGAAGTCACGGTTTTCTTGTCATATTCTATTTTTTAAAGGTTTTAAGAACTAACAGTTTATGAATGATACTCGTACTTATAAGCATCAAAATATGGTCCAAGAGACCTTAAGTATTTTTATTTTTATTTTTATTTGCTGTTTGATGAATTATCTACAGTACTTTCGTCATGTTTACTCATACTGCAAAACAAGAATAATGAACACAGACCGAAAGACCAACTTATACCCCACGCACCTAAGCTTCAAAAAAGGTCTGCATTCCCGCGCAAGCGCATTCAACTGCAGCAACTGGCGCGTATCAACCCGGCGAGTAAATATTAAATATTTAAAAATATAACTAATCAAACAAAAACACAACTTTTTCCACCCTCTGCTTTAATTCATATTTATACCATCTAATTGCATTCTGTCGCGCAAAAAGCTACCAGTTAGTCTCTATTTACAGTCTAGGTTTCCCATCGGCGGCCCATCAACTACTTACAATGTAATAATGCCATAAAATGTACGCCCACATTCCTATAGCACATAAATCAGCTTGCACTGTCTGTCCAGGCGTTAGCACCTCGGAGCATCTGACTTATCCCACGTAGTGCTGGCTAATAAGATATAGTAGCGTAGGCAGTTATTTATATCAATTGGTGGCGGTGTAGGAATCAGCACATTGCAGGGTTATTTTGCTGGTGACAATGACTTTAATCTCCATTACCGCTAGCTAGCCAAATCAGCGACCGTGTGGAGGACTTACTACTACGGGCATTCGTTACAGTTCCCACTAAACTTCTCGGTTTCCCCGTTTCACACAAGAAGAAAAGCCGGCAGAGATTCATCCAGTTGGGACTCTAGAAATCTCCTAGCCTCAACCAGATCCAAGGCGGGAGTCGAACCCTATTATGTAACCTATTTAAATTCTATTTTTACACGAGTCAATACTGAGTATTTACTGGAGATTAGTACAAATAAATATTGTAATTAATAAAAAGAAAGGTACGACACGGTCTCTTCACGTGCACTAGCAATCACCCCTGGCAAAGGCTGAAAACCAGTGTTTTGCTCCCGGAGCAAAAATTCCACTGAGCCTCTTGCCCATCTGCATCGCCGCGGCACACATGCAGACGAAGCGTTAATGTAAGGTAATGTTTTTTGTCTTTTTTCTCTTTGTTATTGAGTTGTCAGCTTGTTTTGTGTGTATGTGTGTCCTTTGTTGCAAATAAATTGTTTATCTATCTATCTATCTATCTAACCCATGATCTCTGAGTTTTTAGACCTGATCGGCTTTGCCACAGTTATCCGTCAGCTCTGGCAACGGACAAAGCGGTATTATGATCTAAAATCGAAAATTTTAAACAGAAGAGGCATTGGCTGACGAGAGCAGATCATGGATAGATTTTGAAGTTCTTTGACCAACCATTGAAAACCACCGGTAAGTCCCACACCCCCCCTTAAAAGGCCGGCAACGCATCAGCGATCCCTCTGGTGTTGCAGATGTCCATGGGCGGCGGTGATTGCTTACCATCAGGCGACCCGCTGGCTCGTTTGCCGCATCCGGCATAAACAAAAGTCCGTAGTTGACAGATAAGTAATTTGAGAGATGTCGAGAGAGAAACCATATCTATCTGTGTCACTCTTGAATGAATAGTCTAGAAACTTGTTTAAAACGAATAAAAAGATTCTAAGTTTTATTAACTTACATTATTTAGCAAATCCAAACGACTTATACGAAGAATTATATTTTTAAGACATCTTCCATTTCATTCATAGCGTTTGTCCATAACAAGATATCAAATAGAATGTCACTTTAAACTTGTGTGAGTATACACTCACATTTCCAACTTATACGGTAACTCAAAACAATGTTGCCATTGATACAACGCTGTAGACAAAACAATACGAGTAACACTTCGATTGTTGCCGGCACATCCAATGCATCATGATGTAATACGTCTCTTTCCTCGAGTCCTGCAGAAGTCTAAGTCCTACGCACATCAGGTTATTCACCTGCCTACATTGTACGTACAGTGCAATAAAATGTATGCACGTTAGGTTAGGTGATGCTAAAGCAATAAGGTTCATAATTGAATGTGTATATTTAGCTCATGACTGTACACAGATGCGCCTGACCATCTGCTCACGTAAAAAACGGTAAAACTATCAACACTAGAAGCATACCAATTAAGGTGATAATCCTTTAACCCTTCAACCCTCATGGACACTAATTGATACACGTGTATGGCCATCTGTGAATTAAGAAAAATTGTGTTATCTTTTCAAACTAATTGTTTTCCTGTTTACTATATGTTCATAATTTAGCTTAAATTAATGAACGGTATTAAATTATAATTTAAACAGGTACCAACCATGTAATACAAAAATAATGATTTAATTAAAAAAATGAAAATACGCGTAATTTTATTATTAAATGATATTTTATTAGATCAGAGGAAACAAAGTAAGCACCTGTTTTGGCTGCGCGAAATTTTTTTGCTCAAAAATCAAGATCTTGAGCTACTTTCTTAGCGCCAAGTCTAATATTAAAAGTCTATTACTCCAAGTGCAGCTAGCCGATTAATATATTAGAAAAAAAAGGAATGTTACTGACACGTTGAAAAGCGGGAAAACGAGAGTGAAAGCCGTTCACAGCACTAGCGTTTTGATCGCGATCGCGAATGATCCGCGCGAGCCAATTAGGCGCTTTTTACGCGCCGCGTCGCCCCGCACGCACTGGGTCGAGCCGGCCCGCCACCGGCGTCCTAGGGTTCGGCGCGAATCGCACGTTAAACAGTGAAACGGCCAATTACATTCGAAAAAAACATTGCATTTCTCTCTTCTCCTGAACGGTTGCAATCCGGATGAAATGTGACCGTATTTTGTTTACTTTGACCGGTTCGGTGTAATGGTTGACGAGTCGACTATTACGCCAGATTTCGGGGGTTTGATCCCTGCACGTACATGGTCATACCTGTTTGTATCGGTATAGGTGTTCCTATGGGTAATATAAAGTAATGTTTATCATTTATCTAGCACCAATAGAACAAGGCATGCTTAAACACACAGCACCGTCTAGATTCAAACTAAGCTATGTTTAAATTGAGTCTTTGAGTTGTGTTGTGATGTGTGACCATTTCAGTTGTTTAATCTCAACTGAAATGGTCACACATCACAACACAACAAAATCATTTTATTGGCGTACACCCTATTAGTAATATCCAATCACCAACAAAGCAAACACGAGGTCATCTTATCACTAAGAACGATAGACCGAAGATGCATCACACTCACACTCTACATCACACTAAAATTATACACTAATTAATATAACAAAACACCTTATTTATACTCAAACAGCACCAAAGTGACGTGGTCTAAACAGTTCCCACGACAAACAAACCCATTACGCTAAAACTCGACTCGCGCTTGTCAATTTTATCACGCAACGTGGTTTTTGCAACTTTAACCCGGTAATGAGGTTGACAATCCGAGTGCAGTTTAGTGCTGGATTTGGTTAGCGGTGTTTACAATGGGATATTGAGACCGTGAAAATGAGGGTTGAATTTACCAATTGAATTTCTTTTTTCAAGTTCGATTGAGTTTCGAATGGCGATTTCAAATGTCGATTGTTTTCCGATTTAGCGAAAGTGGGCTCTTATTTCTTCGCAGTATGCTGTGGTCGTTTTTGTCCTTTGATTACTTTTTGCCATTGCGGCATTTAATGAATAGTTTCATTATGAGTGAAGGAACTTACAGGCGACGAATTGCGCCCTCAGTGAAAGGAAAATCGTGTCTTATCGTACAAAATAAGGATTACAAAATCCTTTATTGCGTTTGTTACAAAAAAGTTAAATAAGTATGTACGTAGCAACATCAAACACCACATTCACACGTATTCACTAAGCGATATCTGAAATCTTACGATTTAGTTTACAGCTAATGAAATTTTTGAGGATGGAGAATGTCTAACTTTGTTTTTTGTTGTTTATTATGAACTGTTGTTTATTCTATGACTATTTAATATGACCTAGATGGCGCAACAGTTATGGGCATTGAGGAGAAATATTAAACTACCCGTGTAAAGGGCGTCGCATTCAATTATTCAAGGCGAAATTGTGTCCACCTTCATACACAAACAATCTTAGGAAAGGTCGTATGACCTATATCAACGGAAGGTAAGTGCAACTTTAACACTTTGGAATAAAATATAATTTTCTTTGGACCACTATTGAATATGTAACAGCAACTTTCTGAGATGGTACTGTTGAAAAATTTAATGATATCCCATAACTCTGATTGCTGATGTGGCCTTTTAAACTAAAAAGGATGTTACAAATTTAATAAAAAGTACCTACTACAATCGACTCAACTTTATTAAATAATAGACTTCTATAATTTTTTTTTTACAATGTAAGTATTTTACTAAAGCAAAACTGACGAGGGACAGCCTCATAGTTGACAATTTAACGAACAATTACAGAACAGCAATCGAACGCTTTCAGTTCTATAGTTTATCTAACGAAAGCCGATGCGTTAAATTGTGAAACGGATTGTAACTTATCGATACATTTTCATCAGTTCTTGCAATTTCTAGAGAAATGCAAGCCTTTAAATTAGATTAATATAAAACTAAGGGCCAATTTCACCCTTGCTGTCTTATAACATCGTATCGTCTAAAATTGTGTTATGTCCAATGATATACCTACTTAACTAAAACTGTACCTACTTAACTGTTACTGTCACACTGCAGGGCAAAACCTCCATCCTTGAACTCATGTTAACGTTACAATGATGGGGACTGGCTTAATCACCACGATTGCCAAATGCGGGTTGGTGATCACAAACCCGAGCTGTGTAAACCGACACAAAGTTAGCTCGACCCGGGAATTGAACCCAGGACCCCGAGATCTCGGCCTCGGATAATGTCCTAATTCTAATAATAATTGTTCTAGTAAATTACTTATATTATGGGAATAATTAAATTTACATGTCAATGCGGAGTTGCAGTTGTAATCAAATTAAATTACAATAACCTGAAAGGCTGAACTCACTGGCCTTGTATTAGTAATCCTTCATTATTTAGTCGTAAATTCCTTGCTAAAAGCACAGACCAGATGTAACACCCTAATTAAATGAAAAAACCGAAAATATAAAAAAGTTAAATTATATATTGTATATAGAATGTTTGTCTTATGTCAGATTTGAACCAGCGGACTTCTGGAGCATATGCGTGACTTTTAAATGCGATAGTACCTATTGTTAGTTTAGTTAGAATTATGTAAATGGCGCTCTGTGAGAAATTTTCAAGATCATGATATCTTAAGAACATTTTCTTTATGCGTACGACGAAGTATTTATTTTAAATAAAAAATATTAAAAATGTATGACTGATGTTTTGGATATCAGTTTCAAGAACTTTGCTGTCATATAGCTAGCAAATCCACAAAAAAATACCTAAATGATTCGTGCATATTTTGTTCAATCAGCTGTCATCATGACGTTTTGTCGAGACGATAGTGCCTTCAACTTCAATCACAGATCGACGCGACGAAAATCAATCAGCGGACAATTAACCTGCGACCAGACCAGGAGAGGGAATTTAATTTAAATATCGCTCGTCACGTCACGTCAGCCGTTGACGATATTCCGATGACGTTCACTTGTACATGTGCAATGAGGGATTTTCAGAAAAACAAAACGAGCTTTTTAATTTTTCATGCGACATCAATAAACAAAGGCGTTCGACAGGCGATATTGAATAAAACTGCCTCCGTGGTACAGTGGTTAGAGCGTTGGGCTCTAATACCCGGAGGTCGTGGGTTCGAATCGATTTGTCTAGGCAGTAACATTTAAAAGTTTTTATTTTTTAGTCGTTATATTTTTTATGGCTCCGTTGTTCTTTTGATAAATATTCGAGTTGGCAACTACTAACCACCTCCTAGTTCAACATTTTCATTTAAATTCTACTTAAAAAATCACCACACCGCCACTCTGAAGCAAGAAGTTTTAACTTTCCAAGTAAACTTACAAAGTTTTACATAAAACTCTCGTCTAGAATTATTATCAAAGAAGCGAGTGAAATATAGCATGTTGACTAATATGAAAAATATTGCCTTGTCCTTTTTTAATAACAAGTAAGTATTATCCGATTCAAATGCTATTAGAATAATACCTTTTGAAATTGAGCGAAAAATGACGTCAAATGCGCTTGTCTGTAAGAATGCGTACAGATCAAGTAACATGTTATACAGTTTTATAACACGTATATAATTATAACATAACATTTAGTACTGAAACATGTTATATAACATTGTTTTATAACATGTCAAAGTCAAAGTCAAAGTATTTATTTTGCAATTTGATTTACCAAGAAATTCTTTTGCACGTCATAAACTTTTTTCCAACCAGCACTTTGACGTGAATGAATGGCCTGCTGCTGAGAAGAAGTGCCGCAAGAAACTCAACGGTTACATATGATAGCCTTTTTTAAATCATTTTGTGTTGTACAATATTAACTTAATAGTAATATAATGTCAACTTAATAACAATATAATGTCAACTTAATAATAATATAATAAGTACAATAAATAAGCATAAGAGTAGATGTGCAGAGAAGCAAATGTGTTTTATGTCCATAGAGTCTTGTCATTTAAGTAATCTTCTACTTTATAGTAACCTTTCCTCATAAGGTAATCTTTAATTATGACTTTAAATTTATATAAAGGTAATTCTACAAGATGTTATGGTACTTTGTTAAATAATTTAATGCTCAGTCCAACAAATGACTTTCCTGTTATGTTATATGATCTGTACGCACCGTTACGTTAGCAACCAATAGGCACGC
This sequence comes from Mecyna flavalis, assembly GCA_949319885.1. NCBI lineage: Eukaryota > Metazoa > Arthropoda > Insecta > Lepidoptera > Crambidae > Mecyna > Mecyna flavalis. The sequence continues at coordinate 3,115,769 of OX439425.1, forward strand.
ATAATTATTCTGTGTGTGTGTGTAAGTCATCATCACTGTCGCGTCACGTAACTCTAAAAGGTCGTATCATAATAGCGTTTGAAACAGATACTTAGTGTTTTTTTTTTTTTTTTTTGAGTAGTAACAAATAATGCTCATTCATACTTATGTGCTCAGTGTAATCAATTTCCATTAAAGTTCATCTTTTCATTCTCTCATCCAAACCATAAATAATCATCAGAAAAAAAATTATAATATTCTTATTAATTTAGTCAACATCCTATTCGTATCCATTAGCGAAAGGCTTAAACTTACAACGAATTTTATTTAACACACATTCTATGGATCCTATAAAAATATTGTAATTATTATAATCTCAATATCTGTATAAAGAAAAAAAAGTGTAATCTGTTGTAGTTTAGTTTGTAGTCACAATATTTAGTATGTATTCAAAAAAATATTTAAACTAAGTCCTACTGCATACATCAATTAAGTCCCTTTGCATCGGCATTTTGTTCCCAATCTCCATTTCGCATGAACACACGGCTCCTACGTGCATACATCATCTCTGCCGGCAACGAGAAAAATAAAGAAACGTCACTCTGTACGCCCGCCTAAAAGTCCGTCTGCCTGACAGGGGGCAGTGGGGAAACCTAATTCTACCCCACACTGTAGGCCCACGACACGAGGTGCCAACGGAATGCGCAGGCATATAGAAAAAAAAATCAACGTGATGTCTAAAAAGTAAAATAGTTATTTATGTGACTGCTGCATAATGAGGGTCATTAAAATACGAATGTGGTTTTATGAAACGAACGAAGTGAGTTTCATAAAAGAATCACATGAGTATTTTAATGACTAATTATGTACAGTCACATACATAACTTTATCTTCATTCATACGATAATATGTCTATTTTACAGTCAGGATTGATGAGCAAACGCCCTAGTTACCAACTTAATCTGTATGTAAAAGTTAGTACTGACATAATGACTGACGTTTGTAGTTTTTAAAATCCATAAACAATCTAGACTCGAGTTGATTTCGATTCTCAAATCGATTGTTATAATTTCAGCATCGAATTAAATGTATAGGAATGGACCATAAAATTACTAATCGACTAATTCGATAATCGAAAAAACCTATTAATTTTTACTTTTAAAGAAGACGTTCGAAATTTGAACGAAATTACGTATCGGTTACCGACACTAAAATGTAAACATTTCAATGCAGCCACAGATACTTATATCTAAATGTAGGGCGTTTGCTCATCGCTCCTGAATATAAAATAGACATATTATGGTATGGATGTAGATAAATTAATATTTTGTAGTATATGCAAAATGATGATGAAATTAGGTATACATAAATGATGACTTTATTATATAAATTGTACAACATACAATAAAATATGACTCGAGAAGTCGGCTATTACACCAGAAGTCGCGGGTTCGATCCCCGCACGGTACAAACATTTGTGTGCATGAACATGTCTGTTTGTATCGGTCTGGGTGTTTCTATGTATAATATGTATGTATTTACAAAAAAAAAGCATATAAGTAATGTTTATCCGTTGTCTAGCACCCATAGCACAAGCTAATGCTTAGTTTGGGGCTAGATGGCGCTGTGTGAATAATGTCCAGAGATGTCCAGAAAGATATTTTTTTATGTACAAGTACCTAAATAAATAAAAAATTTTAACCGTAAAAGATTTTATGCGTGTTTTTCTACTAATTTCACGTGGATAAAGTTCAAACTAAGTATCAACCTATTAATAAGTCACTAGAGGGCAAAAGTCTCCATCAACGATTTAAATTCATCGTTTGAAGACTAGCATTATTGACAAATAAGAATGAGCGCTGAGCTGAAGCCAGAAAAACCGAAATACATTTTGCTTCACCTAAGATGAGATGTACAGTCAATAGCACATCACGGTATACACTTACAGTTCGATAATAGCGCTTATGCCCCCGACATAAGAGCAGTACAAAGTCCAAAGTGTTACGTCTGACGTGCTTTTGACTGTACCTACCTTCTCACGACATAAATATGTACCTTATTTTAGGCAAGGGACTTAACGACCACAAGATTATTTCATTTGAACTTAGTGAAGTTCAAATTATGAACAATTATGAATATGTACAGTGGTACATATTCATTATTGTCAAAACTTCTTTGTACATCAAATCAAATTAAACGTTTCAATACGCCCACATTATGATGGGAAGTGAGTTATTTCGGTTTATTCCATTGCGGAAACAATTGAAAACATTGCTTAAATTAAATATAATTACTCTTAACTCTAGAAAGAACGATAAATTAATTCAGAATATCTCTGCAATTTTCTTAACGTAGTACTAGAACTAAACTACAACATGAAAAAAAATATCCTTTACTCACACAGCGCCATCTAGTTTCAAACTAACTTTTACATTTTTAAATATATAGATGTTACACAGAAATACATAAGTGAGCTAACTCAATAACTTTAGGCTTAAAATCCAATGGCTTAAATTGCATGATAAACACTCAAGAACAATAGTGCCAGTCGACCAGTGGGCTTATTCATACATTCAAACAAGTAAATATTGCTATCCTCGACTATGATATGAATAATCTAACATTATTTTTGTGGACCTGTAAGTTGCCGTTGCGGCCTGTTTCATTGTGGGAACAGTTACCAGGGAGCATCGCTCTGTGTTATTCTGATCTTCCATAATATTGCCGAAACACAGCTATGGCCATTTATTATGTTTTATGAAACAGTATGTGGTTGAATGAGAGAATAAATATCGTTGATCGGCAACCACGCGTAAGAAAATAATGCGTACTCGTAAACACAGCCCAATTGAAACACCCAGTACAAGGAGCGCGAACACTAGTGATGGGCGGGCATCGATTTTTTGTATCGATATTTTTTTACACAGCTTTTTATACAGCTTTAATCGCACTGAAGCAGATCTTGATTAAACTATCTTTGATTGCGTATCCTTAACTATTATCATAGGATATACATATAACTTTCGACGTTGATGGAATAAATATAAATATCTTATTTATAAGTCGATGATGGTTTCCATAAATATTGCAGAAATTTTCTTCCTTTTTTTAATTTATATCCCTCTTGCAGAAAATAATTTTGAAAAACAATCGTTAATCTTAAAAACGTTTAAAAAATACAAAGTGCAACCAACATTTTATTAAAAATCGACTAACTCACTTATTGACTTCCTGTCCGTCACTAGACATAACTAAATCGACATCTAGACAACAATAAAAAAACACGCATCGGCTTGTTGTGATGAAACTCTAGCTTTGGATGAAATAAATAATAATAAATACTATAGCAATTATATTAATGACCGATTGGGTGTAACTATTGAGAATGAACACAAATTTTATAAGAAATGTAATGTAAGCCTTTCCTGTATGGCACTCATAAGCTATGCAAGCTATGCTTAAGTGGCGCTGTGTTAATATTGTCCAAAAACCTCTTACTGCAACCAACATCTCGATAACAACCTCGCAACTAACGCATCGTCTCCGTCACTAAACGCTGGCGTTATTTCAAAAATAATCGATCCCCACCCCTCGCATTAACGGTCCGGTCGCGGGGGACCCATCATCGTTATCGACTAAATTTTTAACATGCATATTTTTTAATTTTATTATTTGTTTCGCCCCCTACCACCGTGCCCGTTGAATCAATACCGCCTGGATACTCGACTCGCGAACGGTGGGGGAATTTTGACGTCTACACCAAACGTGCTTCTCTAATCAATGTGTACGCGGATATTAACATGGATGACTGACATTCCTTGCGAGCCCGATGTCCCGTTTATTTACACCTTTCTGAATAAAAAGTCGTGTTTTTAATCTGTGATGTTTTTTCACGTCTGTCTCGATTTAATTTTAAGGTTTAAAGTATATTGGAGCAAGAAATTCGATAATCAGCATTTGACATGTTACATTTTTAAAACAGTTGAAACATACAACATCAGAAAAACCATTTAGAGAACAATGCGGAAAAAATATAGCTAACCATTTGCTTAATGCGTCAATTTGGAGAAAATACATCATCAAAAATGTAAGGGTGTAAACAAAATGGATAGATCGTTAGTCTTTACGCTTTTAAACTTCCTATTCTATCATGTATTAAAAGGCCTGCACCTTAATCACTGGCTATATCGCATCCTGTCCCAACATTCGACAGAGTAATTCCGTTAAAACACGTCCTGGAACGTCTAGAGTAGTTTTTAATATAGGCGAAAACGAATTTCCCCCCTATCTCTAAAAAAATTCCTTGTCATTCGCGAAAATAGGGCGGGCAGCGTCGCTTCGGACGTGTGAACAGACTTTCAGGTTGCTTTTAATGAAATGCACAGCGTTGGTTTATTCTCGATGCGTCCGGCTGCGGATGTCCATTAGACCTCTTGTGATGCAACGGTATTGCTTATGCGGCGAGAGGAAAAAGCAACAAACAACCCAATTAATGCCGACTCCGAAGCCTTTTCGACGGAGTTTTCCAAGTATTCTCCCCGTTCGGCTATTGTACGGCTCATTTGCTGGTGAAAAGTAATGTTGGCAACGGTTTTAGGCGGGTTCGTTGTAGCCAGTAGAAGAAAGTAATCACTATGGTTGAACGACAAAGGGGCAAAGGAGCGTGCGTAAAAGAATATCTACTCTCTATTCTCCTACTGCTCCTACTGACCATTGTCAAAGCAAACTGTATGACACGAATGGAAATTCCACGAAGATAAAAAAGCTTGTAAAATCTGTTGGTGCAGGAAGAAGTACTCTAATAATTAGAAAAATTTTAGTTTTCACAATACATGTCGATGGTTTTACTATCAATGAAAAAATATTAACTTCTATAATTGGTAACAGAAAACATCATGAAGAAACACAATTAGAACACAATGATCTTCGTGTCTGAGAAATGATTTCAGTCTTAGTTTGTGGTCAAAACGTACACGATTGATCGAGAAAACAAAGGGCTCGGAAAATATAAGATAAGCCTTTGTATTTTATTTAGGAACCAGCCCTCTGCATAATGCTGACCCTCTTTGGGAATGCTATCGCTATTGGCTTGCACTCCCCATCCTACCCAAAGGCGCTTTTTATATGCATCGTGCAATTTTGCGCAGTCACAATGTTATATTAAAAGGAATCAAATTGATTTTCTTGTATATAAGTATACCTGAATTAAACTTATTAGATTTTTCAGCCACATATGTAATAATCGATGTCTACAAAAGCCAACCCTTAAATCTACGAGTAAAAAATTAAAGTATGGAGTGTGGAAGATGATGGCATTCAGTACCGTCGTTCTTTCGAATTGCTTCCAGGCTAAGAGATTAAGAGATTAAAAAAATAAACACCTACACTTATGAATCATAGTATTAAATAAAAAAAACGATGTAGAATAGTAAAAAGACCCACAAAAAAAGAAATGTAGGTACATATACTTTAAAGAGCTGTCATGTTTCCATAAACAGCGTTAAATCACAAAAGGTAAGCCCGGCATTTCACCCCGCAAGGAACTCCAAGCTAAAAAGATAATTATGTGTAAGTAAGTAAGCGCTTTCAACGAATGATTAAATTAGACTGAGCCGAGTTTAAGTGACGCATTTTTTCAGCGCATCTGCATCGGCGTTGTGACTCGACTAAATGGAATTAAAACAAAGGACGGGCTTGTAACAGTGCACATTAAATTATGGCTATGCAGAATTATGACAATAGAATATGTAATTTAAACCTTCTTCGAAACTCTCGGGATCGAGTAAATAATGGAAGTGAAGATGATTTCAACATCATATTGCAAGAAGATTACAGGACTGTTAATATAAATTAATGAATTATTAGGATTAAATTATGTCATACCCGGGGATGGGCTGGTCAATAGCCAAAAGGCTGGCACTGGCTCGTCCCAATTTGGGTGTGAAAGGGGGGAGTTTAGTGGGTAGTGGACGCTTTTGTCTCGAGTCCCACACACGGCCGCAGGTCTAGCTAGCCTGTGGTTATGGTGCATAAACGTATTCTCCTCCGAAAAAAGGGTTAAATTAGGTCATATCCTACGTTTCTGTTTCCTGATTCCGGACTAAAATTGTTTTGGGATATTTTTGACATGTCTCGGTTTTACGGTCAACAACCTTAAAAAGCATGGTGACTCAACTATTTAGATAATCTTTATCATAAGCACTTTTCAATATTGTAATTCCTTAGAAAATGTGAGAAATGCACATTCACAAAGTGTTGAACAAAACTAAATACATAACATACGATTCACTTGACGATTCGAACACAAGACCGTCAAATGTGCCATCGAGTCCTAAGCCTAGTATTATGTCACAGACATCTATTAGTTATCAAAGACGAGCTATCAAAGCTTCGGTGTAACACTAATAATTCCGTCTCGTCTTAATATAGACTTGAATCGCAAATTGGCACGTGCCTTCGATATAGTTATAAATGAAGGATGTGCAAGTATTTACACCATTTTAGGAATTTCCGAAAAGTGCAACTTGCGATTTTTTTTTTTATTTTTTTTATGTCAGAGGCGGCAAACGATCCTCCGAGTCGCCTGATGATAAGCAATCACCGCCGCCCATGGACATCTGCAACACCAGAGGGAGCGCTGATGCTTTGCCGGCCTTTTAAGAGGTGCGTGGACCTCCGGCACACTCAAACAACAGACGAAACACAATAGTAGTCACTGTTATTTCACGCTGGTGTTATGTGAGAGGGTGATGAGCCGGCCCATTCGTAATGTAGAACTGCATGGCTCTATCACCACAAAAACTTATTTCATAATAAACTACTTTTTGCTAATTTTCTCAGAGCTGATACACGTAGAGTGTTGAGTTGAGAGAGATGATTAGTATTACGCTTCATCCCTGCGACATGATACATCACAGTTGAATTGCTGCGTAGGTAGAGTGCCTGATTATTAGTATTACGCTTCATCCCTGCGACATGATACATCATAGTTGAATTGCTGCGTAGCCATGATCCAATAAAATTGATCCAGTTCCCCTGTACAGGGTTGCGGAGGTCAGGCGGTAGTCGCTCTAATGTAATAACTGGATTTGCCAAATCCTGTATCTAGATGCAAGCGAACTTGACTACATCGGAACAAAACGTTCAGAATGAGAGAAAGAGAGAAACCTAATGTTGTTTTGTAATTAAATGTTTTCGATTGTAACGACATGTATTGTTTTTTAACGAAAAATATTCTGTACATTGTTTGTCAGCAGTTGGGAATGACAGGTACAAATTTCAATTATTTGGCTTATGTGACCAAAATTTCAAACAAGCTGATGTTTGTATTTATGTTTCAATATGTATCACTCACATATCCCTGTAGAAATATCTAAGGAAAAAGCAAGATATTTATTCGTCAAAAAGATTCTGTTTTTTCAAACTGATGTGAATGGATAAAGTTATGGGCATAAAATTAAAACTGATCGATGCGACTTCCGAACTGTGTCATAGTACTTGCCCTAATTAGACAACATTACCTCCGCTAAGCAAAACCTATCAGCTACAACAACGGTAATTTTCATCGGCCATTCCACAATTTCGAATTGAACTAAGTAGTGTAATCCCGCCTAATTGCGTAAATTCATGGTTACTCTAACCACTGGCTTATTAATCAGGTTTCCATTGATACATCAGAAATGACGATAGATTATTGTCATAAAATTGACCGTAATAGTAGGCTTGTTGCGAAGTTAACAGGATTGTTCACGTTTATTAGAAATTAAAGAAAATAATGTAGATTGGCGGCGTCCTCTGAATAGTTGATGCGATACTGTGATTTCCTACACGGAAAGCGCATGACATTTCTTTCCCGCGTACGAAATGGTTTGTGTCGCGTATTTTGTTATGATTCATTCTTGGAATTTTTAAAGCCGAATGGTCGGGGCGTCGTGGTCAAGTTTTTATTATTTGATTGCTAGGAAAGGATTAGTCTTGGGTTCGAAGTACAATATTTTTCCTGCAGATCAATAAATACAAAAGTTTTAACGTACACCGCCAAATAAGTCGTGTTTCATCACAAAGACGAAAAAGAAGTGAAGCCACCAGAAATGGGAATGTTTTATTAGCTGAAAATAAGATTTAAAGAACTCATATTTTAATATAAAGATAAAATTATAAAACACATTCAAAAAAAGACTATTTGTTAGGTTTCTTGCAGCACTTTTCAACAGGCCATTAACGTCGAAGTGCTAGTAGGGTGTAAAAATAATGACATGCAAAAGAATTTAGTTGTAAATCAAGTTGCAATATAAATATACTTCGACTTAACCTTTGCTTCTAAATATTTTTAATCAACTGTATACTGATACGCGATGACGGTTCGCTCATCAACGTGATTCTAACCAGCATAATGTGCTAAGTGGTTCAGTTGAAAGCGTGCGCACGCGCCGCAGGTCGTCATGTGGCGCCAAGTGGGACCTTGGCGGGCCACTCGGGGCCACTTGGTCAATTTGAGCGTTCTGTATCGTGACCGGGCCATCGCGGATGTTCCCATTCAAGAGCCATTATGGAAGCAAAGGTGGCGGCGGAACTGGCCCACGCATCTTAGTACTTTACGTAATACACCTCGTTTGGTCGTCTAGTGATGGGACAGATTGCAAATGTTCGCGGGTACGGATAAATATCCTGCCACATTTTTTTTAACATAACGCCGCCTAGCCTCAAACTAGGCAAAGCTTGTTACTAAAAGAGCCAAACAACAGAAAAAAAAAGTATAATTTTTAATGTTGTGTTCTATAGTAATAAAATTACTTAAAGATTTAAAATTGCACGAGGATTAAACCTAAAACATCTGGTTTAGCCTATCTTTAACCATTACTTCATATCGGTATCGACTATCTTAACTTATGTACGTTCAACAGCACATCACGGTAAACACTTGCAGTTCGATAATAGCACTTATGCCCCCGACTTAAGAGCGGTACAAAGTCCAAAGTGTTAGGAACGTCTGACGTGTACGTCAGCAAATACAGAAATGGAACAGAACTTTATTCAGTTTATGTTTATGATCCACTTAATTCCCTTTCATCAAATCCTTCAAAAAATAAAGATGGTTAATATACTTTTTTTTTTAATCTAACAATAAACTAATGTTGCATTACTTAGTTATAATGACATGTAACTATTTTCCTTGTTATACTTTTCGAACCTTAAAACCTGAAAGTATCCGTTAAAAAACTTATCAGACAGATAAGGATCTTTCTCCATCACTAGTCACTACTAATGTGGTTGATCATTTCGCTGCGTTTTTATAGCTTCTTCTAGATGCTAAGGAAGTGAATTGTCGCTTTTAGTGTTAATACTACACAATTGGCTTACACAACATGATTATTTGATATCTCGTAAGATGATTCTCACCAAGTCCTTCTCTGTCAGATATCAATGAGTAGTTTTCTTTAAAAAAAAAGTCTGATACCCAAAGTATTCATCTGATGATACTGAAATTGAAACAAGTAATTTTGCGAAGGTTGATAATTAAAATAATAAATTATTGTTAAAAAGGGCTCTGCAGCGAATATCATTTATTAATAAATAAATATCACACAACAATGTCTGAACGGTTTTTCCCAGTGATTGAAATATTAATACAAATATTTGCGTACATGAAAACGTCTGTTTGTATTTGCTTCAATGTTTTCCATATATACAATGGATTTCCAATAGTAGATTTAAATGGTTTTTCAGTGCTCTGTTTTTGTTCTAGGTAGTTTGATTCGTGAAGCGTTAGATGACGCTGTGTGAATAATGTCCAGGGATTTATTTATTTATTTATTATTTATTATTTCGTCATCTGGCGACGCAAAGTTTTTACGCGTGGCCAGATGATAGTGCAACTTAAAAGTACCAAAAGAGATTGTGTAATGAGCGAGCATGTAATGTTATTTTTTTTTACTTTTTTAAATTTTGGTCAAAATTACCTTTATTGATAATGTCAATGTTTCCAAATACATCGATGCGATGATATAAATATCTTATAATATAATAATAAATATCTCTGGACATTATTCACACAGCGTCATCTAGCCAAACTAAGCTTAGCTTGTGCTTTGGGTGCCAGACAACGGATAAACATTACTTATATACTTTTTTTTTGTAAATGCATACATATTATACATAGAAACATCCAGACCGATACAAACAGACATGTTCATGCACATGAAATTTGTACCATGCGAGAATCGAACCCAAGACTTCTGGTGTAATAGCTGACTTCCCGACCATTACACCTAATGGCTTGTCATAGTATATAGTATAGATCCCGACAAATACCGATATCCCGGTTTGCAGATAAACGGGTTGTTTGCAGCAGGATTGTAACAACTGCTCTGCCATGATCCTCAGTGTTTCGTAGAATCGTATGTTGAGTGGAAAATTGTGTATTTGTTACACATGCGGTAGATTTCAAACAAGCTAGGTTTCAAAGGTATGTACACTTGCGGTCAGTAAATAGTAACGCAAAACCTATTTGATTGATTCGAATCTACTGGATATATTTATTTATTTGTTTTGCGCTAGTGGGCGATTTGTTTTAGTAAACATGAGTGATTCATTTGAATTCGATAAAATTTATATTATTCGTTAAATTCAAGAGAACTAAACGCACGTTTTTTTTTTCGATTGCTGTGATTTTGTGCGTTTGCTCAAACGAATCGACTTTTATAATAACTATGAGATAGAAAGAGAGAGTTTTCATTTGTATAAAACGATAAAGAATCATATAATGTTACATGATTTAATTTAGGGTGAGTGGAAATAGTTTTGAACCCGTACCTTAGGATCACAGACCGGTACCTAACCAGTTCTTTTTTTTATATTAGTCCAGTTGGCAGACAGGCACACAGCCCACCTGATGGTAAGCGGCCACTGCGGCCTATTCCATTGAAGGACGCTTCACCTGGAAGCGTCCCTCAATGTGCTGCCAGACTGTAGAATCATCTGATCTTCGAGCCTCTGATTTCAAGTGTACTGGCTCCCATATTAATGTTGCCGGAACACAGCCAAAGTTGTTATGGCGGCAGATTTCACCTGTGGGGGTGGTAGCTAGCCAGTCGGACTTTGAAAAAGCCCTACCCACAACCGGACCTAAGGTGGGAATCGAACCCACGACCTCCGAGTTTTTATACCCGAGCGGCTTAGCCACTATTCCACGGAGGCGGTCGAAGGAGTTTATAGCATTTTTAAAAATCTCGCAAGATTAACCAATTTACTTAATCAGTTTAATCACACAACAAAAGAATATATTATATCAATTGCCATCAGCAGAAATAAACGAAGAGAAATGCTCAAGAGAATTGTCACTGGCAATAAGTTAAGAAAAAGAACGAGAACGTGCTCAAATGCCGATTCATATCAATAAAGGTAAAATTTCATTTAAATATTCACAATTCGCCCGAGATGCGTCGCGGAGCATAAATTGCATTCCTTTTGATTTGGCTCAATGAGAAGTCTTTTGTCTTGGGCAATAATAACAATTAAGTCGTCTTGTTTTTCTGTCTGAGTGTCCACTATTTATTCATTTTATACCTATTAAATGTATTGTAAGAATAACGTGCGTACGTGTATACAGTGTGGTCGTTTTTTAGTTATCTTTGTCAGATATAATTCCTGTAAGTTCTTCGCTTTAATTTTTATGTTGGAATGTACATATAGCAAAATGATGTATGGGATACAGAAATAAATTCTTGAAAAACGGACAAAGAATGTTTTACAATTGAGTTCACTTAATTATGGCCACAGGTTACTTAGTTCAAATTTTTGTGAAAAAGTTGCGAGTTCATAAAAATCGACGGACATTCCACATTTATCAACATACCTATATATTACATTCGTAATCTTCAAATTACAAAATTATTCCATTTTAGTTATTTTATTGAAAGCTACTTCATAAAGTTTTTTAAGTGCCAAAGAACAGTATACCATTTTCTAAAGCAATTTGTGTCTGTTTTTGTTGACACAAACAAAAAGCTCACAAAAATTCGCACAAAGCCGAACAATAACAATTCCAAATTCAAATGGGCTGCCGCGGTGCATTAAAAAAAAACATTAACCCAATTCCACCCGCGGCTACAAAACACGCTGCAAGGAATCGATACAGCTTTAACCCTAAAACGGTCAGCTGTGCATGGAGCTCGAGCTGCGCGCGACCGGCGCACGCGGCTCCAACATGGCCGCCCCCAACCCTACACCGCTCGAGTGATATTTCACATTAATACCGTCCCCACGCTTTGTTCATTCGCACCCATAATTATATCGACCCGTTATAAAACAACTAATCTCCCATAGCGCCGCATAATAAAAGTTGTAATATTCCGAAGGGGAATCAACGTATAGTATACGCTCAGTGCTCTCGCGAAATTGAATTGTTTTTACTATATACCTACGTTTATTTATTATATGAAGCGTGAGGTAATCATATGTATAATTTTATTGCTGGTACGAGTATTTTGTACTGTTTCATTTTTCTGACAGACCAATAATTTTCACGTCAGAATCTACATAAAATATGAAAAAGATGCATGCATCTCCTACGTCACTTCTTCTATAACTAGGACTTAAAAAAAGTTATTTTTCTGCATTAACAAATCAAATTCATCAAATAACTAAATCAGTTATACCATTTTTGCAATAATACGAGATATTTTCAGGTTATTTTACCATATGTGATTGACCTCAATGACTGACATAATATCACAAACACGACGTCAATGAATTTAGTGACTTCTACGGGTCAAAACAATAAAACAAAAACGTAAGGTCAAAAGAAAAGTCTGCAACAAATTGAACTCTACTACTCGGAGTTAAAAGCGTTACAATGTACTCATACCGCTATTAGTTTAATTGCTGGAGCGTTAAACTTTCCCTTAATTAATTAATTTATTTTGCAAGATAATAATTGATGGTCGACCTAATGCACACAACGGTTTGTGTATAAAGTTTCACAACGATTAACGGACTGTTAATTTCCTTTTAACAGGTACGTAAGTAGAATACACAATATTACAAGCAATTACTACTAATTAGGTATAAACTTTGTACCTTTTTGTCCTGAAAACCGATTTCGATTGTATGTATCAGCCTATTAATGTCCCACTGCAGGGCAAAGGCCTCCATCCTTGAAATCAAGTTATTGCTACAATGATGGGTATTGGCCACAGAAATCTGAATAATTCAGATTTCTGTGGTATTGGCTTAATCACCACGCTTGCCAAATGCGGATTGGTGATCACAAACCCGAGCTATGTCCGAAAAAACCTGGAAAAAACCGACACAAAGTTAGCTCGACCCGGGAATTGAACCCAGGACCCCGAGATCTCGGCCCGGTACTTAAACCACTAGACCATCGAGGCGTTTCGATTAGTATAATTTTAATTGTTGTAACATAACGTAACTTCCTAATATAAATAATGCAAAAATAAAACGATCCTTTTTAAGTAGCGTATTTTTTATATTAAACTTTTACTGTTCCTTACATATTTAAGCACCTAAACATTAAAACTTAACAAGACTGTATATATTCCTAACACTACCGAGATTATTAAGTTGAACACTCAACCCTAAAATACCTAATCCTCTTTGAACGTAACGTAGGATTCTTTGAAATGTATATTATTATATTCTATGATATGACTTTCCATTCAGAGAGGGCGTTACTTGACGGCTATACGGGTCTTAATTTTACAAGTCCAATAGAAAAACGCAGAAACACCGCACAACTTCGGCGAAGTGACTTCTTTACCCGCTTAACACCGCATCACCCCACAAGTGCCTAATTCGCTCATTATCAAAAACCGCAAAGCGAATAAAAAATAGCCCGCGGAAATCCCTTTTCGTGTTTATTACCTCTATAGAAGGTATTCAGGCAATGTTATGCTAATTCACAACGTTGAGAGCAAGTTTCACACTTTGTCAATTAGTGCGTACGTTAGGTAAAGTCACAGTGATTCAACCGCCGAACAAATTTAATGAGTGTACCTTTTCAACGCGTCGCTCTCTGGTTGTATTAAAATGAAATGAACATCGAATGTGATAATTAAGGCACTACGAACATCTTCGAGGCGGGTGCTTCTATCGCTGCGCTTTCGATGGAAGGATTCTAAAAACTGTATGGAAACAGACAAGATATTTTTTTCCACGAACGCGGGGGACGTTCGACCGAGGGTGGGAATGATTGCTTTTACATTTTGTTCTTTATGTTTTATTAAAAAGGGATAAATAAGTAATGAAGAGGAGGAAAGGGCGGCTTGTGAAACGTCAAATTTGTCCGGCAACAATTTGATCGTATAAAATAATGCGATATGATCCAAATTATTGGGTTTTTTATTTAAATTGTCAACAGTTTATTCGGATTGTTAAGAAAATAATGTTTTTACAACGTGTTCTTTATAGTTTATTTCACTTATGGGGTACCTATTTAATAAATAGATTAAACATTTTAGTAGTTGACCAAATTTTAGTAATTGAATCAAACATTATAATTATATCATTATCGTGAAGTTATGAAAAGCCATCACTCGATTCATCCAAGTCTTAAAAATTAACTCATAAAAACAGTAATTCAATCTTTTGAAATTACTCACACAAAGTTAACAAACAGAAAACAAGAGACTGCATTTAAACCCCGCGACGCCTCCACAAAATAAAACTAAACCGCCCCAAACAATGATTGAGACACTTATGTAACATTATCCGGTGCGGCGACAATGTAGTTCAAATTATCGCGATACACGCTGACAAAGGACCCGATGGCGGCACGCGACAGAAAACATTTTTACCGTCCCATTAGACGTAAAAACTCGCGTTTCACTCGGCCCAAAGCTTTGCCAGTCTCAATGATCCAGAATGTAGTCTGGCAGCTAGAAATTAAAAGACAATTCCCGCACCGCGTCGAGGTGAGAATAAAATACTTTCACGCCGCGCTGTTTTACAAAGCGAGTCACATCTAACCCTGGTTATTAAAAGATATGCAATACCGCCGCACTACCACACGAGGCAAAATAAAAGCGAAGGCACACGTATAAAATGAAAGAGGTAATTGCGCGGAGCTTACAAAAAGCTGAGCTGTAACTAAAAGAAGCTGTTAGCGTTAAGTCGTGGATTCTGAAAGGCGTTTAACATATAGCTGTGTATTTTTTCGGGCTGGCCGCGGTTGTACCGAACAATGGACACTTATCTCGATTCAAGGACTGCTGTGGCCGGCTACTGTTTAGTGGCTTTAGACACACCGTACTAATAAACACTGTTCGCTGAGCATTTACCAATTTTAAAGGATTATGGTCGGCTCGTGTTATGACTTTTTGAGTGGTTTTAGCGGGATTTTAGTTGGTTTAGTTTGTTTTGAAGGTGTTGATTATGTGAAATTTATTTAGTTTTACGTAATTGAGGTAAAATCAATACTTGAGGTGTTTTAATGATATTTTAGTCCTTTAACGGTGGATTATACATTTAATTACGGGCACAGAGCATTTGAATATTGAAGTTGGGTTTACACAAATAACCAGCGCCACTCACGTAGGTAATCAGTTTCAAAACAAACTTTGCTTCATTAAAATACAACTAATTGATGATAACTGACTAATATTTTAAGAATCGAAATTTCGATTGATTTTCTTAATGACATGATTTGTTTTTTTTTATTTGGGTGTTATAAGCGGGTACTTTACTATTCACAATAGTACATTATTCCACCGTAACATAAAACAACACAAACATAGATCTTTTAATAACAAAAATTCTATGACATGACGAACTCTAGTTTTGATATTTAAACTTCATTCCCCCATATTTCAATGAAAACAGATATTGACAAACAGACGAACAACCAAGTAATTTAATAGGGGAACCATTTTTTAAGGTGCGGAACCTTTATAATTGTTGATGATTAATGTGACATTTTGATTAAAACTTAATTACTCACTTTTAAAGTTCACTTTCCCCCTAGGGGGAGTTAAGACACGGCTGATAATACAATTTACGATCCGTTCTATACCTTTTATCAGGGCAACGTTAATAAAATAATTATATTCTGGTGATTTAGTCAGCACTCACGTATACCACAAAAATTGGAAAAGAAAAGTTTGATTTATAATACACTCAGAAAAAAATTGGTCAACAAAGCCACAATAAAAGCGTTGTTAAAAAAATCTTGATAGAAGCAACAAAATACTTTGCTACTATCACAGAAAGAACATAGTGCTAATTTGCAACGTTTTTATTGTTCCGTGTTTGTTGAGCTAGGAACAATTGAAAACTTGTCACCTCAAAAATGCTGGTAAATAATTAGTTAGGTCGACAATGGATCATTGTACGTATATTAAAGTATAACTTTGTCCGAAAGTCTAACAAATTATCTATTGATGAAGTGTCTAAGTAGCTTTTGTGAATTAAAAAAAACAATAGGAAATTTAATGTGATTACAAAGTAACATAAATGAGATAACAACAAGTACTATGTGCGCGGGACAACGAGGAGGTGGGGAGGGGGCGGCAAGCGAGTGATGAGAGAGAGAGATTGAGAGTACACCCAGCCAGTCTTGGCTTGGCGTTGCTTTCGCTATGGTAATCAGACAACAAAAACATAAAAAGAACCGTGCTTATTCTTATTGTGGTATCTACATTTTAAGTTCGTCATAAAAGTGTTTCTCTAAATGATGGGAGAATTAGAAGAATTCCTCAATGACGCCAAGTTGGGTCATCTTGTTAGCAATATGATCGGTAAGTTTTTTTTTGTTGGCTTTTAGTAACGCTTACGTTTACGACTGTGACTATAACTACCTCTCAATATAAGCGTCAAGCGTGGGTGATTAGAAAGGTATGTATTTCTAGAAATGATTTCGTATTATGTACCTACATAAAGGAATAATGTTAGACCGACAAAGTAACTTTGTCATGGGCTTATCGGCAACGAACATTGCGCATACGTCACAGTCAAATTGTTAATGTACAAATAATTAATGATGATTTATTCTGGCAAACAAACCTACCTGTCTGATTTGGGAATTTTTTCACAGGTACATTACCAACTATATTTCCGAGAGTTCCCGATCAAGCAGCATCAAGCATGTATGTCAAGCATATTAAGTTCGACAGGCGTACTAAACTTGGTCTTCTGATGCAACTATTGTTAATTTTAAGTTGGTCTGTACTTTGTTGTGGTACCTACGTACAATACAATCATCAAAATCATTTTGTTTTTTATATTACAACTTCTAAATCCTATATTACTATTCTCGTTTAGGTACCGTAACAAAGGTAGTTTGTCCCTCTCAATGTTATGTTGATACCGTTTACACAACAGGAACCAATACTCAATCACCGTATTTCCAAATTAAACTCCTGGACATTGGTCCATGTTGTACAGCGTGCAAATGACAAATAGGATTACTCCATTTTTCAACGTTACTGGAATCGCATCTCATACATAGTGAAAACAAGGTTAATAAGCTGGATAACCCCTTAAAATATACATTTGCACCCTGTACAGCAGGTACCAACGTCCAGAGGTCCTAACTATCTGGATATTGGTATATTTTTTTACGCGTGGACCTTTCACACGTTTATAGTTGGAAATACGGAGCATTGAGTTATTGGTTCCTGTTGTGTTTACGGCATCAACGTAAGATTGAGAGCGACAAACTATCTTTGTTATGGTAGCAAAGCGAAAAATTAGCTACAGGAACAAAGTTGCTTTGCTGGGGAAGCAAAAGGAAAGTAGTTAAAGTAAATAAATAATTTTGCTGCGTAAGCAAAGTAAGAGTAGATCGATTTAAATAAAACTTTGTTATGGTAGCAAAAATATAGTAGAGGTAACAAAGGCAAAATACATATTATTGCAAAGGACAACTGTCGGAGTAACAAAATTATTGTGCCATCACAACCAAGTACACTTTAATTTAATTTGTTATACTGACAGTATTGAATTGTTGTAGTATCATGGCATGCTATTGTTAAAAGATATTGCTACACTGACAATTTCCTACTTAACAATAAAACCATTGCCGTAGAGACTATTTACTATGGGCGGCTACCCAGGGTTAAAGTTTTGTTGTCGTATTCAACAATATTTTTTTCTGAGTGTACTGCTAAGAAACAAATGGTGACAAACATTTTGGATGTCTATTTTCAAACTTTGATTGAACCATTTGTACTTAATTTCTATTTAGAATTTTGTCAATAGATTTTGAACCTTATGTTTTACAAAGGGGTTCCATATTGACTGATTAGGTCTGACGAAGTATAACGTTTTGCAGCTTGTCACTACAATAGTAGGTACTATTCATATTGTCTAATGGGTAATATTAAAATATTATTATTTAAGTATACGTTTTTGGTATGTACGTCGTGGTATCTTGCAACTAAGTAAAGTACTCAAGCATTAACATAAATTATAAGTGTAATATTCTTCCCAACACATTAATAATTGGTTGCCTATTTTTTCAAGTTCGAATTTCTTAAGGAGAAAAATTAATAGACTGGCAGTCTGGCACTGATATGTACTCGTAAAATCTATGTACTTACCTTTGTCGATCCCAGCAAGTAGACAGCTTAAGAAATATTGCGTACTTACCTGAAACAGAACAAAAAGAATTATGACCAACGAAATATTAAACAAAGTCGGTATAACACAGTGAATATAATATTTTGTTCCATAATTCAGCCGAGTGAGAGAATAGCTTGCCAGCCAGCAAGATGGACCGGCTCTATGTAATTAGACCAATTTAAATCTTAATTAATATTAATTGTCCGAAGTCGGAACGAATCTGTCGTATAGAGACTGTCGGGGGAAAAAGTCATAATGGACACCTACAGTTTTATTTAATTAACAATGTTAGATGTCCCCATTTTTGTATTGTACTTTTTGACCTTTGAGAACAATGAATAAAAGAATTTATTGTGTTGCAATTGTGTTGACTTTATTACTTGTTCTTTAATTAATTAAAAGTCGAACGAAAACGAAAATGCAATGAAACCTAATTTAAGTCTTAAGGTCTTAATATAATTTTTCAAGACACACTGCAATAATAAGGATGTGAAAAAACTTATTTAGCTTTTAATCGGAATACGTATACTCCTATTGAAATTAGCGTTTAGTAACCACATACAATTCCTAAGAATAAAACGGTAACTCAAAAAACCGCATAAAACATAATACGCATAATGGATTAATATATTTTTAAAATACGCATGTCTTTAACAATCCGCGTATTTGTTTACAATAGGTCTCAAATTCAACCCTCCGCGCGTCGCAGCCCATTCTCGGCGTTCCGTGGAAGTTGGAACGCAGTGTGTGGAACCACGCGTTCCAAGGAAACGTTCCCCTGCTCTAAGACTTTTTTGCCCGACTGTACAGTAAAATAATACGTGCTTTCATCCCGTGACCCATTGTTGTCGTTTCAATGCCCTGTTACTTTCTTAATCCGGATGTTAACATTTATTATTCTATTAAATTATTATCTCCTCTTAATAGGCGGTGCGGTCGAGTGATCCACGCCAGTTCCAGTTTAGAGAATAATGTTTTAATACTGTTTTATACAGAAATAATGTTACATTTCTGTCTCTACTAAGTAGCGACTTCCACAAACTGTAAAATTAATTTCATTGCATTTTGGCCCTTTGGCTATAAATTGTATCGAGTGCAAATATTGATAATTTATAAAAAATTTAATCTGGTCTTTTTCTTGATTTTTTCTAGCTGAATTATTTATTGTTATCTAGCTCACTTGTGCTGATAGCTTTCATCCACATAGTCTTAGTAATTCGTTGTTATTTTTTAGATGAGACAACACGTTTAACAGTGCATTCTTGCGAAGCATTATTAACTGGTAACATTTAAGTGCTTGTTGTCCAAAAAAAACGTTTTAGGTTATCGCAATTATTATGCACTTCCATGAACTATTGCTATAAGTTGGTTAGCCGTAACAATGTCACCATTCAAGGTCACACACTCGAGCGCAATCTAGTTAATGGACAAGGACGATTTTCTTCTTTCCAATCTGATTAGAACGGATATTTTAATTAACAGTTTAATCGACTTGAATATATCACTTTGTACATCTTAATTCTATTCTGATTGGGGGAATAAAACAATTTTAATTTGGTAACTTCATGTATTTATCACTTTACCAATTAAAAGCAACGCCTAAGCTTGTTGTACGGTATTAAATATGATGAATATCGAATAAAATATATGTGAGGTGATTACTCTCAACAGAACATTAGTATTTTTATTGTTTAAATTTCTTTATTTTGAAAAAGGTGGACGACGGATAATTATATATTTTTAATTAAGTAGTTACAAAATGTATACTTTACATCATTTTATTTTAAGTATTATTAGCAAAAACTGGATTCAGTGATCTTTGTTAAATTAAGTTGTTACAAAATGTACACTTCACATCATTTTATTTTAAGTATGATTAGCAAAAACTGGATTCAGTGATCTTCCAAGCATCCATTCGTACTTTTTATAGATTAAATTCAATGCTGCTGAATTAACAATAATACCACGTAATTATTGTATAACTGTATGCAATGGCGGGACAAAAAATAACATAAGTATGTGTCTGTGCCTAGCCACAGTGTTCCCAGGTTAACGCAAAAGAAACCCCACAACCAAGTGATCTGACGTCATAGAATAAAAAACATAGTGACACCTGCTATCTTCAAACACATATATTTGTCTGTACACAGAGTATCTCATTACTTAGAGAAATAATTTTATTTTTATTTCATCATAAATATTAATGAGACAATCCCGCATAATGTAAATGTTTTTGTATGAAGGTTTGTATTTTTCATAGCTATTAAAGAATAATGTTTAAATTAGCAGGCATCTGCAGGAAGAGGGCGGGGTCGGTTTTGCGAGAAAATGTGTATATGCATAATAATCTATTTACTATTTTCTTGAGAAGACGTTTTCCATGAGCGGAAAATAAGGAAAATAAACTGCAGTTCATAATTCAGTGCCATGATGTACTTTAATTATTTGGTACCGAAAATTACTGTAAAAGATGACAACTTAAAAATCACAACGACTTTCCTGATTAAGTCAAGTTGATGTCAAGACAAGTAAAAATAATAATTTACCCTTAGAATTTTTTTTTTGTTCTATTGAAATAACATTTTTTTAAGTCATAAAATTTAAAAACCTACAAATATGACAAAACCCAAAGACGGATACCACAAAGTCCGAGACAAAATAAAGAAAGAGCCCAAGCAAACATTAGAGCTTCACAATAAACAGATGACCTCTTATCCTCCCCTCGCTGCGGCAATGTTATTATTTTTAATTTAAGCTGGTTCACAGAAGAAATATTTACAGAGGGTACAGGGCTGGCGGACGCGTATGGAATGCCTACACGCAAAGTACTACTGGAGTACTAGAGGATAATTATCTTGAAAATAATAGTACTGTTATTCGATTAAATGAAATTACTCGTAAATGTGTAGAATTTAAAATGGTCTTATATAGTTTACCTACACGTTAGTATTAGGTAAGAGTTTATTTTCACTAATTAGAGAGGTGCGATAAATACGTTGTCATTCTTTAAAGTCACATAAATCAGTCGAATAAATAACATTTTTGTATTAACATATCAACGAAATCCTCTAAGAAGACAGCAAAATGTAGGCAATAAACTCCATCTCACACAAGACTGGGTATCTGTGCATTTTTCCTTCCATCGAATCGTTTATTTGCCTAATCCCAATCGCACCTGCATCACCAATCAATCCCAATACAGTTCTTAAGATGAAAGAGACATAGTTCAAATTTGAATGGGATCTTGTCTTGTTACCGATCAGACGTGATGAGCCGGCAGCATTATTTAATGCGTCGCATTGACGACAGATGTCACCTTTTTGCAACGTTAACGGTAAGCTACTTATCGAGTAAGACAATGTTAACAGTACTATAATAAATGCGGTAGAGAACGATTGTTTTGCATGACGTTAGGTATGGCATCCACTGCTAGAGATCTTTCATGCCGAAGCTTTGCGTTAAATATTTTAACCTCAATAATATCACGTTCACATAACCTTCCACTAAGAAACATATTTTTTTCTATTATTTGTTATTCTAAGTTAAAATTCATTTTTTTTGTTGAATTATAGGTAATTATTATTGTACCTAATCCCCATACGAATTAGGATCCTTGTCTTTCGCAAATTATGCTTTATGAATCACGGTTTATGGCTTTCCATGTATAGAAAATATTAACACAAAAATACTAAAATCTTCATCTTATATTAAAATTTTCACTTATGTCCCCATGCTAAGACGCCAATTTGAGAAATGCTTTCTAAATTTCCATATCATTCTAATATCTATATACATATACGATACTAAATGAAGCTTCTTTGATCTACCAGCATTATACGGTTGTGGTCACACTTCCGTGTAACACACTATGAATCTTAATAATCGCTTATCTTTAACCACGCAACTCTGTCACTGCACACGATCCTTACACTGCTCAATTCACACAACCGAACGGAGAAGGCAATAATTATAATAATAGCAAAAAAGACCCAGGAACAAAATGCAACAGTTATATAAGAAAGAGCAAGATGGCAAGCGTCCGACACGCTTTATTAAGCTATGAGTATGTTAAAAAATTTGATAATTATGATAAATAATAATTGATGATCTTGTTAAATTATGATAATGATGATCCTAATCACAAAAGTATTTTAGGATTTGCCTGGGTAAATCACATCTTTTTTCGTAGTATAAAAATAATAAATATACCCCTGAACCACTATAACACTACAACGTTATATATTAAAGTACAAAATAGTCAAATATTTTGATTATTAATGCATAAATATTGCAAAACGTATGACACACCGAGCGGAGTTTGAATCCGCAACCACTTTTATTTGCATCGACCATATTTTCCTCAACATAGGAAAATGATTATCAGATTTCATATAAAATGAAAAAAAAGATGCCAATTAATTTTTACTGCGCAAATTGCTGCTCATGTGTCTTTTTCTCATCCCAACATCGCGCCTCCAGGAGAGTTTCAAAAGGGAAAAAGTCAACGATAAAAGAACGAAAAATCCGTAATACTGGTGCAGTAACTGAGGCAAATTCTCGGAAAATACACAGGATTTCGACTTATCAGATTTATCTTTTCGTTTTCCTTGATTAGGGCTGCCATCCGTCCGGGTTTTCCCAGATTTGTTCTATTTTGAAGGGCGTCCGGGGGCCGTCCGGGTTTTTGAAAGTGTCCGGGTCAAACCCGGACAGTTTGATGTCAGGGCAAATCCCATACGACATAACCTCAGATAATGTTTCATTTTATTAAAAATGCCTATTATTTCATGCGGTTGCATACGTTCTTCATTCGATTTTAATAACAAGCTGTATAAATGATTAAAAAAAATTATAACAATCGATGTTATTGTTTTTGTTGCAAAAAATATCTACTGTTTTGAGGTGCCCGGGGAAAAAACCATACTTCGCCCAAATGTCTGGAATTTTTACCGTGTTTATCCGGCGTCGGAAATTATGGTGATGGCAGCCCTATCCTTGATCCACCTTTTATTAAACTGCTTGGTTATATTTATGTAATAGTTACAAATACACACGATATTAAGTTACTTATTAACTAAATATAAACGTAAGACAATATTTATCCCAAATTTAACCTAACTAATAATAACAAAATATTAGTATTTGGTTTATGCCCGCAACTTAGTTTTATTCCAGGACAATACATATTATGTTGGTTTATCATGATTCTAGCGAATTATTTGGGGTCAGAGTCAGATCAATAAATGTGAGCAAAAAATTAAACCTACAGTTGGATGGACAGTATTAAAATTTAAACATTATTATTGGTTTAAGCAATAAAAGGTCTGTGAAGCCGCTATCCGCAGAATCACAAAAGAAAAGTCTTGAGAATTAAATAAATGCAGTCTACAAAGAAGATACTACGTAGTTTAAATATAATTGTGAAAGCAAAATTACATTTTAATTCAAATAGAATCGTAGAAATAAACCGATGCGGGCGGCAACGGGCGATTGCTCGCCACACCCCCTTGATATCTCGATAATTGCAATTAAACGATTTCCTTTTGCAGAACCGATATTATTGGATATTTAGAGATCCTTCTGCATACATAACTGATTATTTTGTAGGAAGATAAATTATGTCAATCATATAGTGAATGTTAGATGATAACATTAATATCAAAACTTGCACGGAAAACGGATTACGTAAAGAAAAGTGTTGCAAATGTCCATTTCGACGGTGATCGCTTTCCATCGGGTGACTCGCTTGCCCGCTCCCTACTTTTATTTAAAAAAAGGTATATACACAAACGTTTAACAAATCATCAGATTAATTAGTGAATACTTACAAACCGTGTCAAGTATCCTATTGACGATGCGACAAGTACGCTAATTCAAACCTATGATTAATAATATTCTGCATGACCGGAAACTGACGAATATGTACTTCACTAAATTATTGTTGGCGTACCTCGTAGCGAAGTGGTAAAATCGAAGCTGGTATCTGGTTTGAGCTCTTTTAGAAGATTAAGAGATTTGAGAGGAGTTTTATAATAATCAGGCTTTTGGAAATAAGCCACCGTAACATTTTTCCTTTTTATATTTCCAAAACAAACATTCAAAGATACTTTTACGTACCTGATCCATTCAATCGATCAATAATCAATCGCTAATTTCACACTACTTAAAATTTACAGTATTGCCTGTAAATCCAAACTTTAGATAAAAGTACAAAAGGTTATTAATTATTAAACAACTTTATAATCTTAATCGGCATAAATCTTCCTAGAAATGTTTTGGCTTCAGAATATCCAATTGCAACGCATTGTTGCAAGCTACCGAATGTTCGAATTTCGAAACCTTCGAATATGACCGAATGATCAATACGTCTTGTGAATGATTTCGCACAACACTAGTGGATGCACCACGAAATGGGACGGCGAACGGAAGCGTAGTGTCAAGGTGCAAGATGTGTTCATTCGTTCAATGACGAATAGGCGTTCCCTGGTAGAATGCACGTGGTGCATACTATCATGTATGAAGATGTTTCATGTTTCAAAGGAAACATTGTTTCCCACATTTGGGTCGCGCGTCGTGGGTTCGATTCCCACCTTGATCTAACTTGTGGGATACGACTGGACCGCTGTAGTGGCTGTTTACTATCACTGTCTCGCTGGTCTAGTGGTTTAAATTACCTAACCCTGATCTCGAGGTCCTCGGATT
Organism: Mecyna flavalis; assembly: GCA_949319885.1. Lineage (NCBI taxonomy): Eukaryota > Metazoa > Arthropoda > Insecta > Lepidoptera > Crambidae > Mecyna > Mecyna flavalis. The sequence continues at coordinate 3,141,026 of OX439425.1, forward strand.
GATTTCCGGGTAGAGCTAAATATGAATCAGATTTCCCGAACACAACTCGTGTTTGTGGTCACCAATTCGCATTTGGCAAGTGTCATGGTCAATCTGTGGTCATTGTTGCAATGGGGTAATTGCAAAAATGACTTGATTTCAGTGATGGCCTTTGCTGTGAATAGGGGCATTAAAAGGCCTACTTACTTCATTTATTGATACATAGTTTCGCTAAAGTCAATTACAATTTTATTACAATTTTACATTCCAGAAATAACATACTATCACTAAAAATGCGATATATTAACGGAAAACTGTATCCCCGAAGCACATGTTAATCAAACTATCAGAGAACCATTCTCATTACATCAGACTATAATCTTTAGCCCCATCTTCGTTACAACTTACACCTGCCGCATAATAAAAATAAAACATACAAATCTTTTGAAACATCACAAAAGAACATAATGTAGTTTTGAGTTATAAACACACGGACAATCTGTCCATACTGTTTTATTATTAGTACGGGTTAGGGTTGTCGCAGATACGTTCTTAAATTTATTATTACTTTTTGATGTTGTGGTTTTCGTTTAATTAACGTATTTTAATTATACCGTGTTGTATTTAATTATAATTCAATGGGTGACTTTTTTTTATTCAAAACATATTAAAAATACTAACGGTTCTTGGTTGTCATTCAAACAGTCTAATATTATAAATTTTAATATACTATAATAGGATTAGGGCTCTGCCTACCCCTGCGGGAAAAAGGTATGAGCGTAGGTACAGTCGATAGCACATTAGACTACCCAAATCTGTTACTTTTTTACAACCAATTTTTAGCTTTATTTACTTCACTTTAGAGCCCTCTGTCAATTGAAATTTTTTGACAGATTAGGGTAGGTTGACTTAGTCCGTCCGTACGTACGTATACCAGTTTGACGACTGTTTTGGTATAATGGTTGGTACTAAACCAAAGCTTCGGGTTCTATCCCCGTACAGTGAAATCTGTGGAAGGAGTTGAAAGAGAATTTTGCGAAAAGACTTACCGAGCAAAGGGACTATTGTAATGAAGGTAAGACAAAATTTAAAATATCTCAGAAATAAAGGCTTTACTATTATTAATTCTTAACTCCACAGGATCGGACAGGTTTTCTGCCAACCCTAAACCATCCAAGACGCACACACTAGCCCGCTCGACTTATAAATAAAATAGTGAAAAATAACCATTGCGTTTTGTCTAGATAATTTAATTTATTGCACAATCGCTTTATGAAAACTAAAGCTTGCCCGGCATATAATTATGTGATTTATTATTTTCTGTATCACTATTAAGCAATTTGGCTGAGGGATTATCCGCTCTATTATTATAATGGCTGGTTCACATTTTCAAATATGGCGGTATGAACTGAATGAGATGTATTTTATATTGACGTTAGTCATCTGTACTATTTTGGCTTAAAAAAAATCATTTTAGTGAGGAACCTGTGAATTGCAGGAATACGCCAGTTCATAATCAATCATTTGTATAGGTTTAAGAACGCATATAATTAAACAGGCACATACATTTTCTCATATTTTTCTGAATTATCTTTAATAACAATATTAATCTGGACAAAATAAAAAAATATATATTTAAGCACACACTTCATTAATAAATAATTATTTTGTCCAGAGACAGACTTTGTAGTATTTTATATGTGTAGTGATATAGTTGTATAGTTATACTAATGGATAACTTATTCGTCTATAACTTTTCCAATACATAATGAGTCCATAATACAGAAAAATATAACTTCCATCTCATCCATTCCATCAAAGCAATTTAATCATACAATAAATGTAACATTAATCCTATATCCAGTCAAGTCACAGTGTCCTACTGAGCAATAGACGAGCAGTGAGGCGGCAGTGAGCACGCGGGCGAACCGCTACATTGTTCCGGAGAAGTTAATGTTATTATTAAAACTAAATGAAATGGTACGTGATAAATATTAAAATTAACAATATTAATGCGTGATGATTATTTTTTCCAGAGCCAGACCGAGAAGCAAAGAAGCTAAATATAATTACATCACCGTCGACCATTAACTTCAGTCATTTGGATAATTTAGTTGTCTATACAAAATCAGTTACTGTACTATTCTAGATCCAGTCCATAATATAAGAAAAAAATACTACCACTTTCAGAGGCCATTTTATCATAAATGTCACATTCGTCCTATGTCCAGTCAACTCACTGCGCAATAGACGAGCAGTGAGGCGGCAGTGAGCACGCGGCCGAACCGCCACATTGTTCCGGAGAAGGTCGCGCTATTAATAAAATGAAATAAAATGTAATTATAATTATTCGCCCGCTTTCGTGGCGGCATGTATCGACGGCGGGCCCAGTGGGCGATGACACAGTGAGGCTAGTCGAAGGTAAGAAGAGAAGTTAGAAGTATTTATTATCTTATTATTCTTGTATTAATTATTTTTTTATTTTAATAATTTTGACTTCTGTAATGAGTTGAGTTACGGGCATTTAGCCAAACAATTGAATTTGAAAAAAATTTAGTTATAATTAGTACTGTATAACGTATTGTAGTTTATCTTGGGAAGAAAATAGTGACTATTCGGATATATTGGTAACAGAATATTGAAAATTAATTCATTATCAAAGGAACTCATTTTAAATAGTAATCAAATATTTGCCTTTCTTTTCCCCAAAACACAATGGAAAGCAAAATCTAGTTAAATTTAAGAACTAAGATAAAAACACAATTATTATACAACATAATATTTATGCACACTAATGTTTGTGTTGTCCAGAAATCGATATACTCGTAGTAGCGTAAGAGCTAAATATTTAATCATTGCACCTTCGGTAATGTCGTCATTTGTTATTTAGAGACGTCAGCTTCAATAATTCACAGTGCTGACCAATACTTTCTTTAATTACTTGACTAAACCGCAGGCTAGCAAGACCTGGGGCCGTGTGTGGGACGCCGAACTAAATCGTCCATTTACCCACTGAACTCCTATTACACGCGAGAGGGACGAGCCGGTGATCACCTTAAGTCGATTGCGGTGATAATAAACATTCCCTATAAATATAATTTTATAGAATACCTGTGGTTTTAGTTCCAAAAACTTCTAAGAACTACCGCAATTAACGAAGCTTTCGATTTTAAAACCGCACTCGATTCATTCATTCTAGAGCTACAGTGCCAAAGGAAGACAGAATGTCAAAACTTATAACTCTTTTTGCATCGGGGATTCAAAAGATATAGAAGCAGAAATGTCTCACTGATACTCCATACATTGTGTCAGTGGAAAGGGGAACAATAAAATATACTTTAATTAGTAACGACGCTGTTTGGGGTCGATGACCGCGTACAGTAGGGACATGTGAGTACAAAGATAGTATCAGTGAATGCAATACTTTATGCTTGCAAACGTATCCGACAGCAAATGGGAAGTAAAGCTTTTTACCAGAACAGGGCGAAAAGTTTTTGCGCGATTTCGCGAGACAACAGTGATGTAAGTGCAGAATAGTGGGAAAACTGTATAAAACAAAGTTGATATAATAACAATATATTCTGCTACGGCGTTAAATTTTTACGAGCGACTAACTATGCACAATTGCAACACTTATTCCCCCATTCTCATAGCACGATGGGACAGCAGTCTACACACAAGAGGGACCAGGCGCACGGGTGTCTGTTCTTTCGTAGGCAAGGGTAGTTTTACGCTAACTTCCAGACCGCGGAATGTGATTGAGTACCTACTTTACTAACAGAAAACGCCAATCGCAAAAGTTTGTTCCTACCCGGGATTTGAACTCCCTAGCAAAGCCGTCGCTTTAAAGAACGACCAAGAAGCCACTGCACCATGGGAGGCAGATAATGTGGATCTAACACAAAAACCAATTGTACGAGCCATTTGGTGTAATGGTTGAGAAGTCGGCTATTACACCAGAGGTCGCGGGTTCGATCCCCGCACGGTACAAACATTTGTGTGCATTAACATGTCTGTTTGTATCGGTCTGGGTGTTTCTATGTATAATATGTATGTATTTACAAAAAAAAAAATATAAGTAATGTTTATCCGTTGCCTGGCATCCATAGCACAAGCTAATGCTTAGTTTGGGGCTAGATGGCGCTGTGTGAATAATGTCCAGAGATTTTTTTTATGTATCCTATGTCTTAATATATGCTTAAACTATTACTCTGGGGGTCAGGTCAATGTATGCCATGTGCTCCGGTAAAATCTTTTTTACAATAATCAATAAACCGTAGGTACATTATTCACACAAAACCATCGAGCCACACTAAGCACAGCTTATACCGCTGCTAGACAACGCGTAAACATTACTTATATTTTTCGTAAATATACACATTACAGTTCCTTTTACGAACAGAAATAACACAATAGACATTTCACCGACAATACACACGCGTTAATATTTCATTGAGGTAAAAGTTACCGCGTCACCGCCAATGCATCATAGAACTAGCTTTGAATATTTTATCAGTACCTCTAACTTTAAAACTACATGGGTTGCACGCCCTTGCTATGTAAGTTAATACAATGAACGAAAATATATTATACAAAACAAACTGCAAACATGTGAACTTTCGAATAGAATGCATGTATACAATTAATCAAATCGTCAAACCTATGTATATTATTGAGATATGAAGGAGCTCAAATAGTAATTTGCGGAAAGCTTAAATATCACATCCAATCAAAATGACCGTCAAAATAAGAAAAAGTTAAGTGCCTTAAATAATCCTGAAAGACAAAACAATATGGCCACAAAACAGATTTAGAAATAAATTGGCACAGACATAGATGATACCTCAGGAATCGAACATAGAACCTTTCGGTCTTCGATTTTATTCCCTAGCAATTGAGGTCATCGAAAACGGGAACATAACGTGTTCCTGAACTTTACGAATAGGTCATTTTGAACTTTTTGAAACAAATTCTGGACGTTCGCCAACAAGCAAATGGACTACGAGTACCTACTCTAGTTTCAAGATGCAATGTTATTATTTATTTATTTCACTAAACGTAAAGACTGGTAGAGTATGCCTTTAGGCATTAAGTCCGCCCTTTGTACTTGACTGTAAATTAAAGAAAAAAAATCTGCTTTTTTGGTGAATTTAGTTACTATCTATACTAGTATTATAAGGAGGAAAGATTTTATTGTTTGTTTGTATTGAATAGGATCCAAAACTACTGAACAGATTTCGAAAATTCTTTCACTGTTGAAAGCTACACTATCCCCGGGTGACATACGGTACTTCTGATCCCGGAAATGTGGGGGATAGGGGGGGATAATTGACAAAAGAAATTACGCGCGGGTGAAACTGCGGAGGCAGCCGCTAGTCTTGTATAAAGGACGATAAAAGTACTTCTAAAATATACTTAAATACATAAGTATAGACCATGACTAAACTACTTTATACGATCTTCACAAATTGTTTGTCGCGTGTGTGAATCGATCATCCGATTACCTACACTAGCTCATAAGGAATAACTTTTAAATATGTCATCAAACAATAACATTCAAATTATACGAATAACTTTTCTTATTACATTATGAATGAGGTATTCTTGGAAATTTCTCACACACCGCCCACTCGCCCCAGACTAAGTGAAGCTTATACTGGATGGAAAAAATCATTTTAATAGTAAAGGCTAATCATTAAAGTGGATAAAACGAATGAATGAACAAAATGAATAAATGAACAATATATCTGGCATAATCCAAACCCAATATAGAGGTTCAAAAAAACGACAAAGCGTTTCGAGAAAAGGTAGGTAAGTAAGTAGTGCCCTTGCGCTTCGCTTGGTTCGTCTTGGCGGGGGCACTGCCGTGCCCCCAGATTCTAGTGACAAACTTTTCAAAAGTACTGATAGGACTTCTAAGAAAGGACGAAGTGTGAAATAATTAACATAATGGGAAGCTAAGGAGACAATAGCTATGAAATGCGATATCATTTCAACGTTACATTAAAACAAAGGTCGGCCGCCCACACACTTAGCAAAAGACTCTTGTCTATGAAGTCCTGTGTAAAAGATCTAGACTAGATTTTCTAGGTCAGACTTCCGAGTTATTCGTCATCTCGCCCGAAAAAAACTGGCCCGATCGGGCGACTTGGCACCTTTCAAATTTACCTAATATTTCTGTCGTCAACTCGCACGCTCATACAAAGTACAGCCAGGTAAAAAACTTTGTCATTATATTTGGAAACTACTTCGAATAAGTATTAAATTTTAAAATAAAGCTACAGACTTACAGTTGTTGTTTTATATATGGAAAAGATTACATTATTAAGTATATCTATAAAAATAAAATATTTCGGCTGTACACTTCAAAGAAAATTCTGACGCGAAGAGAATAGCGCTCTTCTACACTACCGGGCTAAACAGGTTATGCTCACAAAAGGATCTCTTTCTTTTTATCTAACCCTTTATCTCAATCTTGGCGCATCTTAGTGACGTGAACGTCAGTCAGTCATCCCTTAAGCGTCTTTTAATGCGCCCGTGCATATAAAACTGCGACATGCATTAAGTAATTTATTGTCAAAATGTGGGTGTTTTTAGTGTTTTTCATGTACGTTGGAGGTAAGTTTATTAATTTATTGTTATTTATTATGTCTTAATCAAATCGAAAATGGGTGCCTAACAGGGTGTGCGGAAGAACGTTGAACATACGATAATGGGGGTAGTTGGGGTGGTCTGTTAACTAACTAGCTCAAAAGATTTCACCTAGGCCTCAAGATTTTTTTTAATTATTTTTTTAATTTCAAAAATTTTTCGCTTTTGTACCGGTCTTTGCCTTGTAAACCCGTCTTACTTTTTTTTAATGTCCAGATCCAATTTTTTTTTATTATTAGAATCTCAGTGGTTGGTAGGTTCCTTTAAATAAAAAGGTGTAAATTGCACATTGCTAGAAACAAAGTTATGGACCCTCAAACTAAGCTATTAAACAAGTGCTTTTGTGTTTTTTTTTGAAGCTGATTATTAATTGGTTTAATATGCTTTTATATTTTTGAGATGTTGATTTGTGAAATATATCTAAAATTATGATAATAATAACATTTTGTTTTATTTTCAAGTCCAACCATAAAATATTAAACGTGTCTTAAAAAGGATTTTTGTAGCTGACTGTACATAGTTACCTCACATTTTTATGGTCGGGCGAGTTGACGACAGAAATTTTAATAAATTCTAAAGGTGCCAAGTCGCCCGATCGGGCCAGTTTAATTCGGGCGAGATGACGAATAACTCAGACTTCCTGGTGCATGCGTGAATTGGCCTGGAGCCTTGCGGCGCCCGCAGGTGAAAATGAATGACTTTTTACTATCTCAAAGAAGATACTTTCTCGCTAAGCCTTTGAAGCTTACTCTGCTAAATAATGGATAAAATAATATTTGAGTTAAAAAGTCGATACTTGCCATATTTCCTGCATGGTTCTCAATAAAAATTAACATTTTGATCACTTTTTGCACACTTGAACAATACAATTATTATATTATTTTTGAAAGTGGACGATTCGCACTTTCGTGCGATTTTTTTTCGTGCGAATCGAACTTTCGTGCGAATTTTTTTCGTGCGAATCGACTACTTACCCTTTATTACTCCCAAAAGTGCAAAAATGATATTTAATGGCAATAGTAAAACGACAATAGCGACACCGCCACCGGAACAGATAAGTTTGTCGCACAACACAATACTTAAAGGTGACGGTTTCGCTCATAGTCTATGGTTCGATTTTGGACTGGAAAGTTAAGATAGATACTTCTTTTTAAAAAAAAACAGTAAGCGTTTAAATGGACCTTTAGCCGATTTTTAATATAGATTTTACCCCGATATTAAATTAAACTCGCTACCGAGCCAAATCAATCATTGTCTAGTTAGTAGTTATGTATTTCTGTCTGGTAATAACAAAGTTCTAATTTGACAGCTGCAATGTTCAGTACAGCCCTATAATGTAGGGCATAAACAGACGTACCTAGGTGCATCAAGTGCGAGCCGATACGATGATGCTGAAATCAAACGCATACATCAGAAGTCAAATGGAATCAACACAATGTCAAGGATACTTAGATAAGTACTTTAACGAATCATAATAATGTGCTACAGATGACAGGTAATTAAATTTATACCGTAACAACTAGGTATTAGATCTAGAATCGCTCGGCAATGTTTAATTCCTTGTAAGCTATCTGACTGCGTTTTACATTATTCAGCACTAACTTCTGTTTGCTTTTTCATTATTAATTGCTATAGACTTCAGCGTAAAAGACGTGGCTTCATTAATTATTAAAGTTAAAATATTAATCACTTTACAGATAAGCCTTTGGAATGCTTTTGTTTGTCCATCATTCAGTGGTTCACTTAGAAAGTAATGGATTTTGAATCATTCAGACAACGTTAAACTACGTTTTACTAACATTATTTTAATCTTTTTAAAAAAAATTGGAGATAGATTCAATGGACATCATTAAGAACTTAAACTTATGTATAATTAAAAAGCAACAAAACTGTCTATTACATACAGAAAAAAAATACCCTATTTCCTAAATCGAAAATAAAATTAATATACCCAAAATGATGGACAGACAGAAGCAAAACTAAGTTAAAATCACGGAGCGAAATAAAAGAAATCACTGCACAAATGCTAAAAATTACGGTATGACAATATCTCACGAATTTAAAAATTATCTCCAGTAAAACCACTTCTTTCTGCGCTGAAAATAATCCTGTCAGTCTATCTGTCGATCACAGATGACATAATTCGCCAACGAGACTGTTATACGAGCAAAAACTGATTTCCAGGGATCAACACACTGTGGAACAGACACAAACTTTAATTAATCGCATTGTATGTACATAACCTTATATTAAATAGTTTCCTTACAGCGAGACGTAATAAATGACAATAGGAATTTATTCCCAACCTCTCTTGACAAGGAAAATTGAATTGTATGACTACGAGTTAAAACGCAGTTTCGTATGGAGACGACGACGAATTTTGCGATCTTAATGATACGCGCAATCGGCGTCGTATTCAAAAGTTCAAACCGAAGTGCCGGTTCTCAAACGACATTACAACTTGTTCATTATGGGATATGGTTTATAATAATCTGCACCCATTCAGGTAGTTACAACGTTGCGTCGTAAAATATAAGTTTGTTCCTAAGGACGTCCATTACAGACACGCTCAGACCACACTAGAAGAATTTATGTAGAAACATTTTAATGAGATGTTTTTTTTATAAAATTGTCAAATACTTGGCACTCGCTCGCCGACAGAAGACAATCAGACTTTGTTATGATAAACTAATTTATTAAAGTAAATGTCTCAGAAATTTCTGATAACTCGCTTTTTAACTAATGGGTGTCTGAATATAAAAATATTTAACGTTTTTTGATTTATATTTTCAAAATAGTAAATACATTTGCTACAAGATTTTTAAAATGAATTTAGGAAAGGGGCCAATAGTCAAAATTTTTTACTTTTACTTAGATTAGATGTTTAGGTGCCTCATAAATTAAATTCGTTATTACACCTTATAATCCATTAAAAGCGTTGAGACTAATAAATACAACGAAAAAATGTCATCTCCTCACATGGTTTTCTCTCGATAATCATCGATCTCTTAGTTCATTTAATCAGTCGCACCTGTTAGTCACGTCAATTACGAATAAACAACACACATAACTATGATAATAAGATCTCACAGACCATTCGATGCGAAATCAATCAAAATAAACGCCTTATCGAACACCATAAACATGTCCCAGTAAGTTGTTACAGTCGATTGAAATGGTCGCGAATAAATAACAAATAGAATCTCCGCTGTACCGACTCGAATACGATAAAAACACGTTGACAAAAAACTGTCGTGTAATAGCTAACAAAATTTTTTGAGACGATCAGAACGCACCCGTGTGGAACGCTCCTACTCCCACATACCTCATTTGTTATAAGCCACATTATAATCACACATTGTGTCGGATAATAAATAGAAAAAGCGACAATAGAAATAACGAGACACAAATAGGCATCTAATAATGAAATTGTATTGCATATAAATATAGGTTGTTACGTATTTCTCGGTTCGTCGGACCGTTTAATAGTAGCTTGTTTATTAGCGACGCTTCCGCGTTCGCAGTACCCAGCCAGAGGGCCTCTTTCCAAAACAGTTCACAAAATGCAAATGTCCCCTTTTGGGACTAAATAGCCACAGTGTAGAGCTTGCCGCCTTCGAGCGGAAACTTCCTTTCTCCACCACGTTTCGCGAAACTATTGCACTAAGAGTTAAGAGTTTTCAACATTTATCGTTATACGTCCGACAATGTCCCCGAAATATGATGCCAGGGCAAAAACAATACACTTGACTCACTCACTCCTGCACTTTACCAACAGAATTTGTGTTAAAAAGCTTAGGATAACTACACCTCGTTCCGACAAACTCGCGAGTTATAGTCGAGTCATTTTAATAGGTCACATTTGACAGTTCAAATATAAGCAAAGAAAAATATACCTAACGCTAAAGGAATAAAACTCAAGAAAACAACATCAGTTTTTATTAATAAATTAGACTACTCTTGATGTACTTATGTAGGACTTTTCTTTGCATAAATGAACTGTCAAATGTGACCTATTAAAATGACTTCGCTTAACTGTTAGCTCGCAACCATTTTACAGTAGAATCATTTACCTATCGAGATGGAGAACGTTCGTACACATGACATGACAATGTAATGTGACCCACTAAACAAACTGGGACGACGTTGCAATAATGGTGTAGTATCAGCCTATTAATGAAATAAGTAAAATATAAGACATTACATAATGATATGACTTCAAGTTATGCTTATACCTGTGCTACGAGTATTAGGAACAACGAGTTTTCTACAAATATTTACCAAATATTTTTTATGATTAAATTTTGCCAGATTGTTAAGGCGGTGGAATTCACCTGTGAGAAGCTAGTTGGTCCCAGAAAAAGTACTACCACCAACCAAACCCAAGACGTGAATCGAATCCACAATCTCCGAGCGGCTTAGCCACTGTAACACGAGGGTCGTGGTCAAATTAACAACTGCCAGAGAAACTTAAAACATATTATTATATTATTATATATAGCCTATAAATTTTCCCAATGCTGGGCAAAGGCCTCCCCCCTCTCCCCCATACTTTTCTATTTGACCCTGTCCAAAGCTAGATCCTGCCAATCCCGGCAAAAGGAGTCGAGTTCGTCCCTCCACCATTTATTTAGCCTGCCTCTTTGCCATGGGTCATGTGTGTAGGATGGGACCTGAGCGCTGGGCCAAAGCCGCTACCACTTGGAAACCTGATGGTGGAAGACTTAAAATATAACGTCCGAAAAAATCCTCAATTCAAAATAATATGTGGTACAGTTATTTTCAAATTATAGTCTATTATATATTCGTGTTATAGTCGTACCTAAAAAGTAATTTGCTAAGATTGACGTATACCATTTTGTCGTCTCGTGTTTCATTTTTATGCCTATTTATTATACAAAGTGTACGTATTTAGATGACGTAAGTTTTTATGTAATATGATCAAGAGAATCATAAAATGGCAAGAATTCATTACGGGTCATTAAGTGAGATGTTAAATGTCTAAATACAGATGCTTCACGGTAATATTCATCGAATGGCTTTATCTATGTAACAAGAATGAAATATACTTAACAAGGTAATTTTATGACGACTACGCATTTTTTTTAAATTATATTCGAGGGTTTTACGTTTAGGCAACAGGGAAGAAGAATCGCAGTGGTTTAGCCACTTCGGTGCAGTCCGTGCATTTAGTCTTTGCTTGGTATTTTTTGGTTTTTTAAGTGATGAATTGAGTACCTTTACCCTAAACTTTAATATCAACTTCGCAAATCCTCAATAATACTGTTTCTTCTACACCGAAGTTTAATCCGGCAATGTCCACTTAAACTTAATTACTAATTTCTTTTTCGATAGTATAAACATCAGATTTTTGCTTAAGCTTATTTAATATCTCTTTAGGACCTTCATTGATTTACATAAAGGTGTATTCATTTTGCACTTCAAACCAACATTCATTTTTATCAACATTTGTCAACATTCTTCGTAATTTTCAACACATTTATTGGGTTACATTGCAATTTAGTTTACTAGTTTTTGAGAATTTGTAGGTACATGCCATAAGCTAAAATCTTTCAGATTTTTATGATTCAACATTTACAAAATTCCCCGTTATGTTTCTTGGTAATAATTAAACTCTAAGGTACATACGGTACACACGTAACAACCAATAGAAATGAAGCTATTATTGTCAGTAGCAGTGACTGTATGTCACTAAATTACAACTTACCGGATGATAACCACAACAACTCACGAGTATGATTCCGAGGCGACGGTATGACTATAATCGATGATAATTGATAAATTGCAACTGTTAATACGAGGTTGGAAAACAACTGTGGAAGAAAGCCAGGTTACGAAGGTTTGCAAGAAATCTAGCGGTAAATTATACATTCGATAGATGTCACCTGCCTATCATTTATTGCTGTAGGAAGTTGATCGAAGTGGTGGTAGTACCTATTGCGCTGTCGTTTTGCTTCGTGTTCACTCACTAGGTTTTCGCAAAATTGAGGCTCTGTTAATGAGAAAGAAATATTTCAACTCTGCTTAATAAACTCCATTTTAATTATCAAAAGAGTTCTTAAGTAAGAATAATCACTATTCTATACATTGATAGAGTGTATTTAAAAAAGAGGTAGATACGGCACTAGCGCTCGAAAAATGCTCCGCTCATATTGTGGTGTTAATTGACACAAATCATTTTAGACGCATAATGTCAACTGTTGGTGAAGCACATAGATTTACAAACTCTAATCGCCGTGCGTCAAAGGATGGCATATCTACCTCTTTTTTAAATACACTATACACTATCAATGATTCTATATTCAATTTATAAGCATTTTGGACTATGGTATTTTCGGTGGCGGACGTATTTCATTTCTGGCCATCTGTGAAATCTCTAATTGTGTTACTTTCCTTAATTTGATACTTTTTGATTTAATAAAATAGGTTATCTTGTGCTATGTCCATTTGCGATACGATTTACTACGAGCACTACTACTAAGAATGAAAAACCTTCAAAGAATGTAAGTGTGTTCCTGGTAGCTAGTATATTATAGTATATTCTAAGCCTTCAACTGCAGTAATTTAGAACCAGGTGTAATTCGCAATTGTAATGGGGTGCCTCAGAGGAGTCAGAGGGAAACAAACCTAGACTAAGCTGTCAATGAAAGGGTAATCTAACATTGTGGGGGAAAAGTCGGCACGTGGCGACACCTCAAATCGGATCCGGTTCCTACAGAGAGTTGTGACGTCATCCCTCGCTAGAAGGGGTGAGATAATGGTCACAGATCATTTGTTTCATTCATCCTTTAGAGGATATATCGTTCTATGGGGATTTTCATTGAAATGATCTCTTTGTGGCGTCATCAATGAATGGTACAGAAATGATCTCTTTGTGGCGTCATCAATGAATGGTACATATTATTATTAAGTTTTAGAAGCAGAGGTTCACTGTTTTGACTTACTATTTTTACACTTTTCTCATTAATAGTTTTCACATATTTTGATCAGTTTAGGATAACCAATTAGTGAGGAGACTGAATAATCAGCGAACGGAAAAAGTTTTTTAATGGATTTTACTTGTTAAAAAATATATTGCCAAGATTTAAAAAAATCCCTTTCAGGTGATTTCCCGGACACTTATAAGAATGTAATTATTAGAAGAGAAAGAAGATAGATGTGTTAAAAAACTTTGGAAACGTAAAAGGCATGCGACGCAATGAAGACAAGAATAAAAATTGCAAGAGCAGATAAAGTTAAAGAAAAAGACAGAGACAAAAAGTCTAAATCTTAGAAAAGAATCCATACAGTAAACGTCATTACCAAAACAAGAAACAAGTATAAATGTCCGTTTAATTTCCAATCGGGACGGTCGACGGTCCTTCAGTGTAAGACATGCCTTGCCCTCATTCAAACCTACCCTCATGGTCCATGTACAAAGTGGTGAGTGGGAAACTATAGTGCAATTGTGTCACTTAGACACAATGGTCCCAATCCGGCTCTGGCCTCTGACACGGCAGCTATAAACGATCGTATTGACATGTGCTACAATGTTAAATTGACAGAATGGATCAAGGTTAAAATTGTATCGGAGCTGGAGTCATATGTAGCTAATGTTTAATTATGAACTCTTTTTAACTATAATTAACATTTTATTTGGCGATGATTTTTATGTACTTTTAAAAGAATTTACAAATCTATCATTATTTTTGGTCTGAGAATAGTCAACCAATATAATCATAAATACGTGGAATATTCCTATTTTGATGGTTATTCTTTCAAAGTTAACGCTGATTTAACTTTGTTGCAAAATAAAAAATAAAATAAAAAGCCGCACGCCCATTAAAACATTCCTAGCTAGCCCACAAAAAGCTGCATTCGCCAAACTTGACTTATCATACATTATATTTCACTCAGGTTGATACTCGTTCCGTATTAGGGTTCCTTAGTGAATATCCATAATACTATGCTTGGAAAATAATCAGAATATCTAATACAGTACGACAAAACTTAGAAGTAACACTGTTGCGTTGGGCACCTTATAACATTACGATAAAAACTATTTTCAATTATTATAACTACACTTGAAATAATGTCTCGGAAAATCGACTAGTTTGCTTATTACTACACAAGAGAAATAAATGTTTTAATGGATGGATGGAAATTAATATTCGTTTCTATTCGGAAATGCGATTGCCCAGTACTATTAAGAAAATAGTTCGACTGTATTCAGCTAACCAGTTTACCAGTGAGGGTACTACTGCTAGATTGCCAGCCGGAACTTTCAAAGACTCCTAATACTAACTAATCAAAATTGTTATTTGTTGTACGTGTTGTATAAATAACTCGGTACCGAAACGATAGAGTTTGCAAACTTCAAGTATTGTTGTAATTGTAGAACGTTGAAATGGGAGTTTTTCAAAGCTTTGTGGATGAACACAAACCGATTCCTAAATAGTTTTTTTTTAAATCACATCGGCAACCTGGCGCGATAATAAAAATAAGCTGTTTAAAGTTCAAAGGTTTTTTAAAACATTCCGGTAGAAATACTTTAAGAACGTCCTCATACATACCGAAGGGACGTGTTGTATAATAAAAAACCGAGCAGAAATAATTTGGTGTTTTTTATTAAAAAAAACACTCTAATTGGTTTCCTGTACATTAAATAGTGTTCAAACTACGGAACAGTCACCATAAAAGGAGCTCACACTACATCGGTTTTATTTTATTATAATTTCCATTAATTGGCGCCGATCTCGCCTTGTACGAGTATGGCGAGAGCGTCACCGGTCAACTTTACCGATTAAAATTTATTAGACCCGCGACATAGAGCAAACTGTACGCATCAAGAGCTCTCACAACTTCGGTCGTGTAACGCAGCTGTCCAAACTGATTGGAACTACAACTCGAAGGAAATTGTTAGCATCGGCGGGTCTCTTTAAATTGTTCAATTTATACTTACAACATCGTTGCAAATTGCATTCGAAAAGTGGTCCGTCTCGCTCTAGTCACGTGATATATGATGTTTACATTATTTATTTTATAAATGCCTTGTTCAATATTTATGACTAAAGGAATACTATAAGTAGTTATTTTAGAAAATGTGTTGGAGGTTTCATGCAGTTATTTGCAATAACTTGTTATTGTTTGAATGTTAGTATAAGTATATAAACTACGGACGCGTGTAGAAAGTTGAACTGCCAATAAAGAATTTACATTTTTTATATACAGTGTTCTGTTAACTATAATATATTAAACAGGTATAAAATTTATAAAAGGATATATATAAAATAAATTGCAGCTTCTTTTATGCAGGCAAAGCTGCTAACAGAAGCTAGTACCTACCTATATCATAAGCCGCATGACGTATAACGCTCACGAAGCTAAGACAAAATATACAATGACTTTCATGCAAACCGCGGTACAGACTAAACAGACTAAAATACACGTTTCAAATATAAACAAAACAAAAACTCGTCAACATTCTAACCATTGTGAAGTACAATAATTACAAATGTCACGAAACACTACAGACCCCATTTGAGGTCTTAACGAAGACCAAATACAACACAAACTGCCTGCATACGCATTCTACATAAAATGGGAAACAAGCTAACTTTTGAAATATATTTTTCAGCAAACAGTATAGGCATAGGTATAAGTCATCTTCCGAAAAGTGCAAAAAACCACTTCCGAATCGTTCCCCCGAAGCATCTCATTCAAAAAATATGTTAAATTCCGAACACTTGTACATAAAACAAATAAATATGAGTTAATCAAATCCTGACTGTCGAAGGTCGTAAAATCGGTGTTCCAACTCAAGATCAGACTGTCTCACTGGATCAATAGTTTCCGCACAAACATTGTTCGTTACCATGCAGACGGAGTCGGCGAAAAGTATTAGCCTGGCTCTTGTATTTTTAATATCGCTCCCACTTCGTTCCGTCCTGCTTTAACATAATATAAAATTATAAACGATATGAATCACGATAATGTTCTGTAGGTCTGTGTGCGTGGCCAATTCACAACTTTGCTGGGGCTGGGGCTCCCCCCGCCCGCTTAGCCCCGCTACCCCCAACCACAGTGGACGCGGAACCAGTAGCTCACGTTCGTGACATTCCCACAGTTAAAATTTTATCATTTTACAAAAAACTTTTGTTTTGCATTTACCTTACCTCTTCATAGTAATAATAAAAATATTGGTCTTCGATGGTTTGTATCAACAGCATAATTTTGTTTAAAATCAATGAGGTACGAAAAGGTTGATACCGTAGGACCACAATTAAAAGATCATTTTACAAAAAACTTTTGTTTTGCATTTACCTTACCTAGATACCTCTTCATAATATAAGTAATTTTAATCTTTTTTTATTTGTATCTACAGCACAATTTTGATCAATAGGTATCAATGAGGTATGAAAAGGTTGGTACTGAAGTATCTACAGGGTATTGTGATAGAATAATACTATTTCTTAAGTATCACGACACTAATAAACGTAATCAACTTTACTAAATTAAATCGCTTACACTGTTTTAAAAAATAATTTGCTTTTGGACGCATTCAAATGTATTTTTATATTGATCATAAACTTTCCGCAATGCTAATAATACCTTTTACTAAGATGTTAATGTGCTACAATATAAAATATAAACTGCACGTGCAATGTCCGATTTAATTGGTAAAGCCGCATGAGGCAGAAGGTGATGTCAGTACTATAACTAAGAAAAAGATGTTTAAAGGAACTACATAAAACTATAACACAGTTCATAAATCAATCTAAATTGTAATGCCTTTAATTAAATCAAAACGATTGAATAATTTTTACCATGAACCAACAACGTAACGCGACAAAATGTAATTTGCTTAAAAAATGCAAAAAAATTACTTAATTTAATAAAAACCGTTCCAACGCCTAATTGGGTTACCGCTTCTCCGCACACTGTGCCATCATCGCCCCGCGCCGGCAAAAAGAAAAGTTTTATTTTTATAAGACAAGAAATTTATTATAGCTGATGCTCGCGTCGGTTTCGCGTTTCTTCGGAAATAGAACGTAAAATGTAGCCCGCATCGATCCGTTAGCGCTCAAAGTACATAGCGCACCCTGTACCCCTTAGGTGGGTCACAGACTGTAAGTGGTGGCTCTGGTCAAAATATGCAACTAATGTTGGATTTAACACAAAGTGTTTTGATACCGAGTCTTGAACTATATGTAGTGGAACTGTTAGAAAAGGTGACTAATGTTAAATTGAGCATTAAATTCTCGGTACAGAGTAGTGATTATGGTCAAATATGCAAGTAAATTCTCGGTACCGAGGCATAACTGTAAGTAGATTACTTAAATGTAGATCTAATTTTCTGTTCAACATTAGTTCTACATTTCAGTTTTGAAAATTAGGTCTTGGACCGTGGACTTGTGGGATCTAGGCAGACATAAAACGAATGTCGGATAGATCATTTAGTTCTCCATACTGAGTTATAGTATAGTATGGTTATAGTATGGAGTATGGCCTACACTATCTCATTATTGAGATAAGGCATGTGTCCCAGCAGTGGGAACGTATAAAGGCTGATCATGATGATGATAACTGAGTTAAAGACTGTTGGAAGAAAAAAATAGTTCTTGCTACCGAGTTTGGAGTTTGCTGTATGTACCTATTGTTTTAAAAGACATGCCTTCGTAGTTATTTTATGGAAAAATATATGTTTCTGATATTTTATCCATCAGATATCTTAGATCCATCATACTTAGATCCATCATATGTCTTGGCTTGGCGTCTTGGCGGATGACATGCGTGTCAATGAGCTCACCACAAGGGATGCACAAGACCGTCTGAAGTGGAGGAGGAAGAGTAGGAAAGCGGACCCCGGGCCGAGCAAGTGCGCAACCGGGATAACGCTGGGATGATGATAAATGATGATGAAGATATCTTAGATGAAGTATTTAGTCAATTCTCAGATAGACAAGACAGTCGCCATGATTAAAGTTTGATAAAATTATCCGGAACTTCTCAAACAGCGGTGAATCTGGCTGAAAGTTTAAAAATATTACCACACGGTCTTATTGAATCAAATCTGCATAAATTTAAGATTCAGATTAAAGCAAGCTTAACGAGAAAAGCTTACTAAAAATAAGCTAACTGTTAATTTTGTTGCGGCACTTCTCAGTAGGCAATTCACGTCGGAGTACCTACAAAAACAAAAAGTGTTACGCGCAAAAGACTTTTGGTGCCTTAAGCACAGTTTACTAAATAGTTACTACGTAAGTTTGTTAAAAATGATCAAAAAAAGGGTCAAAATCTGTAGCCACTATGACTTAATTCCTATTGACAATTTCTGGTGGAGGCATAGCTCAATGTGTTTGTAGGCTTATCTTATCTTAAAGTTATAAATAGGTACTTTAAGGAGTGCAGCTCTGTATCTATTTATTTATAGAGTCCCGAGTTCAATACTTGGGTGGTACCAAACATTTTGAATCCGGAAGCTGGCAAAGATGCAATACCCTTTCCTCTGAGAACATTTAGATGGTCTCTCAGATGCCTGGCTTTTGGTCTTTCTACGGGCGAGTAATTAAAAATTAATCTATACAATCCAGTTTAAATACAAATATGTATGTATGACTTAGATACAGTCTTCTGTGTTAAGGTGGCATAAGATTAGTTTCAAGACGACCAGCCCCCAAAGGTGGCAGCTGATCACATGTATTACGCATGTGTGGGCCATCATATTCATTCGTTTCCAAGTAGAATGCATTTAGGAAGCGGCTACAAAATACTATTTTAATTTTTAACTGTGAAAATAATGCCTAGGCATCTAAACCATTCATTCAGTTTCAAAGTAAGTCGATTTAAAATTAATCACCCGAGGAGGAGGCGACCGTTGTTATTATGCCGTCATAAAAAGTATCAACCTATTAGACTATTAATGTCCCCCTGCAGGGCATAGACTTATCTATACAGATAAATAAAATTGAAGTGTCCCTCTGTAGTGTCAATGAATAGAGGAACATATACACTTACGGGCAAAAATATGGAATCGCTCCCTGTTTCTTTTAACTTTTTTAGCAAATAATCATTTAACAACCTGATGGTTAAATTGGTATCATTATAAGGATTAAGAAATGGGCTATGAAATGATAAAAATATTATTTAATTACTTAAACAAATGCTGAAGAAAAAATATGTTTAAAGAAACAGTCTTGATTCCATATTTTTGCTCGTAAGTGTAGTTTAGTGGTAATGTGAGCGAATAATCTCCCAAAAAATCAATAACTTTTTACTGAGGCAGTTTATTACTAATCGATGAAATCAATAGCGAAATGCGTTAAAAAGATTCATCCATTTTAGTCGTGAGTTTTCCATCCATAGCAATATTTTTTGTGATTTTATTTTTCCTTTGGAAATACTTGAACGAACACTTCAGCCGCTTTTGCCAGAATTAATGTTTAAACAAAAGTAGGAGGTCAAATCATTGAAATTAAATGCAGATTGGTAATAAAAACTTAGTTCTACCCATGAATTGCGTCCAGACCCCCGAGATCATAGCCAGAAGATAGATCTAGAAAATCGATTTCCTCCTTTTTATATCACAAGGGTGGCGCTGCCTAAAGTTCGCTTGATGAAAAGCGGCAACCGTCACCTTTAAACGCTTGTATAGGTGCCGGCAAACTTCTTGACGCTTAGTCGACGGAGTGGGCCAAAGGTCGCGCATGAGTACTTGCATGTATGTATGAGTATGAGTAGTGCGCGCGAATCTCCCGTCGTCGCCCGCGCGCGCTATTGGTCAGAGGTTTGCTTCCGACCAATAGCGCGCTCGCATCTCAAAATTCGCGTTCTAGGCAATCCCCACCAGATTTCAAGATGTTTGCCGGGACCTGTATACTAGAGGCATCACGCGCGTAGCCAATCTTGTAATTATAACTTAACATTAACCCGCTACCAACTGCATGCTCTCCCTGGTATCTCTATCTGGAACTCTGAAGAACTTGCTCACCGACAGTAACATAGAGAATAAAAATAGAAATTAAATCAGAAATCTTGTCAAAATAAAACTAATAACGAAAATCCCAAGTTCCACCTGATTCGGCCACGACGGCCCCTCGGCATCGATCGGAATGACTTCGCACTACCGACTTCCTCGATTCATGCTTGTAGTAAAAGCAATATAATAACTGGAGAATCGGATCTTTTCCAAGCCAAATTTATTATGGGCCGGGACCGCGGCACTGTCTTTGTTTTGAAAGTAAAGAAATAAATACAATGGCGAGCTGTCATTTTATTTGAAAGGTATTTAGGTTAGTATTTGACAATGGTTGATGGTTGGTTGGCTATCAGCACTCTGGGCTGATTTGAAGGACAAAGTGTATGGTAGGGAAGGTCTATTTATATTGGACTAGATAAATAAAACGGATTTCTTCAATATTAATTAGAGGAACATAAATATTCTTTGATGGTTCTGTAAAAACTACAGACAAACTTGTAAGGACAGTTGGCAGCAGATCAACTTACGCTTATCCTTCATAAAGTCTCAATTTAACATTAAAGTTAAAATGGTTGGTTGTAATACGGAAGGTTGATGTGCTGCCGACTGTACATACAGAGATGTTAGGTTATACTTACTTTTTGCTGCACAGAGCCGCTTGAGAGAAAAAAGAATATACGTACCTGAAAATAAAAATAATTTTATTAATAACACAGAAGATTAAAAACTCAAGATAGGTCATTCTTTTACTAACTGAATCCTAGTCACTTCATTTAGGAATTACTAAAAAGTTAAAAGTTGATTTAGTTCAAAATGTGTTGGTACATTTAGTTTTGCAAACATTTTTCACTGGCTTAAAACCGAAAAATATTTAAAAAAAGACCTACAGGTGAAATGAGGTGTTCCTGCAATATGACGTAGGAACCAATAGGTACACTTGAAATCAAATGTTCGAAGATCAGGCCAGCCTACTGTGGCAGCACATTGAGCTAAGCTTTCTGGTGAAGTCTCCATCAATGGGATAGGCCGCAATGGCCGCGTACCATCAGGTGGTCTGCATTCCTGTCTGCCAACTTATCAACCAAAAAAAGAGATACTATACTTTTTCGAAACTTTTCGAAATGAAAATTCGAAAAAGTGTCTACTAAAAACACGTTTTTTGCAAGAAATGGAGCGTTATCCTCAAACATGTGTTCTCAGAGACCCGAGCCCCGCATAAATACGAGTTTGAACTTCTGCCAAATTAAAAAGTCGAGTAGGCCCTGCTGCGAATGCATCATACACAGTCAAACGCAATAAATTGTATAATAAATACTGCACACTACTCTATAGAAGTGTTGCCAGGTAACATTCGTACTGATGCACTATGTGACGAAAGGCCGATCTAGATGGACAAAAAGGGTTGATTCAAATCTATAATAATACTAGCAAAAGCGATAGTCGACAATCTGGAGGTCACGATTCTGGTGATAATTTTGTGCTAGTACCCTCCAATAAATTAATAAATATTTTTAAAGTGTCATTACGGGTGGAATTGATAATGAAATCATTCACTTTTCTGCATTTGGTCTGTCGCCATTTCGAAGTGCTTATAAAATTAATTGTGCTAAAGTTAGTGATGGATCGTGAAGTTGATGGTAAGAACTACTATTTTTATTGATTCACATTGCAAATAACTTTACAGTTGCCGAAAATATAGCTGTTGGATGTGATCGATATAACATTTTTAATGCGAACTTTGTGTTTGTTGGACCAGAAACTACATTTTACTTAATGCACCATGGCTGCAACTTATTTATGTAGTAGTCTCATTCATATTATATTGCTCAAAGTAAATTAGAAAGTGCGGACTGGTGCGGAACCTTGTCAATATTTTTAGTAAAGCTGATGCCAAGATTTTCTTTATTTTTTTTTTCAGAAACCGTAATATTTATATCATGAAGGGAGTTTTACGAACAATGGGTAAAATATCACAAAAATGAAAAAAATAAACGCTTGTATGAATATATTTCGATGAAATACGAAACTTACGACGTAACGGAGGAGTCTAAATGAATGAATGCAAGTTGTGTCATGGGTTAAGTTAATGTCATTATATTTCTATAAAAAAATATCATTCTGTATTTTTATTTACTCATCCTTTATTTATTTTTAATCGCCATACAGAATTCAGCTTTGTTTTTCTTCTTAGAAAATTGTCTATTTTAAGCTGACCTCCTATCACGTAGTAAATCTTTATAACCGTGTATCAACGTATACTGGTTTATGTATTATAGCGTTAAATGTACTAAAACTAAATGCAATTATGACTGTTTTTGCTATATATAGTCAAATCATCAATAGATACCGCCTTTAGAGCTAATTAACATTGTCAAATAATATAGATCGGCCTTTCGACACATAGTGTGATGTTGATAAATATCCCAGAAAATTATTTAAATAGTCTAGTAGTATCTAGCGCAAAACTAAGCCATTTAAACCTTTTTTGTACATACATACAGATTATTTACCTACATAGAAAATAGCCAAAACATTATAACCAAACATGTTCTGTTCATGCTTAGAATTTTTTGTAAAGTCAAACTTGTGACCGCTGCTGTTACCTAGAACATTGGAAACATGGTTTCTAAATTTTTGATAGCGCCAGAGGCCGAGTCCAAATCACAATCCAGGACAGTCATAATGATCTGTGCCTAGTTTTTTTTTTTATTATTATTTAAGTGTGTACTCGTATTTGTTGCTTCTAATAGAAATGTAACCTTTAAGATCTGATTAATGTCTTTGATGTTTTCCTATATAAAATGTATTAAATATAATTCTACGCAGACGAAGCTGTCTCATTGAATCCAAAATTATTAAACGATGATGATACAAATGTTTGAAATGTTACACAGATAGTACAAAATGTAATATTCGGGCAACAACCGCACAGGGTAGAATTCGTGAGTACAGTCAAGGAGAACAATTTTTGGCGACATTTCAAAAGTTAGTTTTAACATTCGTAAATTAGTTGGAGAATAATTTAATCAGTAACGTTGTTTAACTGCTAATACTTGGTCTTTTTGTATTTGTCGCAGGGATATGATGAAAACAGAGATTTGATAAATTCCCTAAGGGATTTGATCAAATCACGGAGGATGTTAAAATAACAACACGATTTTTATCATTTCCCTAAACAAATCTAGTGATTTGAAGAAATCCCAAAATAACAATTTGTATGAAAACGTTTAGTTTTTACGCACATTTGGGTTATTGTTGTAATTTAATAAAAAAACCTTCAAACTTTATTATGGATGCAACCTGGATGCAACATAGGATTTTTTAATCTGTAATTTCATTTAATGAGGATGCCATTTAGAGACTCTATGCATCTAAGGAAGAAGCAACGTAGTATCTTGCAGACAATATCCACTTCGTGCCCGACACTACAGTTTGTCATTGGTTCAGTAAAAACAGGCATTACTATGTGCGAGGGTCACGATGCATCTAAAAGTAAAATTAGGCTAAGAGGCATGTTATTTTTTAAATTCACTTATTGTCTCGGCGTTTGACCCAATTCAGCCGTCACTCGAACGTCTGCGGTACAGTGTAGAGAAATAACAGAGACTAATGTTTATTCTTCAAGAGGATACTGTTAAAAGAAAGGAAAGTGAGAACCACTGGTACCTAAACCAAAAATTATGAGGAAAATAATTTCACAACCAATATAGCATACTGACGAAAAATGCCTCGGAAGTTATATATCTTTTGGAAACACAGTCACTTCAGACGACACGTATTCAGTACAGCATAATAGCGAAAGAAACGTAATTTTTCTTTGGCGTGTAATTATAAGAGGGCGCTGTTAAATAACATATACCTTAACCCTAGAAAGATAATCATATTCTGTAGTACGGAAAAGATAATCATGCGTAAAATTGACGCATGTTATTTAGTTAGCCCTAATTTGAGGTATATTGATTTATTTCAATAAATTTTAGGTTAATAAATTTTAACAGGTATATTAGAATTAATTAATGCTGCAGATAATTAATTAATAATTCTTTATTTATATAAAAAAACAAAAACTTTAAACTTCTGCTTTAAATTTTAAAAAAAGTTCACACTTATCGTATTAAATGAAAACTCATATTTTTTACTACAATAATTAGCTTTTTTTAGTACAAAATCAACATTCAGAATATCTGATGTATATTAGGAACATATAGTTATATAAAAAATAGTTAGAAACAACTTTGGCACACATCAATGTTTTGCTCTCATTATGCTCTACAATCCTACAAGAGGCTAATGTGGAGACTTGTTGTTCAGTACCGCTTTGCCCGGCTAGGATTACATTTCCACTTGGCTTTGTCGCCTGTTCTTCTTGTACTTCATCTAAAAAAGCTTTTTCTGTGTCGCTTTGCACGATATTTTCAATTTCGTGGTCCTCTACTTCACAGTTGGTATCTTCACAGGGAACCTCGTCGTTGCTTTGTATAAGAGCCTCCAGGATACGATCTTAGTCCAATTTTCTACTCCCCATTGTTTTCTATATTTGCTTTAATTACTTTTAAATTAATTGATACGATATACAGTAATAATAAGCTATAAAAAAAAATAAACTACTATACAAGTCAAACTCATAAAAGTCACGTAAAAGATAATCATGCGTAATTTTGACTCACATGGTCGTCATATTTCAAAATCGGTTACACTTACCTTATTGACACGTACGCCACACGGAAGCTCTCGGCGACAAATGAAATGTCCTAAAAGCACAGCTATGAATTCGCGCTATTTAGAAAAAAAGAGCTGTATTTCAAAAACGCATGCGTCAATTTGACGCAGACTATCTTTCTAGGGTTAAGTATGCAAACGAGCGTCAGATATCAAAGATAGCACTCAAAGTAAGCAGAGATGGTAGATTAGCTCCATATGATGTCACTTCACTCAATTATCATCTCCGCACTGTATGGACGAGTCACCCAGTTTTCTTTTGTTTCACGGACTGAACGGACTGCTATTGCAAATGCAAAATAAGAACACCGCGTTTTCTCATTTGACACTTCGTTCAATGCGTGGAATTGTTTGTCCTTTAAGATCGGTGCTCTCTTGTCATTTAAACAAAACGGTTAATGATTACAGTGTAAGGAATACTGAGTTATTTTATGTACTGTGTCATTATTTTCGTAGCGTGCTTTCGTATTGATGGTTTTATTGGATAGCTTTAGATCTTACAAGGATTTTAGGCATTCTTTTATAACAACTTACCGAAGCTTTAGGTTTGGGAATTAATGTTAAAACGACATTGTAAGTAAGATTTGGCTGTTAAATCAGATTCGAGAATTGAGAGGCTCAATTTACAAAGTCATGAAACTAAAACACACATTTTTGCATGCCAAAATTAACGTAACAGTCGCGCTTGTTAAAATAGTAGTATACCGCTTCTTATTATAACAACTTCAGTTTCGTATAAAAATAATTTCTTTCAGTTACATAGTAGAACAAAATCTTTGCCCTTTATTATAGAATAAAAAGTTTTAATTTTTTTCTGTCATGGCAATCCATGATAGAAAAAAATAAAAGTCATAATTTTTCAAATGTCTACAAATCACTGACCGGTGCGTCGACTGCGTTCCTTTCATCCAAATTAAGTACAAAAACACTAGAAAAGCGTTTGTAAAACAAACACAGCCCTTCACAACGCAGTCAGAGCTGATTTTAATTTATCTGATGTACGTATAATGCGTTCAACGCATGCGCCGAACAGAGAAACTTCTGGACGCCCGTTTTTATGTGTTTATGTATTCTAATTTTATTGTTTTCTTTATTTGCGTCCCACTTTTGTTTGGTTCGGAGCTCGGCATTGTTCCCCGTCGTAAACGCCGATTTAGATGATAAAATAAAATGTTGTATGGATTTTTTATGTAGTAAAGCGCAATTTCAGCGTGATACACCAACCGTCCCGCAAATTTTATTTAATTTACAACAGTTATATTGGGCATTAGCTGCGTGGCGCCAGAGGCGTATTGTTCTTCGCCGACCTCGATGCAACAGTGTTTAATGTGAGACTGGAACGAGGAAGAACCCGGGTTCGGTTCTCAATTAGGTAAGTCAATTTTGGGCAATAAGTAGGTATTTTGAGCTGGATGTCTTTTTATGGTTCACCAGCATTTGTTTTATGGCGGACACAAATTAGGATTCTTATAGTCATCAGAACGTATAACAATAGGGTTTAAATTTAAATAAATTCCGGACATAGAAAAAAAAGTTCATCTTATAAAATATTTTTGTACTTAGTACTCAAACCCACGACCCTTGAAGTTAGTCGTCACACCTAGTCAAGAGGCAATTTGGCGGCTTCATAACAACTAACATTAAGGTTTTTTTTTTTTTTGAACTCTGATGATTTATTTCCAGAGATTTTTAAGACTGATTTTAAGATTTTATTTAAAAGATGCGTTTGTGGTATTTTTGTTTTTAGTTTGGTGTTTAGCCGTTCGCTATTTGATACGAATCGACTTTTGAAGTTTGTATGAGATGTTGCCTTACGCACCCCTCCACCAACCCGCACTAGGCCAGCGTGGTGGAGTATGGCCCACACTATCTCACAATTGAGATAAAGCATGTGTCCCAGCAGTGGTAACGTATATAGGCAGATGATGATGATGATGATGATGAACTACATGCATAAGGTGTAGCGGCAGTCACAATTTAATAACTAGACTGGATCATGGTGCACTCACACCCCGACTAGATCGTAACAAATCTATCGGGAAACGATGATATAATTGTTATTGTTTCTTGCGGCACTTTGTCTCAACAGGCCATTGACGTCAAAGTTGTCTAGAAGACTGACAAAGATTGACGTTCAGTTCGTATTTTTATAAATCTATTTGCGTAATATTTTATGATTTGTCGGGATATAGAATATCTAAACCAATGACATTTTAACTAAAGGATTTGTTATCTACGTACATAGTGATTTGCGTATAAATCTGTTCCGTACTCTGCACGCCATGATCAGTTTCACTGATGTGAAAAGAGGAAAAGACATAGAGAGGCGTTTTTATTACTCTATGGGAAAAGAAAATCAATTAAAAAAGAAAACATTAGGACTACTTTCATTGTTTAAGCTATATCAGCCATGGAATTAATATTATCTATATCAGCTCTCGGCATTTACCTATGACGTTTGTTATCGCTCAATTTGCGATAGCAAATGTCAAAACCCGTATTTTCAAAATCGATTGACCACGAGCATAGACTTTTCAAAGACACCTGTCAAATCCATAAAATTCGAACTTGAAGTTAGCAAATTTCGCTATCGCTGTCAAAATGTAACTTTGTCTAGGCCCCCTGATCGTAAGCGGCCACTGCAGCCTTTTCTATTAAAGGTCACTAAATCAGAAAGCGTTGCTCAATATGCTAGCACTGCAGGCCCATCTGATCTTCCAGCCTTAGGAGATAAGTTTACTGGTTTGGTTTCCACATTAATATTGCCAGAATCACAGCCAGAGCTTATGGCAGCAGAATTCCACTGCGGGTGCGGTAGTACAGCTGGTCGGACTCTAAGAAAGGCCAGATTTTATTGGATGTTGAGATTCTGAAGATCCTTGTGGAAGGCCTATGTTCAGCAGTGGATAGACATGTTAAGATTCCAATGTGATGCGGGTGAATCTATTGCCTTATTATCAGGCACGATTCAGATCTCATGACGAATATAAATTACCTATTTACGTTTTAAACGAAGAAGTAATCGTGGTAAGAGTTAGTTATAGGCAGCCAGCCATATAACAAAAAAAAAGTTTTTTCGTTGTCTCAAGAGATTCGGCTGCCAGTAGAAGTTATTGTACGTAATCAAATTAAAAACAAAACGGGGAGCGGGCACCCCAAGCATTGAAGTCGGCAGAGGCCGATGCGAGGCGAAACCTGTTTGTAGTGAATTAATATTAATAATGAATTCTTGAAACGAGCGCGATTGTGAGTTGTATAGTTGTAATTAAGTGCGATTATAACGGGGTTGGTAATTACGTACAATGTACCGCGATCGCGGGCGCAGTGCAGGATCGCAACGCTTGCAATCGATGTACTATCTCCCTCTTACAAAGTCATCAGTTCGTAAGATAATATAATACTGAAGAATAATTACATAATTTATAAATCTTTTTTTGCACTGTGAAGAAAGGTAGGTTCGTTGACACTAGTTCCATGATACAGTTCCATGATGGAACTATCAGGTGAAATTGTCGAACACTTTTTCAAAGTACGACTGGCTAGCTAATTCTGCGTCCATAACAGCTCTTTAGTATGGCAGCACTTAATGGAATAGGCCGCAGTTGCTGTTTACCATCTCGCAAACTGCAAACTGAACAAGCATAAAAAATACTTCAAGGTTAACCTTCGGAGGAGCTACCATAAAATAAGATCTTTCTAACAAAAAAAAAACAAAGTACATCTCCAACGCTCAAACTAGAAAACCCATCGTATTACAATGTGATCTGCTACAGCAAAGATTCACATAAACACATATACGAGTAATCCGAGAAATCAATGCTTATTGTAACCTTAACAGAAAAGTCAACAATAAAATCGCTTCGGCACACATTAGGTGAAGTTTGTATGCATACTTTATAAGAGAAGAACCTATTTCTGCTCATAAGCATGGGACAGGAGCAGTTGTTACGATGACGTAAGAAGTTGAAAACTGAATTGATTGCATTAAATTATGAATTTAGAACTGTTGACGTCCATTGCATCGGTAACCATGCATTAAGGTGTACATTGTGGTACGAGTATTAAAGCCCATATTAAATGAAGGAATCATCGTAGCAGCCTATATTGCAAATAGGATAATATGATATTTTTACGCTACAACAACTACATACTTACAAAAATGTTGCACATGTTGTTTCTAGGATCGGATTAAACGTAAAAAACAAAATAAAAATACTTTAACCTGTTTGAACAAACACAACTTAAACTTTACTAATCTTTCTTAAATCACAAACTTAATTCTTCTTTTTTCAAATATCCCCCTCCCCTTCCCCCCACATTTTTGGAATCCAAAGTACCTTGTCACCCGGGGATAGTGTAGCTTTCTAACAGTGGAAGAATTATTCAAATCGGCTCAGTAGTTTTGGAGCCTATTCAATACAAACAAACAAACGATCAAATCTTTAGTCTTTATAATATTAGTATAGATATAGATAATGTTTATTTGTTTTAGGTTGTTTAGTTTGTTTACCCATAGTAAAGAACAAGCTTTGCTTAGTTTGGGCTATTTCTCTTAATTCTCTCTTCTTATTTCTCTTCCAAAGCTATTCATCTTATTTAAATAAGATGTGATTGCGTAAACATCAGAAAACTCAGCATTTCCCTTTCAATAGAGCATTAATAGTCCTCCACTTTACTTTTTTATACATTCATATTCCACGTTGAACGTTGGCATTATGATAATCTTCAGTACAGTTGCTCCAACTATAATCGGCGTCGTCAGTTCCAATACGCGTATAAAATCGACAATATTATAACATCTATAATCAATCCCATTGAGCGTAAATAGTCTCCAAACTATGTATTATACCTAATGCTGAACGCTGCTTGCAAGACTCTAGCTTTAAGTGAAAGTCGAAAACAAGCGATAACGCACTCTATTCGTACATTCATAAGGCCTAATATCCTCGTTGTTTATAATTTAAGTACCGCGAGTCGTCTGCGTACAGTCGACGCTAAAAGGAACTCGCAAATATCGCTTCGAATAATTTAACAGTTATTGTTACATTTTATGGAGCAGAGGGTAATTAGTTTCGTTAATGTAGGGTTCAAAAATAGCATTACATTAGCTCGGTTTGTCGAGCGGAAACCATCTGAAATCTTTATTTACATCATGCGTTAATCGTTTAAGTAAGCCGTGTACGATGATCTATAACAGATTGCGATTGATTTAAATAGATGGCGCTGTTTAGTGTTTTATGACTGCTATATCAATTAGCTTACAGTAGTACAAAGATATTTAGGAAGAATAATTAAATTATGATACAATTAGAAGACGATCTTTGTTACGTCAGGAGACGCCTATTTGATTCTTGAATAGTATTACATATATGAGTTCATGACATAAGTGAAACTTTATTAATAATATGAGAAATTAGAGAAAAAGTAAACAATCGAACAGATAGACGAACTGTTCTTATTCTGGCATTTATAAATTAAAGTTGTTAAAAATTGCTGAAGAAAAAAATAATTCTGGCTATGGCTTAAAATATAATGATCTACTCCTTGCTAATACCAAAAACTAATACCAATGGTATTTGTTTAGGTATTATCGTAATAAATTTCTATTCCCAATCGATTCTCTTCTTCTATCGGCGGAAAGCTAGCATGATGTATTTAGAGTCTTACTTAAATAGGACAAGAAGAATCGATTTCGCAAATTCGCCAACTCAATACTTTACCGCTCACCTGTACTCCGCGCTCAGCATTGTAATACTTATACTTGTATCAAATAAAATTATTCAAATGATACGATCTATTGTGTTTCAGCAACAAAGATAAATAATATTATTATTACATGTGTATTGTAAATATTTATGTAAGTGGGTTTATGACTGTGAGTACACTATAATAAGGCGTTTCATAATGGATGCAGATTTGTATCATTTAGTATAACAATAGACTAACATCACTCGTACAGTCATTAAAAAAAGTGCAATTACATTTTTATTCCTGTCATGATGTTGTAACAGTTATTTAAATTCGCTAATTAGTTTTCTGTTATAGATAACATTTTATTAGTGTCTAATAATGAAAACTGATTTAATATTGCACCAAGAGGTTGCGGGTTCGATCCCGGCAAGGTAAAACATTTGTGTGTATGAACGAACATGACTGTTTCTTTTAATGTGGGACTGGGTGTTACTTTGTATAATATGACTTAAAATATTGTACTGTTTATCTGTTGTCTGGCACCCATAAAACATATTACCAATAGGCTATATGCTTAGTTTACGGCTGGACGACGTTGCGTAAATAATTAAAAAAAAAACTGAAAGCACGATGTTACCGTCGATATATTCTTTTTTTTAGTTTAGAATGAACACACGTAAAATCAAAGGGTCGAAGATCAGGGGAAAAGCGTGCTCCTGTGTGTAGGCAATGCAGCTGAGGCATATTTCCGGATAATGCCCCTGAATGCAATAGGCTGTATCGTTTTCAATCAGGAAGGATACCTATGCGCCAACGCCAACTCAAGTGGTATAAAAATAAAAATGGCAACTTCTGATTTTTTTAATCGGTCAAACTGCTTTAATTGGACACAATAACATCTTACACTTGCCAAAGGAGTTTACATTTACACATACACGACATTATGTAAGGTATTTTGACCGACTTCGTTAAAAAGGACCGTGGGTTCTATGCCGTTGTCTAGTTAGTGGAACTTTTTACCAAGTACTGCCCGCTGACCATCGGCTATTTATCGATATGCGCTTGCGATCCCTTCTGCCTACAAAATTTAAAGAGAAACAGAAAAATCCCACGCATAGATTGGGACCAGACAGATACTATGTCTTACTTAATTTTTACACGAATTGTTAAGCGTTATTTTCTTCGTTTTTGATTTTAGATATGCGACGGAGTTAAATGAATGTTATCAGCGATGTAACTGCGTTACCTACTTAGAACGCTCAATGACACACTCAAACATACAATAATGTCGCCCGACAATCTTTGGACACAGTGATATTCCTGGATAGGTCAAGACGAAGAAGAAGAAGGTTTTTATTATATACTTATTGTTATATAATATGCGAACCAAATTCTGCCTATTAATACTTACCGTATTGTGTTGTAAATAACAGTAAAACTCTCCCTAAATGAGCGAAATCAGGTCAACCCCTGTACCTACTTTATTTATACTACATGATAATCAGATTTTTTCCTGGATCAAGCATACTAGGTATAGACTGACTTAACTAGATATCTAAACCAGGACTTTTCGCACACCTTCAAATTAGAGCTACCCTTGTACCATACATATCAGATTCCGAATATTTAAGCATTCCTAACCAAGGTGGGACCTAAATCCGAATTAACGAAGACAAATACTATTCCTAAATGGATATAATCAAAAATCGAAAACCGGACAGATTTCGATTTTGAGCCAGCTAAACGACAATATAGGGCCTTATTAGCCAGAATCGGAGCTAATATAGAGAAGACCATATTCTACACTGAACTAAAGAATCGAAATCGGGAATGAATACCTTAAAAGCTCTGCAATATCGAGGTCATATTTTTACGCATAGCAAATTCACATTACGTGAACACGTCTCAACTCCACTTTACATATCCGTTACATTACAAATTACACTACATTACATATTTCGCGTCTGTCCCCATTAATTACATTACATTCAGCATTGTAACGTTTGACGTGGCGAGACAAAGACGCTGTATCGTGCGCTCATCTATCAAATTGTAAAATTTAAATAAATTGTAAATTACAATGAGATGTCGACGACCTTCGTGTCTCGATACACCCACACTGTATGAACGCAATCGAGTTTGTGACAGTAAACCATCTTTGGAGAGCAGCCTTAGTGTACACGTCGAGATTTTAATGGAAAAGTCTTATCAAAAAGCACAATCGCATTGCTAGCAGAAAATTGTTTTTACTCCGAATACCGTTAGAACAATTAAAATCTTAGCTAAAGAAATAGATGACCCATAACATGGCTTATGGTCTTATCGAATCTAAGGTGAATATTTAAATTTCTGCAAATCAACCCTATAAAATTGGACAAGTCAGTGCTGAAGAGTCTTCCACCATGGTAGTGCAATTTTTTTCATTGGGATAACAAAATAATGTCATGTTCATCAAACCAAAAACAAAACTACATAGTGTTGTCAAATCTAAGTAAAAAAGCAGTTTTTTCTTTCAAGTGTTAGCAACTAAAAACACTGACAAATCAACATGTAAAATAAATGTCTCTACTGGTACTTAAAGTACTGTGGTATCACTTTGTAAACATTAAGGCGTCTTCGTGGCTGTGTGTGCGTGCATACAATACAATATAATAACCAAATCGCTTGGCAGTTTTGTTTACAATTTATTTGCATAGGAAAAAGGATGTACGATGAAAGAAGAAAGAGGGTATGCCACAGTATAACTAACATAGACAGTGCGTCAACTTGATAAAAACGATACAGTGTAAGTACAAAAAATAGTTTACTGCCATTTACACTTATCAATAATACTGACTTGAAAGTTTCATCTGAACGCTTGTAAATACGAGTAATAATATATTATGTAGACTAATTACATTTTTTTTATATATTGCTTAAACACCCCACCTCTATGATCACGGCCTAACTACCACGTTCGTGATATCTAATTTATTATTTAAAAAAAAGGCAAACTGTTGAGTTTCTTGCGACACTTCTTTTCTCAACAGGCCACTGACGTCGAAGTGCTGGCAGAGGAAAAAAAAGATTGACGTACAAAAGTTTTTTTTTTCAATCTATTTGTTGAATTATTTCATTTTATTTTACTCCTGTTCAACAATTTAAGGATATTTGGGACCTGGATTAAATTCTTAGTCGGGAAAAATTTGACACAAACTTTTCGAACACATCTCAAGTTTATGATCACCAATCCGCATAGCAAGTGTGGTGATTAAGTCAGTACCCATCTTTGTGACGAGGCCTTTGCCCTGTAGTGAGACATTAAATAGACAGTTACACTGATGTAGTATGTATACTAAAGTGTAGTACTGATGTAGTATGTACAGAGTGTCTGTAGACACTCATATTATTGTTTTTAATACGCAAATCCTAAAGGCGATTTTTTGTTTCACGCCTTTTATCGCTAGCCGTTTATGGAAATAGGTCGACCCAACAGCCCTCCACTGGCGCTGCGAGCTAGGGACAAAGCCTTTTTTGGTAATATTGTAATAAAGCTGTGCCGACGAGCACTGAAGGTGGGACGCTTCTGAGTAAATACAGGTGCGCACGCTAGTCAAGGCGCTATCTAAAGTCAATCTATTCCCCTTTGAAAACACTTTTAACATTTTTTCCGAAACATGCCGTAATGAAATGCACGGACTCGCTTCCTACGAAATGCATTAATAAAAGAAGTTTTTTTTTTAACTTTTCATCTAGATTCTTTCATAAGATATCGAAAAAAATCTTCGTAATTAAGAAAAGGCCTTTTACTAAAAATTAGCAGTGGTTTAAAAAAAATTATCATATAATTAAATAAAAACAAGTCTACTTACAGATTCAATAGTTGTAACAGTGTTTATCACACAGTTCCACTTTTGTTCACATCTAAACATTAAAGTTAGTTAGTCATATTAATTCTACTTAACAGTACCGGAATGGAAATAGTGTGGAGTTAAGTAATTTATAGGCAATTCAAACGGCATCTCGTAATAATATTTAAACTGTTCTACTAGTGGGTAGGATTTGTACTCAGTTATTGACCATATGTAAAGATTAGAAGTACAATTACTGCATGTTTTTATCTTTTGCTTGTGTTATGGCGGCATTTTGTAGGTCAAGACCAGGATCCCGGATTTTATTCTAGATCTGACCAATATTGTTTTCCTGCAAGAAAAGTGTTGCTGTGCCGTTATTTAAATATCACAGCAGGGCAAGAACTGTTGGTCTTACTATCAATATGACGTTATTACTTCGTTTGTGTAATTTCTTCTTCGCACTAAAGATTTTTACCAGTACATGTTTTTGCGTTCCTTCCTTCTTTCCTGTAATAATATTCTCAGATGCAATTCGGAACACTAATCATTACCGATATGCTTCGCACTCAGCGCTCCAATCGGTGACCATTTTCGGTCTGACACAAAGAAATGCCCAATTCGTTCTGGATGCAAGCAAAGTACCGCATCTATCAGAACGGTTGCAAATGCGTGGAACACAGTGGCCTCGCGAACACAGTGGATCCACTTGAGGTTCTCTAATAAGGGGCCGTCCGTCACACTCACAACTCACCCAAAGGAAGTCAACCCATCGGTTGTTAAACGAATCAGTAATCAACTTCAATAAAGAATTAAAAACGCACAGTTTTTTCTTTTCCCTCTGCATTAGCGTAGCAATCTAGCAAATTTTATAAAGTACAAATGATAACAGAAAAATGTCGCCAAAGAAATTATTGCTTTCGAGAAACGACATCAATTATTTTAAATGCTTTTAATTAAGACAATTAATGCCAAAGCATGGTCTCGACGTTGTTCCATTTTGTATTTAAATTGCATACAAATAAGATCGAGTACCTACTAATACGGGTTGCTTTATACTTTCGTTGATGCGAAACGGCGTGAGTGTAAGCAATGGATCAAGTACTACTACCTCGACGATAACACTCTTTAGATACAAAGTAAAAAGTCTCAAGGGGTATTTTCCGAATGCATTTTATTAATTGCACTTAGATCCGATTACTAAAGCTAACTTCCATTTCATTTCGGATATTTTTCAATTTTGCAAATAACGTAAGCTATCGAAGTAATGTTAATATGGGAGCTAATTTATAGTTAAGGCTTATGTGGAAACTGACGTGGCATTGAGATATTGTTCCCTTGTTATACGTTCCTCAGTGACACAGGGAGCAGTGACCACTCACCAGTAGGTGGGCTGCGGGCCTTTCTGCCAACTAAAGCTACCAAAAGAATCTGTTGGTCAGGTGGTTTATGTTCAACACTATATTCTTCGAGGTTTGGGGTTATATTCTCATGTCGGAATATTTTTAAATTGTCACACGACCACTCATTTATTTCAAAGATGAAGATGTGTTGGCATTATACAAAAAAAAACGATAATTTTTTTTTAATTCGGTCAAGCCGAATAGAACAAACTTTATGTCTCATCATAATAAATGTACAAATTGAAGAGTAAAAAATAGTTTCAAAAGTTAATAATTATTATAAAGTTGAGTATAAAATGAAAGCTTCAAACTTTTACAAAAGCTCTCGAGAAAACTTTAGTAAGCAGCGAAATTAAATAATGTCCGGCACGGAACTATGTAATTGTGGGTACAGTTCAGCCACAGTACAGAAACAAATTCAGTACAGTGACAGCTCAATCATCGGCTTACAAATCGCAAGCAAGAATAAATGAACTGGGCTGGCTTAAGAAAAGTAAGCAGTCGTGTTTGCAATGGACATGCTGAAAATTAAAAAAAAAATCATTCTTTGTTTATTGAAATTTTAATCAGACTAACGGGGTATACATTAGTCGGATTGGGCAAATTTTACTAGCTTTGAAGTAACATTCATAACGAACAAATTATAAAATAAATATTTAAAATGAAAATAAACATTAATTTATTTTTTATGAACCCTGTTACCTGCGCTAAACCCAGCTATAATAAGAGATACATAGGTTTTCTTTGACTATAGTGCAGCATTGCTCTTTTTTATTGTTAGGAAAACATAACGGTCACCCCTGTGAAACTTATGTGGGACAACCCCACCCATGAAATAAGTATAAAGACTAAAGACTTTTTAGAGACAGTGTCACAGGAACTGGCATGGCCTTTCCTCAGTGACCCTGCCTCTGATAGATAGGACCAGTTAAGTGGCTTCACCTACTCAGCCGAACACCATACTGTCTCATCATCATCTCAGCTTTTCCCGATTGCATCCAGTATGGAGCTCAGGGTCCGCTTCGACTATGATCCTAGATTTGACAAGTCTGGTTATTACAATGGAGCGATTGCCGTCTGACCTCCGTAACCCTTACTAGGGAAACCAGACCTACTTGGAACATAGTCGGGACCAACGGCTTAACGTGCCTTTCGAAACACGGAATCGTCATTCTTTTTAGACATTCAGGTGATTCAAGCCTACAATGTCCTAAACAAACTGGAAACAATCACACAAAGTGATGCTCCCCGCGGGATTCGAATCCACGACCTCCGGGTTTTTAGAGCCCAACGCTCTAACCACTGTACCACGGAGGCAGTTACTGTCTACCAGCAAAAGATGGAATGTAGTTGCATCACTGAACTCAATTACACTGTGTACCACGGCGCCGCTTGAACGGCGACTTTTTCTGTCCATTATAAAATTGCGGGCAAACCCTGGCGACGGAGCTAGCATTTAATTGCAATAAAAGTAAAAACGCCGTCTGAAACTTAATAAAAACCAGTCTGATTAAAGAAGAACTGGGGGTAAAAAGTCTGTTAAAATGTAGAAATAGGTAACCGTTACAATGTTGCTCCTCCGGCTGACATTTCACAGCACTCACCCCAGACTATAATAATTGCACTCACGCAATGTATAAATGAATTGTTTAATATGTATAATCGAAGCATTATGTAATTACTATCATTAACCCACTATTATTGTATTATTTACTTTGTATTGCCGTTCCTTTTGAAGGCACCTGTTTTACTTTTTTCTTCTTTCGATTATTAAATATTAAAATACACATACTTGACAGTGGTAAGGCTCGCTTGAGTTGCTCGAAATCAATATAAATATTCTTACAGATAAAGATAGCCAGTGTATATTAGTTCCAATAGTCTTTAAGTAAATACTAGCAAAATGTTGTGCTGTCAATTTTACAACAGGTCGCTTGCTTGCCGGAACTCATTATAAGTACTATCAGGTTCAAATGCTATTAGGATAATACCTTTTGGAATTGAGCGAAAAATAACGTCAACTGCGTGATGACTTACACATACACAGATCTATATTATTTTGCGTTGCTAACGGTACGCACAAGCGCAGTTAATGTCATTTTTCGCTCCATTCCAAAGGGTATTGGTATTATCTTAATACATCCATCCATCCATCTGAACCGGATAGTACCGTACCTACGTACCTAATTGGTGATATTTTCTTCAATATTTTGAAACATCAAGCTACTAGAAGTATTTCATTTCTCATTACTAAGAATATTTTCAAAAAAAAAAAATGTATTCTAATGATTGGCACAAAACAAAACACAACCTAAAATAAATAAAGGAAAACAAACATGGGACAATTTAATTAAAAACTCCTAGCAATGACCGGACTGGCAATGTTGTGAAGTCCAGTTTAAGCAGACCCCTCCCTGCATGGGCTTAGGCCCGGAAAATAGATCTTCCCACTAGTTTTAGATAGTGTTGGGTTGATTGAAATAGAAACATATTTTAATCATTTTTACTAGTCGTTTATTGGTAAATACTAATGTGCCATTTGATTTAGTCTTAATGTGCGGAACTTGGCACTAAATAAATAAAAAAAGTTAGACGTTATTTTTTTATTGTGCCTTGTGCTACATGCAGTGTCTTGCGTACACTGTACGCAGACAAAGTCAGGCAACAAACTAAGGCTTCAAAGGCAGAAATCTATAATAAAATTAAAACATTATCTCTAGACTCAGCCAATGAAACAAAGTGTAAGTATTTTCAAGCCATTTGGTTCGAACTATTCATCTCAAGCGTGTATTTTAAAGTAGGTAAAAAATGTCTGGCTGATTATGATGATGATGAAATGTCTACGTAACTATAATGGATACATTTAAATTTAAAAGACGCTGAACCAAAGTCTCCTTAACGACGGCTTTCTAAGCTATTCACAACAAACAAATAATAAATTCCTGGAAAAAATACTATTTTAAAAATAATATCACGGTTTCCGAGAAACAATTACATTCATACGAGAAAAGCCCTTTGACGAGATTGAGACTCCAATATGTTATAAATTCACTTTCTTTAAGAATAAGAAAACGTTAAATATTTATCAAGAAAAATGTGTGCAAAAAGATCTACACTTATTTACGATGTTATTTTTAAAATACATCTGTCCTGAAGTATCCAAGAAATTTTTTCTTCTTAAAATACCTACGTAAGCTTCTTAACTTTTCCTTTTATATTGAAATTATTTTAATAGTCTTGGGCGTCAGACTTATTTCTGTGAAAGGACGAGAGGCTTGAGAAAAACAAGCTATGGAACTTTATTACTATTTTTACATTAAAAGGAGACTGCCTCATTGGAGTAATAGGTAGTAATCCTACTCCCATTCATAATAGTCGTCATTCAAGTAATCATACTCGAACTTTATATTGAACCAAACAGTGTACAGTGAGTGGCACATTGATTGAAGCAAAAATTATATTTTGAGGTCCGTTAGGAGTCTAAAACTTGTCATGTTCGAATATCTTACTTATTTATACAGGGGAAAGTTTGTAATGATTGATGAATATTTTTTATTATCTCAAGCGAAGTGTTTTGAAATATATTAATTCATATGGTACTTCAAACCCACAAAATAACACAACTCTTAAGTTATAAGACCATACTTACTTATTCATGAATTAAAGATAGTCTGAGACCAAATAATAGCGTTACTATTTTGCCTAGATTTTGAAATTTCACAAGCCTGTCGAAATATCGTACATAACATCAGTGTGAGCCAGAAAACACGACCTATATGTTAATCAATCAAGCCATATGCGGGACTGAATTATTTAATGGGGTCTACGAACGTCTCATACTCCATACAAAGTTGATTAAACACAACAACAAGAATAAAAAATAACACCAGATAATTCAAGATACCGTTTAAACATTAATTAAAATGAAGTTGCATGCGCATTAATTGCACTGCGTTACAAAAACACGGGAAAAAGACGACCGACAATAGTTGTGGGTATGCTTGCGCCATATTTATGGGTTATTGATAAAAAGCAAACTTATTAATATGATTCGCTACGGCCCGTGCCCACCATATATTGTACCGAGCAATTTTTGCCTCGACGCACACACAATCTAATAATAAAACGTCTAAACCCAATCAAACATCAACTCTATAATGAGTGACTATAGGATTCAAAATCGGCCGTCGAAATAGCGCATCAACAGCACAGTGCTATCATCCTTCCGTGATGCATTCGTAAAGTTTTTTTAATACACACACTTGCAGTATAAAATTGTTTAAAATTCATTTAGAGTTTGTTTAACTTTTATTAATAACTTGCATGGCCGCTTGAGCAAGATGAATGCACGGTGAATGTAATAAGTTTGAGTACACTTTGCTCTCTTCATAATTAGGTATTTCGTTTTGTTCGTATACTATACTATTGATTTCGCAACAAATTATTCCTAACAAAACTTTCATTTTATCAAGACAATTAATCAATACTGAACAGTTTCATTTAAGTTTTTCTTTTTATTCAACTTCTGTTTACCGGGCCTATACGTAACGAACATATAAACTGATGTGTTATCTCTTTGAAATCTGATTTAAAAAACAATATAAATAAAGCTATACAACATCATACACTCGACTTTCTTTTCACATCTCACATCAAAAAACTGAGGCGTACTGATAAAAGCAAAGCTATAT
The DNA here is from genome assembly GCA_949319885.1 of Mecyna flavalis. Classification (NCBI taxonomy): domain Eukaryota; kingdom Metazoa; phylum Arthropoda; class Insecta; order Lepidoptera; family Crambidae; genus Mecyna; species Mecyna flavalis. The sequence goes on from OX439425.1 coordinate 3,181,968, forward strand.
CGTTTACCGCCCCGCTCCGCTCCACTCGATCCAAGCTATCGACGTAGGTCGAGAAATTAAATCGGTCGGGCAAACCGAGCCCAGTTGCCCCTTTTCACACCGCTTGGGTAAATTAGCGATTAGTTCGCGTCAAGAATGGGGTGAACTGGGAAGTGTCACGGTGTCGTGTTGATTGACCGCATCACAAATGTTTTTGAATTGTAAGGTACATCTAGGTACTGTGAACTAGAAGAACAAATTGCGACTGGATGTCTAACGCTTTGTGTGTCTTTTCATACAGTGCAAAGGCCAACTGTCGAACGGTTTTAGTTTTCTGTCACTTATTACTAATAGGTCTTCCAAGAATTCCAAGATAATAGTAATTAGACTACTTTTGAAACGTTTATTTTTTATTACAATTTTTCATGCTTGGGACAATCAAAATATTATCGGCTTTGACGATTCTTTTATCCAGTACCTACTGCTACTACCGCTGCTTTGCCCGTGTGAACTATATAGGACGTTATCCCGCGGGAATTATCATTATAAATTTTTAGTTTATGGCAGAATAACAATATCTGTTGAATAAGCTATATTATTGTAAAGTTTCATTAAAATCCATTCTGTAGTTTTTACGTGAAAGAACAAAATGATGCAATCAAAATTTTGTTCTTGACATTATAATTATATTTATCCTTTTTAGTATAATTGTAAAATATTTTTTAAATAAATTTACATCCTTCAAGTAATCTTCTATTTAAAGAACTATTAGTGCCAATCAATTGATATGGCAAGAAAATACGAGACATCCTTTCTTGCGGTTACCCCAATCGCTTTTAACCGTGTGGCTTAACCATCATTCAACCGAAGCTATAGTGTGCAATGATATACTCCAAGGTAAAACCTCATAGTCCGTATGCCAGTGGGGTAAGGATTAAAATTCATGAGAGAGAAATTGGGAGTGTCAACTAGAGGTAGGGCTGTCAAACACGCAGGATTGTTTTTTGAGTTAATCGTTCAATAATATAAACAAAAATTAATGCAGAAACCAGTGAGTTATTAAATGCCTTCGAAGTGGACAGTGCGTCTGTCTGTTATTCCTTTTCAATACGGTTGATTTTTAATGAGATTGTATACAACTCGCGACTGTAGTAAGTCGTTTAAAGTGGTGTCAGTTATCTAAGGCACCTATTTAGCTCTCCGCTAACTTAAGTTGCATAAATAAATACAGTATGGAGGTGCATAATTGTACAATCTTGCCTATTGACGCGTCTTTAATTAATATAGGGTTTGATTGTTCACTATTATGTGGGCATTAAAGGTTTACCTACTGATATAAAAAAAAGACAAAATGAATTGTTTTTTATCTATAAGATCATCCAAATGGATTTTGAGAGTCAGTTAAATTCAATCATCAAAATTACCATAAAAGTAACTTCTTTTAATTGAAAATAAATTGGTCTATCATATGACTTAGTAACATTTTTTTTTGTAACGGCTGAAAAGTCGGTTTTATTTTCATTTGCATTTCCTGATTAACTATTCTTTAATAGAATCAGCCGCAATGTCTGCTCACCATCAGGTGGACTTCACAGTCACACACACGTGTGTCTGCCAATTGAAGTGACATAAAAAATTGTTACTCTTAGAAAAACTCGTATGTTTGTCATTCATGTGACACTAACAAGGTCAATATCGACCCATACTTCGTTATTATCAGCCATGGCTTATGAAGATTTGTTCACGTCCGTCGTCTATACCATACTTCACACAGTGAATTAATATCATTTAAATCTTGCGTGTGTTTACTTTTGAATACAGAAAAAACTGAATAAATACTACTAAACTAATCTATACTCATATTATAAAGAGAAAAGATTTTATTGTTTATTTGTTTGTTTATACTGAATAGGCAGGGCCTGATTTACCCATAGGCTAATTAGGCTGCAGCCTAGGGCGCGAGGATCGAGGGGGCGCTGAAATCGTGTCTTCGTATGCACTAATCTAGCATCATTGCATCTACCCTATTTATTTCAACTAGACAAAACATTAAAACTAAATGTGTGCTTGAGAGTCCCTGATTTTAACATTAAATTTTGAAATTCCCATACAAAATAATCTTCAATCTTCACGTAAACGCGCGTTTCTGTGAGGCGAATTCAACAAAAATCGCACCGCACACTACAATAGGCACTCCTCAGCGCAGCAACAGCTCAAAGAGACAAATGTACTGAAATACGCCTGAGTGTAAGCGAGTAAAGTATATTCAGCTCAATGTATATTCAATATACTCTATGAGCTCAATTTGCGACCGAGCGACGCGGCACACACACGTCCGACGTCACTTCATCATCATCATCATCAGCCTGTGACAGTCCACTGCTGGACATAGGCCTCTCCATATGCTCGCCACGCTGATCGATCCTCGGCCACTCGCATCCAGCTCCTGCCAGCCATCTTGCGCAGATCATCGCTCCACCTGGCCTGAGGGCGTCCTACACTACGTTTACCGAGACGCGGTCTCCACTCTAGAACCCGTTTACCCCAACGGTTATCGGTTCTACGGCTGATATGGCCAGCCCACTGCCACTTCAGCTGGCTAATCCGGCGAGCTATGTCGGTGACTTTGGTTCTCTGCCGAATCACATCATTTCGGATGCGATCCCGCAGAGAGACGCCGAGCATAGCTCTTTCCATAGCACGCTGAGCGACTTTAAACTTGTGGACTAGCCGTGCCGTAAGTGTCCACGTTTCGGCTCTGTATGTCATGACGGGTAGGACGCACTGATTGAAGACTTTCGTCACAGATTAATAAATAAGTTACTACGTAACAGATCCATCACTTCCCTGCAAAACGACCAATACCTACGCTTTATTGAATGCAACTTTCTACCTGTCAAGCGACACGAGTAAAAATGAACTTAACGGCTTTCGACTCAACGAAGCGTTTCAAGTGCACAATGCGCGATGACAAGCGGCCGGTGTGGTGTGAGAATACGTTAGGGTTGGTAAAGAGAAAATACGCAGTAAGGTAGGTAAACGTGCCGCGCGACTGCACAGGCGGGCGTGTGGCGCTCTTTGCTCACTTGTGCGTTCGGCCACACGGCTAGCAGTAGGTGCTTATCGCGCGACCTTGAGCGAGTGACGGAGGCCTGCTTTCGTCTTTAGGCATTGTGGAATCGGCGATGAGAAGACTCGACGTAGTTTTCCAAACGCTGCCCAACCCAACTGAATTCTTCTATTCACCTCGTCCTCAAAGTTGTTTCGACCCAACTGCAATGACTGCCCAAGGTACACATATTTTTGAACAACTTCGAGGACGGCGCCGTGAATCGCAATCGGTTCCGGTAGAACATGTTCATTGAACATGACCTTGGTTTTGTCCAAGTTCATCCGTAGGCCGATGCGTAAAGAAGAATTAGCCAGGTCATTCCGCATCTGTTGTAGGTCCTGCAGCGTCTCCGCCATTATGACGATGTCATCTGCAAATCGCAAGTGAGAGATGTATTCGCCATTTATGTTGATGCCACGTCCTTTCCAGTTCAGCGTCTTAAACATATCCTCCATTGCATTTGTGAACAATTTCGGGGAGATGACGTCCCCTTGTCTCACTCCTCGATGCAATGGTATAGGATTTGTCTGCTGATTTTGTACTTGGACGGACATGGTGGCTGCTTCGTACAGACATCTCATCACTTGGATATATCGCCAATCTACTTGGCAACGCTGCAGGGACTCCAGAACAGACCAGATTTCAACCGAGTCGAAGGCCTTCTCATAGTCCACGAATGCTAGACACAGGGGTTGATTATACTCTTCGGTCTTCTGTATAATCTGCCGCACAGTGTGAATGTGGTCTATGGTGCCGTATCCGCTCCGAAACCCAGCCTGTTCCGGTGGTTGAAACTCGTCGAGTCTTCGCGCAAGACGGTTCGTGATCACTCTTGAGAATAGCTTATAGACGTGGCTTAGAAGGGAAATGGGTCGATAGTTCTTCAACAGGCTTTTGTCACCCTTTTTGAAGAACAGGACGACCACACTCCTACTCCACGCCTTTGGAGTTCTCCCTTCGAACAGGACAGCGTTAAAAAGCTTTTGGAGCTCCCTCAGTACGGGTTTACCTCCAGCCTTTAACAGCTCTGTAGTAACGCCGTCCTCTCCAGGGGCTTTTCCATTTTTAAGCTGCCCAAGAGCAATCTCGATTTCGCCAACGCTGACTTCTGGCAGGTCTTCAGTGTAATGGCCGACGTCACTTATTTTACCCGTATACGATTCAAAATTATATGGCCTAATCTGACGTTTACTGTGTTGTCAGCTTTTCATAAAATATAATTAGTGCTGATATGTGATAAGTGAATGAACCAAAAAAATCGATTATCGTGGCAACCATCGATTATCGACGATAAATTATTCGTATTTTTGTACTTTTTTATAAATAGTTGATTTTTATTGACAACCTTCACTTTTATTTGGTTTTTGAAATAATTATTACACAATTATTATCCCTACAACATAAAAGCACGAAAAGGGCTTTTGTATAATCTAATAATAATTTCTTAATTACTATAATTTTTAAATAAATTATTAATCAGTTGCAAAAATGTTTCACTGTTTCAAATGTTTTCTCTAGAGTAAATATTTAAAAAACTCAAGTCGATTCAATGGCAATGGAAACTAAAGTTGTCTATAGCCCTTAGGCCGCGTGGTCCGACCGGCTTGTCCGATCAATCGGACCACTATGTTTTTTATTTCCTGCTGGTTCGATTGATCGGACCATCAGGATTTTTCTAATCCTTGTAGTCCTACTATCGGACTAACGACATTTTAAAAGTTCATCTTGTCCGATCGCTCGAACCACGAGACTTTTAAAAATCCTCTTAGTCCGACCACACTTCTTCTATCTTTCCTACTGGTCCGATCGATTTCAAATTGTGAGACCATAGCGAATTTGTGAGTACAAACAACTTCAACAACAATAAAGCAGAGAAGTGTTGAGTTTGTGCTTTGTTTTCATTAGGTACGCTGGATTAGATTTAGTACGACAATATGGGCCGGTTTCACCACCTCCTGATAAGCAGATAGTTTATCTGACAGATTTTTGACATGATATTTTTGTGAAAAACTTGTTACAATATCTGACGGATCGGCTATTTGCCACTTATCAGAAGGTAGTGAAAATGGCCCTACCGTATTTTGGTTCTGAATAATCATTACAATTTTTTATGTTACGTAAATAAATAACAATACGTAACTAACAAACTTACACGATTTTCAAATAAAAAAAACTGCAACTTCATATGGATTTTATGATCTTCCTTTGTTATTAAAAAAATCCCAAAAAAAAAAATGATTTTAAGAATTTTCCAGACGCATTTATAATTGTTATTAGTAGGATTAATTTAATTTAAAAAAAAAACAAAAAAAATCCTTTAAACCATCACTACATACTTTCTTTCTTATGTTTTTATTATATTAATTTGTTTTAAAAAAATACATGACTAAAAAAATACTTTTTACTTTCTTTTGTCTTTATAATATTAAAAATAAAAGAACAAATGTTTACTACTTGCTTTCTTTTGTTTTTACAATCTTCTGTTATTTCACGATCTTAAAATGAATTTTAAAAAAATAACGAAGACAAATATCGTTGCCCGATAAATCGATTTAACAGGAAAAAAAACGACCTAATTGTTCGATCAATCGGTCTATAAGGAAATGAATAGTCCCAGTAATTCGATAATCGGACCACGAGAACTTTAGAGTTCGATCAATCGAACCAACAGGAAATAAAAAACATGGTGGTCCGATCGATCGGACAAGCCGATCGGACCACGCGGCCTAAGGGGTCTATAGAAACTAAGCCAATACAAGTCATGCTGCCAAACACGAGATGGATTTGGTTTACTACTTGGTAGCCTGCAGTCCTTGTCATGGTTTTGGTCTTATAATGCGTGAGGTTGCAGATCGATTTGAAAACTTTTATAGCTAGTATGAACCATGTTAAAATTTTCATAATACTACTCTACTCAGTTCCTACTTTTAGACCCGTCCGTAACACACCTGGAGGGGGCGCGTCCTCATAATTAGCCTAGGGCGGTCAGAACTCTTAATCAGGGCCTGTGAATAGGCTCCGAAACTACTGGGCCGATTTTCAAAATTCTTTCACTGTTGGCAAGCCACACTCTACCCCCGGGTGACATAGGATACTTTTGATCCCGGAAATGTGGGGGGAAGTTAGTACACAATAAAACGTTTGGTTAACAAAAGTGACCGAATAAACGGAACGCAGACGTTTTGCCAGCCCTACCGTTTGCTGAATTCCATTTATTTGATTACAACGAGAATCGTCAGTAGATATTTAATATGCAACAATTATGCATATATTAAATTGTACGAAGCCGATAATCAGCTGCCAGCCGATGCCAATTACATCAAGAATGCTACATTGTCAGGGCCAGTTTGAGAACTGATATTTTTTTACTTTTGTCGATATTTTTTGCTTTCCGATAATTCGGTTTAGTTTCTTTTTTAGATATTGTTGAGTGCTGATGTTTAGTTGAGCTACATGATTATTGACTGAGGGAGTGAGTTAACTTCTCTTATGTATTGTATGTAAATAACATTACGCTCAGACAGAATCTATCTCGTACTTTTTGAGTTTTAGTACTTCTGTTTATTTTTTCTTATCATACAATTCTTCTGATGCGGTAGTAATAATAGCAAAAATAAATAATTTTATAAAAAAAAACAGTTAAAAAAGGTAAGTAAGCTATTGATCAACGAAAAATCGCCTTCGCCTATGAAAAGTTTTAGATCAATTTACTATTTCGTCAATTATTTTGACAAACGAGAAAAGTTAAGTTGAATATTGATTATCTTTACCACACTATACATATAAGAAAGGCATTAAAATATACTTCAACAGACACAGTACATGTCGAAACAATAATTGATAAAATATATTAAAACGCGATATTAAAATCCGATTATAAATTAATGAAATTAGCATTCGAAGATAAAATTGAATATGATTTATCAAAAGTGCCGGTAAACATTGTGCCTTCACAAAATCGCGTTAAAATCACGAGACGAGGATCGTCGGAGTTAATTGCGAAAACAAATTAATTTCACAGAAAAAAAATTGCGTAACATGTTTAATTTTACGTTTTGCGAAATTAATAAAGTTTGTACAGTCTTCGGCATGTCAGTCTTCTTAAACTGGCGGACCCTGTCAATAATGTTCATCTCTATATTTTTTTTTCCTTTTTTATCGCCTAGTTGGATGTCCGGGTGGAAAAAAAATAGTGCCGGTTAATAAAACCGGCACAATTTTTTTTCACCCGGACATCCAACACCTTGGGTTTGCCATCACCAATCTATGTCCACATCGGAATATTTTTATCCCGGGGTAATAAGCATTCTATAAACTTTTCGAGGTTTCCTTAATTTGTGATACATTTATTTATTTAGTTGAAAGGCATATTAATATTACTGGGTGACGCCGTGCGAGCGATCTCCGAATGAGTCACCGACAGCTGATGTGAACAACCCGCCATATTAATTAATAATTGTCTGTCTCTGTGTTTGTGATTTCAACTCGCCTTTTTACAATAGATATTTTTTTTACTGACATTTAAATGATAATAAATAACTAGAAGATAAACAGTATTTACTCTAAAAAAATACTCAGACTTTGTATTCTTATTAATCATCGTTATTTAATACTAGCTGACCCGGTAAACTTCGTATCACTTACTTTAGTATTTTCCTCGCAATTTTTTCATTATTTACTAATCGTTTAAACCTTCCTTGGACTTTCAAAAATAGTTCAAGACCAAAATTAGTCAAATCGAACCGATTTGACTAATTTTAGAGCTGTTCTCCAGTTTTAGCGAGACTAACGAACATCAATTCATTTTTATTTATATAGATTTAAAGTTCAATAGTAAACGCAAAAAGATTTTACTCTTTAAATATATCCAAAATAACTTTCACTCTTAGAATACATTTTAAGCTTTCACTTTAAAAAATGATAACAAAACAAATACCACCACTAGAAGTAAAAGAGTCATCAGTCGATTTTGGAGGACAAGATTGTCCGCGAAACTCAAACAGTTGACAAACGTTTAGTCCGCTCTACGCGCCACGAAGTTAGTTCGCCTCGATCACCGCGGACATTCAAAGACAATGGACAGATGCGGACACTCTGTACCTCACAAAAAACGCCGCCTGCGCTAATAAATCAATCGAATAAGAACCCAATTCATTATTCAATAAGCTCGTAATTCAAATCGTCATGTGAAAAAGTTACAAGCACAGAAGGAAGAAAGGATGGTACATGCAATACTTATATTTAGTTCAATAAAGCGAACGCCGAGCCCAAATGGAGTTTAATATGTATGAGAGCAATGACACGCGCTCACTGACATTTTAATGTAATAATACCTATTGCCCACATTGAGCTGTAGCCGAGTGGTTTCAAACGGTTCATATGCGTAAGGTCGAAGATTCGAATCTTGGCGCGCATCTACATAATTATGTCATGTATGAAAAATAGTTTGAACAGAAATAAAGGGTCCATATTATTTGGTCCAGAGCGTGGTATGAAAGCAAATGTATAAGTAGTTTTCTGACTATAAAAAACACAACAAAAAAAGAATGATCTAAATTGGTGGTGATGTCGTTCTAAAGTTATGCACAGACATACAGACTGGCGTATAATTTTTTACTAATAAAGTTTTTATGGTCAGTTAGGTTTTAACTGAAAACTTACAAAACATTTGTGTAACTGACCCTGAACAACATTATTGCAACTTACATCAAAAAGTTATCTACGAAGTTTAAATAAATATACAATAGGGATTTAACATTTGAAAAGAATTAAAATAGTTACTTAGTTTAATTATTATACCCTGCACTGGCAAAGCGACAAGATAATAAATAAAGTATTATTAATTACGACAAAGTAAAGGGCTAAAATATTATAATTAATCGAAGTGACTAAACCAGTCTTCGAACGCGCACCTGTTCGCTGGCGTGATGTCAATCATTCCACTAGGATGGGGCAACTTCTTAATTTATTTCGAGTGTGTGAGTGTGTGTTATTTCTTTTGCATGCTCTGAATGGCTCGATAAATTTTAACATAAATGGCAACGTTTGAATTGTGGTCGTCTTGGTATGAAATTCAAATATGGCCACTACTGAAAAAGGTAGGGTCAATAACAGAAAATATTTTTTAATTGCTTAGTGGTATCGAAAGTAATACATGTAGGTACATAAAGTCCAGTATAATTTCATTCAAATTAATTTAATTTGCTTACATTTACATGTTATATAATTCAACGTCAAAAATCATTGCAGGCACAACGGCATTATTGAAACTATATAGCGGCCGCCTCCGCTGTTTCACGCGCGCGTAATTTCTTTTTTCAAATATCCCCCCTTCCCCCGACATTTCCGGGATGAAAAGTACCCTATGCCACCCAGGGATAGTGTAGCTTTCCAACAGTGAAAGAATTATTCAAATTGGTTCATTAGTTTTGGAGCATTCAATGTCAATAAACGTAATACAATCACATCTTTTCTCTTTAAAATACTAGTATAGATAGATATTGCTTAATAAATATATAAAATGAATATAATACTGGGAGTATTGACAGAAAAACTCAATCAAAATTGTATTTTTTGTTCAACCCGAGATTTGAACCCGATGACCCAAGGCGCCGCACCGTCGTCGCTATAAAGGACGACCGACCACAGAGGCAATTTTTTATATACTGTTTTAGTTGGCAGACACACACGCAGCCCACCTGATGGTAAGCGGCTACGGCGGCCTATTCCACTGAGGGTCACTTTGCCTGGAAGCGTCGCTCAATCTGCTGCCAGACTGTAGGCTCATCTGATCTTCGAGCCCCTGATTTCAGGTGTACTGGCTCCCACATTAATATTGCCGGAACACAGCCAGAGCTGTTATTGTGGCAGATTTCACCTGTGGGGGTGGTAGCTAGCCAGTCGGACTCTGAAAAAACCCTACCATCAACCAGACCAAAGGCGAGAATCGAACCCACGACCTTCGTGTTTTTATACCCGAGCGGCTTAACCACTGTTCCACGGAGGCGGTCCAGTTCGAAACTCAATTTTACTATAACAGTATAAAATCCACAATTATCGTCATACGTCGACATTAGCAAACACAGGTAGACTGGTGAACACACCCATTGAAATAAGGTTGTATTATCACAAATTGCACGTGCGACATACGCCCCACAAAGCCGCCATTACCGCGTCGCTTCGACCATAACACACTTGACAATCTATAAATTATAAATAAAATAACCCCCGTTCAAAGAACCTGACAATTTCGGAGTGATTAATCAGTGAGCTAACCACCGGACATAATTCAATTTCGTTTGACGTTTTATGTGTAATATAATTTTTGTCGTTTATTTGTTCCCGGTTTTTGATGTGTTAAAGTTTTCACTTCACTATTAAACTCCATAAACACATTTTGACCCTTTAGTTTAGACCAATGATGTTTTAAAAAATGGATACGTCGACAGTAATTTGTAGTGCATTAACATTGCTAATGAGTTAATAGAGCGAAAAATATGACACACCACGCAAGAGAAAAAGATGGCTATAATTTTAATGGCTATCAAATCCTTTATTCCCCGTGATCCCAGTCCCTGTCCCTGGAAGATACCACGGGGAATCAATTTCCCCGTATGTCATCTTTAGCATACGAGTAGAATGACATTTCATAACAATCGACTGTCTCCGTAGTTCAATCGCAAGTGGGTCGCCAAGGGTCCTAGGTTTAAATCAAATGGTTTTGGCCCAATAATTCATGTTTTTTTTCTGATCAGAAAATACTCGGCCGCTGTCTGAAATGTGGAAGTTGGCGGTGAAAACACCTATACTTTTCACCGATATATAATTATGTTTCTACTTTCGAGATTCCTGTGGCACCACAGTGGCACAGTCCTCAGGAGTAGGTTACATACTGGATAAATATTTGTATACGTTTTAAAGCTCTTTTCGCGATTTGATATACTTTCTGTTTACAAACATACATCATTCCTGTAAGAGTATTAAAATTCAATACTGCGACAGCTCTGCATTTTGAGAGCAATCAGATGTCCAGCTTACGTACACACTGGCCACTGAGATCAGTGTCTTAAACTTTCAACCTTAAACAGTAGTCAGTATGGTTTAAAATTCAACAAACACTGAATTTGAATTGAGCGACACATGAATACGAACTTTCCTGCTTAGCTTAAAGAAAGAAGCGTTCAGAACCACCAATAAATTTATAAAATAACTTATATCGAATTGACACAATAATGGAATCACCCCATTTATTTGTGTTAAGTTTCTGACGAGTATTTATGATCGTACTTATGCGACCGTTAGCTTTTGGACGGATAATGAAATTAATCGTAAATATTTCTGCATTTTTAACGAGTATTTAAGAATAAGATATTTTGATTCCTTCACTAATTTCTGTGTTATAAAATGACACCTATTTAAAAGTATCAACGTGTTTAATTCCCACTGCTGGGCAAAAGCCTATTTCATTAAAAATCAAGTGCTCGTCAAAGTGATGGGTACTGGATTTATCACCACCCTTGTCAAATGCGGATCTCAAACTCGAGCTGTGTTTGAAAATTCTAACACGCGTGTCCGGTCCCCGCACTGTACTATTATTTGTGTGCATGTACTTTTTGTATCGATCTGGATGTTTATACACTATGTATTTACACCAACAAAGATACAGGTAATGTTTATCCGTTGTCTGTCATTCTTAGTACTTTGCTTAGTCTTACAATTGAACCATTATTTCACTAGAAAAGAGAATTAAAATTATAAAGACAGTAACTCGACTGCAAAATTTAGCAGACTATTTATTCATTAGATCAAAACATCCGTCATTAATTATGATTAGCGTTATGAAAAATTATAATTTTAAAGTAAATTAGTATTTTTAAGTTATAATTTTCTAAAAATAGCACTTTAATTAAGATTAAGACCGCCCAAATCGGGCAATAATTTAAATTTTTAGGGTTCTGTCGTATATAATTTCTGATTGTTTATATAAACGATAGTAATTCACACCCTAACTCTCAAGACAAAGAACTATTTTTGGACCTTTAATTTAAATCCACTCTTAATTCCGGCATAATTCACTAGCAGCAGTATATATTTCAGTCTTAATCTTTATAATAGTCTTTCAGTGATAGGATATAACTAAAACCAAAAGGACCAAAAAGCAAACTGATGACCTATTGAGTGACTTGATCGGGCTTATTGTAGAGGGCAATCTGTGTGAAACCTATTGTTAAAAAATATATATTCTTGTTAACGAAAAAAATCGCACTTGTAATGTCCTCTCGACTGTCATTGTAAAGTGATCTGTCGTCGTGATCGTCGATGTCAGTTCGTGACAGTAACAGCAGTCTTCTTATTTTTCTTTGATTAATTATTATTACTCAAAATTCACTGATGAGTACCTCATGACTAACTGAGTACACGATTTTGTATGTTTTTAAATAAAAATACGTTTGATTCCCTTTTTCTATTCTAATTTCTACCATCATCTTTAAAAACAAATTAAGTTGTTTCGCGTGCAATATGTTACGGCATCACGAAAACAGCAAACCAACTCGAACTTAACATTATTTTTTACATTTATTCTTTAATGTACGAACGTTAAAAAATTGAGACATACTAAGCGGCGAATCCAGCATTAAAACTTAACAAAACGCTACAGCAGTTGCTTTAATTCAGACCATAAATAATATAGTAGAACCACTCTTCAGTGCAACTTGAATATAAATTGGTCAATTAAACTTAAACACGGCGATATAACCAAATAAACGGTAGGGAGCGAGCGGCAACATTGTACCATTGGCTTATAGCTATGTACAAGTGAACTAGATATTTTATTTATATGAAGGTGCCCAGCGATACTAAAATGTATGTAAAACGATCAAGTAGCCAATTCCGATTGGAACTAGATTGTACATGTGGAGTGAAAAGTGTTCAAAACGAAATAAAGACATTTCATCCGAAGAAATCTTTTTTTACGTTCATGATGCGCCGACCCTATTTAGGAGACTGGCTCAGGATAATCATGATGATTTTCGAATAGAAAATGTTTTTGCGTTTAAATTGCTGTATTAACAGAAATAACGGAGTTATGTAAGACCAATGACAAAATCTACTTAAACTTCCCTCATGCATCTCCATTTCTCGATTCAAAGAAAGCGCATACTCCACGCCATTTTTAAAGTATCATCACTAAATTTTCCCGACCCGGGAATTGAAACCAGAACCCCGAGACTACTACCTGGTACTACAACTACTAGACCATCGAGGTGTTATCAAAAAGTCGTTTTTGAAATTATAGAACTAAAGTATCTCAGCTTCTAAACAACTGTCAACGGCACACCACTAGTGTCAAATTTGCTAAATTCATTTTTAACCTTCTGTCCAAATATTAAAAATGAAAACTAGTTGCAGAATTACTGTTCTGTTTTGATTTGGTAGATTTATTTGCGTCATAGGGCCAGTATCGTACTAAAACGTTTCATTCTGTGACCTTTAGCGTCGAAGAATTTTATTAATATTATTGGATTCTGAAGAAAACAGATGGATGTTACTTTTCCGTTTGCCGTAGGATAATATTCTCCGTATCCATGAATGAATGAACAGGTGGAACAATTATGCACAAAAATCCGTTGGTCATTTCCTGTACAAATCTTTAAAGGGTGAATCTTGCACAATATAATCATCACCGTTCTCTAATCATTGCAAATAAAACATCACATTGAAGTCACAAGAAAACAGAACTACTTAGATACTGCTGTTCAGCGATCAAACGAAAACTAATAGCCCTATGCTTGAGCAAACAACTTATTAAAACAGAATTCTCGCAACAACAGAATAAAATTGCTATAAGCAATCGAAGAAAAACATCGTAGTTAATATAATTAAGGTAATAAAGGTAATATCCACAACAAAAGGTTTATTTATCGACAAGTCGCGTGATCACACAATTTTTATTATTATTTTTAGCACAAAAAATTAACAATGACAACAAAGACAATAACGTAATATTTCATATTAGTTCGCATAGTTTACAAGCAGTTTTAAAATATAATAATTAGCATTTATTTAACATTTACATGACGGCAGTTTACTGTGCGAGTTTAGATATAATTAATAGATATATTATGAGTGTTCTTGTAACTACAACTTGTTTTAAATAATAACACGATTATAATTTATTTAACAAGTATAAAAAGTATTTGCACAGTCTCAACTAATTACGTTTTGCTCAAGCTACCGGTAAAATAACGGAGCTATGAATCAAACTTGTCCGTTTTGTAAGTTTCATAAGTGCATCATATTTTATACTTAATATGTGAAATGATTTATATTTTAATTCATTTGGCTGCTGTAAAACTAATTGGCTGAAATTATATATGAGAATATTATGTTAAAATACCAAAAAAACTAGCTTGTATAATATTCTATTGTATCATACCTAGTGATTTCTAGATTTGGTGTTTTTTTTTTACAAATTGCTAATTTGAGTAATTTGTAATGAGTAAAGACAAACGGAAATTCGTAATCCGTAACTAATAACACAACAATTAACGTATTACATTTTTTATGATGATTGCAAGAAAAAACTATATTATCTCAAAGTAATTGTATTAAAATTTAGAGTTATTATAGCTGTTGTATTACTAGCATTTTAGAATAATCCTCGTTCCGTTTATTAATTTTGATACCTTTTAGCTTTTTGTAAGCATTCCTTCAAACGTCAACAATTTCAATTATTCTTGACAGTAAGAGATTTCATGAAACGTTTATCTTTTACGGTATTTTTTTACAAAATAAGTTCAGTAAATCTGACTTACAACTTTACTATTGGTACTACTCGTAAAGAAATATTAAAGAAGGTACATCAATGATGGACATATTCTCAGTCACGAGTAGTCAGACAAACATAAATGACATGACAATTTATTAATAATACATTATTTATGTATTTATTTAACACTAGTTCGTCGCGACTGTACGCAAAAAGAGACTTGTCCAAGGAAAACTCCAAGTAAGTATAATTTTATTTAAAGGTGTAAATGTTGTGGGCACGATTATTTTCTATATGTTTTCATACAATGTAGCTTTATTCCAGTCCGGTCGGTACAACTTAAAAAAACACACATCATTCAATAATGTACCTTACATAGTTGAATGAAAGTACTACTTTGTGTACACGACTAGTCGGCAATTTGCATGCAACGTGTGTTAAATTTGATATTATTATCAACATCTGCAAGTAAAAAGAGTGGAGCGAGCATTCCTAAGTCGAAATAAATAATAGTACGGAGTGACTTTTAATAATCATTATGCGATAAAATTTACCGTTATTTTTAAAGTTGTCCTGTCAAGCCGTCACATAGAAATAAGTACATATTAAATAAACTTATGAATATCTTATCTGCAGCTCGTTAATGTATGTAATTAATATTAAAAGAAATGAACTTTAACTTGAAAATGTGTCCATACCTCAGATGTTCGAGCATTTGATTAAAAGAGTACGTTAAATCACAATAAATTAGTATGTAATTACATTAATAAATTACATTTTAAAGAATCCGTAACAGCCATTCAGACAAGAATATAAAAAAATGTTCATTTGACTTTATTGCCTACTTCCCCATAGACCTCGTTACACATTTAAAAGCTCTCCTTTGTTTTTACAATAAGATAACAAATGGTATCATTAGGGCCGCTTCGCCAATCGAGTGTTATTAAAATTTATGTCCGGTCCCTCCATAACCACGTGTTCGCTCGTGTTCAGTGGTTGCCCTCTGTACCTCGTTTACTCTATGGATATGTCGCGGTAAGAATATATATTACGTAATGTTAGCCAATGTCTAGTCTGACAGAGAGTAGAATCAATGTAGTCATAATATATTCCGTCTTGGTATTGATTCTTAATACGCGTTTTTGTGTCAAGTATCTGTAAGATATAAAAATATATTTTTATGTAATTTTTAAGACTCGAAAATTCACTAACTGGGTTCTTTCGCAATGTCATTCTATACTCAAGTTTGCAAGGGGTGTCTTTCGCTCCAATGACCAATAAAACATTGCTAATTTATACGTCGTTTGTAACAGATTTCGACACAAATTACTACTTACGTAAAGTACTCATTGTTAAAAATATTATCGATAAGATTCATAGAAAGGCTTAGTAACTATTTAGTAATCTGTGCTTTAGGTTTTAAAGTTTGTTTATCATCTGTCTAAAGTGAGGAGCCTTCAAAAGATCTGTTATCTGTAGGTCTAGTATAAATGATGACAAAAATATGCCTCTATTAAATCTAACTAGACGTTGATAAAAAAGCCGCAACAAACACACGACCCGCCGCGCTATATTATACATGAATCAATTTATTCGTGCAGAGCTCGCGAGCAACTGCATATTTTTCAATTACGTCAATTTAAAATAATACTTAATTTGCTATTGTGACTCATTGGGAGCATTGTGTCAGTTCAGTCTCTCGAATAAGCGGGCTTTACATTGTGCGCCGACGCGCATCGGGTCACAGTGTAGAGAGGCCAGTCAAATGCTCCGTTTTGACTAAGGCTTACTGTCCACGGCGGCGTAGCTTCATAGACGCTTAATATTCGTCATTATACGCTTGGTGTACGCCTGCTTGCAGCGTACATACAAAACTATGTAACTCTGTCGACGGAGCGTCAAAGCCAGCATGCAGCGACGCGAGCGTGACGTTGACGCTCCGCTCCGCTCCGCTCCCGCCTTGACCTTCGTGGTTATTTTTTTTTAAACCTGAAAAAAACTTTGTGACCACAACGCGTTGTTAGCTATTCGTGTTCCGCTCAATGAGCGTTTTCGATCTTTGAGCGTAAATAAAAACGGAGATGGTTATATGTATTTTAGCAAATTAGTGTAGAATGTTTCAAAACTAGCATTTAACATGAAATATTTTTATTGACTCGACGTGACGTTCGGAGAAGGATCAGTCATTAAAATTCCTTCGCAGCAAAACGCACATATCAATATAAGTAATTTAATTTATAAATAAGTGCACTGCCTCTCCAACCGTACTTGAGCTGTGACCCTCCGGCCAACGAACGGCAGACAGTCACGAAAACGAATAAAATGCTCGACATTACACAGCAACCATTGTACCCGACCTGCGCCGACGCAGACGTGGGAACTAGTGTAAGGAAACACGGAATAAATACTAGATTCCGTCTTAAACCTTCTCGAGGATGACATTACTGTTTTGTTAATAAAAAATGACCACATAGCAAGGTCATGGCGTAGGGCAAAGACCTCCACCATTGCTTACAACTGTACAGTGATCGTTAAGAGGACGAATTGGAAATATTAGCGGCAGGGATCTCGATTTTTCACAGCAATTACAAAACATATGAAAGTTATATTTGATAAACTAATTCTTCATTTTATTGACTTCATTTAGCCCAATGCAATACACGATTCGTTAACTTTTATAGCAGAGAAAAAAATATCAAAGAAAGCTCTTTAAAAACAGAGATTTTCATTTTACAGGCAAACCAGACTGATTTAAGCCTCTAAAATTTCTGAGTAGATTAGTCTACACACTCACTTAAAATAGGCCATTGGATGTTTAAAAATAGTTTGTAGTTTTTAATTGAAACGAAAAAAAAACGTTTTGTCGCATACGCCCTTTTCGTTTAGAGCGGGTTTTCTAAGAGCGTCTTGCGTCGCGCGGCCCCAGCAGTACGCTCCCGGCTATTGCCAGAGACGGTTCATGTCAAACTGCTCTCCGCCCACGCTCGCTTTTGTTTTTCGAATATTTATTCAAACCACTGACCTCCATCATACATAGTACGCTGGACTGGCTATACAGTCTGTTTTGCCCAACCTGAGATATGCGTGGCCATATTTAGCTTCTAAGATTCACCATCATGTTCATAATATTATTTTTTATTTTGAATAAGAATGATCTAAAAAGATAGCTGACTACGCACAATCACTATCCGTTGAACTCGAGTCTTCAGAAATGCCGTCTGGTCTGATTCAGTATCAGATTAATTTTTTAATTCTCATGAACTTGTACATTTCGACATCCATTAAGTACCTACTTCTCTTTCGGACAATTGGTCTTCGATGTGGATAGTGACCGATTGGAATGCTTCTTCTGTTAATTTGACAATATTGTTTGCATCTTTCGTATATCACAACATTCTATCTCCATCACATTGGGGTAAAACGTTGCACACTGGTAAGGTAACCCTATTTGCTAACCAGTTTTGGCGGCATTTTCAAATGGCGAACAATTCCAAATGGGATTAAACGGCCTATAATGTCTTTTTCTCTTTCAAAAATCACGTACTGATAACACAATATTTTTACCACTACTCTGAATCCTTTTTGGCATAATACAAGATAAATTTATCATTTTTAAATAGAAAAATGCGAGGAGCTTCGTCAAACGAGAAAAACATTAATGCCAACCGCATGGAATAAGACACTGACAGCTGTCAAAGGTAAAATAACTCTGAACGAACTGTAGACATTGAAATGACATCCATTTTTTGTGTCGATTTGAAGCGCTGCCAGTAAGTGTACTATAGTTTGTTAAATTTTGGATGATCTCTGCGACAGGTGTCGCAGTGACATTTCTAGAGGCATAGTCTTACCATAAACGAATGTTAAAACTTCGATTCGTAAGTAATTGATTCCTATATCGATCTACACTGAACGATTGAGGACCTTTAGTAAAAGTGATTTTAAACAAAGGACACATTTGTTTGGCATGCTCTATGACTATGCGAAAACATTTAGGTGATAAAGATTTGTGTTTGTCCTGTGTCTGGATGTTAATATGTAATTAAGTACTAATTTGGGGTAACTTCGTCATTTTTGATACTCGTAGCACATGTCATGTGCTCTTTTACACGAATTTCGGACTTCGATCATATTCAAATTGTTATATCCAAACCGACTTCTAATCGCGGAGGCACGAACTGACGGTTTTTCAGCCGTCATTCGGAACCGAGTAGCTTCCCTGCTGCACCGCGTGCGAGGTAGTACTAACGGCATTTTAAAGATCATGGCTGACAGAGTGGATTGTCCCATGTTAAGGCATTGGATACGTCTACATGTGGCATAGTTTTTTAGTGCCTTGATGTGCGACCTACTTATAGTCTTTGTTTTTTTGTCCTTGATTTTTATTTTTATTTCTAAATTGCTATCATAGTTTAAGTGTATTGTTACTAACAAAATTTTGAATCCTAGTTATTTGTAATTTGAATAAATAATACAAAATAAATAATAAAAAATTTTTTTTTTATAAAATTGTACGTTTAATGAGATACAAAAAGAAAATTTTCCGATGTGTTAAAATTTCATAATCGATTATTAAGTGTAAGCGAATGATAATAGCAATGAATATCTCTAAGTGGGCGGGAACCTACAATCATGAACATTATTTCTCTTCATACATTTGACAGTCAAAAATTGTGAAATTTAACAGCTGTCAAATCGATGACAGCTGTCGCAGAGATCATCCAATGTAACTTTAAAACCATTCTTCACAATTGTACTAACTGAAAGTAAATTTGCAGCTAGCCCAGGCACAAATAAAACATTTTTTACTTGTATTTTATCCTTTCCATTTACTTGAATGTCCACACAACCAACTCCTTTCACAGGTAACGGTTCTCTGTTGGCTACTGTAATATTCTTGACCGTTGGTTCTGTGACATTGTACATCCAATCATTCCTGCTTATCATGTGCATGGATGCACCCGAGTCTATATACCATTTATCACTACTGCTGTCTCTCTCAGTTGCTGAGAAAGCTGCTATAAAACTGACACTTTTATCATCTTTACTTTCCATTGGTTTCTGCTTACAGTTACTTACAAAATGCCCCTTTCGGTTGCATTTGAAACACCTAGGACCTTTCTGTTTCCCCTGCTGAGTGTTACTGAAAGTTTTCTTTGTACTTTAATACAAGGCAGTTGACTTTGAAATACTAATCTCCTGTATATGTTTAGTTTTCACTGAGTCAGCACTTATTTTAATTCCAGAACTCTCTAGCCCCATGATCATGGGCTTATATTCCTCAGGTAGCCCGGCCAACATGAGAGTGCCAAGCCACTCGTCATTAACCTCAAAACCAATATTCCGCAGCTTGTGAGCTGTGTTCATAATCTTGCTTTCATAATCTTCAACACTGTTACTTGACTCCAAAGTGGTGTTGATTAAATCCTTAAGTAATCCGACTCTTCTGGTCAGGCCATTATCATCGAAAGCTCTCTGTAAACTATCCCATACTTCTTTAGCTGTCTTGCATTCTTGGACATAGACGTAACTTTGTGGGTCTAGTCGTAAAATAAGCTTTGACTTCGCTTTAACATCCTTGCTTGGATCCACTGGCTTGCTATCGGGGCGCTCGATACAGCACCACAAGTCTTCATGCTCCAGATATGTTTTTAGGCTGAATTTCCAGGTAGCAAAGTTTTCTCTGCCAACCAATTTTTCCAAATTAAACATATTTGAGCCCATTTTTCGTGATTTTCTTCGTTAGCGTCACTTCAGATTCAAAATCGCAACGACAATTTCACGGACTGAGTTCGACTAAACTTCCGACCGTATTTCCAACAGTACCACAACGGAACTACGCTCTGCTACCATAAAGGATATTCCTAGGTTGTTGTGGTATAGAAATAAACGGCTTTTAGATAAAATTAATTATAATTTATTCACGAGAGATCACAATGACAAGACGTTACAATGGCAAGAGAGAAAGATAGCGCCAAGCGCGCAGAAAAAAAAAACTAAAATGGTTGCATTCCATTTGACTAACACATTTTGGTGTTGATTATAGTAGTTGATTTAAAAAAAGTGTTCTTTTAATAAAAAAAGGCAATTAAATTTTTTTTATTTTGGGACCCGAAAGAACCGAAAAAAGAACCGGTTCTGCATTCCCTAGTAGCGATCGCCTGTCCAGCGTACTTGTATAATGGAGGTCAGTGGTTTTAGTGGACGCGCGGATCCAATGCGTCATACGTCAAATTATACCTATCTCTTTCATTTGCGTGCTATTTCGTATCTTTTGTCTCACTTATCTATCAGTTATATTTGTCAATGTGTGCAATGGAACAGATTTAAATCGTAATTACTATGAACGTAACATATCTTTGCTCCGTGCTCGTCTCTCGTCATAAATGTGCGGGGTGGGGGGGCGGCACGCGCCGAATTTCAGACTTTTAGTTGAACGCGGCGTCACCTTAAATGATTGAAGCAGCACTCTTACCAAATACGGTTTGGCGAAAACCAACCTGATGTGTTGTGTACAAAAATTGACTTACTTGAGTTAGACTTCTTCTTCTTTCTTGACTTAGTTGCGAGTGAAATACTATCAGAAATGTACTGGCAAAAACAAAGGTGGAGAATATTTAAGTTTGATATTGCGCGTACAAAATTAATTTAACACCTTACGTAGCGCATGCATACAGCTATTATAGGATGCACTCAACATAAGGCAAGAATAGACAATAAGCGAAAGGGTGTATAATTTAACTAATAGCAGGTTGTATATTCCCCAGTTAGCTGCATTGTGTCCGCACGTAAGACAAAGGGGATTTGTTTAATACAATGCGGTGAATAGTGGGTTAACTAAAACAGCTGGGTTGAGTTTTAATGGTAGATGAAGAGAAACAACAAACACAGTGGCTCCCTCTTGCGGGCACTTATACACTATTTACTACCTACACCATTAAATATACAAAAGACTGCCAAAAAGTAAAAGATTTATTCATTTTATTTCATATTAAGTGTCCTGAAACTATACCTCCAATCTACCTTAGTGGAATAGAGCTGAAACGAGTTTTCAATTTAAATACTCAAGCTACGAGTAATATTTGTACTCTACGACGACCTTAAGGACGATATGGATGTTTTTTTATGTCAGTGGCGGCAAACGAACCAGCGGGTCGCCTGATGGTAAGCAATCACCGCCGCCCATGGCCATCTGCAACACAAGAGGGATCGCTGATGTGTTGCTGGACTTTTAAGGGGGGGGGGGCTTCCGGCACTCTCGGACGTAGAAAAAAATTAAATTATACACTGTGATTGTAAGCCGCTAGGACTAATTTCATTATGAAACTCTTCCCCAATAATCTGTTCAATATACTGACACAATATTATTATACCTCCTTTGATATTTTACCCTTCCATTTCATATCCCAACAAACATTTCCGGAATACAACCCAAACTTATTTGACTTCAGATTTTACCTACTAAATTCGTACTGACCTAAGAAGATATTTTTTTGTCAAATAAACGTATTCACTTCGATAATTTTAAAGGAGGATGTGGATTTTTTAACCCTTATGTGAGTGACGAGGTACCCGGGTACCTTTAGCATTTTCAAATTAAAAGGAAAGTATGTTCTACGCTCTGTAGGTAGCTGTGATTTCGTGAGAGCTTTTAACTATTTATGAATTATATATTTTTTAACGTTTTGACACAATTAACTATTTACAGTGTTTTGTGGAATCTAAAACATATTTTATACTCACAATAGAGTGACAAGGTACCCAGGTACCTCTTTGTGTTTTGTATGACAATAAAAAAAAAATATTTATAATTTTGTACCAAAATGGAATAATAAACATTTGTTATGATGTTTATGTCTATAAAAAATATAAATTCTTTGTTTATGCACTTTTTTGGACGAGTTACTGCATGTTCATCACAAACTGGTTTTCTACAGTTAGTGCAAGCTTTGCGTGTTTTTCTTTGCTTGCGTTTGAATTCTCTGCATATGTAGCAACTTCCGACGACTGCTAGACGCTCTGTATCATCTCGTCTAGTCTGACTTATCCCATTTGTAGGTCCTGAAGGAATCGAAGGCCTTAGTTCTTGGCCAAGCAAGTCCTGCATTGCAGACCTCACATGTAATTTTGACGTCACAATACAATTTCTTGATCTTCCCTCTATATTTTTACCACACAGTAGTAGACTCAATGGTTTCAATAATTTCTACGTGTATGTTCCATGTAAATGATATATGCAGCCAAAGCTGCAATGTCAATGATTATTGTAAAAAAAGTGCCAACTGCCACCGATTCGTTCTGCGTTTTACGGTATATTCTGCTAACAGCTTATCCATATTGTCCATACCAATTTATTATAATATTTTTTTTCTGGCTTGGCAGTTTCATTATTTCTTTCAGTAACTGGTGACATGTGCATTGAAGACAACATTATTACTGCTTTATTTTGTGAGGAACGCAAGAGCAAACAGTTGTTGCTTTGCTTTTATCTATAATATATCTTCGAGCATGTGATCTTTGTTTAGAAGTACTCGCTCCAATATTCATAATAAAATAATAATAAACTCACAAAATAGAAGTAAGCTCTTACAATACGAACAAAGTAAACAGTCAAGTGTCAATTTCAAGCACGATGCACTAAGTGGGTCTAGTACCGCTCTCTTCACTACTCCCTCGCTTTAGTCGCCAGAGATTATCACATGTTTAGTTTAACTAAAATAATAATAATATTCAAAGTGTGGGTCACTCACACTTTGTATATTATCAAAAACAGATCAACATTTTTACTTTGTTTTTACTTTGTTTGATTGTTTACATAGTACGCCTAAACCTTAGAAGGTACCGGGGTACCTCGTCACTCTGATAAAGGTGTTTTATTGGTCACTCACATAAGGGTTAATATCATACGAGGGGGTTACAGTTAATTTTGGACAGTCAAATTCCTGTCGGGCAGTGAGCCACCCCGACTCAGCCCAGACAAATTAAAGGTTTCGTTATGCATTATATGCAAGCTTTCATTTAGGGCGAGGGGAACATATACCTTCGATTCGGACACGTATTACCGGTGAAAAAGTCAATTCTATCTTCTATCCCGAAATACAAATCAAACTTAAATAGACATTATTGGTCCCAAATTAAGTAGCTTAAGCACTTTTTTTACTGTGGGGAATTCTTTTGGCTAAGTGTTGTTGGCGAGAAGCGGCAACGACATTCGACTAAGGGTTATGTGGGACTCCCCTACCCAGAGGGAAGGTATACCCACTTAACCTTGGGGCTATGGACCACCGTCGAGCACGCTTGCTACCAAATCACGGGACTTTTTTTGTGGAGGAAAATGCGTTGAAGCGCCTCATAACCGCAGGCTAGCATTCAATTAAGAGACACTTAACCAAAATCAATGTGATGCCACACTGTAGCTAGCTATTATCTTCAAATCTTTTCGTTTGAAAACGCAATAAATAATAGTTAAATGTATTTTGTATATTCATGATCTGTCTGATACTCTTTTAAAACATTTTACCGAATAAGATTTTGATGCAACTCCATTACTCAATTTGAACACAATCGATAACAAAATCATACTCTTAAAAAATATGATGTATTGAGGTCAAACATTTTAGCAGACGATATCTTATAAAGAAATGCTCTGATTTCGTTTGTACTTCTTTGTTCTTCTTAAGCGCTTATTATTCTTCTTGCTAAATTGGTATGTGAGGTATTTGAACCCTGTAAAATGATACGAGTATACAAGAAACAGCAGTTACACAGTGTCATGTCTGTATTGTCGATCATACATTAAAGTTTATTGACGTCCTAAAAGGTACTGCCCGAAATTTTAACTTCGTTGTGAACAAAACAAAACCGTAATGTTATTAATACCATAGAATTAAGTCATGTCCCAATTTATAGTGTTTTTGTCCCATGTTACACTTAATACACTTTTTACAGTCCAAGCGAACATGCTTTTAAACGCCGTTCTTTTTCAAAGCATGCTTTCAAAATTTCACTGCTATTTCAGCGCCACACCAAAAAGCACAAAACCAATTTATGCCGCGTAACAGAGAAGTTTCTAGGAACTAGAGAATTTAGAGAAACAATATAAAAAGATTTCTGGAAATAATGTCACTCTGATTCTGCCTCAATTTTAGGGTTAGAATTTTCGAAATATAAAAGCTTTTATACATACATATCAGAAAGTCTCAATTGACTCCGAATTAACAGTTTAAGCGTTAAAAGGTACAAAAAGACTGGCTGAGTTACTTTCTCATATTTATATTAGTATGCACTTGTAACAACCCCCAAGCACAACCACCATAAATATTTATTACCCGCTCCAACACCACGTGCATATCTAACCCTAAAATTGACAGACAACTCTTTCCTACAACTCAGATATAAATATGGACATAACGACCCCGGCAATTACGTCCGAAATTTCAATACGAAACAATGTCTTCCACCTGGCTTTCCTCAACCAGTGATCGGACGACAATGATATATTTTATTGTTATTAAAATTATCATTTTTTGTTGCACCGAAATTATTGTAGCTCACCGAATGGCTTATATTGGGCATAATTATAGTATTCGTCTCTCGGTCGGCTGGCCACGCGTTGGAGTATGAGGCTAACATCGGGTAAATAAATACCGACCGGTGAACATTATATTGTGAGCATTGTAGGGTTGACTCTTTCGTCATCTTGATCCTTATAGACCGTACCTATTACATGAGTCGTGTGTGGCCGTTATCTTTATTATTATTAATAACAAGATGTATGTATATTTAACCAGTTATTAATGTAATTTTTGCATAAAAAGATTTTGGGCATGCTTTAATAGCGTGTTATCCTATGATATTTCTAAGATGTAGGGTATTTTACTTTTCGGGAATCCTAATTTTCTGAAATTGTGTTGTAATATAATGATGATACTAATATTAAATGTATATTAATAAACAGAGAATTTCATCTTAAATTAAAGTTATTATTTGACGTTAATAATGTGCTTTAATGTAATAATTACTTGACGGAGATATCAATTTTATTAGGTGACTATGTGTTTACTATTTACACAGATGTATGAGAAAAATGAGACAAACTATGTCATGCAAACAAAGATTTTTCACAATCCAAATATGGTTTAGGTCTAAATCGAGTGATACACTATTTTATTTTCATTTTCATAAATGAACGAAGGTAACCCTAAAAAGCGTACTGTAACTATTGCACGTGGTAACGTAGAAAGGTCCATCCGCCCCCAATAGAATATTCAGCTCTTGATATGGCAACCCTCAAGCGCTGACCACACGGACGAACAGACGTCCTTTGCGACGAATCAATTTGTACAGACAGACTATCGCGATAGATCTGGCATGCATTATTTATGATCCGTTGTCGGGCCTACACGAATGTCGCGGCGTATCTTTGGTTCGATTGCCCGCGTATTTTGATTCCGTTATTAAAGAAGTACCAGTTCTAACTGCCTCCGTGGTACAGTGGTTAGAGCGTTTGGCTCTAATACCTGGAGGTCGTGGGTTCGAATCCCGCGGGGAGCATCACTTTGTGTGACTGTTCCCAGTTTGGTTACGTACGACATTGTGGGCTTGAATCACCTGAATGTCTGAAAATAATGATGATTCCGTGCTTCGGATTTGGTCCTGCGCCTGATCTCTCTTCGGTCGTGTCAGACAGCTGTCCCACCGTGTTAATAAGAGTGAGGGCATAGGGAGTGCACCTGTGCTTGCGCACTCACATGTGCACTATAATATATCCTGCGTAGTTGGCTGATCGTAAAAGATTGGCTGCCTTAGCCGAAAACTTGGCTAGGACCCGTTCACTAACTATATAATTACAAGTGCTTAATAATGTTGCATTAGCATCACAATATGTGATATAAACAGCCATTAAATATTGTACTTTAGAATACGATAAAACTAGAAAATGTAGAAGCCTGTCAACAAGATTAAAACGTTGCTTTAAAATTTATATTCGCTTGCAATATGTGGTCTGTTCAGCTTGTTTACCTTTCAATTATATTCTATGATTGACATAAAAAATATCTTTTAGTTAGCTGTGAAGCCTGTGAAGCTCATCGTACAACCCTCAGTGACAGTAATCATCATTCGACATGTGAAAGACTGATAAATTATAGAGTACATTTCAATCTTTGTTTAATAATTTCTAATCCCTACTAATATTATAACTGTGAAAGTAACAATTATCCGATTCAAGTGCTATTAGGATAATACCTTTGGGAATTGAGCGAAAAATGACTTCAACTGCGCTTGTCCGTAACGTTAGCAACCAATTGCAACGCATTATTTATCTGTGTGTGTGTAAGTCATCACTGTCGCGTCACGCAACTCCAAAAGGTCGTATCCTAATAGCATTTGAACCAGGTAGTACATAATTATTAATTATGTCCGCCCAAACCGTACGTAAAATATACGTATATTTTGCTGACATAAGTAGACTAACTAAGGGTCTCTCGCACTGTATTCGGAATGTTGTTATCTATCAAGAAGAACCAGAAGAAAACTAAATAGTTACTATTTCCAACGACAACAATTTTAACAACATGAAATTAATTGATCTCCCTTAGAATACTATAACTAAGTTATTTTTTTTATACTACATCAGTTGGCAGACACACGCAGGCCCCCTGATGGTAAGCGGTTACTGCAGCCTATTCCACTGAGGTACACTTCGCCTGGAAGCGTCACTCAATGTGCTGCCAGACTGTAGGCTGAACACAGCCAGAGCTGTTATGGCGGCAGATTTTACCTGTGGGGGTAGTAGCTAGCTATTTTGCTGAGTAAAGGTAAAATTTAAAATTATTTTAAAAATAAGACTAGGTCTCGTCCCTCTGACAAGTTGGCAAATGAAAAAATGAACCCTACAAATATAAATTGAAACTTTCCAACATTCTGTTATTTCATCAATTAAATGAATTAAATAATAAGTTTACACAACAGCTCAAAAAAAGTGGACTTCTCAACTTTTGGTTACACAACTAAGGTTTCTTACAAAAACTCTTTTGTGTATTGTTAACGAAGTTATTTGTATTGACTATTACGACTTAAAAACAATCTTGTACTTACAACAGTTTATTTATTAACAATTGTTAAAAGTTGGCTAAGTTTCATCTATTGTCTCGGTGTAATTCATTCAAGCGATGGAGATTGTCTCAATTCTATAACTTAGTTGGTTTCAAAGTGCTTCGAGTTTGAGCTGGTTTATTTGAAAGTTGAAAAGATTTTCATAAACAAGTTTTTTGTCGGTGGCAGTAAACTTAGATAAACCGCACCTATAAAGTTCATCTTGTGGTGTCAAACCATGTTTAATAAGATGTTTACAGAACGATGCAGTCCACACGCGAAATAAAAATATTCCGCAAAAATAGCTTTGTGTTAATATATTATATACTACTTATTTAGGTACTTACCTTGAAAGATATGCTGATTAGTAGAAAATTGTTAGTACGTACCTGAAAAAGGATAAACCACTTTTAGAAATGCAATATGTATTCTTAAACCCGTGCATTAAATTCGTAATTATGTCGCTAGGATAGACCAAATTAACCCCCTATCAAATTAACTCATTCCCCGTACAGGCCTCAGCAAACTCCTTGAATATCGGGTGGGGATTCCGCAGAACGCGAATTTTGACACGCCTGCTCGCTATTGGTCATACATACCTCTGACCAATAGCGCGCGCGGGCGTTCGGGAGATTAGCGCGCGCTATTGGTCACGCGCAAGTGCACATGCGCGATTTCCCCCTCTCCGTCAACCGATGTTCAACAAGTTTGTCGATAGCAATACTAAACTAACGACAAAGTCAGATAGCTCCCAATCATACCCTAAAGTGCAAATTTGGAAAGGCACAAAAAACATCCCGCAAAACGAAACCCAGACTAGTCATTTTAATATTATTTATAACTTTAATAACGGGATGAGTAACACATAACGACAATCATGGAGTATTTTTTAAGTATAATATACGTATACTCCGGCAATTATAGTCCTCTTGAAATGATAGCACAAGAATACATATTATGATTCTAATTTGATACAAAAGCGGTACCCGAGGTATTCCTATTATGATTATATATTTTTTTGGTTTTTTATAATATTATAATTGTATTCTGACTGTAGTAGTTAAGGTTTATGAATAATAAATAAGTATGTTGAGTTTCTGAGAAATTTCGCAAAAGGCATAAATGTGTTTCGGGTAATTATAATGTAGGTTTACGGGCCAGTTTTAGCACTAACATTATATGTATAAGTTCGTAATCTTTTATTTACTAATGGACACCATCCTGTTTTTATGTGCAACACAGTGTTTCTGCCAATGTCAAAAGTTTAGAAAGACACGTCGAAAATAGTCATAAACCGGTAGATTGAAGGTCTATCTTCTTTAAGTAATGTGACGGAAAAATTATGGCAAAGTTCAAAATATTTAGGTTTATATGCACACAAGAATAGCAATGGAATAGGTGTAGTGAAAGAACTAAACTTATATATTATATTAAGGGTTACACTAAGCGTTAGTTTTATTCAAAGAAGTTACTCAGAAAAAAAAAAACAAGTATTCAAACAATTAAGTTCCTAAGTTCTTTGGTAAATAAATAAAAGTAAACAACTTCATTTACTTGTAGCAGGATAATAGTGTCTTTCATTCACTCCAAGGTCAATAACCTTTCGGTCATTATAAGTAGATTAGAGTATCCAAAAACACTTAGAACATGGTCAATGAAACGCGAACAACAACGAAAACAAACGAATAATGAATTAACCAATTCCGCGATAGATTGCGTAACAATGTACTTGTTGTCGCAAATACAAAAGTTGACCCACTCAAGCGAAGTTCTTCAGCGGATGGGTGATCGAAATACTTATTTTTCCTCGAGTTTCGGATTAACCCTTTCCCCGCCACGCTTTTTTCCGAAAATGGTGCCCCACACGCCACGACCATTAAAAAAAAAATTCCAAAAAATTATTAGGTTATACTCAACTTATTCAGGCAAGTAAAAATACAACGTTTCTTGATCATGTTTTTTTGTCTGATATATCAGACATTGGCGTGGTGGGCACGAAAATGGTTTGTCTGATATATCAGACATTGGCGTGGAAAAGGTTAAGAATCGATGGTAGATCGATCCTGCAACCTCTGATACAATATTCTATTTCATGTACCACCCAATAGGTCGACAAATTCAAATTGTACATCTCTAAGTACTAATATTATAAAGAGGAAAGATTTGATTTTTTGTTTGTATTGAATAGGCTCCGAAACTACTGAACTGATTTGAATAATTCTTTCTCTGTTGGAAAGCTACACTATCCCCGGTAAACATAGGGTACTTTTGATCCCGGAAATGTGGAGGGAAGGGGGGATATTTAAAAAAGAAATTAAGCGCGGGTGAAACAGCGGCCGCAAGGCTAGTTGAATATAAAATAGTGATTATCTCGGAAGTGATATTGGTTCCACAGGATCAAATTGGGACTTTCTGTATACCTTTCTATAGACCAAATTCCACGAAACCTGTCTAATAAAATTCAAATTAAGTTTCGCCTTTTTTGTCAAAACATAAATTTTAATGTAGCATTATACTCTATGGTTTCACTAGCTCACATCACTATCAAGGAGCTTTTATTCTACCTGGAAGCTACACGTCGGAAAGATAACTGAAGAGAAATGACCTTAAAAATTATTTATTTGGGGATACACATCTTTTAATTTATGTGTTGCAATTTTTGATCAAGCATTGCCTGATTGCGTGGAAATATTTATACAAAACTCATTCTAAAACACCCTACATAGGTTTATAGGTAAAGATTTTATCAAGCAAAACATCAAGAAACTCCTTAATTTAGGTCTTGCATAAATTATACTTAATGCTCATAACGATAAACGTGTGTTATGTAGAGAGACAGAAAGAGACGAAACGGTAACCATCTTGTCTTCAAATTTATGATCGACAAGCGGCCTCCACGTAGGATATAAGCTCCTTGGTCACGATAATACTAGGTACCGTTCTAAAGCTTTTCTTTTCATTCAATTTGTTCGACATTCGCCAATGTGGTAAGATCGCAACCATGTGGGAACTTTCTTTTGTTGTTAATTTATGGGTTGTATTGTCCTTTTATTATGGTGTGCTTAAAAACAGTTACGGTCTTTGTGTAGATAATTTCTAGTATTCGAGTAGCGGTGACAAAAGATTAAAAAGTATGAATCATTTTGTTTTAAAAGATAAAAAAAATATATATTAATTACCGATTCGTGTTGCAGGAGCGAGAGCAGTTGTTGTGGTTAGGCAAATAAAGGTACGTTTATGACCAAGGAGAATGTTTCAATTTAATTCTAGATGTTCTAAAAGATTACGTTCTTAGTAACTACTTTACAATGTGTACTGTATAAATATAAATATTGAACAACATCACATAAGGTCTGACCGAAAACTATGTAGCTGGGGGCACTGGTGTTACAGGTATTAACACAACGAAATACTTAAGTACAAATGAACATAAATGTAGATCACGACTTAACGGGTTAGTAGTCGATTCGCACGAAAATAAATCGCACGAAAGTGCGAATCGACCACTTTCAAAAATAACATTATTCTTAGTAGTCGATTCGCCCGAACGAATTTTAATCGCGTGCGAGTCGACCCCTTTAAGAATTGATAGTAGGCGATTCGCACTTTTGCAATATTATGTGCATAAAAAAAAAAAACAAAGTACAGTCGTGTACAGGGAATCTGTACAGTCTGTATTCTCGTGCGAATCGACTACTAACCCGACTTAACTTGTCACTTCCAAATGCGCCATCGGGTCAGTCAAATCTTAATAAAATCCAAATGCAATTACTATTATAATAAGCGTACAACATCATTTTAATAAGGACCTAAGCCATTGAATCGTGATCGAGATACAAACAGTCGGTGAGTCAAGTGACTCGCACTTACGCAATCTTTAATATAAACATTATGTAATCAATATTAGTTTCATAATAAATACCTACAACAATGTTTGCTTAGACTAAAGACCGATCTCAAGCGATTTTTTTCCTAATACATTCAACAAATACTTGTTACACCAAACTGTTTCCAGAATGTTACTTTCGTCAATCGAAGTTTCGTTACTTTCAAATTCAAAATTCTACTAATTTTGTGAGGAATTTAACTTAAAAGAGTGTAAGTTAAATAGGGGTTTAAAGGTCTGTGCATATTTTTTTACATGACAGAATGATTTTACAAAGTTGCTGGCGTTTGCTAGTAAATTGTATATAATTATATGAATAAATATGTTAAAGTAGAGGAGCCCACGATGCTAAATCGGTACATAATCGAGCGTCATATAGACCTATTGGGTTGCGAAGCTTAGATGATAAAAAGAAAAAAATGACATAAGTGTACATATACCTTTTCACCGGTGGGGAGAGCGGCTATAGATTTTCAAAAATGACGACGAACGTAAATATCATTGACGTGGTAACTTAAGCTCAGGCATTTCCAATGGGCCATCCCAAAACACTCTTTGCTTACGCTACTTACTTTGAGGTCAGCCCCCCTAGACAAGCGGCATTTATGACGTTCGTTATAGCTCAATTTGCGATAGCGAATGTCAAATCCCATACTTTCATCACGTGACTTTTCTACGGCATCTGTCAAATCCATACAATTTAAAGTTTGCGAATTTCGCCAGCTATGAAGCGATGTCCAAAAACGTAACTAAATCACACCAAAGACTATTTGATTCTTCCTTAAAATTACTTCAAACCCAAACTTCCGAGGCAACAAAAACGAGCACCAGAATGTATTTTAAAGAACGAGAAAAGTAAATATTATAAAGACAGTCGTACTATGAAAACAAAGCGGACCCAGGCTGGACAAACAAAAAAAAAATGGGTCCACAATACAACCCATTAAAATTCCCCGTTCTACGCATCTTAATGTTATTATAAGATACAGAGAGCGAAACGGTATGACTGACGTTATAAATATTTAAAAATTGAAGTTAGGAGTATCGCCATATTGGTTTTATCTTAGCCAAGTTTTAGTTAAAGAAAGAGAATCTTTGACGATAAATTACGGACACAATTAGCAATCCGAAATGTAGTATTTATTTATTGCAACCCATTGCAACACTTTAAAAACAAACAATCCAGTAGGATTTATTAGTATTTGCTAATCAATTCTATAATTCATAAGATACCTAGGTACTTACTTTTAGAAGTTGCATTATTTTACATCTTTAACTTCACTTCACAATTAATCGATAAGTTCGTGACAATATATCTGTCAGAATGGTCAGAAGGTACAGCATCTTAGTTATCTGACGGAAAAATTTATAGATTATTCTCAGAATTTTTTTTTATTTCACATCAGTTGGCAGACAGACTCGCAGCCCACCTGACGGTAAGCGGCCACTGCAGCCTATTCCATTGAGGGACACTTCATCAGGAAGCGCCGCTCAATGTGCAAGGCTCCTCTGATCTTCGGGCCTTTCATTTTAAGTGTAATTGGCTCCCACATCAATATTTCCGAAACACAGCCAGAGCTGTTATGGCGGCAGGTTTCACCTGGGGGGTAGTAGCTAGCCAGTCGGACTGTGAAAAAGTCCTACCACCAACCAGACCCAAGGCGGGAATCGAACCCTCGTGGGTTCGATTCCCGCCTTGGGTCCGAGGTCGTCCTCGGGGTTTTTATACCCGAGCGGCTTAGCCACTGTTCCACGGAGGCGGTCTATATCTGACAACGGTAAAACCTGCCCTGAGTGCAAAAAAATTCAAAGCTTTCAGCAACACTATACTTAAAAGAAAGACAATTTTACAACTATGTATACAGTTATGAAGTCCAGAAATATCTCGAGTCAGCTTCAGAACAAACCAGTAAATAATAAAGCACGTATATATAAAGCAATCGCCGTCGCTCTGTTTGTTCCGACCGTTTGTTTAGTTGGAAACTAAAAAATCTAACAACGCTTCGTTTGTTCAAGAAAGAATAAAACACAATATAAACTTACCTAAATATACATTGAGTGATGTTATTGTCTGTTCGCTCGTCGGGCCTGTTCAGATGGTCTGTGTATTGAAGTTTATAAAGTGATGCGAATTTATCAACCAATGGAATACTTAATCATTACTAAAATTGCAAATTCATAGAGTAACTTTGTATCTGTACTAATATTATAAATTCAAAAGTATGTAATTCTGACTGTCTGTAACGTTTTCACGAATATACAAAAGAACGTACAGGTCCCGGCAAACTTCTTGAAATCGGTTGGTGATTGCGCAGAACACGAATTTTGAGATGCCTGCGCGCTATTGGTCAGAAGCATGCCTCTGACCAATAGCGAGCGCAAGCGTCAGGAGATTCGCGCGCGCTAACGGTCATGCGCAAGTGCACATGCGCGAACTTTCCCCCACTCCGTCGAACGATGGTCAAGAAGTTTGCCGGCACGTATCTTATAAATAAATGTATTTTATAGGTTTTGTAGGGCTTTTTCAAACTTGGACTGGCTAGCTACCACCCCCACAGGAGAAATCTGCCGCCGTAACAGCTCTGGCTGTGTTCCGGCGGTATTAATGTGGGAGCCACTACACTTGAAATCAGAGGCTCGAAGATCAGATGAGCCTACCGTCTGGCAGCACATTGAGCGACGCTATCAGGCTAAGTGGCCCTCAATGGAATATGCCGCAGTGGCCGCTTACCATCAGGTGGGCTGCGCGCCGGTCAGCCAACTGACCTAGTATAAAAGCAGTTAAGCCGCTCGTATAATTCGGAGGTCGTGGGTTCCCTGGCTCGTGGGAATCAAAGCCGCGCCCTCTGCCATGGCAGTCGACTTCTCAACCATCACCATCGGCCGTCGTAGATTATTCGATCAACTCCATACCCCCATATTCCACTCACACACGCACGTCCAATATTAATTACGGCACTGTTTGCACTCTGAATGAGGGTGCACTTCTTTTAAACACCGACCATCTGTTCATTATTATTTCTATGCACACTCACACACATGCGTTGCACACTCAGACATACGTTGCACACTCAACGCGCAACGTTAAAACTATACGTCGCAGGCAAAGTCACGGTCAGTCTTTTTACCATGAAACGTTTATTTTGCACGTTTGGTAGGGCATATGGAGCATTATACTTTTTACCCCAGATATTTTAGGTGTGTTATAATAATAAGCAGGTAGTTGTGTGCCTAAAATTAAACATTCATGTAAAAAATGTATTTTTTCTGTGTCTGGTTGTCTTTTCCTATTAAATGTGTGATGAGCTAATTTTGTTGATGATCCGATGTCAGAGTAACGTAAAACTTTTTAAATGCAATATTTTTTTTTAATTGGATTATCTTACGACATATTTTATCGACAACATAAGACATGTCTGATGTCTTTGGTATAAGGTTTGTATGTAAAAACATAAATTGTCGGATACTTCTAATTTTTAAAGAATATTATATGGCAACAGTATATGTACATTAACATGACGTGCATTCTAAACAGATGCGTCGTACCATCCAATATATTAAGTTAAGTGTATAATAAATATTATCCTTTCTATCCCTAAAATAACAAAATAAACTGGACATATCCAAAAAGACGGATACTCCAACCCTCCAACGACACATACTATTATTATTTACGTCGCCACAATGTTCAAAACACGCCAGAGTTATTATCAAGAACAATAGATATTATAATAATACGCCGAATAGCTATTTGTTTAAGAGGACCGATGCCTCTTGCCTCTTCTTAGACGCTATAAAGCAACATAATAACTGTTATCAAATGAAAGTGATACTACAAAATGACATTAAAGGGCTAGCAGACTCATCCGTAGGGATGTTACTTTGACACAACAGTATCGATAACTTGACATTTAGTTTCGAAACTGTTGTGGATTTGAATTATGACCTTATCCTATGCAATATGTGATTACAGAATAATTATTGTATTATACAAACACGCAGACTTATTGATTAAGGAACTTTACAGGAAGTATTGCTTAATGTGACATAATCCTCTTCTGAACTTGAACCATTAATTTTAATGGCCTATGGTCATAAAAGACACATATTTGGACTCTATAGCTATTTCTCATCAGGCGGAATGATGTCAACTTAGAGAGTTATGTCCTAAGAGACTGGCCCGAAAGGGCATTTTGTAGCAGCCCAGGCTTATACGCTAGGGGTTATGGGATCGAATGAAAGTTTTGGTATACGAATATGAAAAAAATATACAAAGATTTTACAATTAATTTTATGAGTTGGAAATTAAGTGTAAAATAATCAGAATTAGAAAGTTTAAAAGGGTTGGATGGAGCAATGAATACTTAAAGTATCGATATCCTTTTTCCATCGATTCTGCATGCCCCTATTCATCTTTGCAGCCCATTCGCTGAACTAGAACGCGACCTGACAGATTACGTCAGAACTGCATATTTTTACATGAAAGACGAAAGGTATGCAATTTTAGATCAGACTAACTTGGAGAAAATCAATATGTAAAATTAGTCGTCGGACAAAGCAGGGTAAGGTTCGGTAAAGTTGCCAGTATAAATGGATGTGATTGCATAATCCTTAGCTCCCGAACTGTTTGGGGTCGATGTATATTTTGAATATGCAAAATAGTTATTTATGTGGCTGTTGCATAATGAGAGTCATTAAAATACGAATGTGGTTTTATGAAACGAACGAAGTGAGTTTCATAAAAGGATCACATGAGTATTTTAATACCTAATTATGTACAGTCACATACATAACTTTATCTTCATTCATACGATAATATGTCTATTTTTTATAGTCAGGATCGATGAGCAAAGTTAGTACTTAGTACAAAATCATGTCATAATTTGTAGGTCAATTTGAATAAAATACATTTTAAGAAGACGTTCGAAATTTGAACGTAATTAAGGTATCGGTTACCGATGTTAAAATGTAAACATTAAGATGCAGCCACAGATACTCATATCTAAATATAGGGCGTTTGCTCATCGATCCTGACTATAAAACGTTCGAAATTTGAACGTAATTAAGGTATTGGTTACCGATACTAAAATGTAAACATTAAGATGCAGCCACAGATACTCATATCTAAATGTAGGGCGTTTGCTCATCGATCCTGACTATAAAATAGACATATTAGGGTATGGATGTAGATAAATAATTTTTGGCATTTGCTTTTAACCGACCCTTTTTGGAACTGTTGGTTCACTACTGGTTTTGTTTCAGTACTTGGTGGTGGTAATTTAAGCGACATAATATTCAAATTAATTAAAATACAAATAATTTTTGCGAAGTCTATATTTTGCTGTAATTGATGGTAGACACTTGATTGATATACTCAGTGTTTTTAAATTATCAAACCACGTTTTCTTTTTATCTTAGTTATTTTCTTTTAGTCGTTTTGATATGAATTCTAGTAATACTTACCAAAACCATTTCGACGTAGCTATTTTCATCAGGATTACACCATTTTCATTTGCTCTCTCGTCTCAATTTCATAAACATTGAATAAATAAATAGTAGCAATTACTCAAAGGTATTACAATCAACATTTCAATCATAAAAACGAAAAACAAATACTTATAATGATATCGCTTCAAAATTTATCGTGCAACAGTCGAGCCCGCTCCCCATTATAATAATCTGAGCAAGAGCGAGACGGCAACAATATTAGAACGGAACAATCGCTGCCATTAAGTCGAATAAAAAAGAAAAGTTATTATATTTTTTATTGGACGGGGAGGTTACCCTCCACAGGAGGGTTTATTTTTATTTTATTTGAAAAGTTTACTTTCCATTTGTTTTAACTTCTGCTAGGGTGGAGATTGGACGCACGCACTCAATGATTCACTAATGCTTTCCAACGTAGGAGATCGCGATTCATTTGCGTTTTGGGACAAATATTAACAATTTGATAAAGCGCAATTAGTCATTTATCAACTACTTTTTAACTGTAATTATGTGCTTCTGATTGGTCTCATATTGATTACGACACAATTCAACAAGTCCATCAGTGATTTCTTTAAGTTTAAACTAAATTACTCAAATAATTGAAATGAACCGGCACAAAAAAATCCTATTCACCTACGAGTATATTATGGTTTTACCGCAGTTTACTACGCGTAA
Organism: Mecyna flavalis; assembly: GCA_949319885.1. NCBI lineage: Eukaryota > Metazoa > Arthropoda > Insecta > Lepidoptera > Crambidae > Mecyna > Mecyna flavalis. The sequence goes on from OX439425.1 coordinate 3,219,972, forward strand.
CAAATTCCAGGAAGTTTTTATAAATTGTTTTTCTAGTCAATATTGGTTTTGCGTGAAAGAGTAACAAAAATCGATCCATCCATAATGCTAAACCACTCCATCGAAACTGACAAGAAGAACAAAGTTGGTCTCACCTCAATCAATTGGTTGGTATAACTGATAACACCACAATCATCCTCAACCACAAGGAATCCGAAAAAAAAATGCAAAAAAAATGCAACATCGGGCCGAAACCGTCATCGCCGCTAAATTATACCGTGAACTCCCTCCACTTTTAAGTATTATTATGTATTTTTATATTTAAACTTCGCGAACAACACCAGAATGGGAAAAGTTCGAGGGGGCCGCAGTTTCAATGGCTTCAGATGACTCTTGTTTACTTTTTTTTTGTTTTCATTCATAAAAATATAATATAAAATAGTAATTGTTTACTCATTCAACATACAGCATACAATAATTGTAATACAGTCAGTGATCAGACTACATTCAGGGTCATACGCACAATGAACGTCGGTGAATTCTTGAATCAGATGACGGTCGGTAATCGAACCCGTGATACCGAGGACACAGTCAGATGCTTAAGTGTCAACAAGACATTTTTAATCAGTAATGAATATCTGAAAATACTTTTTATTGTCTTTGTTGCTTCTTACGTCTCAAACAACGAACAGTCCACGTCAAAACAGCACACAAGAACCATATGAAAATAAAACCTACGGTTACAACAACTTTTTAAGCGGGACTAAAATATTTAGATATCGCTTGCTCGACAGTTGAGTGAAAAATGAGTGTGCATGCGAAAATGCACTCTAAGAGGTGGTCCAAAGATAGGACGTTGACTGACAATGATTATCCCCCTATTTTGCCACGTGTTAGGGTAGGGTTGTCTGTTATCATTCTGAGTTGGCTGCAAGTAGACATTTTGCGCTAATTTGTTTTTAAAGTGGGTTTGTAACAGGTAGTGAAATGGCTGATGTTGGTGTTCAAATGAAAGATGAGTTTTTGAATAATAATAATATTACTCGTACACTCAAATTCGACGCATGCTAAGGACGATTTCGAAATGTTTAAAACAACAACTGATATGAAGATACAACTGAATGAAATATTAAACAATGTTCCACAGGGTTAACGAAGCTTGTGGGTCTGCTTAAGCACCGTCAGATAAACATATCTTTAGAGTTTTAATCACATCCATTTGGGTGTGGTTTAAGCCCGAAATTATAAAATATCAATTTATTGTAGTCATTACGTTAAAGACTTTCAACCTCAAACAGAAAGAATCAAAGCAAAATGCAATGCTTATTTATTTTTTATTACTTTTTACCTAATAAGCTTTCATATTTAATATTACATCAAATTGTATCAACCCTACTTACTAATGCAAAGTACATATCTTAGCCAGTATTTGCTATATTGTTTTGTATTACCTCAGCACGGACTATAATGGGCCAATTATTCCACCATTCATTGGAAAGTAAATATTTTTAATACAAAACGTAGGTATAATCATGGAATGGTAATTTACCGGGAAAGATAATAAACGTTCCCATTATTTCGCTTATAACAGAACTAGGCGTGTACCGCGGTGATGCCTGCGTTAAACTTGTTGAGCCTACCTCGTGGGAATTCATCTGAACATTATAAAATAGTTTTCGCGATCTCTGGTTATAGTGCAACCCGAACGTTACATTTAAAAATGACATTTTTGACAAATCATTAACTAATGCGTGATATCTCATCTTGCTCTTTACTCATCAGTGAAAGCTGTTAACGTTAATCAATTTTTAACTCAGCAGAAATTTCGACACGTAATATTACGGATGTAACATATCTATTATTCAAAATATCCTAAAGGTTGACTGGTAGAGAATGCTTTTAGCGTTAAGTCCGCCTTTTGTACCCAACTTGTGTGGTCAATAAAGTTTTTATAAATAAATAAATAAATAAATAAATATCATTGTAAACTTCACAATATTGTTATTTTTTTCGATTCCGGCTGTCACCTCTATTTTCAAGCAATACTAAACAGAACACTTTGAAAAAACCAGGCAATAATTTCTAGCGGCATAAAGTGAACATCAAATCTGATTGTCAACGACAGTTTCTAAGTCCAAAAGCTATCATAATCAAGGCACTATAAGTGAATGCAAACATTCAAAACGACGACCACATACAGACACAACCCATGCTTACTTCTTGCCCTTTGGATACTAAACAAATCCACCAAGTCGCAGCTAGGGGAATCGTAAAACGATATACGGGTTAGAGCGATGACAACCATTTCTCCTATGATATCGATACTTTTTAAATACGGTTGATTCAATTTATCGATATGTATCAATCTATATTTAACATAGACCGTCGTCACTATAACGACTGTATTAACACGCCCTTTTCTATACATTGAAAGCCCGAAAGACAAAAAGCCACTACAGGTTTCAACATGAGAAACTCTACTAGGAAGTAGCATTTAATGTGCTTTATAAGCGCCTTTGTTTTTTACATAAAGTACACAAAAGCCAAGAAACAATCAAAATAATTTAAGAATATGTGTAGCAAGAAATAAGAAAATCCTATCGGCAGAAATTATTATGCTACAACAAGAGCTTCAACAAGAGATGAAGAGTTGACTTTGACATTAAGCATTCATTCAATGTGAGCTGTCCATCCGGCAATTCCAAAATATCGATTAATACTTTACACTATCGATAAGAGAGAATTGAAGACCCTCAAACATCGATACTTTCCAGTACGACCACCAAGACTCTTATTGATGTTTCTTCTTAACCCAGAAGCTTCTCTATTTGCCTCCAAAAAATAAAGTAGTCCATCGTTGGTTTTTAACAAGCAAACCTGAGAACAACGATCGTCCACACTTGTGTTGATCCACCATCAACACAGAGGGGGGGTAAAATACGTCTAATTGTTATAAAAACATTGACCTCAACACTGTATGATTTAAAAGTGATATTCTCAACCCATAAAGCTGTTTCACATGGACATGTGAAATATTTAACTTAATATTATAAGTAAACTTAAAGCTGTAGCCGGGCCCTTCGGTTGTAATGTGAGTAAACGGTATTGATACTTTGAATTTCTATACACCATTCATTTCGATGCAAGGATGTTCTTAATAAATCCCATTAAGTTAACTATCTATACTTTCACAATTTAATAGACAATTTATTCTTTATTAATTTAACGAATATTTGAAACCTGTTTTAATGTATTGAAAACATTTTAAAATCATAGTCACGTTAAAGCAATAAAAAAGCTTCAGGATACCGCGCCGTTTCAGATTTGAGTAATTTTTGTAACGCTTGAAAATTTTGTCCAATTATAATTATCGATTTATATTCGATAGTGTTTCGGATAAATTGCTTAACTCCCAGCAGCGTTTAACGACGCAAAGAAAACCAAAGGGCACATCTTTATTCAAGATTTTGTGACAAAAATAACACTTGTGATTACAATTACTTAGTGATGGAATAAATAATATAAACGTCTACTTATCAAGTACACTACTTTTAGATTTTTTTCTCCTTTTAAATACTTATTTCAGTAACGCTTCTTTAAAAGCCAGTATCAATCAATACCAGTCGCGCTGTATAGGCTTTCAATTAGCCACTATACATAGTAGTAGGCAAGATGGGGTTCCTTTCACACCGACAGTCCGTTCGTCCTTTGTTTGTGTACATTTGAATACCCACCGGAGGTTCGGCTCTTAAAAATAAACACCGACTTTAATATTTGGATACTAGTAATAATTTATGAGCGTTTTCCTTTTGAGCATGTACACCGCATAAAGGGATGACTGCGAAATGCATGAGCAAACATAGATAGGTTGTACAGGGCCGGTACAGTCAACAACATGCGTACATCTTTAGCTGTCATAAAATCTTATTTATTTATTTTTTCTGGGGAGAATGCGTTTAAGCACTATGACCAGAGGCAAGATCTGCAGCCGAGTGTGGGATTCGTCAGTGCAGTAATTGTCATACACGAGACCCAAAACGGGAATCGAACTTATGACCTCCGGTTTCGAATCCAAATCGCCAAACCACTGAACCACGGCATTCTCGCAACGTAAAAGTCTAATAAAAATTCTTAATTTAAAATCTAGCTCAAGCAGGAAAAGTCCTTGATAATGTTTTTGAATATTTTAAAATAGTATACACAATCTATTGTTTGGCAGATTTTTTAATTTTAATGCGTTGTCGACGCCGTTGCCAAAATGTCGCATGATTTATGCGCGGGAGTGATTCAGATGAAACAATGTCTAAACAAACAGATATATTGATATCTCCTTGAGTAGTCGATAGTTCGAATCTCGGTGGGTATTTTTGCGCCAAAAATTAATTATTAATTGGTATTAAGTAAAACTATGTCAATATCTAGATAGGTGGCTAAAAACTGGACCTGTGCATTCATAAGCCTTCGATCCCAGAAATTATGTAAAAATGTAGAAATAAACCGTATAAAACGTAATCAAACACGCAGACCGATACAAACGGTCAACCCGGGACTCTCGCGTAATACTCAACTTCTCAACCATTAGCCGTATTTATAAGATTCAAGAAGTTTCACCACTGACAGGTACCTAATAATTTATTTGTCAGATATCAATAAATCTGTTACTATCGTCATTTTTAGAAAAAGAAAACATCATCATTGAAAAAACATCATCATAAGATTCCATGGCCACCCTAGCCCGCACAGTTTTGTACCACAACATTTTTTTTTAATAAATTAAATTTTTTAAGTTAAAGAGAATTACTCCTGTTTTGCTGGTATCTTCTCAGTTGTAAAATTATTATTTTTTAACTAGCTCACGAATCATATTCATGATTATTATTATATTATCTGTGACATTCCTGTGACATGTACAATTTGACATTCATAAATATGTGCTTTACTGAGCTTTATACGAGCCTTAATTGAATAAATGAATTTGATTCTTGATTGGCCATTACCAAATGGTTCAATCATTAAAAAAGGAATAGAATTCCCGACCGTAGCACCCGCTTCTCTCCTCACATAGTTGTTTATAACGGTAATATTAACCAGTCCCCGATGAAATATAGCCTAAACAATTAAGGACATATCTTAATGTAATAAATCGCTGTGCAAACTAAATTAGGAAGCGAGCACGTGTCAATATGATAGTACTGTCGCATACACAAGTGCTAGTTTAATATTTCATAAACTTTAAATTGGTATTGCCACTTACGGGACGGTTTTTTTTTTTGAGTAAAATTAGCAGGACGTATTTACCGCTGACAGATATGATGGTGATAATGTACCTATCTATTAGACAATTTTATTATAAACCAGTCTTTTTCCTTGAAAATGGATCAAAGAGACAGCATTAAAGTTGTTTGACAGATTAATTATTGAAAAATACCTGATAGTGGTGAAGCCGACTTACTAGTAAATTATAAACCGTATTTAGCGGTCAAAATCTTTAACCTTTTAAGAAGATATAAAACTTATAATATGCAAAAAAGCAGACAAACAGAAAAGAGATCACAATGTCGCTCTTAAATACCTGATAATTGTGTATAATTGTTATTATGTATTCTGATTCTTATGTATTTTATTTCGAATACGGCATACTGACAAAGGATCGGGCTATTGTTTTGAAACAATTGAATAAATATTTTATATATATTTTTCCGTACCTCTGAAATATGTCGAATAGCTCTAGAACTATTTCAAACAAATAACAATATGTGCATGGAACTCGCTGCGCATCTGTTATTTTTTGTTTTTCCGACAGCGGTATTTATTTATTTATTTATTTACACTCTATTGCACAAAAACATGTACATTTGGCGGACTTAATGCCGAAAGGCATTCTCTACCAGTCAACCATTGGGCGTAACAGTAAGTGCGAAATTGGTGCGGTAACTGCAACATGTATCTCAAATACTTAAAAAAAAATTGAAATTAGATTTGATCAACTCCAAATCCCCTGGCAAAATTTTTAAATTACATGCAAGCTTGACTGTAAAAAAGCTCGTATAAAATAATTGCAAGGGTAGCACCATTCTTTTATACATAATTTAGATTAAATATAAAAAATAAAATTGATAGATTTTATTAGCATAATAGCAAACGTATTCAAGTAACATTTACAGCCATTAAAGCCGTTTATGTTATCTTTAGCGAAATGATGACACGTTTCATTATGTTTCAAATGGTAACATAAAATACGGTCACAAACTAAATAATATATAGGAATAGGTGTTTTATAACTATAGATACTAAGTAATCATTACTTTAATGTTGCAATTTGCCTTTAAAACATGTTTAAGTAGCAGTCAACAGTTCAAAGAGTACTTTTATACTTCACGTTGCGTGTTTAGAGAGAATAATAAAACTGCATATTATTTCCTAAATAACGAGTGCTTTAGATATGAATGTAAACCATAAATTACCAGCAATTATTTTAGTTTCGTTAAAGTAATACTGTGAAATAATAGGAGTGAAACATAACATTTTCATCACTACTCTGTTCATGGTTAATTTACGATATTGAACTTCTTTTTGTCTAGTTAAACAAGACTACCATTTTTTTTAAATGTGTCTGACATTGGTGATCTAATGTGATCGCTATTCTGTATAGTTCTGTTCCTTCCCAAGCTCTGCCTCTTCCATGAATTGGAAGAGTCATATTATTAGTATTATGTTCTAAGGGGATATCCTAATTTATTGATGATAATATTATTAATTAAGAATGTTAGCAAATAAGAGAAATATTATAATGTACTGTAAAATCTTCTGGGACGAAAATCAGTTATCGTTTTTTTTATTTATTTCCCTTGCTCGTAAGGTAACACTGCCACCGCAGTGGAATATGTGTGAAATATTTGTGAAATGATATGAAAAACCTAATAGATAGATACTATCTCTATTAGTATAACGACTAAATTTAGGAACAAAATCTATAGCTAGTATAATAAATAAATTGAGTTTGTTTCAAAACCAATAAGGCAAAACACATTACTCGTATCTGTTCAAATCCAAATTGCTAACCTAACTTTGGTGTACCACTGTAACTGTTGTGAACCACTCTCCTAACTTTGGTGTACCACTGTAACTGTTGTGAACCACTCTCCTAACTTTGGTGTACCACTGTAACTGTTGTGAACCACTTTTGCTAACCTAACCTATACCTAACCTTTTGTGTGGAATCAGTAATTTTGATGTACAGTCAAAAGCACGTCAGACGTAAGACTTTGGACTTTATACCGCTCTAAGTCGGGAGCATAAGTGCTATTATCGAACTGCAAGTGTTTACCTTGATGTGCTGTTGACCGTACATTTCAGTATTTTTTTGATATACACTTAAAATTTTCATAACTTTAATATATAATAAGAATTCATAACTTTTTTGCAATTCAATTTAAAGAATCCGTAGAACTTAGCATCCTTTGATATTGGACTATGAAATACGAGGAAAATAATTAAGGATGACGAGCAAGAGACTGTCGCCCACAGATATTAAGCGTATAATTTTTCACCATAAACTGTCATTCAAAGAACCTTTCCGCGAAATAATATTATGAATGGCTTCTGAATGGCCGCATTTAATATTTTTATGTAACAAAGAGCGGGATCATAGGTACGGTTCGATATCTCCCTCTCTCGCTCCTCTTTCGGCAATACGTCATGATTAAAGTCATGCCGTCCTTTTTTGCAATTTCGCAGCTACCCCTACCGGCAAATATTAAAGCTTTTTTTAGGCAATGTTCTTTAATTTTTCATCATCACTGATATTATTAATGAGAAAGTTTGTGTATCTGTATGTTCAGTTTTTACGTTAACCCTCGTTGACATGATTTAGATAACATTTAGATACAGTTTGGGTATATTCCAAAAATATTTGTATACCGGCATAAATATCTTAAATGTCCTACGGGACCGCAAAAAAAGGCTTTTAGTGAAAAACTAAATATGACCCAATACGTTATATTTTTTATGCAATGTTAAAAAGATCGATGAAAAATTCGCAATTGTTTAAACTGCAATCCATTCCATTTCCATTGTCTATGTCAAACTGGTTTCCAATTTTTACGCAAAAAAGAAAGAAAACATCTAAACGAGTCACATAGTCCCCGCATGCGTTATATTCTTTATTACGACAAAAATAGAAGAAAAACAACAATGTCGAGAGCGAACGTTTAATTTCATTACAATGCAAACGGCAATGAGTTATGACCGCAACTGTCGTTGTGCCATCTGTCTGCCCGGAATGCGAACGATGTAGTCTACTTGCCGAACCGTCATAACATTCACATCCTTATTACCAACAACATTAAGCACAAAATCACATGACCACACTGTTGTTACATAGTGAAACCAATTTTTTGGAAAGTTTTTTTTTTTCTTAACCCTTAACTTTCTTTGAGTGCTAATGTGTCTCGTTCCTTTTGTTTCCGTAATAACTTCTAATTGGTCCTGTGGTTAAGGCGTCGGAATGCGATCTCGGGATCCAGTGTTCAAACATCGGGTCAGGTGAAATAAGTCAGATTATTTGAACATAGCGTAGGAGCTTATTCTAAGACTCGCAGTAACGCGCTGCCGCGTTCCATAATATATTTTATTGTATTCTATTTGATCTTATTAAAGTTGCATGTTCACAACTTTCACAAGTTACATCTAAAGATCGTATTTATAATCTAATTATATGCCTGGCTTCATTTTGTACCTTAAAAAGGCACTTAAGTCAAAATTTGTAATAAAAACCATTAGTTTATTTTACGACTCATTAAAGATCAAATAAAAAACTATAGCCTTATAAGCATAGCAGGTGATACAACAATGTATGTGTTTGCAAAATAATCTTATTTACATATAATTTTAGTAATGAGTATTATGATTACGCCACTTTAGGTGGTAAAGGAAAAATTTCCATTTCGCATTTAATATTCATCTATGTGTTTTATAATATGATCTTGGTTAGGTATGATGCCATTTCTGGTATGTCACACAGGCCACCCTTGAAGGCAGTCATCCTAACAATAATGGGTACTGGTTTAATCACATCACCCAAAAAAAATATACAAATCTGATCAATGGCAAAAGAAAATACTTTACCCAATTGCATTTCTATCGACGATTGTACCTGGATGTGTACAATTTGTACAACTGTGTACGGTAGGTACCATGAATTGTCAAAGACTTATTAAAGTCAATAATTGACGACAAACAGACGGACAAAATAACTTAAAGAGGAAACTGGTAGTTACATTTCACGAGTCGGGCCACGGCCGTCGTCGGACGCTCTGCGCGTGCGCACTGTATAACTATTGGTACAGAAAATTATAAGATTTGCATACACACTGACATCTTGAAAGACAGGGAGTCTCAAAGGAAGACAAAACAAACTGCTGTACTTGTAAGAACTACACTATTGATTGTCTCCTGTGGGTTTAAGGCTGCGTCCCCAGTAGGCTAACTGTTAGCGGCAGACTGAGTTTTCGGCTTATCGATTTTAAGTTAATTTGTTCCAGTTTGCCGTTAAACCGTGGGGGCACACCGGCCGGGGGCAAACCGGAATGGGGGCATAACGGCCGGACCCCACAGTTTGCGCGTAACGCTGCAAACTGCGTACAGTGAGCGCAAAACTAGCTAACTGTGGACACTCCATATCTAATATGTATATGGAAAGGCGTACTAAATCGATAGGCCGCAAACTCAGTCTGCCGCTAACAGTTTGCCTGCTAGGGACGCAGCCTAAAGGTGTCCTTCGCCGTGTCGACGCGTTGAATCTGGGGGTCCGGCCGTTATGCCCCCATTCCGGGTTGCCCTCGGCCGGTATGCCCCCACATTTTAAGAAAATTTGTTCCAATTTGCCGTTAAATACCGGCCGGGGGCAACCCGGAATGGGGGCATAACGGCCGGACCCGTTGAATCTGGTTGGTGTTAAGACATTTTCAAAGTCCAACTGGGTAGCTGCCGGGTTTCAAAAGAAGATATATGCCAGCATTAAAGCTATGTCTGCATCCTGCATAATTTTAAAGATCTTACCAACTCCATCTGTGCCGTGTCTGTTAGAACACTATAGTTGTTCAGGATGCTGTATGTCAGATGAAGTGATAGTTTAAACAATTTAAAAAAGATTTTATTCAATAAAATCCCACAGCCTGCTAAAGTAACTAAAAGCTCTATTTACTGTCTTTAAATAAATAAATTTTCTCAATACGATATCACAGAAAAAAGCAAGCTACCAAAATGTTATTAATATTAAAATTACATCGCAAGTTCTGTTACATTAAACCTTAATTTCTCTTCTCGACGACTGCACATCTTATAAAAAACGTTAAGTGTATTCTACAAAACAACTTAATTGTATTATGCATAATTAAGTGCATAAAGTAATGTAAAAAACACCGGCGGAGCGGACGCGAAACTTGACCATTTTTCATAAAAACACAAGTATTTTTGCCAATTCTGAGAGCGAATGTTTTAAATGCCCAGTCAAAGTGTGCGAAATAAACATTTAGGTACACTTTAAAATTATATTCTCCAAGCAACATTCTTAATAATCTCACGTGCTAATTAAAATAATACAGTCGTTTAGAGACCGCTGCAGATGTATACCGCGTATTAAATGGTACATAATTATAATTTTAATTTATAAATAATTAATAACTATAACATTATTTTGTTATTAAGTAGTACCGCCTGTCAGTTTTATTTTGAGCGTCTCTACTTAGTATTCTGCCGAAAGCAAAAGTAAGTCAACATTTTAATATAGCACACACTTTTTAATTTTTAGTTGTATTACTTTTATTTTTTAGCTGCAAACTTTTACCATAATATGATTAAGAGCCCTATCACATATTGACTGTGATTTTTGCATAAAATGGCCAACTTTGGCGTTCTTGATCTCAGAAACAAAAATACATTAACAATTATGACTTATTATTAAATAGTGTAGAATATCTATTGGAATAGTTCGTAGCGGCTTTGCTTTTTGTAAATTTTGCTTAACTTTTTAATTGAACCCATAATTGCAGAGAAAGATTTTCATAAAATGCGCGAAGGCACATTTTTAAGCTCCTAGATTAAACTACTATTCTAAGCAAATGAAATAAAAAAATTAGAATGTTATCTCTTATATAGTTGTATAGTTCGTAGCGGCCTCGGATTATGAAATGTCTTTGGTTTTATATAAGAAAAAAAATCTAGTTCTAAAGCAAAAATCTCGAAAATCGCTTTAAGTTAACAGTGAATTTCTCCTATCTACGACAATACGCAAAATGTATACCACAATAATTGTTACATCATGAGGAATGAAGATTTAATAATTTTAAACCATTCATTAGTCATAGTCATAGTCATTTAATCGCATTATTTGTAACAATGGTACATATTATCGTACATATTTGAGAGCAGTTGGTAATGCTAAATTACAAATTGACCTTTTCAAGGCATATGCGAATTAAGATAAATTATTAAAATTATTGTTAAAATTATTATTAAAATTATTACAAAACTATTATTAAAATTATTATTAAAATTATTACAAAAACTACATATTTGAAAAATTATTAAGTTACATTTTTACATACCTACAAAATTAAATAATTAAATAATATCCAAAAATTAAAATATTAATAAATAAAATGTCAGATAAAGTACCTACTTACATATAAATAAATAGCATATTTAGCTTAGTCTAAAAACTTGTCACCAAATATTCTTTTAAACAATAATAAGCCTTGCTGAATAAGAATTCCTTTAGTGTCCGTTCAAATTTGTCACCATGGAGGGCTTTGATAGAGCTTGGTAAGTGGTTGTAAACTGTTATTGCCATAAAATATGGCCCATTTTAGTATAGCGTTAAGCGTGACAGGGGCAGCACTAAGTTATTTTCTCGCCGTGAATTTTGTTTGCCTGGTTGGTCACCTATCTTCTTGAAGTAATGAGGATGCTTCTTTACAATACGGCTCAGTTCAAAAATGTATACGCTTGTTACTGTAAGGATTTTTAGTTCAGTAAACAGCTTCCTACACGACTGCTTCGGTGCAGTGAGTGTTATAATCCTGAGGCAGCGTTTTTGCAAGATGAATACACTCTCCACGTCCGCAGCATTGCCCCACAGTGCTATTCCATACCTTATCCAGGCTGCAGCGTGGCTGTGGTATGCAATGAGAGCACACTCAGCATTGGTGCTTTTTCGTAATTCGCGCAACGCGTAAGAGAACTGGCTCAGTTTGCTCACCACTGTGGCTATATGGTTTTTCCAGGTCAGAGTTGTATCCATAGTTATTCCCAGGATTTATTATTCTTTTTCGATAATAACAATAAATATAACTGCAAAATTACTACAAAATGGTATTGTGGTCACGTGACCAATGAGTTGTGGCCATTCTACTTTTGCCGTCATTTTAACAACACGAGTACGACATAACTTAAAATAAAAGTCAAATTGAGGAATCAAAATACTAATTAGAGATGATTTAGATTATATTATACTCGTATTATATTTTAAAAAATATTGTACATATTTTTTATAATTTTTTTTTTATTTTACAACACGAGTACGACATAACTTAAAAGTCGAATTGAGGAATCAAAAACTAATTAGAGTTGATTTTTGCAGCGTAGTCTAATTTGCAAAAGCTCAGTCACCTTCTCGGGTCAAAAAAAAAATTGTGTCGGTGTCGGACCCAGCTCGGGTTTGTGATCACCACACATATGGAAAGCGTGATAATTAAGCCAGTACCCATTGTAGCGATGACATGATTTCAAAGGAGGCCAATAATAATTATGCATTTTTATACAAGCCGGCAACTAATTTTACCAGTTTAATACGTTTTACGCAACGTTCAGCATGCGCACGCGATGTGTTGATCCCGCGGGCACTAAACGTTACTGCGCTTCATGATCTACCGTAAAGCTAAGTAACTCATCGTTTAATTTTTATTGGCAATCCACGCCGGTCGAATGCGTGCGGGCGGACAGTACGCTGCGTGTACGCCTGCGACTTGTCGCACGCTTTTTAAGATTGCGACAAAGTCGCCGGCTAACGGCAAACATTAAAGTGAAAATATGTTATCCTAAGTAGGGTATAACCTAAGTTCATTGTTTTATTGTGGGTCTAAAACTTCGTATGGATCAACTAAGACGATAATTACCTATGAGTATTGATTTGTCTGATTGCGAGTTATAAATGCTAATACCACTTATAATCTGTGCGTGACGAGCTATTTGGTGCAATGGTAGAGAAGTCGGCTATTACACCAAAGGTCGCGGGTTTGATCCCCGCACGGTACAAACATTTGTGTGCATGGACATGTCTGTTTGTATCGGTCTGGGTGTTTCTATGGATAATATTATGTATGTACACGTATTGACAAAAAAAAAGTATATAAGTAATGTTTATCCGATGTCTGGCACCCATAGCATAAGTTAATGCTTAGTTTGGGGCTAGATGGCGTTGTGTGAACAGTGTGAATGATGTCCAGAGATATTATTATTGCTCTAGTCAGGAGAACAAGACCAACTTGATCAAGAGTTATAGAAAAGGATCTACATCAGATTACTGGATTTGCCAAATCCTTGATTATGGTAAAAGCGTACACTGTCTAGATTGGGACAAAATGCTCGGAGAAAGAAGATATATATTTTAATCTCATTACACATTTTTCGCTTAACTGTGTTAAAACGCTCGCGTGTATCCAGACTAACGTTTTAATATCTATTTCACAACGCTCACCGTCTGTTATACATACTAGTAATAACTCGAACGCACAACAAAATATTATGTATATTATTTTAAGAATTGGACCGTTCATTATTACTATGGCTCGCTCAATTAAGTCTCATAATTAATAGTCGTTAAACAAGTAAAAATTAATATATTCATACGAGTATAAGACGTTAAATTTTATGGTCTCTTTGCATGTGTTAAAACAATACTTAAGAAATGTTGTCTTGTCGTGTTTTCGTCCCCTAGTGAGTTTAATGGGTACACAGGGTACTATAATCGTGAATAGTTGGGTTATATTACAAACTAGAGAATGCGGTGTGTGTTCTTCGACATTTTAAACTGGAATAAAGATTTCGTTAAGATAAAATTATCGTATACTGATAGGTTTAGGTCATTTGGTACTCACCTTTTTGTAGCGGAAGAGAATGATTTTAAGCATCATAGCTGCAAGTTTGTGACACCTGCGGCCATGTGTGGGACTCGAAACTAAGCGATCATTCCACTACCCACTAAACTCCCCCGATTTTCCCTTTTCTTCCGAAGAGTTTGGTAGTCAGTCACCTGCTGTGTGCTGCTGGGTCCGTGGGTTTGATTTCGAACCAGAAATTACACCCGTACATTGTATATCGGAGTGATAACAATTTAATGATTTTCTTATAAAAAACAAAAACCGCACTTTCACGTCACCATGCTCGGGGCCTTGTTTTCGAACCCGACAAATTAATTTAATTTACTGTTACCTAATAACCCCGTTTCTATAACCTTGTGACCTAAGCTTCTCTCCTGATCTCTGTACGATCGTAACTATACTATTTCTCTGTGCTCTGATTAGAAAGAAATTCAATAGGGAGTGCACCTGTACGTTTGTCTTAGCTTCAAGTCAAGTTCGGCTAGTTCTAACCGATATTACTTAAATTTTCCACTCAAAATGTAAACTCCCATAAACGTGTCTAGGAATAGTTTCCATCTCAAACGGAGGGTATTAAAGTATATCTTATGCCCTCAGTTCACTTACCTTTGAGCACAAAAGACTGCGGTGGAGCAAAGAAAACGTTCTTACATACCTGTAACAAACAAAATACATTACGTTATATGTAAAAGGGTAAGCTTGGTAACATAAGAGAAGTAGGATATAACGGTGCAGGTTCGATCCCCATTACAAACATTTATGTGCATTAACATGTTTCTTGAGGCGACTAATAAATTGTGTCTTACTTATGAAATTAATATTTTTAAAACGGTTCATACTTCATGTTTTTACGTACGGCTTTGTTGTCAGAAGCATTTAGCTTTAAGTTTCTTGTCAAAACAATAAAGTTTAATGAAACTTAGTACTTGCAAGAAAGAATCAAGATATAAAATTAAATTCAATGAAATATAGGTATGTACCAGTGTTCAGGAGTTAATTAAATATTTCGAGCAAACTGCAAATACAAGCAAATCGTTATAAATTCCCGATACCGAGACTAGCTCAGTACCTAACACAAAATGTTTACATATTTTCACTCTCACAAAGAAAAATCATTTCATTTTAATACTATTGTTTTGTCGGAGCAAAGAGAGTTTAATTAAAATGTTTCCAATAAAAATACTATTGTTCCGTCTTTGTTTATTTAATAAATGAGAAATAGTAACAAATCACACGATAACAACGGTTGTTATTAGAAGTAATTGTACTGTTTCATTGGAAGTGTTACTCGGTTTAAATCACGATAAATGAAATATGTACATGTCTGCGCTGCAGAAACACAAATGCAAATATACAAATATATTTATTATTGAAAAAGAGTGTTTCAAGTTGCACATTGCTTAAAACTAAACTACATAGTGAAGTATAAGGAACTTAGGTAATTTAACAGATTTACTATAAATACAAAATACATATTGTATTCGAAAAACTCATAAGTATTATTTAACTTGTTGTAAAGTGAAAAACTGGCAACAATTATAGATATACGCGTATAATTTATATTCGAAAACTAATTAAGAAAGATATAATTAAATGACAGAAAGCTTCTTAACCTTGACATGCCCGTGGTTTAAGTTATGATGTAAGCCTCAATAGTATACGCGTTTTGATTCTTTAAAAAGGTTTGCAGTACATACTAAATCATACGCGAGTTCAATGACCTCGAAATGTTCAAATATCAAAGAATGCTAAAGTGTGGGGGAAAATTGAGCGATATTTCGATCACGAGCAGCATTAATGAAATCACGACAATTCTCAGTGAGGTTTAAACATGTTTTGTCAATAAAATATATATTTACCAATTTGACCATCACTAAATCATGTTAAAAAATTTGTTGCTAATGAGAATCAACGCACATTCCAGTCTTTTTATAAAACAGTGATTAAAAACACAATAAAACACGGAAATATTCCAGAAGCCGAATTACACATTTAATAAACGCGGACGGATTTCGTAAAGATCCAACAAACAAAGAATAGGTGTTATTTTCAGATGAAATTAACGCACATTACGTTCGTACGGGCCGTTTCGAATCATGAATCATTTTCGGCAGGGGCCTTGCTGAGAGCGGGAATGGGATATAAGCTACCACGCAGAGCTTACCTATGAAGTATTTTGGCGAGTGAGCCTACTATTGAATGGCGCAGTCGTCGTACTATGTGTATGATTAAACATAATATACTCTTTATACGAATTCTATGAATACATGTTTATGAAAAAGAAAGCTTTTTAAAATATCACTCAAATTATGATCTACAGAGCCCATTTATTATGTAGCTTATTTTTTTTGTTATTCAGAAACTACTGTACGCAATAAAGGATAATTATTATTACTTCTTTCTCGTAAACAAACATTTAGTCTTATTGTAATTAAACCGACTTCAAAAAAAAAACAAAAAAAAAATACCTAAAAACACTGAAAAGCAAAAAATAATTTTAATAAGACATTCATCAAATGCGCTTATTGTCTAAGCCTATTAATAACATTAAATTGTATTTACGTGCTAGTTAGGTACCTACTAATCTGTTTGAAGTCGGTGCCAAGCTAAATAGTAGGTACCCAGACTACGTACCTACGTCCGCGGATTATTTGTAACCCTGTATAATACATAAATTATTAGGTATGTATCATTTTTCATTACCTTTGGCTTGGCACCGACTTCAAACAGATTAGTAGGTACCTAACTAGCACGTAAATACAATTTAATGTTATTAATAGGCTTAGACAATAAGCGCATTTGATGAATGTCTTATTAAAATTATTTTTTGCTTTTCAGTGTTTTTAGGTATTTTTTTTTTGTTTTTTTTTTGAAGTCGGTTTAATTTTTTTTTAAAAAAGTTTGTTTATTTTTCTATTTTTAGTGTGAATAATACGTAGGAGTGAGTAAAACTCTCTCATAATATTGATAACGAAAATACGAGTAAAATAGTAGAATTGTATTTATTTGACAATATTAGGTATTCATTAAGTGTTCAGCACTATTCAGTAGACCCACTAAAGATGCAGCTCGCAAGAGGGACATAAGAATTAAGAAGTCGTACCCTTTAGCTTCCATCATCATAGTTGTACCTTCCATCATCAGCTTAGCTGCAAAAGTACATGAAATACAACTAACGGTCCACATATTCCTACAACACTGAAATAATTATCCCCTAACTCCTAACCGCTAAGGAGTTGTACCTTCCATCATCAGCTTAGCTGCAAAAGTACATGAAATACAAATAACGGTCCACATATTCTTACAATACTGAAAGAATTATCCCCTAACTCCTAACCGTTAAGGAGTTGTACCTTCCATCATCAGCTAATCAACATAAAGTGATGTCTATAGGACGCAAAAACTTAAATGGCTTCAGAAAAAACAAGTAACGCGTAGTGTGCGCCTATAAAATTTGAGGTTTGCCCTTGATTTTCCCGGGATCCCATCATCAGATCCTGACATGGTGACAATGGGACCACCTCGGAACTATGCACTTTCAAATAAAAAAAGAATTATTTAAATCGGTCCACAATTGAAGGAGAAATCGACGGACATACATAAAAAAAAAAAAAAAAAAATACATACAGTCGAACATAGAACCTCCTCCTTTTTTGAAGTCGGTTAAAAAGCTACGACGGACTTTCGCGTTAACGGATACTTCAACAAGAAGCATCTCTTAAAATGTACACTCCTTTGATCTTCGAAATTTACAAGTATACTTCTAGCTCTCACATTTTAATTATGCTGGAACGCAGCCAAATAAAGTAAAGTGGTCGTAGTAAAGGCAACTATCTTAATTCTGGAAGTGAACCCACAACCTTCACGATGAATCTCGATTGGTAAAACCACATTTCAGAAGAGCAGAATCATTATTCTCACTAAGGTACAAGAAGTTTTTTTTTAACTACAAAAAACTGTAAAATATTGTGTAGTCAAAAAATGGAACAACATGGATTGGTCACAATTTGCCTTTCCCGCTCTACTCTTCAACCCGCTATCATCTGACCCCGTCCTTTGAAGTCTACATCACCGCCATAACAAATATTTTCCACAGATACTATTGTATATTGTTGGTTTTTCTTATTAAAACTTGAGTTTCTTTTAACCTACTTCGAGAAAGGTTTATTAAAGCCGCCGACGCACTGTATCTACACTGTATTGATATTTGATACCATATGAATTTCGACCGTGAACGTTTCTTAAGTAAACTTTTACGAATGATTTCGCCTTTATTGACTCACGCTTTATTTAAAGTGATCGCGCGATTCAACCTTACTCAAGCAATCAGGAAATTATTTGTTGACTACGTTTTTGAACTTTATCGATATCGATCGCGTATAAAACTATGTTATTTATTTATTATCGAATAAGTATTATTAATTTTTTTACAGATTTTGTTCATAATGGGACACGATTCACGAACCCTATTTGCTTTAAAACCACTGTGTGGCCTACTACAGAAAGGGATATTCAGTCAGTCAATCTTGATTTTCAACAAACATAATCAAGCCTTTGTTAATAACTTGACATTTAACCGATTCCACTGGATCGTTTGTAAACAAATGTCAATCTGATTTCGCGAGGTCAAAATCCGCAAAGACAAGGATGATAATTTAGTAAGTAAATATAGTGAAATAACGTGACTTACGTTTATATTCTTTTTGGATCTGTCATAGAACCAGATGTCACCGTTCTCAATTGTTTTTCAATATAACATCACGGCAATTAAATCGGGGAGTAAGAGACAAAATGAATAAAGATATTACACCTTTTTACTTCAGGTCAGTTGGAGAGACCAACCGTAAATGAAACATACGCTAAATATTTTCAATATCTTATTATCTGATTCTGTAGATATGCAAAAGCAATTTGGCCGGCGACGCATCGAGGTCTTAGGGCTGTCAAGAATGGCAAGATGTGATAGGGGTGATATGGGACAGATGTTAATATATTTGTCATAATTTTGGATATTTTTTATATGTCAGAGGCGGCAAACGAGCCAGCGGGTCACCTGATGGTAAGCAATCACTGCCGCCCATGGACATCTGCATTACCAGACGGATCGCTGATGCGTTGCCGGCCTATGGGGGGTATGGGGGGTGTGGGCCTGCAGCACTCTCACTAACCAGACGAAACACAATAGTAGTCACTATTATTTCACGCTGGTGTTATTGAGTGGTACTTCCTCGGACGAGCCGGCCCATTCGTACTGTAAAACAGCATGGTTCTTCCACTACTAATTCATTAATGATACTTTGGAGACAACTGTCTTTAATTTTATTCAATTATCTTGGTGGAACTTAGGACTACTAAACGAGAGTTGGTCAATCGCTACAGGGCACCAACTCGTTACTTTTCTGATGTGAAGGTAAACCGGGAGACTAATACATAGTGGGACGAGTAGGTACGTAACCTAAGACAAGGTCAAGTCTTGCTAACCTACGGTTAAGGTATATCTTCTACGACTTTTAAACCAGGGATACCTTCAAGATGGCATCGAAAACATTCGCTTAATTTGGCTTACTTTTACGTAACAATTTCATCGTATGTGCTTTTAAAAATTATAACACAAGCATTTCTGTGAAGAATAATTTTCCCGGGTTTAAAATTGATTGTCACAAAGCATTAAATTACCTAATAATGGCAACAATACAAAAGTTAGTGACCTGCGGTGTCCCAATATCAGTAGGTACACCGTCACAGCCCTACTTCTCGGATACAATTTGTGCAATTACACACTGGACGCAATTATAATATTATAAATAATATGTAATTGGCTGTGTTTCCTTCAATTATTCGCGGAGGAGCGGTTCGGTGATGTTTATATTACAAACTTGTTGAGGGAAAAGGTCGAAGAAGGCACTCGGGTCTTAATTGCATTGTAAATAAGTATTAATGTCGAATGCATTATTCGAATTGTAGTATTTACAGAACGACCTGCTCATTACAACTTTGTACGAGTAGACAGCGTTTTAATTTTTGTACTTAAAATTCCAACGCTGGTTTTCATACTCAAACTCAAGTTTGTTATTTCTTATAAAGGAATTTAACTGCCTCCGTGATACAGTGGTAATAGCGTTGGGCTCTAAAACCCGGAGGTCGTGGGTTCGAATCCCGCGGGGAGCAATCACTTTGCAGGCTTGTATCACCTGAATATCTGAAAAGAATGATGATTCCGTGCTTTGGAAGGCACGTCAAGCCGTTGGTTCCGACTATGTACCAAGTAGGTCTGGTTTCTCTTGTAGGGATACAGAGGTTAGATGGCAATCGCTCCATTGTAATAACCAGGCTTGTCAAATCTAGGATAATAGCAGAAGCGGACCCTGAGCTCCATACTGAATGCTAGCGGGAATACGATGGGATGATGATGAAAGGACTTAGAAAAACGAGTCAAAGTAAAGTATCAGCCCGACCCGGGAATTGAACCCAGTACCCTGGCCTGGTACTTGAACCACCATCGAAGCGTTGCCCAAAATTATATTTAAAATCAATTTATATTCCCGTGTTCGGCCTTCGTCAGGAACTCGCAATAATGTAGGCAAATCTCGGCCATAAAAACAATATCGACCCCCAAGACCCTTAAGTGACGTAATCGAGGGAAATTACGCACCATACGATGATTTTATGTCTAAATTTTATTAGCAAGTATTCCCGTCCCTCTTTTCCGTCGTTAGTGTGAGAGAGAGACTGCTATAGAATTTTTCGAGTCTTATTTTACATGAATTTCTTATTGCAACCACACCTGGCATGGGCCATGTGTTTTGTAATGTACAATAAATTCACAAGTTTATTTTTTCGTCTTTTTCCTTGAGCTAAGCGGGCCGGATATCTTATTATTGGAAGTCGGAGGAAGAGCCCTTTCTTTAAATGTGGATCATTAAAGCTGGCAGATAGAATTGAAAGGTAATAATAGCCTGGAGCTAGACAAAAAGTCAGGCAAAGCGACTTGCGAAGTCTTCGATCGCAAACCTTTTTGATTTCAAATTCACACTATAGGTAATCGTTCGAGATATTATAACGTTTGGCTGCTTGAATGGTTAGAATGAGAACTATTTACTTATAAAAATGAGTGTTTAAACATTTTACTAAAAATGAGTGTTTAAACATTTTATTAAAAATGATTGCTTAAACATTTTATAAGAAACTGTGTAAAGTAACGTCGATACTTTGTTTACAGCTTATAAAAGCAAAATCTTCCATCAATATTCGAGACTGTCTCAATAACCACGCCTGTCAAATGCGGATGTGTTAAAAAAATCGTAACTAGGTATTTTCTATACTACAATATTATAAACAGGAAAGATTTGATTGTTTGTTTGTTTGTTTGTATTGAATAGACACCGAAACTACTGAACCGATTTGAATAATTCTTTCACTGTTGGAAAGCTACACTATCCTCGGGTGACATAGGGTACTTTTGATCCCGGAAATGGGGGGGAAGATGGGGGGGGGTTATTTGAATAAAAGAAATTACGCGCGGGTGAAACCGCGGCCGGAAGGCTAGTTTTTGAATAAAAAGATAAAATTACTCAATGTCTTAAAACTGACGGAGTTTTGTCCCACAAATTAGACTTTTTCAAACAAACAAATATTAGTATAGATATTATTGATGTATTGTATGATATTTTTTTATATCTTTTTATTAGTTTAAAGCCATCTGTACACAATGGTTACATTTTGAAGCGCCTAGAACTAGTGTTGAGAACTTTTAAACCATTTTAAGAACTCAAGTTTTTTATGCTTTTTCATTCTATCGAAGGCTATGCTGATAAGTACAGTCTAACCTACATTTTACAGTGCGCTCCGAAAAAAAAAACTCACAAAAAAATTGTTATTCGTCTGTCTGTCAAGAACCCTCTTCGTGAATTAATGCATTTATGTAAATTTTAAATACTGGGTGTGAAATAGGGTAGGAAAATACCATTAGTAGAAAAATCTATCTACTTGTTATTAATATTGAAATTAATATTTTTACTTTACTCATACTTCGCTTGTTTTAATAAAGTCATATTGTCATTAGAAGACGGTGATGATGATAAATACAATTTCTCTAACGACTAAGTTAAACAAATACCCTTTGACTAAAACCCAAACGAGGCTTGCTGTTCAAGTTAGTACTCGACCGGAATCGAACCCGCACCTCGCAAGGTAGCGTAGCCTCACTCTTCGCCGTTTATTGAGCAAATTGCTCCATGCAACTACAAAGTGCCGATGGAGGTGATAGCGGGTGAGTCATAGGACACACCCATTGATTTATAGAGGCTAAAACTAGACTACAGACAGGGTTACCATGAGAGCAGACTTCGCAAGACTTTGTAGTGCGATCGGAGAGCCCTAGGTTCTATATATCCTAGGTTCCTGTCGGGTGGTTACATTCCCTCTAATATGGTTGAGTGAAATTATGGCTGGCACATACGTCATACTTGTGCTGCAGGTGCTACCTTTGGGCACTGGTCTTCCAGGGCTCACGGATTTTTCTCGGTTATAGTCTCATTCTTATACTTTATACTGTATGGCTTGGTATTCTAAAACTAATCAGTAATTGTAACAAACAAATTGTAAACAAACATGGCGATGAAAAAGAGTAACTGTCGAGTTTCTTGCCGGTTCTTCTCGGCAGATGACTGCATTTCGAAGCCGGTGGTAGAGTCACTCTGTAATTGACGATTCATAAATACTTGATACAAGTTTACATGAATAAAGAATATTTTAATTTTTGATTTCCTGTACTGAGCCGTCTAGATGGGTACCACCGCAGTGCCAGATATTTTCCCGTGAAATAGAAGAAACTGAAAACCAGAAACCAGTTACTAAGCAAACCATCAGGGAAGTAGCGAGTTATTCCCAATACAAGTGTCTGTGACTACTTAAAGGGAAAACTTGACAAACCATTGTAATAAGACTTTTGGAAATAAATGTTTTTTTTTAATTGTAAAGAATCATGGTGATGAAAAATATGTAGCAACTGCCGAGTTTCTTGCCGGTGCCTTCTCGGTTAGATGCAGCATTCCGAACCGGTGGTAGATCCGCATTATATGTATTTATATTTTTAGTATATCTAATATATCGAAATATAAATATGTATTTTATGTATACTACTATCATACTTGAATATTTTAGGTTTTGACGATTCGTAAGTGCTTCTGTGAGTGCCTATATGAATGAAGATATTTTTGATTTTGATTGATTTTTTTATTGTAGTAACCCAGTATTTACAAGAATTCCGGCCAAAAATTGCAAAGCACCTATTCCACCGATGAAAAAAAAACCTAGCTTAGACCGCGGCATGTCTCACCCCTACCACATATTATTTTTATTAACATAATCGGACTTGTGTACTTTAAAAAAATAGATAAACCTTTTTTTTTTGATGATGAATAATTGGTCGTAATGATGTTTTTGACATTTTTTGTGGATTTCCATGAGAGGGTGATACTTCTCCAGTTGAGTCCATCCATTTGGACTGACAGAAACTGACTATAGCATAGCTCTTTCACATAATGAGACTTTTTAGAAACATTTTCTACCACACAATGCTAATTTTTGAAACACATTTATTGTAAAATCTAGCTCCTTTTCCAACAATTCAGCGCTCATTCGTATTTTTGATCTGGCAACACTGGCTGATACTTTACTTTTTATTCGCCATGCTAGGGGCCGAAGTGTAATTTGGCCCATTTTAATGGCTGCCACTTTTTCGTTTATTACTTTGTTTTAACTTTTCCAGCCAGTCGCAATAACATCGGGCATAATAAGTTCTAACAAATAATAATTACAACGTACATTTTTACGACGCACTGACACGACTGTAGAAAGTGGAAAAATATAATTGTTGTCGGTCAATTTAGGGTTGAAATTTACACAATATGTAGGAAAAACAAGTATGAATGTGTTGAATAAATGTAATATAGTATGTGATAGACTGCTATAAATTATTCCGTATGTTTTCTGAACAAAATGTTGGTTATAATAAGATAATGATAGAGCTAGAGCTACTCGCTCTGACTTCGCAATGGTGTAAATTATTATGAACAAACATTATTTATACAAAGAGGAATTATCTGATTTGGTGGTTGTGATTTTTATTTTTATTATAAAGTATTTAACAAATAAATCATTTTGTTTTAATTAATTTTCTTGTATTTTAGCAACTTCGTAAATTAATTTACTCTGTATATCCATTGTCATTTGTTATTTTTTTCGTTCTCTCTCTCTTCCTTTGTTTACCTTCTTTGTTATTTTTTTTTTGTTTTGTTTGTGGTCTGGAGACACTTTTAATTCAATTCTATAATCATCATCATTATTACATTTATCTACATCCATACCATAATATGTCTATTTTATATTCAGGAGCGATGAGCAAACGCCCTACATTTAGATATAAGTATCTGTGGCTGCATTGAAATGTTTACATTTTAGTGTCGGTAACCGACACTTTAATTACGTTCAAATTTCGAACGTCTTCTTTAAAAGTAAAAATTAATAGGTTTTTTCGATTATCGAATTAGTCGATTAGTAATTTTATGTTCCATTCCTATACATTTAATTCGATGCTGAAATTATAACAATCGATTTGAGAATCGAAATCAACTCGAGTCTAGATTGTTTATGGATTTTAAAAACTACAAACGTCAGTCATTATGTCAGTACTAACTTTTACATACAGATTAAGTTGGTAATTATGGCGTTTGCTCATCAATCCTGACTATAAAATAGACATATTATCGTATGAATGAAGATAAAGTTATGTATGTGACTGTACATAATTAGTCATTAAAATACTCATGTGATTCTTTTATGAAACTCACTTCGTTCGTTTCATAAAACCACATTCGTATTTTAATGACCCTCATTATGCAGCAGTCACATAAATAACTATTTAGCCCTTTAGAGATCTATTTTATATTGTAAATAAATTAAATCATGATTATGTGCGCGGGACCGATCAGCTTGGAAATCCTTATGGGAGGGATCCATGTTCAGCAGTGTCCGTGTTTCTTTCGGCTAAAAAGATGATGATGATGAATTTGATCAGAAGGATTTCTGGACGAATTCCTTACAAGTTCAAAACTAACCACATAAGTAATCTTTCGGCTAAAAAGATGATGATGATAAATTCGTCCAGGAATCCTTCTGGACGAATTCCTTAAAAGCTCAAAACTAACCACATGAGTAATAAAATTGCAATAAAATCCATACAGAACCCTATTCTCACAGCTCACCGCAGTTACCCGTTACTAACAAGAGCTCGATCGCTCTACCTGGTCGGCTTCAATCATTTTAATTTTATGTCATTCCACAATAATTACAACCTTCTGTCAGTGCAAAACGATCTCTATAATACCGCCATACGGTACATCGAAAGGTCAATGTGTTACTGTTTATGCGTGGTTGACTGTATTCATATTACTGGCTATTTTTGCAGCGTTCCGTCATTTAAGAGAAAAACTGTTTTTGTATCATTGTCTTTTATTAATAAGGTAGTGACTTCCTTCCCTTTGCGCCAGGGGCCGGGGGTTCGAATCCCACCCAGGACAAGCATTCATGCGGTTAACATTTGTCCTATAACTAGATGACCACAAACATACTAGACTGTAGAGTATTTGCCATTAATTTTACGGCTTGCCTAATTCCATGTTGGCAACAAAAAATACGTTTGTCCAGCGCCTTGTCGTACAGTCGACAGCACATCAGACTACCCCAATCTGTCAAATTCCTACAACCAATTATTCACTTCACATAGAGTTCTCTTACAATTGATAACTTTGGACAGATTAGGGTAGGTTGATCTGCTGGCCGTCCGTAATACCTAGGTGACAAAATAATAATACTAATATATTGCGGAACCCACAGCAATTGCGGCGACTAAACCTGGTCGTATTTTTTTTAAATTGCCCGTTAAGTGTGGTTTACATGACTCATGTTAGTGATACATTATCCAAGTCTAATTTGAGTTTGTAAATTACTTGAATAGTGGCTACATTTCAACTGGTACAGATTGTGTGTAACAGGATGTTATACATATTAAGCGTATAGACATCATATTATGCATTGAAACGCTAAGTGCTTTTAATGTTATACCTAATAGGTCAATTTGTTATACAATTACAGTGCTCTGTATTATAATACATATTTAAAAAGTCTCCATTTGGTAACTCAGTTGGATCTCGTGGTCGATTTCCCCTGATGTTTCAGTATTTCCCAATATACCAAAATGATAAATCTAAATAAATTGTTTGGGTACTGGGACATTTTACTCCATGCCAGCGCTGTCAAATTAAAATAAAAACTAATATTATTCACACAAAAAAATCTGTTCCATTTTCAAAAATTCACCACAAAAAAAATCTTTTCTCACCTCTGTTTACGCGCGACCACATCAGGGGTAAAAAACATTCAAATTTCGAACAGAAAGAATCAATTGTTTGGGGTAAGGTTGGGTCAATATTTGCCCTGAGGCCGTCGTGGCCCGGATATGGTACATGGCCCACACACCTCGGAACAAGCGTGAAGCTATTTAGATGCAATCTACGGGTCGCCTACTGCACGTGGTCGGCTCGCTTTATAATCCGTTAAGGCGACGACTCACCGTGAGGGAAAAAGTAAGGACGTAAAAAAATCGAAAGGTGTTGACGTGACAATTATTTTGATTATTCATACGAGTAAGTTATTTGTAAAGTAATTTAACTTTAAATCGCATATATATTGTGTTTAGTATTGTCGCAATTTTTTTTTTCTTGCGTCTTAGGGCCGGTATTTCAATGTAACCTTATCTTATTGCTTAAGTTAAGTATTACATTTAAGATAAGTATTACTTTTGACAGGTAAAAGTGTATTACTTTAGGTGCCGCTTAACTTTAATCCTATAATGAAATACACTTAAGTCATACTTATTATCAATCCCGGATTATTTCTATTTACGAGCATATTTTTTTCTAAAAAAATGTTACTCTTAGTGCGCAATTTGTACTTAACCAAAATTTATAGGTACTTCCAGTTTTCTCCGTGTTTAAGAATGAATTATTAAACTAGAAGTCCCTCGTAAAACTAAACCATAGCAGCCTTGTTAAACGCTGACGTAAGTTTAATTTTAAAAATTATAAAATGTTTGCTTTAATATTGTATGTAAGTAAAGTGTAAACGTATCATAACGAATTTATTTACCCAAAATACAATTCGACTTTACAAAATAGACGCGACACGACAAAATACGCTTTCAACGGTGAATTTCCCTACACGGTCGCCGCCTTAACACATTAACGTCCAGTCGTAACGGCTGTCAGCAGTCACTTAACAAAATGACGAAGCCACGCTCCTTCCACACGCTAGGGCGGCCACGCGGGACCACCCGGCTCGGACAAAACAGGACGACAACCATGCGACACAAAACTGAGTTTTTGAAACGCCTTATTTAACGACTATGCACTAAACAAAACTGAAGTATTGACATTTTATAAATTCACTGTTTTAATAAAAATTTGGATTTAATACAGTTTAAAAAGAGCACATATTTTCAGGCAATTTATAAATTGTGCTATTGAGATTTAGTAGCCTAGTAGGTATTAAATACTAGACTAAAGTCAGCTGTTAAGTTGAAAAAGTCTTGTTGTCAAAGGAATAAAAATTTAAATGATTTTGATAGGATAAAACATGATCATTTAATCTATCTCAAACTAGTCTTTATACTATGCCAGTATGAATGTAGAGTTTTATGAAATTAATTGCACATGCAAATAGGTGAAGCAAACTTTGATGCGTAATACGTAAGTGACTCGAGTCACGCACTTTTTAGGACTTTTGTTTATATAAATATCTGTTTTATTTCCTTATCTTTTATGATTAAATATCATTCTAATTATAAATAAATAATGTAATCCTAAAGTACCTGTTCCACATACGACGCAGTAGGTATACAGGGTGTCCCAAAAAGAGCGTGCCAAACTTAAGGAGATGATAGACTAATGGATGACCATTTATACAAAAAAAAGTTTGCATGGTAATGTACTTTAACTTTCCTGAGATAAATCAATTCTTCGAGAATATTTGACAAGAAGAATAAGAAAAATATCTGCTCATTTGTACACACAGCAACAAGAGGTAGGCTCAAAATTGGGGATTTTAAAATAAACATAAAAAAAAATTATATCTCTGAAATGGTGATACTTTTACTAAAGTGATTTTTTTTTTGTATAAATGGTCATCCATTAGTCTATAATCTCCTTAAGTTTGGCACGCTCTTTTTGGGACACCCTGTATATCCCACGTCCATTGACCCCAAAGCTGTAAACGTCCTAAGAAACGCAAACGGAAGGTGATCCCAACATCACACGCATGTAAATTTTGACGCTAAAATACTTAAAATGTTGACACGGCTAACGCAAAAAATATTCATAAGGTACATTTTAATTATAACTTCGATACTTCTCGTCATTTAATCTTGCAATTCACGGAAATTATTGATATGAGAAAGATTTCAATGTTATTATGAATGGTAAAGGACGATTATGATATTTTCAGAGGATTCCTTATACGATGAAAGCAGAATTAGATAGAAAAAAACAGCTAATAAATATCCCATAGGGCCGAGGTCTCTATTAATAAAATAAACTGACAAGCTATTGGTCCTATCACCATCATCACCTAAGACCACCCTTAGACATGGTTCCCACTTGTCGGATTTCGGATCCGAATAGCTATTCCCACTTATCGGAAACCGATTTTATGTCGGCTTCATATAAAATACTCTGCTAATAAAACCTCCGATTAATATTCGGTGATTAAGCCAATAGCTTGTCAGTTTATTTAATTATTAGAGGCCCCAGCCAGCTCTTACCAAATGAAAGTACCTATCATTAGACCGAACTATGTTCGATCCATTCGAAATGAACAGAAGACCCCAGCGATCACAGCCAGTTATACAAACAACAACACATTCAAGACACAAAAGACGTTTAAAACTTCATTTCTTAAATATTTTTTTTCGTAACTCCACAAAAAGTTTATTTTGTTTAGATATAAAAACTTGTCACTTTAGAAAAGTTAATCATATTAAAGTAATGATATTAACAATATAGACATGTTAAGTGCTTAAAACTGACGTACATAAACATGTTTCAGTGATGCATAGATTAAGATTTAAAGACACAGTGCATCACACAAGAAAAAAGATGGCGGGGATCACTACATTACGTAAGTCAGTAATTGGAGTCTTTCCGAATCACAAAATAAGCAAAATGATGACACATCTGTAACGTACTCGTAACATCATTGGAAGTAACAATTGAACTAAAATCGTATTAAGCCCGACTAATTTGCTAAACACGGACTGACGATGACGTTGTTAAATCCTAATGTAGTGCTCTAACGAATGCAGCGAATGGACTTGCCACGAGCAAGGATTAACAACCGATAGCACGATACGCCTTACCGAGTATGCATTTCATCCTGATGTTGCAAAGAGGTATTTTAGTTCGTTTTGTCATATACATTTTGGTAATGAAAAACATAAGGTGTCTTGGAAATGTAATTTCTAATCAATGATTTTCTTACAACTGACAAGCCGTTTGGTGTAATGGTTGAGAAGTCTGCTATTACACCAATGGTCTTGGGTTCGACCCCCGCACGGTACAAACATAAATTGTGTGCATGGACATGTTTTTTTGTGGTATAGCGGGCAGACGAGCATGCGGTAGGTATACGTGACTACCGCCGCCCATTGACATCTGCAAATCAGGTGGAATCACAAATGCGCTGCCGGCCTGTTTGTATCGGTCTGGGTGTTTCTATAATATGTATGTATTTACAAAAAAAAGTATTAATGTAATGTTTATCCGTTGTCTAGCATCTATAGTACAAGCTATGCTTAGTTTGGGGCTAGATGGCGCTGTGAATGTCCATGGATATTTATTTATTTAATAACAGACGTAGCTCGCCTCGATGGTCTAGTGGTTTAAGTATCAGGCCGTGATCTCGGAGTCCTGGTTCAATTCCCTTTATGATGTTAGGTACAGACCTAACATCTAAGAATAACTAGTCAAGAAAATTAATACATAACAGAAACTTTGCCATATCCGATTTCGGTTCATCCGTTCAAAAGTAAGGGTTTTTGTATTTCCCCGCAGAGCCCTTTGAAACCAATTCAGTTGATCCGATGAGATATTGACGGTTGTGTTAAGACCACAGACTTTCCTTGTTATACATTAACTCAGTTTGTGTCACATAACAAAACTTAATATTTCTTGGGAGTGCACCTGCGCACCATTTTTTTTTTGTCGACATTTTTTTTATGTAAGATGGAGGCAACGAGCAAGCGGGTCACCTGATGGTAAGCAATCACCGCTGCCCATAGATACCCGCAACACCAGAGTAGTCACAAGTAGGTACGTAAAGAATAACGTTCAACATTCAGTATTAAAATGCGCAATTGAATCTGGGTTTTAAACCAACCTCAATTTGTACCAGGGTATCTAAATTTTAATCCGTTATAAGCTCGTAATATCATAATGTCACACATTAAATATTGGCCTAAGGATACGAAAGGTACGTGCGCACGGTAGCGAGGCAAACACTATGAGATAACTTATTTGCTTTTATATTCATCGCTGTGGTATTGACGATCTCGACCACGTAATTACACGCTCGATTGTAATTGGTTCGATTGTCTAAAAAAAGCTTTTTGTACAGCTCTGACAATAAAATAAATAAAAATTTTTTTTTCTGCAAATAGATTTTTTAAAAATACTTTTACACGTCAATCTTTTTTTTCCCTACCAGCACTTCGACGTCAATGGCCTGTTGAGGAAAGATTGAGGCTTGAGCAATGTAATGAGACTTACATCTATGAGCCAATTTTATGTCCCACTGCATCGCAAAACCCCTTTATTGCAATCAAGTCATCGTTACAATGATTGGTACTCCCTTAATCACCACGATTGCCAAATGAGAATTAGGCATCACTAACCGGAGCAGTGTATGCAAATGCCCATACGAATATTTTTGGAATAGGACCCAGGACCCCGAGGACACAGTCCTATACTTACACGACGAGACTATCGATATAATGGGACATGTCTCTTAAAAATATATTGAGACATCTCCTATGCTTCGTGTCGTGACGCACCAACAGTACTGATTTTGTGGGCTTTTGGAGGTCGTTTTCAATCATTTTTTTTAATATTGAACTAAAACACGAAATTTTTTTTGGAAAAATTTAAAACAGTAACAAGGACAAAACGTTTTCATACCCGAAACATCAAATTATCGAGCTTACGAACAGTAGAATCAGTTTTAGTTCATAAACATATTATGTATTAATCGAATGCACTTACGCAATGACCAGCAATTATTTGATAAGTGACAAATATCCAGCGAACTTAAATGTCTTTTAAGTTCGCTGCAAATATCGCTCATCGAAACGACGCGATAATCCAGCTTACATACCAGACCAAACTTCATTGCTTGGAGAGTTCGAATCCTACTTCAACGGACAGCGACGGACCAAATCATTTAAAGCAATTTGGACGCATCAGTCACAGAACATAGTTATACTAAAGTACATCAGTCGACGCGATGCCAAAACCAGAATTTGTGCAATTGTCCTCCGAACCCGATACATTAGCTCAATTATATTGGAAGTTAGCGTGACGAGTAATACATTCATCGAATATGTTATTGTTGTTCTACATAGTTATAAAGTTGAATCTGATTCCGATTGTACTTACTCTGCAAATTCTGCAATTTTTAATTTGACAAAAAAGTCATTACTCAATGAAGTAAATGTCTAAAAACACCAATCTCGTATATTCATGAATACTAAGAAGTACACATTTTGTAAACGACCATTATTTTTTTTAAATTATGAAACTAATATATGTACATATTTGGATTTTATAAAAAAATTAAATCTACAGCTTTTATCACATTTAGACAAACGGGACAAGATTTCAATTTGAGCTTGGCTTAGACTCAGAAACCCAGCAGACACTTTAAAACTTTTTTGACTACTTGAAGTAGTAAGCTTAAACATTAAATTCTAGGAGATCAATATTTAAATCATAAAACACATTTAATATAAATATGATATGAATTAACTACTAGAGCAAGAAACCGCGAAGACTAAATAAAGAAAATGGATCATCAGTACAAAAAAAAAACAGTACAACTAATTACATAATATTGTCCAGTCTTCCGGTCCGGCGGTTCCGAGCCAGTAGCCTGTCAACACTAGGGATCGACAACCGACGTGGAAACCATGTTATTATCGCTCATTATTACTCACTGCATGCTAATGTGCAACTTTATCCCCATAAGTTGAACAACTTACAGAACAGTTGAAAGAAATAAAAATGATTTATGGATCAGATAATATATAAAAAAAATCACATACAAAAAAAGAAGACAACAGAAATACCGACACGATGATAGAAATCGATTAGGGCTTAGCAACGAATTTAAATGACCGGAAAAACGAAACACCATCCTTCTTTCGAGTGGTTAAAGTATTGTTTTTGCACTTTTTCACGGAGCACTTCGGCTTGGTGACGATAGGACGGTTAGCGCGCGACTGGAAGCGAACAAGTGCTTAAACCGTGTGTAAGCACTTGTTTTGCGAGACATTTTTTGAGCGCTGTCAGTGTTTCTAGGGTATTTAATATCGTTGGGGCTTAACCTTAATATAATATGCAGTTTAATCAGCCAATTGCCGTCCACTGCTGAACGTAGCCCTCCGCAAAAGAGCGCCAACCATACCTATCAGTCCCGTGCAATCTGCATCCAACTCATACCAGCCATCTTCTTCAAGTCGTCAGTACAGCGTCAACATAAGCTACAGCGGTATAAATATCCTTCTACATAGCTGGTATTAACACTGGTCGGTCACATTTCTTTTTTTTAATACCAGAGGCGGCAAACGAGCCAGCGGGTCGCCTGATGGTAAGTCTTATTTAAGGTAAATACCTAAATTTGTTTAGTCTGACTTGAATACCTAGGCCTGGAAATACAAGTGGCATCACCAAACTAAGTGGAATTCCTACTAACCCGTACTATCTGGTAAAGCACGTCTTTAGAGATTTCACGACACTAAAACTCAGCGTTCCGCGAACACTAAAAGCGATCCTCCTCAACCCATTTCTGTATTTCACGGTATTGTCCTGCATTTCTCATCCCCTTACTGTTGCACTGTGGAACATACATTACTATTTGTGCCAATATTAGCCATTCACGGACGCAAATAAACAGGCGAATGAATGGAGATGCTGGAGTTATCCATATGAATATTCTATTTCTGTTCCATATTGCCCAATCGGCACGGTACAACAGGTAAGCTAAATGTAGTTGCAAGATTGTGATCCTTCACTGTTCGCTTGGTATCGAAGGCCAGGGAAAGCGTCTAAAGGTGGGTCTATGCTTACGAACCGAGCACGAGCCGCGCACGAGCGGAGCACGAGCCGAGCCGCTCTGCTCGCTTGACAAGTGTGGACGCACAACGAGCCTGCACTGCGAGCGCGATGCAAACCTCTTTGTGTTCGTCAAAAACCCGACATTAGGCGGAGCCGTAGACAGAGAAAACTATAGACAGCTAGTAGAAAAACCGGCACGCGGTGCGAGACAAAAAATTGTGTAGTTCTATCTCTTTCTTTTACATGGTCTATCCGTATCGCCCTCTTTTTCTTGTGTGAATGCGATAGATACTATCAATTTGTCTATAGTTTTCTCTGTCTACGGGCGGATCACAGTCGAACACGAAACGAATGCTCGAAGCGCGCTCGTTCGAGGCTCCAAGTCGGTCCACAGTACACGAATTTCGGATCGGCTCGTGCTCCGCTCGTGCGCGGCTCGTGCTCGGCTCGTAAGCATAGACCCACCTTAAGGTGTCATTACTGGTTATAATTGCCCAGGCTAAATGGGCGATGCGCGACAAATTGACTGCGCTTACTTTCCAAGCGGATGGGCAGGGCGCTCCTTTCCATAAGTTTCTAATTATCTTTATTTATAAAGATTATGCATTGAGTACAGGATTGACCAGCGCTGACGATAGATGCATATTTTTAATTATGCATAATTTTATACTGATATACCTGGTCGTTAATCTAAGGTTTAGATTGTCAAAGAGTAATCTAGAATATTGGCGGTGTTTACAGAACCGTTTTTGCTTGAAACTGTAAATTAAAAGATTTTTTATCGCTAAATTAGGACATCATAGCTATAAATAATAAACTTATACTGGAATAGATGACCTAATACAATATTGGTAAATCAAAATCTTAACTCGAAGACAAATGAAATTTATTGGCTAGCTTAAATACACAATAAAATGCCAAATGGCTGTATAAGACTATCACGATGTGCTAAGACTAAAATGAACCACGGGAGAAAAGAAAAGCCCCTGGTACACCCAGTTATCTTAGGGTGAACTAAGGGAAGAAATAATTGCCCTTGGTACACCCGGGTGAACTATGAAGGTGGACCATGGGCAATGACTGATAATAACGATACTACGCTTGCTGTTTCAATTTTGATTCTATTAAATTACCCTGTATAACTATTAATCCCTTATCACTCACTTAACAACTTGAGAAAATCAATCAAAAACAAACAATTTACAGAGTATCAACAAAATGTCCGGTTTTGATGCGGCGAATACTGACCCAAGTTCAGTGACAGAATTATCGTCTTGCAACAAGTTCTCTCATAATAAATAACTGTCAGCTAACTAGCCGGCCCCAGGCGTCAAAACCTGAACGTGGTACTTTTCGCATCGCGAAATACTTGCATTTGCATTCTAAGCCTTGCATATAATTAATGACTAATATTGGAACTGTTATGTCGTCCCACAAAGTAGCAACGTTTAACTAATCCTTCCATATTATCGCAGACAAATAACCAGTGATAGCAGCACGATCCAATCATGGAATCATACCAGATTACAGGCTTTTTTTTCGGCGGAGAATGCGTTAATGCAATATAACAGCAGGCTAGCTAGGACCTGCGATTGTGTATACCCACTAAACTCACCCGGTTTCCCCTAGATAACAGGCCTAGGTTTGTGAGCCTAAATCCCATAACTCATTTTATTCTTTCATACATCTTAACTTATTAACTTTACACCTCTTTAACACCACAGTGATACTTCACTGTTCACTCCGTTGACTAAGGTCTTCAGAGCTTACTTGGCAAGGGCATTGTGTTGGCAGCACTAATAACCATTTTTTTGCTGCCAATCCTCAAAATTACATAAATCTGCTGTTACGGTAACCACTTAACATCAAGCCGGAGGTTTAAGAATTCAAAACATTACAATTTTTCTTACCATTCGCTCTTTTGGTTAATTTCTCTGAATTTGTTATTTATTTCTTCAGTTGTTTCCGGTTAGTCAAGATCAAATAACTAAAGTTTTTTTATCTTTCAGCGCTTCATCTTAAAAAAATTACTTAGATAACGCAAGTAACATTTAACTAAACTATTATTTTAAAGAGTTAAGATTTGATTGTTTGTTTGTTTGTATTGAATAGGCTCCTTAACTACTGAACCAATTTGAAAAATTCTTTCACTGTTGGAAAAGCTACATAGCTACATAGCTACATTATTTCCGGGTGACATAGGTTACTTTTGATCCCGGAAATGTGGGGGGAAGAGGGAGATAATTGACAAAAGAAAGTGCGTACGGGTGAAACCGCGGAGGCAACCGCTAGCTTAATAGATAATACGTCGACAGCAATAAAGTCATAGCATGACAACATTACCACTCGCATCTACAGATTGTTATCATCATAGAAATAGAAAAAAAAAGAATTCTTGTTCTGTGGTTATCATACACATCAAACTCTATAGTGACCCTTTCTCTTCTTATTTTGTATTCACCCAGCGCAACGATAGTTGTAACGTCACCGACAAACTTGCCGACGACCATTTTAGTTATAGACGGTTAAAAGTTATTATAATTTATGTGCATTCGGTACCGTGTCAAGTATTTGCACCTGTGCCAATTATAACCGTAATATGTAACACGAGACCTTCACAATGCATTTATATTTTAAAATGATACAAGTATCTTGTTTTATTTGCGCCAATGAAGGTTCTATATTATATTTATAAAAATTAATTCTTACGCTTAAAAATTATACTAGCTAACTCGGTGAATTTCGTATCACTTTAACATATGTTCTCATCGTTTAAACCTACCCTGGACTTCAATGAATATTTCAAGACTAAAATTAGTCAAATCGGTTCAGCCGTTCTCGAGTTTTAGCGAGACTTACGAACAGCAATTAATTTTTATTATAGTTAGATTTCGCGTTCTGACTAAAGACATTGACTATTATTTATACTAATTAAAAAACTATTATTTATTTTGTTGTCTTATTAAAATTGTAAGTAAATTTATGAAAAATTACATGAGTTTGAAGCTAGTTAGCCTAGCAATGTTTCGCTATCGAGTCACTCATTCTGGGCCTTTTTAATAGTGGGAGAAAATGCATTATCTAATCGGGACGGGGGTCTATGGAATTATAGCGAATAACCTTCCGTTCCCAAGGGAATGGGGGATGGGAATACCACCAAAACCTTACCCTACTTCCTCTTTCGACGCCGTGCTGGTCATTGGGGGTCCAGGGTGTAACTAAACAGATTTAATCACGGCATATTGGTCTAGACCCAGTCACCGCCATTGCCACTTATAAACTTAGCCTTTTCACCGATGCTACTTCGAGTGCACCTTCGAGTAAACATTAATACTTTACTTATTTACTAATTATGTTTTATTAAACCGCTCCACGTACATATAATATGACGGAATTGATTGAAAACAACTTGATAGAGCCTAACAATGTAGTTTTTCTTTTGGAGCCAGATTAATTATAAATAGTACACATTACAATATGCACATTAGTATGTAAACACATAGTCTTGTTATTTCCATTCCTCAATAGTGCACTAAAACTCGACAGGTTATCGGCGCCATCCATTATAACACAGGTCAATAAAAATTGCTAACACGATTACAGTACACAAATACAAATATAAGCAATTAGAAAAGTACTACGACAATCGCCCCGTCAGTGTGTTATCTATCAAATAAAGGGGGGTCCACCCACGAGGAGGGGAGGTTGGCTGGTTCAACGAATCCTTGCAATTCATGTGTGTATAATAAGTTTTGGTTATTGGTTGATGGGAATTGGAATATAATTGTGACTTCTACTTCTGACTACGTGAATAATAAATAAATATCTCTGGACATTATTGACACAGCGCCATCTAGCCCCAAACTAAGCATTAGCTTGTGCTATGGGTGCCAGACAACGGATAAACATTACTTATATACTTTTTTTTAAATACATACATTATTATACATAGGAACACCTAGACCGATACAAACAGACATGTTCATGTACATAAATGTTTGTACCGTGCAAGGATCGCGACCTCTGGTGTAATAGCCGACTTCTCGACCATTAGGCACACAAATGGAGCCCCTATGCGTAGTGGGTTCGAATCCCGTACAAAGTAACATTCATGTGAAACATTTGTTACTGTTCTTGTCAGTGTTTCTTTGAATTTAAGTACACATTTATGATATCTAACTAATACTACATCTTTATGGTTCTGATACAAATAACACAAATTGTAGGATCGAACAAACTTATTTTTAGCATTATCAAAATTTTAAACAATATTTTAAGTTTTAAACAATATTGCAACTTAGCATTTTCTTCTCTATTACAATATATACAAAAAATACCGGATTAAAAGCTCTCATGTATAAAATATCAATTCCGCGAGACCTATTTATATTATTTCGCCGTATTTTACAATTTCCGCCAAGCCAAAATGATACTGTAGAGGAAAAATTCTCCCCCCAACGAAAACTTTTTTCATTAGCTTAATGTTTATCCGAAAAAGTTGTTGAAAAGCATTATTACAACGAAGGTGGAAAAAAAATTATTCATAAAAAAATAATTGTACCTCGAGCCTTTGTGTTGGACAGTGCGCGTCGGGAATTGAAACGGTTTTTTTTTGGATTTTGAAGATTACGATGTGAGGAATAGTTACTTTACGCCTTTTTACAAATTATTCTTTCTAAAGGTAGATAATGTAGGCCAGGCTACATTTTTTTTTATTTCACTTTAGTTGATTGATAGACACGCAACCTATCAGCCACCACTGCGACTTATTCCATTGAGTACCTAACACTTCACCAGGAAGCACTCTGTAGGCTGCTACGATCTTCAAGCCTTGTATTCCTAGTGTGTCAGACTTTTCGAAGTGTTAGTGTGTATTTTTTTTATGTCAGAGGCGGCAAACGAGCCAGGGTCGCCTGATGGTAAGCAATCACCGCCGCCCATGGACATCTGCAACACCAGAGGGATCGCTGATGCGTTGCCGGCCTTTGGGATGTGGGCCTCCGGCACTCTCACAAACCAGACGAAACACAATAGTAGTCACTATTATTTCGCGCTAGTGTTAGTGAGGGTGGTACCTAAAAAAGTGGTAGTGGTGGGTGGTTTAAAGAAAGTTCTAAAATCATTACACAACACTAACTCGCACTTGATATCCGTGATCATCCAATATCTATCGTGATAACTCACGATTCACGAAGGAAAAATAAAATGGTAATGTGGACGAATAATTTTCGGACCAAGTCAATGACCTCGATTCAGCACTGAGACAGTTTATAACCCTATGACCTCAAAGTAAACAGTATAACTTTAATAGATTTATCCATAGTTTATTTGTGCTGTTTCCATTCATAGCAAGTTGCTTGGCCTTTGGAACGCGGCAGCCACTCCCATTCTTGACAACACGGGACTAATGAGAAGAAAAAGTTTCACTAGTTCCGCTGGAACTTTTTTGACCGGAACTAGTGATAACAATCCTATTTTTAAACAAATAATATGGCATTTTCTCATTAGTTGTATTGGTTTCGTAGGATGACTTGACTTCAGTGATAAAGGTTACTCCCCCGCAGAAAATTAATAGGTTGATCTACTATTTAACGGAACGTGTCGAAAATCCCCGACCTCAATTCTAATAAACCGACTCGTGGCAGTTATCTCTGTTGTTTTAAATTAAAACCCCACAGATAAGTTGCATGTACGCAGGATTACCTCGCAAAGAACGCCCGACGTTTGCTCCAAGCAAATACTCTAATTGTCATAGATAACAGGGACAATTAAATTTCGTAATTCCTTTTTGTGAATACGCCGAAATAGCCGCCTTTCGGCATTTAATAAAAGGATTATGACATTGCCAAAGTTTATCCCAAGTGGAACGCTAATGAAATATAAGTCAGTATATTGCATCACGTTGACTTAAAATGTTGCGAGTATATTTGCGTTAAACTGCGATGCCATAAATAATAAGATAGGCGTACGTTGGTCACATACAGGCTTTTTAGTTTTGTCAACAGAGCCTAATCTAAATTTTTATAATTACCTACTTTTCTTTCGTCAAACGAGCAAATGCATCACAAGTTATCACCGTCGCCCATGGACATTAAGGCTGTTCCAAGAGCAAATGACCTTGAACATACAGAATATAGCAAGGACAATGGCGCGATGGCGGTCCGAACTTTGATGGAAATTATGAATATAATAATCCTTAAAAATCAATAATAGGTTAATTGTCAATTTTTTTGCGCCCAATTTATAGTTTTTTTCATTGTCTAGCGATTGGCGAAAGCCAAATAAAAAAAAAATACTTTAGAAGGAGATGCATAAAATCTAATTTTTTAGACGTATTTTCAGTCAGTTATCGTAGTCATGAACACAAATTTTAAACGAGGAATTGAAAGATAAAACTACAAAGATTATTTACGTATTTTTTAAATACATAGTTGTATATGCATTAAATAAAAGTAGATAGCCGTTAAAAACAAGACTTTTTCAACGTTTGGTCTGGGAACGGCCCTCATAGAGGGAAAGCACATGCTTTGCCACTTTTTAAAATATACGCTTGTTTGATGAATGTCGTACGTATCTCATCGAAAATACTGTTCAATTCAATTGTTAAAGTAAAGCTGAACCACCGAATTTACATCCTAATTACACCTAAAGCACAGAAAATATAATAGTGCCTAAAGCCTACTTCCATGGACACCATCATCGAAAAAACTTACTTGTAAAATGTGGAATGCGAAATATCTGAATCGTTTGTAAAAAGTAATTACTATTAATTGTACACCACTTTGCTTGTTCTCAAACTACCGGGCATTAAGTTAACACGATGCCCTTTGGTGTCCCATATATATTACCATGAATTACACCGCGTGTCTCATTTCAACTACACTGAATATATTTCAACTTAACTTGAACTCGCATTTATTTCCGCAGCAGATTTGAAATTTATGAAAATGCAGTTATTTATGTAGTGAAAGTTATAATAACATTTGCAGTAAACTTAAACATTTAAATAATAATAGTTATATCTGCATTTTAGAAATCCACAATATAGGTATACCGATTTTTTATCAAGTTATTGTTGAATTTCCGATATTAAAATGGAACCGACTTAAAAAACTTATAAAATGACCAAGTTTATCATCAATTTATTACTAGCTTTAACGAAAAACACATCTTTCCGACGAGATATTTCCAACGATTCAATAACTAAGAGCTATTAAAGTAAACGCTTCAATTTGACGTTTAAACAGATATCAAAACAAAAAATGTTGAGAACCTCTGTTATTAGACCGTTGATGTGATGACTAAAGTGCGAATTCTCAATAAGCCTTCCACTGAACCAAATAAACATTTCTCATCTATAATCTAGTCATCATACACATGTAATTTCAATGGCTGCTGGTCAATGACCGCCGGTGTCAACTCGGCTCATTTAAATTTCGAATCGCATCGTTCATTCATTCATTCATGGCGTCTCGACGCGAGGCTTGGTCTCGGGTGACGGTTCTTCTTCGCAGCTCCGCGAATGGCAATGGCATCTCGTGCAGAGGTCAAGAACATTTTGAACATGGAAAACATGCTCTGTTATCGAATTCAATTTTTTCATAACATTTTTGTCTAGCCATTTTGTGTAATGGTCGAGGAGTCAGCTATTACACCACAGGTCGCGGGTTCGATCTCCGCACAGTACAAACATTTGTGTGCATGAAAATGTCTGTTTGACATTAACACACAAAAAGACCGATATGGTCTGGGTGTTTCTTTGTATAATATGTATTTATTTACAAAAAAAAGAATTTAAGTAATGTTTATCCGCTGTCTAGTAATCTAGCGTGAATAATGTCCACCGATATTTATTTTATTGTATTGTTTATTATGGCAGAATCAAAATTTTATTAGAATTCTATCGATATCATTTAGGTAAGTTAGTGATTGACGTTACTGTTCATATATAGTTAATTTGAAAATACACAACAATATCATTTCATTTTAGACTCAGCTTATTCATTAATCTAAAATCCACATTTATAAGTATGTCAAACTTAGTAAAATGTTTTCATATTTCCTAACCCGTAAATCAAATCAAATCTACATTTGTGAACGTACTATAATAATAAATTCCGATATTAAATTAAGTTTCTCAAACACCGTGAATACACGATATATATTTTTTAATTTCACGCTTAAATAAAATATTAATTGCAGATTATAGGAACCTCGTTTCATTTTTAATAAAATCTTTGAGATTACATTTATTGCTAGTTCGATAAGTGAAACGTATTAATTTAAATTATTAATTTATTACAACGCGGAATTTATTATGGAGCAATTGTAAACACAATTGATTAAGAGGATATTATTTTACGTATTGGTTGTAGCTACTCGTAAAGCTAAAGAATAAGGGTGTCTGTACACGGCCATTTTAGTTTTAGCCATATTGGCTGGGCGAATTAAACAAACTGCTACATCACCCTTATGTTTAAACGTACAAAAACAGTTTATAAGTAAGAACAAAAAATAGTACCAAAACGGTGGATGTAAAGAGTTTTCTTTGGTATAAAACCTAATATTTTTGTTTATATTTATTGTATAGGAAAACTTCTTTGTAATATTTAAGTGTACATTTCCGCCGACATTAGAACAAATTACATCGAAAAAATGATATCACAACATCCTCGTATAAACTTTTTTTTTCGGAGGAGATGCGTTTATGCACCATAACCGCAGGCTAGCTAGACCTGCGGCCGTGTGTGGGACTCGAAACTAAAGTGTCCACTACCCACTAAACTCCCCCTGTTTCCCCTTCACTGCCCAAATTGGGACGAGCCGGTGCCAGCCTTGTGGCTATTGGCCAGCCCAACATTAACTACTAAATATTTCCGAGAATTTATTTTTAGATTTGCGATCTTTATCTAAATTAATTAAATGTGAGATGAATAATGTGTGATATACGTAACAATTACTATGTGTCTACTTGTTTAAACGCGGACAAACCATAACAAAATCTATGACTGTTGTACGTTTTACCACACAATAGTATTTTTACGAATCAGCCAAGGAAATCTAAACATTCTCGGTCTGAAAGCCATAAAATTAAGTCATTTGGGCTTATTCACTAAGGAGCCCGCACAAAGGGCCTGGTGAATCACACCGTTACAAACATAATTATCGTTATCTTTACGACCAATGAACGGACGATTGTTCCAGAACAACTTTTGAATATTATTTAAAACTGCACGCAGTATGCGAAAATGGTATTGAAAACAACACAACGTTCATTTAAAAAATCGCAGTAATTTCTCAAAATCACTTGAAAAAGTTATAAATCGATATGCTTTTTGAAAGTTATTTTACTGCTGAAACGAAGCAAAAATGTTATAGATTTCTGCACTATGATGTTCATTTTTCTTAAAAATAAAACACTTCATTCGTTTTGGCTTTCGTGTTGCCATTTTGTGTATAAAAGTGAAATCGGCAATTTCAAAGCTAATTAAACAGTATAATTTTGTTTTTCGCCTTGTTTGTCTAGTTCAAATACACGACAAGAATATTGGAGGGAAAATGATAGAGGACTGTATTCCCTGAAATAAGGCTATTCTCTTCGCTTCTATTTAATCTGATACATACCACAAATAAATCGCCTAAATGTATGTGCGCGTGTAACTTCGATTGACTGCATCAAATTAGTTTTTTTTTTTTTGTACTGTTTATTATTATAAGGACAAGGCTTGCACACGATTTTCACTCGTGCAAAGCCAGGGCGGGAAACTCTGACATCTTAAAAAATACCAAAAAAATTATGTAATATGACGAAAATCTAGAGGCGAAGCTTCTTAGAACATGGATGTCTAATCTAATAATACTGAATTATTCATCCGGACTCTTCTCAGAATATACATTTGAAATTTTAATCCGTCTGAATAATAATAACACCTATTTTGTCAGGGAACGG
This sequence comes from Mecyna flavalis, assembly GCA_949319885.1. Taxonomy (NCBI): domain Eukaryota; kingdom Metazoa; phylum Arthropoda; class Insecta; order Lepidoptera; family Crambidae; genus Mecyna; species Mecyna flavalis. The sequence goes on from OX439425.1 coordinate 3,263,498, forward strand.
AGATATGTAGTATCTGAATTATACATATGCGGAATTATTGACACTATTGGTGCAGAGTTCATCGGTCGGTGGCATCGTTCTATTCTGGGGTCGTCTGACTGATTTTGCGAAAGTTAAGCAACTGTTTCGGGTGCAAGGGTTGGATGGGTGGTCAAATTATAAGTATTTTGTATTTTGCCATTCATTATGTAGTAGTTTAGGATAGGAGCTAATTTCAAAAAAAATATTTGGTGAGAAACGAAAATTTCAATTTTCAAAGAGGCTAATTTAAGGGTTGACAAAACAATTTTTGCTGTTGGGAATCGAATTCAACACCCCAGTTTCACTGTAACTGTTGTAATACCACTAGAGCTACAAAGCGATATTTTTATTGACCATGTATTTTTGAGGTAACGTAATTTTGCATGATCGCACACACGCATACCTTCTAAAACTCGAACAGGACACACCACTTAATCAAAAATGATAACAAGACAACACTATTTATTATCTCAATATCTTCTTAAACAAATAGCAATCCCATCATGTCATTAACCTTTCATCACAATAGTTGTCAGTTTTTCACCCGCCACAATACAGATAGATTACCGCGTAACGTATATTACACTATAAAAAGATATACTTATATGTAAATGTGGGGAGGTGCCATTGTCTTAGCGCAAAAGACTCGACGGTGCGACGCGTCTTGTAAGTGGGAAAAACAATAATATGAGAGGGAGGGGTAGTGAGTGTGCCTATTACACCGACTTAAGTTGTAGTATCAACTAGCTTGGAACTAGCTTGGTGTCTAGTGTCAAAGAAAGTGTGTTGGGATCAGCGTTGCCAGAAATCCCGATTTTGGCGGGACGTCCCGATTTTTAAATCAAAATTAAATGTCCCGCGCGGGACAGGCTCAGTCCCGCTTTTCGGGGAGAACTCGATCGTACGTGCAGAGTGCTGAGAAAGAAAAGAAAGGCGCGTACCGCGTGTAATGAAGATAAGTTTGTGGGAGAGAGAGGCTACTTGACATGGCTACTTTTGCTATCTATTGTCAAGTAAACGTAATTTTAATTCAAATAAAAAGATAAATATTTGAAAACCTTTGATTAAATACGTTTTTTTTACTATGTCCCGCTTTTGACGGAAGAATCCCGCTATTTTCACTCAAAAAGTACCTAAGTCTCGACTTGGCAAAAATAAAAACTGGTAACACTGGTTGGGATCTTACCCAAGGGCGAAAATTCATGTGATGAATGTTTTTTATGTACATGCACGCAGCAGCCTACCTGATGGTCAGCCACTGGCGGCCTATTCCATTACAAACGCTTATTCAATAAGCGTCGCTCAATGTGTTACCACACTGTTAGTGTAATGTGTGGTGGTGAATGGTGATGTCTTGGATATTCTTCGACTCTTTAATTTCAAGTATACTGGTTCCAATCTATATTGCCGAAACATAGCTGTAGTGATTGCAGATTGGTATAGCTACCGGCTGGCTAGCGGCAGTCGGCACAAAAGTCAAAGTGCGTAGTGCAGGGTCACTCTTAACTGCAGGCAAAACAAACTTCACCATTTACAGTCAGGGTTGAATTACATTTGGCACCAGATAATCGTTTTTTTTTTCTAAATTAGGTTCAATCTTTGGTTATTGTATTCGTAGTCGCAAGAACAGTAAAATGTTGCACCTATATTGACTTTTAAAAGAAATGACAATGAAGCAACCAATGGTAATTTAAACAATAGGTATTATTATTTACGCCTATATTCGAAACTTTTAATCTTGACAAAACGCTCCTAATAAACCATTCGGAACTGAAGTCATATTTTCATCAACACGTTTTTTTCGTACTTACGAGAGTTATGAGTATAACATGAGGAGAATTCAGTAAAGACACTCGGTTTGAAGTCGTTCTTATTACTAAACCAATTCCGTAAGCTTTCTCCAACTTCAGTTTAGTGTCATTCAGATGACAACAATAATATCGGTTTAGTTTCGTTTATATCAATATCGACAGCCCTAACAGATTACATTCGCATTGTTTAAAGTTTCCCCTCTTTAGGGATTCCAGTTTCTTTCTAGATACGTATTTAAGATCATTACATCCACTTTTTATTATACACTAACCACAAAGTTTATAATCAAACGTTATATTTCATGATAGAAAGTGCACTGAATATGGTCTTTGACTAAAAAATGTGTGAAACCCCTCGAGAATTGAACCCGCGTCGACTTATTGTTGTACGCTAGGGTTGTCGCTTACCAACATGAAGTGGATTGTTATTTTTTTTTTTAGTTTATATATACCGTCCAGTTAAAAGATCATCACATCGTCTTATTATCAGGCGTATTGCAGCCATTTCGTGCCATAATCCTTTGAGGGAACGACACGAATTATATCTGAATAATATTCACATTAGTTTTTAATGCATTCAACTTCAACTTCTCTCTTTAGGAACGTTGCAGGTTCAGGAACGTTTGAGTTTACAATACATAAACGTTTCTCGAACTTTTTTTCCCAAACTAACCGGGGTGCGCATACAGCGCATAGACTATCCAAGATTTGGTAATCCCAGTTATTACATAAGAGCGACTGCCGTCAGACCTCCATAACCCTTGACAAGGGAACTAGACTAATTGAATTGTGGTTACATCTAATGTCATATGAATGCGTAGGCTTCCAACGAAGTTTTCCCTCATCGCCATGCTAATGATAATTAGGCATATTATGTGCGTCAAGACCGAACTATCGACCTAAAGGTTGGTAACTACTGTAACGGTTCTTTCGTGTTCTTTACTGCTCTAAGTACATTTTTCATTGTATCTCAGGTGTCATCAATTTTGCCACGAAAATCCTATAACATCAGATCTAGGACATAACATGACACGCGACGACTGTTTTTGAACGTTACAAATTGGATGAAGAAGCATTTTACTACATATTGTGTTTGGTATTTCTTATTTTTGATGCACCAATACTTAACTTATAATTTCATAATTATTATTTAACATTTTCATACTCTACATATTTCGAAAGGCTTTGGGACCATAGTGTTCCAAATGACTTCCGACTTTTTATATTATCTGCGCTTTACTCCAAGTTGTAGCTTTATAGGTTTCAAGCGCACAGGTCACCAAATAAATCGGCGAACCGCACATCTTCCAACCTACATTTTTGTGTCTGAACTGTTGTTCGTTGTTAGTTGTACAGATGACCTAACGTAGCAAGCGTGTTAATTACCCCACAGACCCCACTGCCTAATCCCCCGTCCGTGGGGTTTGTGTCATAGATGAGTTTTGCTCTGTGCAGGCATCGTAGCATCGATTCCCTTACCAAATAGAGACACTGGCGATAATAACGTGTATAACTTGTGTGCTTGGACTTGATTGAGGACGATTTGCGTACTGTGCTTGAGTCTGTACTCAATTGCCTTGAAACAAGCATTCGTAATAAATTATTTTTAGTCATTAATTTGAACGTTCTGACGAGACAAATTACGATTCATTAGTCAGATTCATGACTGGTTTATATAGTATTTATTTTGAACCTTATTTTTATTAATTGACTTTGATTTTACTATCACTACTGAAATATTATAATTATGCATTTTCAAAGTCGGATCCGTCCGTCTTATTCCAACTATTAATTTTAACTAAAATTAAACCCTAGCCAATTGCATGACTGATACATTACAGTGGAAATGAGTCATTGTTCCAGTTTCCGTGCACAGTGGCTAAGCTTTTCCCGTATAAAATACAGAGGTTCGATTCCCGCCTTGATTGATGGTTTGACAGGCTAGCTGCCACCCCCTCTAAATCCAAAATCGAAGACAAAGGAGACAAAATTGTGTGAGAACATTACGACAATTCCTGGTAAGGTATCACTACCATAAGTTGGGCTCTGTGCCTGACCGGCAACTGATTTAGCATAAAACAAATCGATCTCGTTATCTATGAAACCACAGAACAAGAATATTTTCTTATGAAACTATAATGTATTGATCTTGCTTCTAACGGTGCGTACAAATTAAGTAACATGTTATATAACATCTGTTTTATAACACGTCAAAATTATCTGACATTATTTTTCAACAAAACATTAAGTACTGAAAAAGTTATATAACCTTAATTTATAACATGTTATATTATATAATCTGTACGCACCTTATGGCGTATAATAATCTTATTCACGAGCGTTTGCACGAGGCGCAACCCTAGTTCAAACTCCCGCGCAACTTTTTCCATGATTCGCAGAAGTGAATAACTACCATTTTTACTATGCTATGTTTAACATTATAATTGTACGTTAAATAATTAAACGGACTCTTTCCTGGGCTTTTTTTCTTAGTAAAATGTAATTGACGCTTCATACGAAGGGTGGCTGTTGCAATTCTTATGAAATCGCTCAAGAACAATAGGCCGCGGTTTCTCTCTATTAATTTATTCTTGATTATCAATATGCTATTTCGTTTAACAGTTGGAGGGTAATTTACGAGTGATTAATTGATTATAGTAAATTCTAGTAAGAGGTGCTCGTGGCGCAGCTGTGACAGTGGTTCGTTAGCGATAACTAAAGTCAAGCTACGCGCCGCGGTCGGTTAATGAATGGGTGACCATTCTGACACCATTTAGTGACTTTTATTTCGAGTGTCTCCGGTGCCTCACTAAAAACCACACACGGGCTCGCGTGGTGAAGTATGGCCCACACTATCTCACAATTGAGATAAGGCCTGTGTACCAGCAGTGGGAACGTAGGTATAAAGGCTGATGATGATGAGTTAATTCTGATTCTAGGAAAGGACAAGTATCAACTTGTTAATTGAAAAATTAAAATTAAAGGTAAAAAAGAAAACTTTCGGAAAAATAAGTCCTAGGTTCAATTAACGGATCGGGTAGAATTTGTGTCGAATGTTTAGGACATCATCAAACCTGATCAAACCGCATTTGGGAAGGGTGATGATTAAATCATTACACATCATTGCGTCGCTGACTTGATTTTAATGATGCCTTTGCCCTGCAGAGGGACATTAAAAATACTGAGTATAAGTTTCATACAAATACTGATCAAACGCAGCCAGGCCTATTATATCTCTGTGGTTCATCTGTGATAGTAGCTGTTAGCCAGCCAGTCGGACTCTTTTTTTTATATCAGAGGCGGCAAACGAGCCAGCGGTTCGCCTGATGGTAAGCAATCACCGCCGCCCATGGACATCTGCAACACCAGAGGGATCGCTGATGCGTTGCCGGCGGGTGTGGCCCTCCGGCACTCTCAGAAACCAGACGAAACACAATTAGTAGTCATTATTATTTTAAAAAGTCCAAGTAATATGCTTATTTCCTACAGTGATAAGAAGATTTCTTACCGACTTTGTAGTTGGGCAGAGCTTTTTGTTTTAGAATGCTTAATAAGCCAGTGGAGCTGGCTCGCAATGGCCAACGTGCCTTCCATCACACAAAAGTAATAAAACCACCTTATCACAATTTCTCCAGAATAATCGTACTACGTCTATAATAAATACTCTCTTATCGTAACCAACGGCATAAATTAATCTGCTAGCTAAAACTATATTTTTTACTCTATGTACATTTTTAATTACCTTTACGTTAATTGAAATGCAAAACTTCATTTGCACACTTATTACGGACTAATAGGTATTTCTGTGGCGGAAATATTTATAATTTATTGCTGATTGAAAAAATAATTAGCTTAATGCTAATTGGAAAATGCTACAATGATGTCAATTTCATCGGTTTCAGATGAGTGTCTGCCATGCCAACAGTGGCGTGTCAGCCTGTGGCGACCTCTGACTTGATCAGCAAACATTAAGTATCCGCTTTTGCAACAGTTCTACAAACTGACAACTCATGGCGCTGACCTACGTTTAGTATCCTACATCGCACAAGCAAAGTAATCTTCGCCCACTAGCATATAATACGACAAACATCAGACTATGTCCCCTAAGCCCTGTGTGTTTCCTTTCTTCTATTCCTGGGCTTTTTAGGCGGGGCGTAAAGCGCCATCTAAGCACGCCTTCAGGGTAAGGGTGAATGTCTCAATGGGTACTATGATCTATTGAACCAGTCAACCTTATATTTGGACCTCACTTCTGCTTACCATCTGGTGGAGTGAGGTCATCCTGACTGCTTCCTTATAAAAAAAAAGCATAAGTAAAGGTGAATAAATACCTATGTGGATTTAGGGCATCATAATATACTCGTTTATCAGTCAAAAAGTTTTCTTAGTAATTTCTTTCTTTGTTTTATCAAATACCATTTTCTAACGCAGGGCTTAACGGAGGAGAAACTTTCAAACACCATTTGAATAGCAAACACCGTTATCTATGTTGATTGCATTGCTAATTGTAACTAAACAATATCCTTTTGTTACATGTAAGACCTAGTTTTTGCGAGAAATACTGAATTATACAACATTCCGGTAACAATGGAATACGTACTTATAAGGAGCTGTGTTGAAAAAGTTTTCAAATTCGACTTGAATTTTTTATGTGCGAGTTTACAAACTGTTACTAAAGAGAGTTATATACATTTTATTATCTTTTGTTTGACGATGCCGGGGCCGACAATTTGTGTGGTCTTATAGCGTTGTCCAATATCAGTCTTGTTTTTGGTGTTGGGTGCAACTTAGTGTTTTTTACTATAAAATGAAGCAGAAGAACTAAAGTGACTATTGATATTTAGTATTAGTAATCACTGCCGCCCATATACCTGCGGCTAGGGTCCAAAAGCCTGACTTTGAGAAAGAATACTCCCCCGGTCAAGTCATGAACAGAAAGTATACTTACAGCATACATCTTTCTGTTCATGACTTGACCGGGGATCTGCGTATGCAGTTTTAAGTTTGGAATAGATTTGAACATTCTTTGTATAAAATATCATATTTTACAACTTAAATACATTTTCAGGAGAATGCAAAGGTAAGCCTGTAAAAGAATAACAAAAGTAAATCAAACCGCGGCCTAGCTTGATCACTTAGCTTCATAAAGCCTTAAGTCCTGGCAATAAGAACTAAAATGCAAAACCACACTAACGCAACAGCCCTATAAATAAAACATTTGAACAAAATTGTTTTGAACTAAATGTAGCAAGTTGATATTACGAAACTATTTACATTAACTTACTTTCCTAATCTGGCTTTTGTTTTACTATTTGTTAAATGTAAACAAATTATGTTTTCATATTGATAAGCTGTATAAAGACCCGATTTGAACCGACGTAGTTAGAAAAACATTGGTGCACGGAGGTTTTTATACGCAATAGGATTATGCGGTAGAACCATTCTGCAGATAGGTATTTTCTGTCTGTAAGTCGCAATAGGCAGGCTCGATCGTGAAAGCACAACCTATCACAGAAGACCAACATTTGTGTAGTAGGTTTTTTTATAAGGAAGCAGGTAGGAAGACCTCACTCCACCTGATGGTAAGCGGATGTAAGGTCCAAATATAAGGTTGACTGGCTCAATAGAACATAGTACCCATTGAGCCTGTCACCCTCACCCTGAAGGCCTGCTGAGATGCCGCTCCACGCCCCGCCTAAAAAGCCCGGGATTATAAGAAAAAGGAAACACGTGAGCCGGAAGGGCATTCCATGACTTAATGGCATGGGGTAAAAAAGAGGAACCATACCTCTTGGTACGGGCCATCAGTGTCTGGATGGTATGCGGATGGCAAAGAAGTCCGGCTACTACTTTACTTTGTTTGGTGACTACCAATGTTGAAGGATCGGACTAGCAACCTATTTCCCTCCCGCATCTCCATCCCTCTTCACCTTCCCCTCCCTCCATATTCTTCACAACGCATCTAAGACCCTATTCGCCGATGTCCATGGGCCGTAGTGCTCACTTACCATCAGATGTCGCGCTCATTTGCCTTATTATCATAAAAACAAGCGAGAAATCTAACATCATAGTATATAATCAAACAAAAAGATAATTTTATTTACATAGCATGTGTCAAAAATTTATAGGACATGTTACGTTCTAGTGTCAACATGAGAAAAATTATCGGCCTATTGATATCCTACTGCGGGGCAAAGGCCTTTAACTTATCATTAGGTACAATGATTTTTATCAGGGGCTTATTACTACTCGTATATAGGAAGATTTCAGCACAATGTAGTTCTTACTATGGACTCTTCCCGAGGAGTCTATTCCAGTGAATGAAGACCAGTCTTCGAGCATTAGTTTTAGATGCACTAACTCCCTAAATGACTATAAGAACACAAGCAGAGCTACGCCGGTATTTCACAAGTAGCCTGCCAGCAAATATTTGAAATTAATTTGAAATAAATACCCAAGTTTTAAACCATGTTCCAAGAGGACGGTGAAAACTAACTACGTTCTAAGATTGGTCGTCCTTTCCCGCGTTAAAGTTTGAAAACAAAAAGGTCGGCTTGGAAAACTTCATTATTATTTAATTTATACAGTTTTTTGTAACTGGAAAATATGTATGGTCGCTTAAAAAGTTTTTAATGTATGAATAAACAGCTGGCACAAAACATTAAATACGATGTTTCTTCCTCAAACACATTGCGGGACCGATTTGGTGATTGGTTGAGGAGCCGGCTATTACACTAGGTCGTGGGATCGATCCCTGAACGGTACAAAACTACAAAAAAAAATGTGCATTAATATGTGTATGTGTGTGTAGGTATTAAGGTATGTATCATCATTACTACTTGATAAAATTTCGACCAATCTAGCTGACATTTTTAGGTACCTATACGTTGCTTTGCTCAACTCGGAATCAAACCCTTAACAAGTTCATTTCCTATGTTGTACCACTTTAGTTCCCTAGACAGACTCACCTGACGAGTCATCCAGAACATATTAAAGTCGTCTAACAATACTAAATAAATTAAAAGATTATTGACTCTTCAGCAATGTCATTCATAATATTTCTTCTAATAAAACCAGTGTAATTTAATCAGTTAATCGATATCTTTTTTGCTCTCGAGTCCCCGCTTGTTGCAAACCATTCCTCTCATTGTCTAAGAGACAGAGTCCTTAAAATAAACAGAAGACTTGTATGAAATAGATTAATCACTTCTTGAAATAGATTATTTGACTCTTTCACACAATTTATTTAGAATGAACAGTTATAACGAATATCGAGATGTTATAAAAAAATACACAAAAAATGACACTCTTTTAAAATAAAACAGAACGTAATATTTTTTAAAGTTTGCGTTTTCCCTAAATAGAACATAGTAAACCACGGGAGCATACCATTAAGGTTTCTTTTATTTATGAGTAACAATCGCTTAATCATTAGAAAAGACACGACTTTTTTAAAGTAAGAAAAATAATGCAGTTTGATATTCCATTAAAAGGACTTACATTGAGTTAAGTCCTACTTCCCACAACAAAACAACATCACGATTCTAATTGAAAAAAAAAACTATTACAAGTTTCCGTTTGAAATTCATTTGAGCAGTATTATTTTATCATTATTCAATTTAAAACAATCGTTGTAAAATCGTTTTCTCATTTGATATTGCTAAAAATCAGTTACATACAAAAAGGAGCATTATTAAAATTCATTTTAAACTAACTATTTAAAATAAAATAATACTTAACTCTCAACTATTTCTGATTTAAGTCTAATGAATTGGTAAAGGTAATCACGTCTTTATTCTTTTTGTTTGCGTTACGTCACTAGTTTGGATTTCGGACTTATAGATTTGTAAGCCTAGACCGTCTTAGCTGAAGGAACCTCCATAATAAGAAAACTGACTGTTACGTCACGGGTTATAGTAGTTAGACGACAGTTGCTCGAATGCAATCACCGTATCTCACATCATAGGTCAAGTGCACCTCGATTTGGGTTATTCCGTATTTAACATATGACGTCTCAACCTACTCATTATTTTTTCCTTACTCAACCTAATTATTTTCCTTACTCAACCCACAACAATATTTTCATTTTAAGTTCCTTATTCACCCCAAAAACATTCTCATCTCAACCTATTTCAAAACCACGTTAAAAATTTAACATTTTGATGTAGGTACGGTCGGTTCAACGGAGAATAAACTGCAACACAACAATAACGTTTTTGCCCTTTTATATAAATCTATGACTCCGGATATTTTATATTTACTACGTATGGCACGGTAATAACCAATAAATCATTAACATCTCATGGTTTGTGAAAAGTGCAATGTTGTAGAGATTTAAACAAATATTTAAAAGCCTTCTGATTTGTGATTACCTGACTATTAGTAATGGTACATTAAACTTTAAAAGTCAACTATATGACATTACTTATTAAACAAGACCTTAAACATACACTGAATTGCATAAAGCATGTCGCCCCAGCTATTACCGACTGCATTTAAGGTCATAATCGCTTTCTACACACTGCAGTGAGTCAACAATTAACCGATAGCATCATTACATGCAATCAATCAGCCACGGAGAAAGCTGCTTCTTCGTTTGTCAAGTAACATTGGATGTTCTGTCGATATAAAATGATAGTAATATTGCACTTAAATAAATTGTAAGCCTATAAATGCCCTGCTGCAGAGCCAAACTTAATTTAACGACGTACGGAAGACTGTATTAATCACCACGAACGCTAAGTGCACATGAGTACCTAATGACAAACTCGAGCTTTGTTTAAAAATATAAAACATTTTTTTCATAAGCGTAAGAGATCCTTAAACTCCGAGATAACGGCTCGGTAAATTTTACAAGACATATTACAAAATTGCACTGTTATTTATAACGAAAAGAAGTTTGTTCGTTACTTCTTATCCACCTTTTCATCCCGACTTTCGTATATAACAAGTTACAAGGATATTGGATGTTTTATCTTAAAAACGACTAGACCATATTAGATAATTTGTTTTTTTGATATATTGGTTATAATCAGGAAATGATTTGAAAACGATGATAAACTAGCTAATCACCTGTGCGAAGTCGAGGCGAGTCGGCAGTTTATCATACATAAATATCTTCCTCGGAAACTGCAATAACGCTAAAAGAACACGGAAGCTAACCTAAACTAAAAGAGATTTTAGAATATCCATCTTTGCAAATTGCCTTCAGAACATTAATAAGGTTGTATGAGATTTAGTATGCACGTAATCAAAAACTAGTAAGCCGATTAGAACACGTAAGCTAATCTAAATGAGGAAGAGTTTGAAGAAGCAGCAAATATCAATTTTTAACAAATATTCGGTTTCGTAACAAAATATAAAAAACTGCAATACCTATTCTAGGTGAAGCAAATCATACCGACAAAGGTTGTAATTCGAATGACAAATATTCCTTGATCCCGGTCCCCGGGCCTCCACGGCTCAACGCTCGGAGTATGTGAGACGGAACAGATAATCCTCGCGTTTCTTAGCACACCTCCCGTGTTTGCACTGCTACCCTTTGACCCTGTCAGTTTATTTGGCTAACTTATTTTACTTTAACAATGTTTTACTGCTGTACCTGTGTGTAACAACCTAAGTATCCTACGTGACGCCTCTAAATTTGAAGAACATTTCCGAAATGATGCGGAACATAGACAGGAGGCTAGACAGAAAGAAGTTCTTGTTATTGGTATGTCATGTCACATGTCACATGCCAATTTTATATAATCTACCGACTTAATTAAAGACATAAACGTAATATAAAATATTAATTCCATGATTAAACATTACAAATAGACACTTCCATGTTATTTGTTTACACAAGTTAATTAAGTGGAGACATGTTATAATTCATTGTGAGCATAAGCTCGTAAGGCAAAAAGTCTAGACCATAGTGTCTCGTACCAGTTGTGCTATTTTACGTAATTGAAAAATGTCACATTATTTATAAATACCTATACGTTAAGTTAAAATAACAATCGATAAATAAGCGTAACAAAAAAACTTGCCTAATTACCGCCGATACAAAATGCATACGAATGCATTAACGTTAATTCGCTAAGTGCAAAACAAGCTGTACGATATATAACTCGTTTAATATTTAAACGTTATTTTAACTGTCGGAAAAGCGTACGTAACCAACAAACTAACTGTTTCTATTAGTAAAAACTTAAGACTTGATGCGTTCAATGTTTTTGCTGCACCCAGGAAACAATACTTGTACAAATTTCGCGCAAAATGCACTCCGTCACTCATGCAACTATATCGGACTGTAATTTCCTACATTTTATTCAAATAACAAATAAATTAGTTGACTGGTTTAAAAATAGCTTTACAAGACGGAGGTTCGCACCATATTTTATCACTATGTCCGCGGCGACGATAAACATTGTAAGAAAATAAATGTTAACTTCTTTTTTAATAATATAAATAATATTACTTTTTAGGAACTTTTGAGTTTGTTACTTAAAGTACCTATTTTGACATTGAGTATGTTTTTTTTAACTTAATTACGAATAACAAACTGAATTACGATTTCTAAACAAACTTAAATAGATATTAGTCATACAATAAATATAAAAACTGTAATTATGAGATCGTTTTAAAATTAATTAACTATTCAGTAATAAAATCAAGACATCTAATTTGTATTGTGTTTTTGACTTACAAATAAAAATAATATTAGATAAATCATGTTGATTTTTGAAAATAACAAATGTCTATAGGTATGTTTACAGGAGTGTCTTTCTTTCTTTTTAGCACTAAAAAGACGCAATCAAAATTAGAGCGCTTAATATTTTACGTAAAAAGCGCTTTATAATACGGCGTAAATAATTATCCACTAGGGTTGACAACCGCTGTTACGTCAGACAGATGTCAGAATCATCGTGTGAAATACAGTTGATTGGTTTTTCAGTATTGGAAACAAGTCCGTCCCCTTTCTTGCGCAATAGATTTATTTTTGACTGACAGTAATTTATTTATGAGCGCTCATTATGAATCGGTAGGTAGGTATAAGTGCACTAGGAAACTTGTACAGTTCAGTTACAAGAAAGGTTTATTTAAGTAGTTAATTGTACTTTAGAATTTTTATTACTTTCCTATTATTTGTTTAAAATTACATTAAACTATTTTTCTGCAAATAAATTATTGAGAAAATACTTTTGCACTTAATTTTTTTCTTTTTTTATCAGCAATTGGATGTTTATTACATCATAGTGTTGGTTATTTTTGTGCTTCGATTAAAAAAGATGAATAGGTACCTACAATATAATTTTTATTTTTCAGTCTAATTAATATATTTTTTTAATACATTCATTCCTGTTCCTCGCGATAAATAAAGAAATAAAACTGATATTTTTTTAAGCGTAAAGAAATCAACGCTCTACCTAATTTCAGTTTGCACACTTTTATAAATACAAAATGATAATAAATATAGATGGAAAGCCAAAAAAGATTTTTTTACGATATCCGCCTAACCTTGGGACCTTATTGGACCAGAGTAGCAGAAGACAGGGTTCAGTGGAGAGAGCTGGAGGAGGCCTATGCCAAGAGGCACACCGAATGGCGAGACATATTTTAATTAAACAAACACTGGAAATTTGTATCCTCAAAGTTGTAACAATTTCGGAATAAAGGACTTTATTATTATTAATTATGTGGAGAAAAATGTCTTTTTCAGACAGAATCAACGCCGAGATTGGTAGATAGAGTTTAAAATAAAATAGGTACCTATGAAAGTTAAGTGTTGTTGGTTTTAAACATTTTTAAAAGTTTGCAATACCTAACAAACCGCAGACAAATAATTTTGTGTAAGGAAGTATCGATTTACTTATCCTTTCTTATTTATGTGAGGGAAACATCTCAAGATTTATAAGTACATAAAAATTATCATAAATAGTATTATATATTTCTAAACCTCTACTTCAATAACCAGAAATTTTAAAATAAAAAAATGCGAAATTTCTTTTTGCACAAATACCTAGGTACATGATACCACCAATATTTCATTACATTACACATATTAATTAGAATTTGTATTTGAAAAAAATATTCATAAATAACTTAATTCGCAACCAAACAAAAAGCTTTTTTAAAGACACATAAATTGCACAGCAGCAACACCTTTTTAAAATTCAAGTGCAAGAAGAACACACGGAAACACCCCCTCCCACGCCCGCATCGTCAGAATTTAATATGACAGCAAAAAAGTTTTAACAAAAAGTTCCCGCTCTGTCACAAAATTTCCAGGGAGAGATAAGCGGGCGAGCCTTCAAAAAAATGTTTTAACAGATTGAAAGTTTCCCGAGCGGACGGAGCGAATACGTCATCCCTAGTCCACTCGACACCCCATCGATCCCACTAAACAACTTTCACATTAGCAACATTGTAGTAAAGTCTAAAATAAATTAATTACGTAATGCCGGACCGAATGGAAAGTTTTGCAAGGGGAAGCGGGCGGGGACGCGGGGGGAGCCGGCGGGAAAAGTTTTACGCGCGCGTGTGGACGTTTGACGCGGCAGGGCGGCCGGCCGGGAAGACGGCGCCGAAGGAGGCGAAGCAGAGAGGGAAAGTGGCGGACTCACCCGTTCCTCCTCGCGGATCATCTCGGCGATGCCAGGGCGGATGTCGACGTCGTCGGCGTGCAGCGGCGCGATGACGGGCAGCGGCGGCGCGGGCGCGTCGGGCGGCGCGTCGGGCGCGCTCGGCGTGCCGGGCGAGCGCCGCGGGCTCGGGCCCGGGCTGCGCTCCGCCGACCGCCGGCGCGCCTTCGCCGGCGACTCGCCCTCCCGGCTCACTGGCCGCTTCGCCCCGCGCTCCGGCCGCAGCACCGCCTGCTCGCCGCTCACGTCCGTCAGACCCCGGATCTTCAGCGTCTCCGCCACCTTCAGCAGAGCCGATATCTGGTCCTGCGACACGTTGATCTCCCCGCGGTACATGAAGTCGACCACCGCCTTCAGGTCGCAGTACTTTATATCCCGCATTATTATGATCGGGTGCCGGCACGGATTGTCCATGAACAGGCTCTGGAAGTACGGGCTGCACGCCGACAGCACCACCTTGTGCGCCTTCAGGCTCTGCCCCTCACAGGCCAGCGTGACGTCCACGAAGGACTCCGTCTGGAGAAGTTGGTCGAAACAGTTGGCTAGGTTCGACTGGTAGTTGTTCCATCGCAGGCAGAATTGCTGGGGGGAACCGTCCGCATCGCGGCTCTCCATTGCCGCGGATTCCTCCTCGGCCGGCATCGCTTCAGCGGTTTCGCATCTGCAACGTAACACGAGCGCGTAAAAGGGCGAGCCACATGCACCGCCGGCGATGTCTCGCGAGTTACTGAGCGAGTGCGGGCGGCGCGGGGCGGCGCGGGGAGGCGCGGGGCGGGCGGCGGGGCGGGCCGGCGGCGGCGGCCGGGCCAACCGCGCGCCGCGCCGCCCCAGGCCCCGCCCCCGGCCCCGCGCGACCCCCGCACCCCGCGCCGCCCCGCATCGATCGCGAGGCCCGCGAGGCGACGCGCGCGCAACTTTTATCGCTATATTTTCCTAATGTGCGATTGATATCTAAACATTGGAAAGCCTGTTCTGACCCGCATTTCCGAATTCGGTATCAAACTTTTCGATACTTTAAAAATGAGATCGTACCAATTTAATGTAAAGTAGAAAATCTAACGCAAGTCCAATTATTATGACTATAATTATAAATTCAGTTAATTTCGTATACATATTTGTTTAGCTCGTGTACTTGAAAATAACAGTTTCATAAATCGTTTTTTACGATGTTTACAGTTATTATATTCTGTATCAATTAAACAATTGGATTAAGATTAAAGATCACTTGTTTTTGAGCTGTTTATCATTAAATATACAAGTTCCTTTCTGCTTTTGCCAGTAACTAGGTAGAGTTATTTTTAAAACCCAATTTTTCTGGATCTTAAGTATCCGATATTTAGGTATCTTGTATAATAGAGGGCAGTGTATTATACGTAGTAGAGATCAAATAAAAAAATTAGGAGTTTGATTAATTGTTCCAGGAAGTATTTTATTATAACTTTTATATGTAACAGTGACCTTATTTTAATATATCCGATATTTAGGTATCTTGTATAATAGAGGGCAGTGTAGAGATCAAATAAAAAATTTAAGAGTTTGAGTAACTGTTCCAGGAGGTTTTATTATAACTGTTAGGTATATGTAACGGTGACCTTATTTTAAATAGGATATCCGATATTTAGGTATGGCAATTACTATTGGTTTAATTACATGAAATACAATATCATAGGAGCAAAGCTTTTTCTTGCAGTTGTAGGCTGAAACTAAGTGAATTGTTTATGAAATTGATTAATAAAAATACTGTTGCATGTTTATTTTTAAAACCTACAATAGGTACTTGGACGGGAATTAGCTGTTGATAGGTAAACTTTTACTAGTAGCATAAAGATCTGATTCCCAAAAATAACTTAACAAATTAAAATAAATAATTCAATAACAATATGAATTAACCGATTACGTTGAAGTTTATTTAAATTTGATATTGACAACACAAGTTTGTCTCTATACAAACAGTTAGTTTTGTCTAATTACGTATTTACTTGGGTAGGTAAGAAATGAAATTGGTTTAATAGGTAAAAAGAATTTATCTAATTATAATAAATGCTGGGTGTCATACCTACCTACATGACGTGCAAAAGAATTTCTTCGTAAATCAAATTGCAAAACAAATACTTTGACTTTACTACACTAAACCTATAAAGGAAAATAAATATGTACCTACATTAATACATATTATTATAAGTCACTAACTCGATTTCACCTTAGTAGGTAGTGACTCTAGAAGCATAATGGACGAGCAAGGGGTCGTGAGTTCGAGTCCCACCTAGGACAAACATTTGACATTATTTTTATAGGGATGTCTCTCGAGTCGGGGTAGGTACCCGGGGATGGGCGAAGCCTGTGGTAGAGTCACCTTGTTACATTGACAATTCATAAGTGTACCTATCCCTAAAAATGTTATGACTTTTTATTTTTAACTATTATCATATTAATATTTCTGATATTCCTATCTATTATTATTATTAGGTACTTCATCAAAAGCGTATTTATCAACCCATTAATTTTATAGATACTTTTTTGTAAATAAATACATAGGTATTTTACATAAACACACACAGACCGAAAACAGACATAATCATTAATTTCATTATTGTTCATGCACACAAATGTTTGTACCTTACGGGGATCGAACCTTTTTTTTTTTTTTTTTTCTCGGAGGAGAATGCATTTATGCACCATAACCGCATGCTAGCTAGACCCGCGGCCGTGTGTGGGACTCAAGACTGAAACGTCCACTACCCAACCAGCAAAAAGTGGTTTTTAAGCTATCCCAGGAGGATGAATCTTTAGGACTATATGAGAATTATATCCGAATATAAGTCCGGGAAAAGGCCCACTTTTTAAGTGTACTTTTGATTATAACACATTTATATTAGACCGCTAAAATGCTTGTTTACGCCTATATAACTCCTGTAATAGAATTACGAAAATGCAGTTACTCCTGCAAATCAATAATATAATCAATATAAGTAAGTTATAGTCGTAAGTAAGACTAATGCGCTCCTTGCAATGCTGATTTAAGCTCATTTTGGTGAACGAATGAACGAACGAACAGTATAATGTGTTGCGCTGTGTTGGCCTCTGTCATAATTTTTTTAACAGCTTGAATAAGGAAGTGGTATTTATCTTTATCAGAATTTATTATTGTCAGCCATAGTAGAAAAACAACATCTTATTGTTGTTAGTTAGTCTTATTAATATTCGTAGGGGAATGTGAATTTTCTGTGAAATTAGTCATAGTTTTAAACAAAATTTTAGAGCGCCTCTTCACTTGCCTTTATTTACATTTGAGTAATTTTATTTATTTATCAAAAAAAATGCTACGAAGGGCTGCCATTTTTTCGGTAAGCATTTCCAAGTGTGACATAGTGCCATCATAAGTTTATTTGGTTCTATATTGGCAAGTGTCAAAACTGCAGAAGATTCGCCATTTTGTATACCAATTTTAAGATAACGTTGACAATAACACTACTGTGGAATGCCAATATAAATATGTCTAGACTTGTAACGGCTTAAGACAAATCTATATAGAGAACATTTTATCCTACTAAATGCTGTTATAATCTTAGTGATTTATTATTTTTGAAACGCTGATATTAAATCCGCATAAACCTTAATTTCAAGCTTATGTAAAACAAAAACAAGAAATATAAATGCTATTCAGTTGTTTAACTGGAAGTTACTTATATTAGCCATACAATTTTAGCTTATATCACATTATAAGTAAAAGTAACTAGTGTGATTGCTCCTCAGTGTATCCTATCCTGGTAGATGCTTCTAGAGGAGGCCTAAGATTTAAATGCCTCTAAGATGTTATCTTATAGGCACATATAAGTCTTCGTTACCGGAGTAATTACACCTGAGAGTAATTACTCTTATTTAATGCCTTTATAGGAGTCCTAGACTATAATAGCCACGATATTTGATCCTATATGCCGATATAAGACCAAATTATAGAATTAAACATACTCAAGTGAAAATAGCACCATTTTATGCAGTTAAAAGCGTAGTAGCAAATACCAAAACCATTATCGGAGCTCTATAAGTCCATATAGCATTACCAATTGACCATTTTGCTAGTTGGGTACCCACTAAACTCCCCCGGTTTCTCCTTCACACCCGATTAGGACGAGCCGGTGCTAGCCTTATGGCTATTGACCAGCCCATCCCCGGGTACCCCGACTTGAGAGACCTCAAGTCAGGGTGGCGCCTAGGGAGGGCCACCCGAGAAACTAGGTGACCCTCAGACTTGGCTCGAGTGACCTGTGCAATGCGGGCGTTGAGGGGCTTACCCCCGCCCGCAGGTCAACCCTCAGGCCGGAGAAAGCGTGCTAAGTGAGCTCGCCTTCTCCGGCCTGGCCGTCTACGCCGGAGGGGAGCAGCGAGGGGGTCCTCCTCGCGCTCCCGCTCCGCTGCCTCCTTCTGCGACATTACTTGCTCGCAGAAGGAGGCGGCCGCCTCCCACGCTCTCCTGTTGGCCACCATGGCACGAACCATGGTCGCCAACGAGAGGCGTCCACCGCCTAGCGCCGCGATAAGATCGCGGCGCTCGTGTCGCCAGGCCGGGCACTCAATAAGTGTGTGCTCGGCCGTGTCGTCGGGAGCGTCGCAGTGATGACACTGCGGCGTCTCCTCCCGACGGGGGACACGGTACAGGTAATGTCCGAAACTTCCGTGTGCGGACAGAACCTGCGACAGCCGGTAGGTGAGGCAGCCGTGCCGGCGTTCCACCCACTCCCTCAACACCGGACAAATGGCCTCAATCGTCCAGTGGCCGGCACTTGGGGCTTGGAGAGCCTCCGTCCATTTGGCCAGGGCCTCTTCCCTGGCCTGAACACGACCCAGCTCCACCTCCTCCAGGCTGGGTCGTTCCCCCCGCATCCTTGCCGCCACCCAGATTCGATGCACCTGGGCCAGAACCAGGGCATCGAACTCCCACGGGATTGTGCTTGCTAAGACGCAGGCAGCCCCGTGGGAGACTGTGCGGTAAGCCCGCACAGCTCGGGTCGCGATGACCCTCTGCGGTCTCCGCAAGAGGGCTTTCAGCGAGGGGGAGAGGTTCTCCGCCCAAACAGGGGCTCCGTAAAGTGCCATCGACCTCACCACCCCATGGTAGAGTCGACGGCACCCGGGTCCTGGACCCCCCACATTGGGGAGGACCCGTCCGAGGGCTGCAGCGGCGGCGCACAGCCGTGGAGTGAGGAGCTTAAAGTGCTCCTCGAAACTCCACCGGGGGTCCAGTGTTAGGCCGAGGTACTTAAGGTGCGCCTCGACCGGGATCCGGACCCCCTCAACCCGGACTTGGAGCCCCTGTGGGGTCCTGCGGCGTGGGGCGTGGAACGGCATGGCCCTTGTTTTTTCTAGGGCCACCCTCAGCCCCAAGGAGCGGATGCGTCGGACGACAAGGGAAGTGCCGACCGACGCAAGGTGAACCGCATCGGGATCGAACCTGCGACCTTCTTTGTAATACTCAACTTCTCAACCATTACACCAAATCGGTCATCAATAAGTAACTTAATGATTATGATAATAAATAATAATAATAGAACGTAGCATATCTATTATTTTAATTGTCATCGCGTCAATAGCTGAGAAGCCATCGCGCGTGCTCAGAGCCAGGAGATGCAATGCAAACACACGCCGGTGGTCCGCCACAATCACTATTATTACTAACTATTTGTACAGCCACAAAAACATTATAATACTAAACTTGTTCCAAATACTTACACTATGAACTTTTTACGAGAGCATTAGGAATGTGTAGACAGGACGCATTGAAAATGCGAGCGATTTGTTGAATATTAATCATTTTAGTTAGATTTAAATGACTTACTAGTTTTCGCCTACCGAAGTTAAATGTGCGATAATAGCTTTTGACGCGTTTGAGCCATAGTAGGTAGTTAGCCAGAGTTTTTTTTTTGGGTTCTCTGGAGCAATACCCCAGAGAGTTGCTTATAAGTTAATAAAAGTTATTATGAAGTCGGTATTACTTTTTAACTTACGAGTACGAAGCAAAGATTTTTTTGCTTGCAGCTAATGGATTCGACCAAGCATAAAAAATCCTTAGTGTGTAGAAATAAATGAAATAAAGTAGATTTGTTCAATTAAAATTAAACCAGTACTCCAACGATGCATTGATGCGGACTGCAGTAGGTAGGTTCTTTTTATTGTTTCTGGTGAGTTTTGCCCAGATACTCTTGTGAATGCATGTTGGTTCAATATAGTAAGAGTTGCATTGGGGTAGCCCAACGAATTTAATATCGTTGGGGTAGCCTGTCGCGAATTGATACGACGAGTACCTACGCAGTAGGTAGGTAGGTTTTGCTTTTTCCTTATGTCTATATTTTTACTCATATTTAAGTAAATACCTATCTGTGGTAGGTACCTTCGTTGACTCTAAGTGAGTTAATTGACTGTGATTCTGATAATATAGAGAGGTCTTCCTTCAGTAACATTGTGATGTACTGCCGTATGAACCCCGAAAACAGATCAATCATAAATTGATGTGGTCTAATAAGTACAAGTAAGTAAGTTTTGACCGCCTCCGTGGAATAGTGGCTTAGCCGCTCGGATATAAAACCCGGAGGTCGTTGGTTCGATTCCCGCCTAGGGTATGGTTGGTGGTAGGGCTTTTTCAGAGTCCGACAGGCTAGCTACCACCCCCACAGGTGAAATCTGCCGCCATAACAGCTTTGGCTGTGTTCCAGCAGTATTAATGTGGGAGCCAGTACACTTGAATTCAAAGGCTCGAGGATCAGATGAGCCTACAGACTGGCAGCACATTGAGCGACGCTTCCTGATAAAGTATCCCTCAAAGGGCTGCGTGTCTGTCTGCCAACTGACTAAGTGTAAAAAAAAAGTAATTGAAAAAAATCCTCCCTGTATGAAGTTGGTTAATTTTTAATTCCATCACGGCCGTGTCTACCGCTGCGTACGCGCTGCAACGTTGTTTGCGCTCGAGAGCCCTCTATTTGTATATGTAGTGGGACGCGCAACTGGTCCACAGTTCGGGGAACGACTTAATGTTGCCGTATTTCTTCCAGCTTTGTTTTAACCAAAAATAACCTCTTTGTTGGAGGACACTAAAAGAATCGTGATGATGAAGTGTAAGGCGCTGCGCAGACGTAGACACTTTTGCACTTGACGAGCCATTTGGTGTAATGATCGAGAAGTCGGCTATTACACAAGAGGTCGCGGGTTCGATACGATCCCCGCACGGTGCAAACATTTATGTGCATAAACATGTCTGTTTGTATCGGTCTGGGTGTTTTTATGTATAAAAAGTATATTTACAAAAAAAAGTATATATAGCGACGTTAGAACCATAGTGATCCAAGTAACATTTTCAACTTTTTGAGAAAACGAGGGAAACGCGTTTGGATTTGTTCCTGAAATTGTCCTATTCCAAAGTGACCGATATGAGTTTCCTTGTGAAAATTGCTATAATAAGCACTTGGATCAGTGTGGCATGAAAAATATGTATTTTTTTGGGATGTTAATAACAAAATATCGATTTTGACAAAAATGTCACTTGGATCACTATGGTTCTAACGTCGTCATATGTTATGTTTATCCGTTGTCTGGCACCCATAGCACGAGCTAATTCTTATAGTTTGGGCGCTGTGTGAATATGTCTAGAGATAGGTATTGTTAGGCGAATAATTGGTTCACTCGATTAACACATCACTATGGTCACCGCGTACGGTGCCCCGCACTAGTCGGGGAGATTGACAGATAGATTTTACCGCGCTTGCAATGTTTAATGCCGAATAATGTAAAAGCTTATTAAATTGTAATTATCAAGAGAAAGGTATCAAGAAAAGGGTTTTATATCTAATAGTATTTATTTATTTTATGTCAGATACTAACCAGCCACTTAATAAAATCAGTCCTCCTAGCGCTGAAGTTGATACTTTACCACCCACGTAGACACTTGTATGTCCACTTACAACAACGATGTCATGTCAGCAACAAAAAGTCTCTACGTCTGGGAAGCACCTTAACCGCTAAGTGCACAGATTTCTTTTTGAAATCGATGACACCACTTCTTACTCAATTATGCAAACATAATTATTTAAAAGTATAAATAAAATAATTACCTAAATTCCTTGAACACTAATCACTCAGCGCCGTCTTGCTCACAAGCATAGCTTTATAGCAGATCTTAATATTATGATTTGCTTGTAGCTAGATTGATTCCAGACAACGGATGAACATGACTTGTATACTTTTTTATAAATACATACATAAATTATATACATACAAAAACCCAAACCCATAAACATTTTCAACAAAATGTTTATATATACCATGCGAGGATCGAACCTGCGACCTTTTGGTGTAATAGCCGACTTCCAACCGTTACACCAAGTCGGTCACCATGTGAGTTGACGTCGACTAAGAAAAATATCTTATCTGTGCATTTAACCAATCATTAATATTAAAGCTGTCTCTTTCTCTTGCACGGGGTATATTTTTATTTAACTCATCAGTGAAATATGTTTTTTTTAAACTAAGTCAGTTGGCATACAGACACGCAGCCCACCTGATGGTAAGCGGTTACTGCGGCCTATTCTATTAAGGGACACTTCACCTGGAAGCGAGTAGACTAAGAAGACTCATCTGATCTTCGAGCCTCTGATTTCAAGCGTCGGATGTAAGTTTTAAATAACTACATCTTTAATTAATTAAAGTAGGTATCTAGCCGAAGTAGTCGTCAAACTGCACTAAACTAATCAGTACCCCAAAATCAGATACCAAAGATCATAATATAATTACAGACACGTCGGTCCGTAAACAGCGGCCCTAAATCAAACGGGCGGCATAAAACCGCTGGTATTTTTCATTATTTTACATCGCTCATAAAATGTATGTGACGACAGATCGCGGCGGTCACGCGATCGCGGTGACATCAATTAAAAACAAACATAAAACGCTCTAAATCATAATCTTGAGGTAGTTAAGGTGAGGACTGAGTGGTTGGAGAATAGCGATTTTCGGCGATGCCAATTATTTAACTTGGAAACTGTAACGTCGTAGTGGAGACAGTAAAATAGTAATAGAATGGATAGATTATTAGGATCCTGTGTACAACATCCTTGTTCTAAAAAATATACTTATTAGTAGTGATGGGCCGACTATAGTATTTGCCGACTAACCGACTAGCCGACTATTCGGTTTTAAAATTGCCGAATAGTCGGCCGACTATTCGGCAGTGCTGATCATACTCTAGGTATACTGCGTGACGTTTTAGTTGTTGTTTTCCCGCAGTAAAATGATCACCGCAGTTCTATCTTAGTAGTACAATAGATTAATGAAGCTTTTTTTAGTCAATTCAAAAGTTTTACGATTGTGATAGACGAAACTCGAACCAATAGTAGGTACTAGCTGCGTCGCGGACAGTCACCGGCCCGGAATAATTCGCGCTTATCAAAAAGATGATGATTAACTACATAATATTTAATAACATTTGTATTCCATTTTCCCTTCAAACCTAAAAAAAAATAATTAAAAAAGTACTTGCATGAATCGACAGTACTACTAAAGATTCATCTTTAGCGTTCTGCTGCGAAAAAACCGCCGTTGAGCATGGCCTGACGTGGTGTTTAATTTTTTTTATTTGTTTGGTGTTTATTTAAGTAAACTTAAAAAAAAACACTAATGAATCGTCAATGATACAGAATTACTCTACTACCGGCTTCAGACAGTTGAGGAAAACCGGCAAAAAACTCGATAGTTTCACTTTTCAATTTTTCAATGGTTAAAAAATTATACAACACGACTTTCGCTCGCATAGATTACACCCTGTAAAACACTATGAAACACCCCTGGGAGGTAACTTCCAAAAATCGCTTCTTAGTGGAAACTTATATCCTGACCAAGAAAATAAAAAACCTGCTCTGAAGGTGCCACACTAGCTATGATTATAGCAACACTTGGTTGCTATGGTTATACTCACAAATATCTCACAATATCCAATAGTATCGCGCGTGAACATTCTTTGAAAATATTGAAGGCGCTGAATACTATTATAATTTATTATATGTCTATTAATTTTGCCGAATAGTCGGCGAATTTTGCCAACTAGTCGGCAGTGCCGAATAGTCGGCAAATGGTGCCGAATAGTCGGCTTTCCCGACTAGTCGGCGAATAGTCGGCCCATCTCTACTTATTAGGTACATATTATTGAATGGCAAGCGTTTAATGGTTAAGTCAGAACCCATGATTGTAACCATGATTGGGACTTTAGAGAATGATTCAAAGTCACTTCAACATCACATACCTACTTTTAGTTGCTCCTTTTATTTTAATCAACATAGGTACCTATTTAAGTGAGGAAATAAAAGTGTTGGGTCCAACAAAAGCTACAATTAAATTTTCATTATATCTTAGGTACTTGTTATTAGATCATGTTTAATAAGCAAAAACGAAGTTTTTAATCTATTACAACCTACACCATTACCAACTTTTGAAAATATAACATTTAGAGTTTGCGATACTTTCTCTATACTGAAAATCGCGTCGGCCACTAAGTCCTCAGCCTTTGCCCGCTGGCCACACGTT
This sequence comes from Mecyna flavalis, assembly GCA_949319885.1. Lineage (NCBI taxonomy): Eukaryota > Metazoa > Arthropoda > Insecta > Lepidoptera > Crambidae > Mecyna > Mecyna flavalis. The sequence goes on from OX439425.1 coordinate 3,288,519, forward strand.
ATTAATTAAGTTATAAAAGAGTCGTAGGTAAATTAGCATATTTACAGTCCTATAAAGGTGTTGCGGCGTGTCTGCGGGTAGCTCTATGATATGAGTACGGCGATTTGTTGTACTCAACAATGTGATGTTAACATCAATATTGTTGATGAGATGGTGGTGCTATGTCGGGTCGTTACATTCCCTCCAAGATAGTTGAGTGAAGCGATGGCTAAGGCATACATCATACTTGTGCTGCCTTCTTTGGGTGCTGGTCTGCCGGAACTCACAGATCCTTCAGGTTCAGGCAATGACGTTCAATATACAACTAGACACCCAATCTCTAAGAAAAATTCCTCAAAAAACGTCCGAGCGGCGTTGACACAGATGACATTAACACATTCGTTCAAATTAACACCTTATCTCGTGGCAGTTAGTGTTTAATGTCAATTGTATACAACTAAACGGAAACTCTGCCCAATAGTTGCGTGGGCAGAATTTTGCTTCGGACAATATTTGAGCGTGAATGGGAGTCTAGTTGTATATTGAACGTCATTGGCTTCAGGTTGATAGTTTTAAATAAAAAAGTGGAGATTGTAGGTATATTCAATTATTGTAACCTTATTGGCGACTGAAAAAAGTTAGAGCGGTTATACACTAAATCCTACGTCCGATCCGAATCCGATCCATCTCCGTGAAATGACGGTCCGGAGTAGCCGTAGAACTATTTTAGATCCGTCATCCGTCATCCGATTTTCTTTGCGATTTTGATTTTACGGAGACGGATCGGATTCGGATCGGACGTAGTGCGTATATAACCGCTCTTACTGTTGAGTTTCTTGCCGTACATAATTAGGACTGCATTCCGAATCCGGTGGTAGAGTATACTATATGTATACATATTTTTGTTTCTGACGATTCAGAGTGCATCTTTGAAGCCTATTTGAATAAAGCATATTATTTTTTAACCGACTTCAAAAAAGGAGTATGTTATGAATTCGACCGTATGTTTTGTATTTATTTAACAACACATTACCAATGAAGACTCAAGTTAAATATCACGATATAATGCTATTGTATGAACAGCTTTCTTACAATAAATCGGTTACTGTTACGCTTTAGACATGTCTCCGAAGGTGTATGTTTACGCAGGTGAATCATCGCAGGCTTAAGTATACCTCTATTTTAGTAGTTTTTGAATAATTAATTAAGTATAACTTTAAGTAAACTTATCAGGAAGACTATTCTTTTTTTTCGCCATAACTGCAGTCTAGTGACGCCTGCGGCCGTGTGAGGGGCTCGAGGCAACGTCCCACTACCCACTAAACTCCCCCGGTTTCGCCTTCACACCCGATTGGGACGAGCCGGTGCCAGCCCTGTGGCTATTGACCAGCCCAAGAAAACTTTATTCTAGAATTAAAAGGGCTTTTTACAAGCGTAGCGGCGCTAATTGGAAATTAATTTGTAAAAATAAAAAAAGCCAAATGGTTCCATTAACACACCATTTTGGTCTAGCAGTTTAAGAGGTTGAGGTCGTGGGTTCAATTTCTAGATTGAGCTTTCGTGTCGGTATTTTTGTAAAGGGATATTTTTCCGACGAAGGCGAAGCTGCAATCCGGCTAGAATGGGAAAAGTGATTATTTTATAACAGCCAAACCTGTATAAAAATTCAATTATTATAAAAAAAAAAAAATATAGCTCGAACGGAGACTGTAACCCACAATCCCGCCTTCAAGAAACCACTAATCATGTCCCACCAAAATTCCCAGCGCCCAATGTCAAAGTCGGCCATACATATATACATATATTCACGACAAACGTTTCCGTAAGGATACTAATATTTGACGTGTAAATTCATGAAGGTGCTTTAATAGCTCTGTGTTTGTTTACAACATTTCTACGAAATCCGCCTTTAGCGGCCCGCCTTGTTTTGTTATGCACATAATTAAAGCTGTGTCTAATTAGCGACTCGAATGTGGAATAGAGAATTCAATCGTCCTAGTCGAGACATGAGTGAGGAATAATAATGTCTTCCTGCTGCTCGAGTATAAACCTGCAGGTCGTGGGTTCGTTTCCCGCCTTGGGTCTGGTAAGTGGTATTTTTAGTGGTGTTTTTCACTGTGGTTAGTTACAACCGTCATTGGTAAAATGGCTGGTTTCTGGAAATATTAATCAGAGCCATGGGAAAAATTATCAAAAATGTGTCCTTTAAGTATTCCTCTGGATGCTAAAGCTAAACAAACCGTCCAACCAAGAATAAGTTGGACGCATCCAATTGATCTGCCGCGTCCGGAGTGGGGTGTTTTACATGTCCGCTAATTGTTCGGACTCGCACGGACTGATTGCCGATGGCCGGCAAACTTTTGATTGGTTTGAACGTTTAGCCAATTCTCATGTGTTAGGACTGACATGGAATATTTTTATTGGACGTCACAGTTCACCGGACAGATCCGGTACAATAAAATGAACAGCTTTAACAATACGGTATCAGTTTCAGACGTCAGTTGAGGGAGTTTTAAGAACTGCTATTCAATAATAAATATCTCTGGACATTATTCACACAACGCCATCTAGCCCCAAACTAAGCATTAGCTTGTGCTATGGGTGCCAGACAACGGATAAACATTAACTTATATACTTTTTTTTTGTAAATACATACATATTATACATAGAAACACCCAGACCGATACAAACAGACATGTTCATGCACACAAATGTTTGTACCGTGCGGGGATCAAACCCGCGACCTCTGATGTAATAGCCGTCTTCTCGACCATTACACCAAATGGCTCGTCCACATCAAAATTCAATGAGTTTGTATAAATTTTAATTGTCCTAATATTTCCTAGTTCAGAATTTTGTCTAAAGCCATATATCAATGACAGCCCAACGGGAAAGAATGAGCCTAAACAAAAAATGTTACTCAATTACTCTCATAGTTTGATGGGATTGAAATTAAAGCCATTTGACACGTCTAGAAAAAAAAAACTAAAGTGAGATCAGGCACAGAACCAATAGCTATCGGTTTTACCCACAATTTTATCCCCAACAACGCTGTGCATTTTTCAATCTCATGTCTACCAATCACGCAATTAAAAAATTAAACCACTACGTAAAGTTCTCATAAACGTATATCATTAGTTTAGCACATGTCAAATCCATAAAAAGACCCAAAAACAAACTTTAGTTGGCAGTTCGGACCTTAATGAATTACAAAACAAGCGATACAGCGGCGATAGCGTTTATGTGACAAATAATGGCTCACTCGAGCGAGGTGGCGACCAGACGTGGAACCAACTTTTATGTTCGGGACACGTAACATCGGAGGGCGAGCTTATTGTAACTATGTAGTTTTGAGTGGGAAGTTGAGGAGGTTTTTATTGCTTCGTTTTTGGTATTTTAAAGCGCTAGTGTTTTTTTTTTGAACAATGCAAAGCCTTTATTATTGAAAAAATCGACGATATCTCACATTTATTGATCTTATCCCATAACACAATTGCTCGAGCTTAGCAAGCGTTACTTCATAAACAGTATCAGAAACTTCAAACACAAACGTAAATATACAAACAAACACCCACCCAGACCTTGACAAACACAAATGTTCGTCACATAAATGTTTGTCATGTGCAGGATTCGAACTCGCGACCCCTAGCGCAAAAGGCAAAGTCACTATCAGATGCGCCATTGGGCCAGTCATAGAATGAATTGCTTTATTGTATAGCAACCCATTGTAAAAGTTCAATCAAATTATTTGTTTTAATTTTATTACTCTTCATTTAGTATCCAAATTGCTACGACAAAAGACAGAATCCCCAAATCTCAAGACAGTAAACCAACAAATGACCTGACAAAATAAGATCATTTTGAATCTACAATCTACGTTGTTTCTTTCTGAAAGGAAAAGAAAGGCGGATTTGAAGTTGCTGCCACCAGTAATTGAATTATACCATCGATTTTCCATTAAAATGTTTTATGGAAGTAAATGTAAAAGTCTGGGGTGCGGCTAGCCCCTCCCTGAGGGCATTAAAATCATTTTTGTTTTGCACTTGTCTTAAATTATGTTGTAGTGTGGTTCGGTGGTATTAATAGAATTGTTATGCCAAATGGAGGCATGATGTTTGATCATACATTGTTATTGCATTGCAAAAACTGAGTACCTACTTTATAAATATAAATCAAAAATATCTTCGTTGATGTAGGCAGATTTAAAGCAATTAGAAATTATAATTTAAAAGCACTTAATGTCCCTATCCCATAGGCCTCCATCTTTAAATTCAAGTTATCGCGTGACAATGATGCGAAAGCTTCGCTATTTACGGGTGACATGGAGTACTTTTGATCCCGGAAATGTGGGGGAAGGTGGGGATAATTGACAAAAGAAATGACAAGCGGGTGAAACCGCGGAGGCGACCGCAAGTAAAGATTATAAGAATCCCTTATCTGCAGTCAATTTTAAAACAGCCCCACACGCTTAAAGGACAATGCAAAACTTGCTAAGAACAATGGGCCCAAAAAATTTAAGTTGATGTACAGAGATGAGATGTATTCTATGTGAAAGACCACACACACACCATGAACTTTTATTATGATGACACCATAATCGGCCCCAGGGGGAAAAAGTTATCGTCCATAATATTTTATTAGTTTTATATGATCATAAATAATTAACATAATAAATTTTTTTTTCCTAGGACCAAATTTGTCGACGCCATAATAAAAGTTAAAGGTGTTTATAAGATCTACTTCGTAGACTATGTTTCAAATCTGCACAACATTTTTTTTGGGCCCAGTCTTTTGCATTGTCATTTCCAACCTCAGAACATACTTTAGTGATTGCTCGAATACAATAGTAATAATTATAAACAATACCTAGACATTTGAAAGTTAGGAAATAATTTCAGAAAGAACTGCGGGATGACCAGCTCGCCCGCGGGTCGTGCGTCGCACAGTGGACCCTGCGCGGTCGTGTTTTTTTTTATATTAGGTCAGTTGGCAGGCAGGCACGCAGCCCACCTGGTGCTAAGCGGCCACTGCGGCCTATTCCATTGGTGGCCGCGTCACCTGGAAGCGTCGCTCAGTGTGCTGCCAGATTTTAGGCTCATCAGATCTTCGAGCCTCTGATTTCAAGTGTACTGGCTCCCACATTAATTTTGCCGTAACACAGCCAGAGCTGTTATGGCGGCAGATTTCACCTGTGGGGGTGGTAGCTAGCCTGTCGGACTCTGAAAAAGCCCTACCACCAACCGAAGTGTTACAGAGTAAGTTATTTTTTTTTACATAGTAGTGCCAGAAAATACTATTGTAATATCTGAAATCACACCCTATAGACATTTAAATCACACCCAACGAGTAGGATAGCAACAGTTGACATTTAACTATCCCAGAAATAATAGATACATTAAAAAGTTAGGAAATACTTAATCGACGAAAAAACTGCGGGATGCAATGCGCGCCCGCGGGTCGCGCGCTTCGCACAGTGGACCCTGCGCGGTCGTGTTAAGAGCGCGCCGCGGCCGTGCGCGAATGTTAATATCGGGACCGCGGCTCGCTCCAGCGGGACTTCGTACCGACGTAAGAGCGAAGAAGCCATCGTTTTACCCGGATATGGCAGTTAATTCCTATTGTTTAAAGGCTGCCTTTCAGGGTACCAGATCAATTGATCTTGATCAAATCATGGCTGCTCAGCAACGTGTGCACGGCGGTATTCGAACCATGCACCTTACACATTCCATGTGAAGTGAAGATTGAAACGACTTAGCTACCATAGCTCTCTTCTGACACTACTTAACAGTTTAAGGGCCGGTATTTCAATATATACTTATCTTAATCCTAATCTGGGATTGATAATAAGTATGACTTAAGTGTATTTCATTATAGGATTAAAGTTAAGCGGCACTAAAGTCATACACTTTTACCTGTCAAAAGTAATACTTATCTTAAATGTTATACTTAACTTAAGCAATAAGATAAGGTTACATTGAAATACCGGCCCTTATCCTTCAAGGACCCTTTAAGGAAAAGTTTACAAAGCGGTCATCATCAAAATGGTCAAACAAAATGTTTATCATTGCCCATTGCGAGTCTGATGGTAAATGCAGGTAAGATGCGAATGCTAAGATGGATGTGAGGATTGTAAAGGTTCGATAAGATTAGAAAATGAATAACCAAAAAGAGTTATGACCTTGTAAACGAGGAAGACTGAAAAAGAAATATGTAGATGGTTTGCGTAGCGTAAAATGTGATGAAAGGAGTGAATGTAGAATTGACGGCTTTTGGGAAAGAATGGAAGATAAAAAAATGTTGCTCCGACCCTGCTTAGAAAAGGCAGGATAAAATAGGATAATAATTAAAATGATAACTAAATAATACAATAACAAACAAGTTCTGACGTAACATTTACCACGTCCACAGACTTCGCACATGCGTGTCTCTCGCGCGCCGCTCCGCCGCCAACTTTTGTTCCCTTTGTGACGGGTTCACGTTATTATTAAAAACAATAAATCGCTGAGGGCGCCACCTACCACTATTGCTTCGCTTTCACTTCGCAATGCCACAGGAAAATAATGAAAGTATGCCTGGTACACAAACAGGCCGGAAGTCCATGTAGAACCTGGACGCGATACCTGATAACATTTGATAGTAATCTTGACTTATGTTTAAGCCATATACCGGCAAATCTGGCTCAAAAGAAGTCGGCTAGTTGGTAGGTAAACTAGTCGCGGAATCAAATTTACTATGATGATCGATTACGTAGATAATACAAGCATTGGACGTAAGATCACAGAACATAAAGATCGAATTCAGCATTTCTGAAGAAACGACCAATGGGGAGCGGCATTTGGAAAATTTAACATGTGACTGTTTGCAGTTTCAGTTATATAAATGCTTGCTACGAGTATTTGAGGAATATATAAAAATAATTCCTCAAATACTCGTAGCAAGCGTTTTGTCTGATCACAATTTATCGTTTTGATTACAATCTAGCGAGTATTATTTATCTAACAGTTTTGGGAAATTTTAGGGTGACATAATAATAAAGCAGACTTAAATGGTTTAGGATTGTAGTCACCAACTCATGTCTACTGGGAGTGAAGGATAACTGGGGGAGTTTAGTGGGAAGTTGGCCTAACGTCTTTAGTCGCAGTCGAGTTAAGCGTAGATCACTTTACTTGCGCGATGCAGGATTCAACACTAATTCCTATTTGTAGGTCAGCGTTAGCATTAGTTTGTATGTTGACCTGTTTGTGGCGAGACTCTTATTGGTTGATCAAGTTAGAGTTCGCCACACACTTTTTTATGTCAGAGGCAGCAAACGAGCCAGCGTGCAGCGTGTCGCCTGATGGTAAACAATCACCGCATCATGGACATCTGCAACACGAGAGAGATCGCTGATGCGTTGCCTTTTAAGGGGGGTGTGGGCCTCCGGTACTCTCACAAACCAGACGAAACACAATAGTAGTCACTAATATTTCACGCTGGTGTTATGTGAGAGGGTGGTACTTCCCCAGACGAGCCAGCCCATTCGTACTGTAAATAGCATGGCTCTACCACAACTAAACATACATTGCATTGTGCATACTACGCATTGCAAGTGCGAGAGGCGCCATACTTATAAGTTTTACTATGGCAGAACACCCCCACCCTCACACCAGCACCCCCACGTATAATTACTGAAGTGAAACACGCGGGCCTTATTTGAAAATTGCAGTTCAATTGTTGATTAGTTTCGGAATTTTTAATTCGTTAAGATTCGATCGGGGCTGAACGGCAGCTTGTAATCCATTAATGTTGTTAACTTATCTTTTATTCGACACCAATAAAATTAAATATTGATTTTTAGAGTATCTTCTAAATTTCAGTGATATATTAGACTTTCTAAACAAAATTCTAAACTTAGGAATTAAATAGACAAATTGCGTGTAGTAGTCATACATAATTACAAAGGTATGCCTTTGTAATTATGTGTGTCTGCCACTACATACATATCGGTATTGCAATATTTGTCGTCGAAACGCATACTTGGTAAGGATTTGATTATAACGTTTACGTTTTTGTCAGGCCTGATGGTGAATTTCGTAGTGACCCTGCTCTAAGCGCCAGAAGTCGCGGGGTCCCAAAAGGTACGGGTATGGTTTTTTTATTACTGTTTCTTTTTCACGTTCAAGATTAGAAAGTACGAGTATATCTCTATTTCCACGCTTACTTTTGTACTATTGAGTTTTGACTGTATAGTCGAAAACGAACTAGGATTGAAGAGATTATAATAAATGAAAAGGCTGGAATCGAACCAAGTCCTACGGGTTTAAAGTTCAAAAAGTTTGACCATAATTTAATAATATTTCTTGACAACGTTTCTTTTCACCGCCGAGGTAATGGCAAATAGATCATAGGAAGAAATAATGTTAATTTTTTGGTAAAATAATTAGCAAATGATTTTTTAGTGAAATTACTGGGTATAATGAGACCTAATAACTGTCGTCTCGGTGTACCGGGCGCAGGCGGGCGGTGCCAGACAGTAACTGCTTAGTTACTGTTTGGCACTGAACTGTCTAAGGCCAGACGTGGCGCTTACCATCAGATGTACGGTCTGCTCGTCTTGTTACACATTGCAATTTGCATGGTTACAAAAAAAGTGAAAATAATTATCACCGTGTAGTGCAGTAAACGGCGCGGTTTCCCTACGATAAACAAAATTAGAATTCAGTAGGCAAAACTGTGGCGTCCATGATGCTCTGTCAGGGGATATATTTGAGGACCGATTTTGGTAAAAGGGCTGAAAAGTCGGCTATTACACTAGAGGTCGCGGGTACGATCCCCGCCCGGAACAAACATTTGTGTGTAATTTTCATTTTTTCATTAGGTACCCAATGCAAAGCCAGGCAGTTGTCTGTTTGTGTCGGTCTGGGTGTTTCTATGTATAACATGTATGGATTTACAAAAAAAAAGCATATTAGAAGTAAGTTTATCCGTTGTCTGGCACCCATTAGCACAAGCTAATGCTTAGTTTGGGGCTAGATGGCGCTGTGTGAATAATGTCCAAAGATATTTATTTATTATTTGTTTACATAGACTATTCACACGTAACTGCTTACGATAACAAAATAAACAAACAAGACTATTTGCCGTACTTATAAGTTACTTTCTGAACCATATTTATTTATTTTAGGAACATATCTAGCTCTGTATCCATATGCATCCTTGCCTACTTAGAGAATTCTGAATCTGTACAGAAAGGGTCCTGCGAAATCCCGGGCTTTCCACCTAATTGTAAACCCTAACGGGAGTTAAACCCGAACTTTTTACCTGTTGGTTCGACTCATTAATTTAATTGGGTGTTGGTATTGCGGACGATTTCGTTCTCTCCCGAGTCTGGTTGGAGGTAATTAAATTGACCATTGATCTGAAAATTAAGCCGGTGGCAAAGTGTCTACGTTTACTACTAATTAAAAACTTCTCGGTATCCCGACCGGAATCAATTTTAGTTCTGCCTATATCTCAATATGTTTACTAGTAACTGATAAAATCTGCTCCTCCGAGAAAAAATTTTTTTTTCGTGCTATTTCAGTTGGCAGACAGACACGCAGCCCACCTGATGGTAAGCGGCCACTGCGGCCTATTCCACTTAACCAACGTCGCTCAATGTGCTGCCAGACTGTAGGCTCATCTGATCTTCGAGACTGTGATTACAAGTGTACTGGCTCCCACATTAATATTGCCGGAACACAGCCAGAGCTGTTATGGCGGCAGATTTCACCTGTAAGGATGGTAGCTAGCCAGTCGGACTCTGAAAAAGCCCTACCACCAACCACACCCAAGGCGGGAATTGAACCCATGACCCTTTGTTTACTTGTACCAAGATCCAGAATTTGATTACAATAAGGTGACTGCCGTCGGATTTCCTTAACCATTTACATGAGAACTATACCAATTGGATCTTGGCTATTATAATGACTGTGCAGGTTCCCTCACGATGTTCACCGCTACCACTGAGCTAGTAAATACGCACATAGAAAAATCCAAGTACAGTCGTCAGCACATACTACCCAAATCTGCCTTTCTGCCAACCCATTTCAGCTTTATTCACTTCACATACTGTTCTCTTTCAATTGAGAATTCTTGACAGATTAGGGTAGGTAGATCTGCTGCCGTTCGTACCTGCCAAGATCCAAACCGTCCACTTCCTTTCGCAAGTAAATTCCTTTATATTATTATAAAGATTTGCCAACTCCATTACAACTGCATGCAGCTATTGTTACCATAGAGAACACCTGTGGCCAATTAATCTCATATACAGTAATGTGAAAATGACATTAACAATGTGGAAAACCGGCACCGATGCATTCAAACGACCCGCTACTAGCCAGCCAATTACTATGAAAAGAACTAATAATTCCTTTGTATAATATAGTCTCATTTGTGGATGTGGAAAAAAATTATAGGCCCATAACAAGCATGGGTGCATAATTATTTTATGCACAATTATACGTGTGCACGCCGGAAAATTGCGTGCGGGCGAAGCTCAGTGAGGTATCCGTTCTTAACAACGCAGTTAGAATACGAGTTGCATTTCGTTGACGGTAAGTTAAACAATAAAAAGTATAAGCATCTCCGTATAACTGGCTTCCAGAGCAAAGGCGACCCTCATTGAAATCAAATTGTTTTAAACCATTAGGGTGGCGCTCCTAACGGCCCGTTTGATGGTAAGCAGTCAAAAAAAAAATTCAAAATCAAAATATTCTTTATTCATGTAAACTTGTATCAAGTATTTATGAATCGTCAATTACAGAGTGACTCTACCACCGGTATCGGAATGCAGTCATCTGCCGAGAAGAACCGGCAAGAAACTCGACAGTTACTCTTTTTCATCGCCATGTTTGTTTACAATTTGTTTGTTACAATTACTGATTAGTTTTAGAATACCAAGCCATACAGTATAAAGTATAAGAATGAGACTATAATCGAGAAAAATCCGTGAGCCCTGGAAGACCAGTGCCCAAAGGTGGCACCTGCAGCACAAGTATGACGTATGTGCCAGCCATAATTTCACTCAACCATATTAGGTCGGGACTCGGGCTATAGGATACGAAAATTATTTGAGAGCACCGAGATTTGAGCTTTGAACGCTTAGGACAACAGTTACCGACTCAATTTTTGACAGTAGTGTTATTGTCAATTCTGCAGTATTACTGCATCCAACTCTTCACTGTGATACAGCCGAGGACAAAAGAGATGCAGTTATTTGTATTCGTTCTATCAATGTCGCGTAAGCTGTCTTTTTTATGTCAACGAGATAATTGCATAATATACAAGTAAAGCCGAGTAATGCTGCAATATGACATAACTGAAAAGGTGCTACCTGCGGGAGTTATCGACTAGAGTATATTGTATACTTTTTGACGACAGATTTGGTGCAATATTGGTAAATCAGCTATAATATCAGGTTGAATCCCCGCACGGTAAAACATTGTGTGCATGAACATAATATACATAGATGTAATGAATTTATAAACTGCATAGCTGTGTTAACTAATCAGTTCCATGTAAAATTAAACAAAAATTTAAAAAGTGTATCCTATTTCTGAGAGTTGGAGACCTGGTGACCTGTAACACAGGTGTATACCTACAACAGGCACCAGCGATCCACAACCAAATGTTGTAAATGTTTTTACTTTACTATGTATCTGGTTCTGTATTTTGGTTTGTGGTGAGAAATAAAACAATTTTTATTATTTTTTTTTATTATTATAATATGTGAGTGGTTGACCAAAAAGGGACCTCAAGGGAAAATAATTGATTTCGAGTAAATCGCGTTTGAAGTTTCGCGTTTTGTTAGAGGACGTATTACGCCTCGGCTCACAAAAAAATTTATAAAAAAAAACTATGGTGCCTAAAAACATTCTGGTTAGACCAAAACAAAGCTAAAAGACCACAGATTCAAAAATTCAAAAAATACTAACAGTTTCCAATCCCTCCGGGTCCCTTTTCGGTCGACCACTCACATATTTGTTTATACAAGTCGTTTTATTTGACTTATACAAGTCTGTTTGTTTCTTATGTATGTTATTTTTATCCATTATCTGGCACTCTTAAGTGCTTTTAATTTCAATATATTTCCTATCATTTTTAAATTCGAGAAAAGTGTAATACTCGTTTTGCAACACAAAAACGGAAGGAATGTAAGTAGATGGATTTTCCTGTTTGGAAATTCTCTGCTTCAGTAATTTCGGCGTTTTACACGATAAAAAATACTAAAATGTAATTTTATATAGTACCTAAGCATACTGTTAGTACTTATTCTTTATAATACAGTCACATGTCGCGGTACCGCTAACATGTACTTGCAATGCACGAGCATACATAATACATAATTATACAGAAAGACGGACGGTGATAATGTCATTATGAAAATTACTATGTGAAAATGAGTATGTGCCATCGGTTGCCTCCTTTGTCTTGTTCGAGTACTGTAATATCCGGGTCATGAGTTTGATGCTTGTGCAAATGCGACATTTGTAGGGGTGGATTAAACAGGATTATTATTACGACGTCAAAACGTGGATGCACATTTTGTGATAGTTTCTAGTAAAGCATTGATAGATTATTTGTTACCGTGTATGTATGATTTTGTGTAGCCAGATGGTACCTAATAATTGCAATCGAAATGACACAGGACTTTTAAGATAATTTTAAATGTAGTTTTTGGGTAAAAGTGATAGACATTCGTCTGAAGCTTCAACATTTTATGGCCTTCTTAATATTTAATCTATCAACTTCAGAGATTTTTTGCTTAGCTTATACGAGTAAGTATATCAGAATAACCATAGTCAAAGTCAAAAGTCAAAGTCAAAAATATCTTTATTCATATATATACGCATTCTACGAAGCACTTACGAATCGTCAAAAACTAAAATATTCAATTATAAAAGTAGTTTAAATAAAAATACATATATATTTCGATACATACCTACAATATACTAATAAATATACATAGATGTAATGAGATTCTACCACCGGTTCGGAATGCTGTCATCTAGTCGAGAAGTCACCGGCAAGAAACTCGCTAGTTACTCTTTTTCATCGCCATGTTTGTTTACAATTTGTTGGTTACAATTATTGATTAGTTTTAGAATCAAAAAGCAAACCAATAAGTTTGTTTTTTGAGTTAGGCCAAAAATTACCATTAAATTGGAACGCTTCAATGGTCTAGTGCCATAAGTACCGAGCCATGATCTCGCAGTCTTGGGTTCGATTCCCGAGTTGGATAAAATTTGTGACGCATTCTTTAAACAAGTATCGTTTTTTGATTACCAAACCGTATTTGAAATGTGTGTTGATAATAATTAATCAAGTACAAATCCTGATGGAGGACTTTGCCCTGCAGTGGAACATATCCTGGTTTTCTTTCCCTCCGATACCTTCCGCGTGACTAAGTAACTCAGTTGTTTTCTTTCTTTCTTCTAATTCCATCTTCATGGTTTACTTTTGTCAGATGGTTCTTTTGTGTGAAATCCATGGTTATTATTTTCTATGTATTTATTTAACTAAGTCGGTATGTATGTATGTATGTATAAGTATGTGTATGCCTATATAGGTAAGTCATATGTTTTATTTTATTTTTAGTAATTTTTTTTCTCTTATTTTTTTGAGAAGTTTGAATTGGGTTCAACTCGTATTTATTGGGTCCGGCCGTTATGCCCCCATTCCGGTTTGCCCCCGGCCGGTGTGCCCCCACGGTTTAACGGCAAACTGGAACAAATTTACTTAAAATTGTGGGGGCATACCGGCCGGGGGCAAACCGGAATGGGGGCATAACGGCCGGACCCTATTTATTTCTTGCTCTTGAGTTTTGCACTGCCTACTTTATAAAATTAATTAAAACTTTTCCTCTAACTTAAGGCTGACTGGAAGAGATTGCTATTAGCAATAAGTCCGCCTACATTGTATCATCCAATTTTGTAACATATTTTTCTTTTATAATTTTGTGCAATAAAGAGTATCTATCTATCTATCTATCTACTTTTTTATGCAGTTTCTAAAGGGAACCAAGTATACTTGTTTACCATATCATGACTTAACTTTTGGATGATGTTCAATTCTGTCAGCAAAGATCTTAGACTGTACGTTGTTATTAAGCAACATTAGCGGCTAGTGCAACAGTCGCATTAGGTTATTAAAGTTAACACGTAGTTACGACCAGTGGGATTATAATTTCTATTTAGTTCATCCCCGCGTGTGAACTGAGGGCTGCCACTTTAGCGTTTTACAATATCAGACAAATAGGAAATAATATACAGCGTGGAAATTGTCGTTGTTTTCCCGCAGTACCTAAAATGATTCTATCTTAGTAGTAAAATAGATAGAACTTGGTGTCTAAAGATTCTATATTATAAGAAAGAATTATATTTATCCGCGTCAGTTTGAATAATAAAAAGAAGCCATCGCGTGAATATTAGGCAACACTTGAAACTTATGACTTAAGTTCCTTTTTTTATATAAATTGTAACCTGATCTATTACACAATTCTTTTGCTCGTCACTTTTTTTAACCTACCAAGAACGCTTAACGAATGGCCTTTCAGGCAGTTATGCCGCAAAAACTCAACAGTTAGACGAAAAGATACCCAAACCAATATGATCAACATTTAACACAGTTCAAACGTAGTTAACCCTGGGCAAAATGCGTTTGTTGATGTGGTAATTGCAGACTATTACAGGTAAGTTAGGGGCGCTAAGTGAGAGGCGATGTCTGACCGCGGTAAGTATGATCAGGGTAAGTTATGTCACGCGATGATGCGGGGGCAGCGGGGCACTTTCTTTGTAGAGGGTAAATTGTGTGTAATCAAAAATGTGTTAACACTGGGCAATTATAGTTGTATCATATGAATATGTCGTGGCCATATCGTAGAATTGATAATTTCATGAAATGCTCGACCATTTCGTGAAATGGTTGCATTTCGTGAAATGGTCAAGTGTCTATTGGCCACATCATGATGTGGTTTGGTGAGATCGATGATTGAAAATCGTTTCTCGATTTGGGCAGCTATACGGGCGACTACTTCATGATGTGGTCAAGATTATTTCGATAATATCATAAAATGTGCCGGTAGAGGCGCTGCAAGCGCTTTGTTAATGTGTAAAAGATGGCGGCCGCGGACCATATGCTCCGTGCCGCCATAGTGTGTCGCGGACGGACGATAAAGTACTAAAAATGAATGTGTAACTTGGCATGTTTGATTGAAGATTCGGACACGTTTTAATAGGACCACTGAGCTCTATGATAATACGCTCAGCGTATAGTAGGACACAATGGCTGAATTTACCAAAGATTTAAAATCTTTGGAATTTACACTTTATTTTTAATGTTTTCACTGAAAATTTGGACATTGTCGATTTTTGAGTCAAATTAAAATCTTCTTTCGGGTTAATAAAAAAAATAACCACGAAGGCTAACCTATATCCATCCGAGTCGATTTCCGCTTCCGATAAGATTTTTCATTCTGAAATATTTGCGACAACTTTGTTTTTTCACGATCCGGCCAAACGTGGATGACAAAATCGTGAAACGTAGACGATTTAACGATCTGACCAAATTGAGTTGCCCACATCATGAAATGCGACCATTTCACGAAATGGTCGAGCATTTCATGAAGTGAGCAATTCCACGATAGGTATGGCCACGACAAATTTTAATACACTTAGAGCCAGTTTCACAACTGACAAAGAGGTTCGTAATTTTATTATTTTTTTCAGATCTCTCCTGTCAATTTACAAAAAATGAAAACTACTTCGATTCGAGTGCTTATTATGACTAAAAACGGCTGTGTGCTCTGCGTTCGACCATTTTCACAGTTAGAATTGGTTTCAACACAATTCAGAATTGAAAAATGTCTCTAAATCTAGCCTGTGAGTCACCGATCTAAAGGAGACCACGAAAAAAGTACCTGACGTCAAATGGCTTGCTGCTTTTCATACAGTAGGTACGCCCCACTTGCTGCGTGTATTTAGATCTACGTCTGCGAATCACTTCAAAACTATGGCCAATGAATGTAGTTTCATATGTCTCCCGCTAATTTATTCACATTTGATACATCGGCTGTTCCGAACAATGGCCAAGTTCAATCAACTCTCTAATAGTTCGCGGAACTTGCGCTACGTAATTCTGTTAAACTATCTCTAATTTGATTAGCGGACCAGACGGTAAGTTTTCAACCTCTCACCTCAGTTGTATGACATACGTATCCTTTTTTTTTTTTTTTTTTTTTTCGGAGGAGAATGCGTTTATGCACCATAACCGCAGGCTAGCTAGACCTACGGCCGTGTGTGGGACTCGAGACTAAAAAAGCGTCCACTACCCACTAAACTCCCCCGGTTTCCCCTTCACACCCGATTGGGACGAGCCGGTGCCAGCTTTGCTATTGACCGGCCTATCCACGGGTACCCCGACTTGAGAGGCCTCAAGTCAGGGTGGCGCCTAGGGAGGGCCACCCGAGAAGCTAGGTGGCCCTCAGACTTGGCTCGAGTGACCTGTGCAATGCGGGCGTTGGGGGGCTACCCCCGCCCGCCGCAGGTCAACCCTCAGGCCGGAGAAGGCGTGCTAAGTGAGCTCGCCTTCTCCGGCCTGGCCGTCTGCGCCGGAGAGGAGCAGCGAGGGGGTCCTCCTCGCGCTCCCGCTCCGCTGCCTCCTTCTGCGACATTACTTGCTCGCAGAAGGAGGCGGCCGCCTCCCACGCACTCCTGTTGCCGACCATGGCACGAACCATGGTCGCCAACGAGAGGCGTCCACCGCCTAGCGCCGCGATTAGTTCGCGGCGCTCGTGTCGCCAGGCCGGGCACTCGATAAGTGTGTGCTCGGCCGTGTCGTCGGGAGCGTCGCAGTGATGACACTGCGGCGTCTCCTCCCGACGGGGGACACGGTACAAGTAGTGATGACATACGTATCCTGCTCTGAACTTCCTTTTACATGTTAATTGATGTAGATAAAGTAAAACAGATAATCATATTGACTTGCAGGTGACTAGGCAAGTCAATTAATTTTAAGTGGATTTTTGTAAGTGAATTTTCACCTTGGGAATACATAGTTGAAAGTCTGTATCAATGTATGGAAATAGTCACGTAACATAATCTAAGACAGTAACGTAATTACTTAAAATTTGTTTGTATAGGTAGTAACTATTTAGTAATCTGTGATATAGGCTTATAGATGCACTTATGATCGGAAAGACTGTTGATATCTATCGACAGAAACCGACAAGAGGCTCGATAGTCACTCTTTTCAATCGCCAAAATGTTTACAATATTACCATCTGAATTTGTAAAAAAAGTTGTTGACTAGGAAGTCTCCGCATGAACAAGCCTTACTTAGGAACTTCAAAAGCTTTGTAATTCAGTACAATTGACCGGGAATCTTACTCAAGTCTTTTGCATTCGTAATCTCTGTATCATCTAGGTATTGATCGTAATTCAGGAAAATCGGTTAAACCAAGAGACCTTTTCGTAATCATAACCACTGCACTATCGCCATTAACTGAACACCCACGTGTAGGTGGTTTGTTAGGAATGAAATTCCTAACTGACCACTTAGGTGGATGGATTGAGTGGTTCGTTGATAACAAAGGGCATCTAAAACACTGAATTCCCTGATTCTCGCACACAATGGTCCTTTGGTATTAAACCGACATAGTAGAACGAGTCTAAAGTAAGTTTTCTTTATACAAACGCACCGCGTGCAGCTTGTATGTATGCGCCATAGTATCTATGCGTCGCCACATATGTATATTGTATGTTTATGTATACTCAGACAAAATCTCCACCCGTTTCTCAGTGCGCCCGTGACACCGCACATGCATCTTGCTCTAGCGCGCTTTAAGGCTTTTCAGTATCGTATACGCGGCACTGAACTAAGCATCAGCTTGTGCTATGGGTGCCAGACAACGGATAAACATTACTTATATTTTTCTTTTGTAAATACAATACATATAAACTCAGACCGATACAAACAGATATGTTCATGCACACAAATGTTTGCACCGTGTGGGGATCGAACCCCCGACCTCTGGTGTAATAGCCGAGTTCTTAACCATCCTACATAAAATGTATCTCTAATCGCGGATTGGGCAGGGGATGCCCTACTGTGTACTCTTACTACTACGGTACAGCGTTCGCGTTCACGTTTACCAATGCACCCCGAGTGAACGCCGGATGCCTAAGCGCCTTACCGATGTTCCGCGGTCGTGCCGAAGCCTTACCGTGCCAGATGAGATATTGCTGCGTTTGATGAACTACCAGTATTACGGTTTGCTCACATATCCATTATAGGCCTCTACCATTGAAATCTATTTCACGATGCGAATGTAACGCTCATAGTAAATGTGCTGAAATCCGTGTTGAGCTTACTGACGTATGTACATCGGCATGTTTCAATAATGGATCGAAAGATATATTTATGTAAAGGTGGGCATAATTTCAATGATTGGTCACGTGAAATTTTCAGTACAGGAAGACATTAATAAATAAATAAATAAATAAATATTAAATATTTCTGGACATTATTCACACAGCGCCATCTAGCCCCAAACTAAGCATTAGCTTGTGCTATGGGTGCCAGACAACGGATAAACATTACTTATATACTTTTTTTTTTGTAAATACATACATATTATACATAGAAACACCCAGACCGATACAAACAGACATGTTCATGCACACAAATGTTTGTACCGTGCGGGGATCGAACCCGCGACCCTTGGTGTAATAGGCGACTCCTCGACCATTACACCAAATGGCTCGTCACATTGCCAAATATATTAATTGGTTGCTTTTAGAGTTTCAGAATAAGCGCATTGATGTCATCGTGTCGTCGTGAAACGTATCTGCAATATGTCTACTGAAATGCAATGGTCTGCTTTATACTTGTAGATATAACAAAAACCCTTGGATTTGAACAAGAGAGCCATCAATTTACGGTTTCATTTTCCGTCCACATTGCCCACCCATCAATACCAATACCGAATGTAATTTTTTGTTTCTGTCGGGTATTAGGTATAGAGTACCTTATTATGAGACATTCGACCATTATTTTAGAGGTAAATGAATTACACGCCGTCGGTCTTTGAAAGAGTGTGCCCCACCACTTCACTATCCCGCAAAAAACAGTGTCCCGCAAAAAACCGCACGCGGGAAGCCGTGTGAACACTGCTATATAAATATTTGTGCGACTAAACGGGATCCCGCTTTTTACTGGACGACGGATCAGTTCCTAGTGACAAAACCGAATGCCGGATCGGGTTTTTGCAGTATCCCGCATGCGGGATACTCGTGTGAACGCTACCATATAAACACATTCGCCATCAAACGGGATCCTGCAGAAAACGGGATCCTGCAAAAAACTGGACTCCCCGTGTGAAAGGGGCGTTAGTGTTTCTCTTACTACTTATGTTTCCTTTTACTTCCGCTACATAGAATCTGCCGTAGTGGCGACGAAATCACTAAGCCGTCCGCACTGTGATTTAGCCCTTATTACATTATTCTTCGATGTACGGCGGCATGCGACGACTCTGATTGGGCAGCAGAGCCGATTGCGCAAATATTACACGAATACAATGCGCGTTAATGATTGCGGATGCGGTAATTTGCTTTAAAACTATTTCGAATTTTTAATTTGAAAGAGGGAAAGCGTTGTGGATCGTTGTGGGCTTAGACAAGATGACATCGCTTCATAGCTGGCGAATTTCGCTAAGTCCAATTTGTATGGATTTGACAGATGCTATAGAAAAAGTCACGTGTTGAAAGTATGGGATTTGACATTCGCTATCGCAAATTGAGCTATAACGAACGTCATAAATGCCGCTTGTCTAGGGGGGCTGAATGCACCTGAATGAGCAATCTATCTGAGGAAGTACTTTTTAGAAGTCAGCGATACTTTTACAGTGAAGTAGTATTTCATAGCTTTTGTGCTTATGTTCTGTCGGTGATCAGGTATCCGGAACTCAATTGCACAGGGCATGGTCACATGGTATTGAAAGTAGGAAGAACTTTAGTAAGTAAAAATATGTCTTATTTTTTTACAATTTTTGCTTTAGACACATGTAGGTAGGTACATGTATTTCTGCACTAAAATATAAGCTGTAAGATTAGCCTCTTTAGTCGACGCTCTACTAAACTAGGGTTAATGAAAGGGTTCATTGTATAAAAACTTCTACCTCTCACAAGTTCTATTAAGATATATCGTCAAACTATCGAAAGACTATAGTCGATAGCAATCGATAGTCAACTGTAAAAAGAAATTGCATCAAATGCGACCAAACCAAAAAAGTATACCGGCGCATCCGCCGCTTCGTAGCCACGAGACCGAGCGTCCGTCTGGCGATTATCAATTCTACCCCGAGCCCCGGCGCTCCTCGCATTCAAACGCGAGATTTGAGCGGCGCGTATACGTGGCCACTCATAATTGCTCATAATTATCAGTTACCGCATTGAGCGTGACAATTGTTACCTGACAGTGCAAATCGAATAATTGCAGTCAAAACCGTGCATAGCAATGACACTGTTAACTAATGTTAACCCCCGCGGCGCCGAGGGCAGCCGTGACCCGAATATTTGAATATTGATGAATTAGTATTAGATTTATGGACTAATTCCAACTTAAACCTATTGAGATTATTATGCTATACTTCACATAATTCGTAGCAATACCATTTTTGAAACTGCACACGTGGCAGCGAATTTTGGTCGATGCATCTGGTTATTATTTTGTAAATAGTGTCCAGGGATATCTATTTAATAATCAATTAGTATCACAAGTTGTCTAAAATTGACACACAATTAGATTACAGTAACTTAACAAGTAGCATAGCCAAAATGCCATTACGACAATAAGGTTTGCCACAAATTTTAGATTTAGTTAGATTTTAGTTCATTTCAGCTTTACGGAACTGCCAGAAATCCAATACGAGTTTAAAAATTGCTTTAATATAGAACCAAAATACAATTAGCCTTTAATTAAATATTTTTTTAAGGAAACTAAGAGCAGACCAAAGCTGATAAAGCTGAACTTCCCAACATTAATTGACGCTAGCATTCTAGAACATAATAATAATAATAATAATAATAATAATTTATTTATTAAGTAACAATAATGCTGAAACTATTCAGCTATTTACTTAGCTGGAGCAATAACAATGTTTGAGAAAGGTGCGGAAGTTTTGTGAAATAAAAGTAGCTGGTAATAATTGTTATAATGGTTTTCCTGCTATATCCGGAGATCTCAACTGTTTATAAAGAACATAAATGGGGTAGTGTCTACTGGCCAACTTAAAGTATCGATCGTCATCAAAGTGGCCATCTATGAATTTCGGGAAAACATTTGAAGACCAAGGTACATAATCTACTCTTAATTTTGTCCCTGCGCGGAGCAACATGTTAACACTAACCCAAAAATTTCAACCCAAAAAAAGGCACGGACCCAAGAGTCTGTGGAAAAACTGTTTTAATATTTAAAAAAACTCATATTATTGAGCAGACCTGGGGTCTGCTAATGCCTTACATGCCATCTTTGTTGTAGAAATTACTTGTAACACAGGCTTCTGACATAAAACTGATACAAATGAAACAGTGGGCACAAAGACGTATGTCAAAAGAACATTTCCCAAAAGCACAAGACACTAGTGTTGCCCGATAATCGATAAATCTCAACTCACAACTCACTGTCGATGTATTGTTTCCTCAGTACCGCTAGGTACCACATGTTACTGATGAAGAATACATCCGTTTGTAATAATACGTAAATGCGTTCTGTGATGATCGTTTTCTCTTTACTAAGGTTTTAGGCTAAATAGGTAATAAATATCCCCCTGACATTGATTAATATCAAGATCGTTGTTATATACCCTCCAAGGTCTGTTCAAGAATTTGAAGCATTCTTTGTTCGACACAAAAATCTCAAAACACATTTTGGGCCTTTATACCCAAGCAGCAGTATACCTGTTGAATTCCATAAATCGTGTTAGCATGGTATAATCCTAACCTAATAAAGTTAATTCTGACATGGAATTAAATGTGTAAAAGTTATAGTTCCCCTGGAATAATACACGCTTAAAATATTAATATCGTGCAAATACCAAGTACCTAGCGGCCACTTCCTCCCACCAGGCTATAACGGCAAAGTGCCAGTTAGAAAACAATATAAGTAAATGTATTTTTATGGATCTAATTTTAGCAGATTTCATTTCATTAACATCGATAAAATATTAATCGATAATAATCAACACATCACTAGGACACAATGTTCTATTCGAACTTGCGTGCCCGTCAGCTCATCAGTGATACAAGCCCAAGGGGCTGAGAAGGCTTTGACACATACTGACGCGATCTAATAGGCTACACCAGGCTAACTCGCTTTAAAAGCTACAGAACTAGAAAGCAATTGACAAATGACAGATCCTACGGGACGATGGCGTGATGGTTTCTGTGCGAAACTTAAAAGTATTATATTCGATTACTAGTGAAATTTTACTAAATTTTGAAATATTTCACAGGATCACATAATTCCAAAGCAAGTTGTTTAATCACTTGTGTTATGCGTATATTAGAAACAACGATGGTACCACAAATATATAATCCAATACAAATTAACATCTTGACACACGACAAACACAAATGTTATCACATAAATGCTATAAGCATAGAGCAGGGTTACTACCGAATGTGCCATCAGGTCAGTCGCACTTTAAGTCTGACCCGAGAGTCCCGAGATATACAGGATGTCTCAAAAAAGGCACGTCACAGTGACACCTGGGGGTAGGCCAGCACAAGAGGCATCGAACAAGCCTAACATGACCTCAGTAAAAGTTGCTCGGTTTTCAAGATATTGCCATTTTAAAGTTTTTCTAAATTTTCACGTTTTTTCACCCTGTATACCCAGGTCAGTAGATAGTTTATTATTAGAAAGAACAGCAGTAATTATATGCAATCAATCAATAGTCCTTACTCAGTCGTCTTTAAGTTTTGATTGAATCCGATCGATGTATTATTTCTAGAACAAAGCTATTACCTGTTGGAAACTATTGTTGCTTTGCATACGAGAACAATATCGACTATAATTACCAACTTAGAATCGATGTTACGAGTAGTAGTCAATTCGACCGAAATTAATTCGCACGAAATTGTGAAACGATCTATTTAAGTGCCTGAAAACCTAAGTGTGCCCTTTAAAAAATTCCCTCTATGGAAGAATAGATGAATCTCAAGCATCTTACGAGCCATTTGGTGTAATGGTCGAGAAGTCGGCTATTACACCAAAGGTTCGATCCCCGCACGGTATAAACATCCAAATGATGATTATTATTAATATTATCTGTGCAATGACGTTCAATTAAACAAACGTCTTTGTATCTGACATTTTTAATTTATTATAATTTGTGACATGACCAATTTTTTTTGACGTTCATGTGCTATATACGAGCCAAAACTGAATAAATAAATTTGATTCTTGATGCTTGAAATGTTTGTATCAGTCTGGGTGTTTCTATGTATAATATGTATGTATTTACAAAAAAAAAGTATATAAGTAATGTTTATCCGTTGTCTAGCACCCATAGGCATAAATGGCGCTGTGTGAATAATGTCCAGAGATTTATTTATTTTTATTTGTGTTGGAGTGAAAATCAAATGCTGCGTAGACGTTGACACTTTTTGTGTTCAATGACTTATACTGCGTGACTTTTCAGTCGTTGTTTTTCCGGAGCAGAACGCTTTATCATTAGTAGTACGTAACTATTTAGTAATTTGTGGTAGTACTATCGATTCATGCAAGTATTTTTTTTGTGAATTATCATTTTTTAAACCCCCCACATTTCCGGGATTAAAAGTACCCTAAGTCACCCGGGGATAGTGTAGCTTTCCAACAGTGAAAGAATTATTCGGAACAAATCGGATCAGTAGTTTAGTAATCGGAGCCTATTCAATACAAACAAACAATCAAATCTTTCCTCCTTATAATATTAGTATAAATAGATGATACCGTGTGTCCATTTCACCTCGACACTCTAGTGATTACAATCAACTTAATAACTTAATTAATTAATACTAATATGTTAAGCTATTTCCTCATATATTTGAATTACTGTTAAAACTTTTAGCTAATGGATAAGAATGACATTTATGTAGGTAATCATCTTTAGCCCACACAATTCATACGTTTATATTATGGTAATAAAGTTAATTAATTTAACGGTTGTCAAAAAAATTGTGTCAAAATTTACTTATTTTAGTTTTCTTTTTGTTATTTTAGATGGCAGCAGGGCTTGGTAACGTTACCGAATTCACGATAATGATAACGTTAAATAAAATAATGTAAAAGTCATATTTTTAAGACGCCATGTTGTTTGAGCGACATGCATTTTCGCTGATCTCTTCAAAATAGTAGGGGTTTGAAATCTCTGATTTGTATATTATATAAAAACTTATATTATCATACCAATTTGTGTAAGATACATACAATACAATGTAATAGTACAACGATGACGTGTTTATTGGTTTGTGTTAGGACTTTAGAGTCCGAGTACCACCTCCACAGACAAAATCTGCCACCATGACAACTCCGGCAGCCAGTAAACTTGAAATCAAAGGCTCGACGGACATATTGAGTGACGCTTCCCGCTGAAGTGTCCCTCAATCGAATAGGCCGCAGTGGTCGCTTTTCATCAGGTGGGCTGCGTGACTGTCTGCCAACTGATTTAGTATAATAATAATAAATAATAAAAAACATTGCACATACCTGAACACAGGGTTTTTCCAGGAAGATCGGTGCGCAGCAGTCGACGGGGCCGTAGTGACCCTGAGGGCCCTGCGCCGGATCTGCTTCGCCACTCCGCTGCGAGGTTTCGCCACCCTGCTTCCGTGTCGCTCCGCTCCGACGACCCGCCTCGCTCCGCTCCGCTGCACTGCCCCGCCGCGCCGCTCCGCTCCGCTCCGTTCCTCGATGCGCTGCGCTCGTCCGCTCCACCTCGCCGTTACGCTGCCTCGCTGCGCCACGCTGCTTCTTTCTGCTTCGATTGGGTGTGAAAGGACGGATGCTGCGCACCGTTGGGGTTGGAACCTGTGTTGATGCGCCACCTTGCTGATCTGAAAGATAAAACTTAGTTTAGTTAATTAAGATCCCAACTAGCAAAATTTGGTCTTACAGATATCTTAAGACCATATTTTTTTTACTCTTATTGTACACTTACAAAAGTCTGTAAGTGTCGATTTGGGCGCACTTTATAAGGGTGTTTGCCCTTAATGTTATTGCATTAAGGTCTTGAGGAGTGTGTTTTCAATCTTACATTGATCTGCTTAATGCTTCTTTAGTGCTTAATACCCTTACGAGTGCTTTATACTGGCATAGGTCAAGGGCAAAAAAGTCATTGTGAAGTCTTACTAATGCCGTTCTAAGTGTGATACCCCTTGTTTGTCTCTTCGTGGTGCTCCTTTAAGAGTATTTTTATCCGTTACCGAAAATAGTATAATTTCTAGTGCGCACATTTTTTTTTTTGTTAAATCTTTAAAGAATGGAGGAGTACATTATTATTTTATTTTATTGTTGACAATTATATCTGTGCTTGTGTATTAATATTATAGTGCTGAACTACTTGTGACGTACATTTATTCGAAGGAATTTTAAAATTAATAACATTACAAACTCGGGCAATTTCTCAGATGAGTTTTGAATAATCATTTAATGATTATTTATAAGTAAAAATATTACAAAATCTCGCCATTTTTCCATAATTGCCAATGTAACTTACAGTGTGCTTTATCAGGATGTTTAAAAGCTCAATAGCTCTTAGTTTAGTGCGAATAAAGCTCGATGTTTCTTATTTGACTCTAGTTAAATAAGGTTTAAGAACCAATGTTCTTAATACACACTTGCTTAAAGAATGTTCGACGGCCATTGTTTGTATGTAATCGGGTTCCTTAGTCAAATGTTACGAAAATCTGCCTGCAACGTCTGCAATGTTCCACTTCTTTTTAAGCGTTTCCATTTATTTAAATCCATTATTAAATCCTTTACGTCCACAGTAGCCAAGACAAAAACGATTCTCTTTGCAAACGAATAAAGATCAGCAATCTTCTTAGCAAAGCATGCTTATGACGTTTGTAAGTTCAAATAATCTTATAAACATCTTCTGAGATGCTACTCTACTTTAAAATGACTTATCTAATACAACTCACGCTTATAAGTTTTTAGTTATTTAAGAGTTGTATGTCATGCTTTAGTAAGAGCAGTACTCTAATATCATACTTATCAAAGACGCTTTAAAGAACAAACACCCTTATAAAGTGCCCTTTTAAGTATATAATTATATGAAGAGTAAATAGTCTTCCAACATGCGCTTGTATGACTTTAATACTTATAAATATTTTATAAGGCTATCTTAAATATACCTATAAGAGTTCATAATAAGCTTACATGTCCTTTAAGTTCGAAACGTCTCTATGCATGCCTTATTAAGAAGTTTGTTCTTAATCAAGATACTTATAAACTATTTATAATTCTATCACTCTTATATGTAACTTAACCCAAGACATTTTTGCTAGTTGGGATCTTTTTAATTTAATTTAAATTCAATTGAAAACATTATTTACGGAAAAATCGTATTTTTAAGTACGTACGTTTTAAGCAATTGTACCTAGTCTTTATTAGATGTAAAGTTTGCATATTAAGGACACATATTTTATTGAAGCTTGATAATAGGAATTTGAATAAAACTGGCTAAAGCTTGGTAACTATCAATGATATGGTCAATGTTTCATTTATACAACGTTCAACTTAAAGATCACACTCGTAAGTTTGATAAGCAACATAAAAAGTCAAAAACAATACGAACATAAAGGCGAGTCAGACCACATAAATCGAGCCGACAAGATGATGATAAATTCCTACTAAACTTTTGGAAAAAACTTCATTATTCGAAAGCAATTATACTCGCGCCTCCTCCTCTAGATTAGTATATACACATGTAGTATCGCATAGTTACCACCACTCAGCACTTAGTTTAGAGATACCTGCAATTTTTAATTTTTCTAACTTTTAAAAATAAATTGTGGGTAGATCGAGTCTACCTTTCGCCTGCACTACACCGGCCTCTCATTCGCAGTTTAGTGCCCAACCACTCAACATCTCCCAACTCTTCGTAAAAATAACTTTGGTTATTCATTTTGCTTTGAAAATATTAGTAGTAGTTAAATAAAATGCCAAAACGAAAACGTTCGTCTCAGGAGGATTTAAATCGCATACAGCGAAAAATTAAAAAATTAGAAAAGAAATTACAAAAACACCAAAAAAGTGTTAGTTCTGATTCTGATACCGATTCGGATTTGGAAGAAGTTTTACCAGTCGCCGATTATGGAACAGGTAATTATATGTTTTTATCTTAAAGTGTACAACCTTAGCTTTCCTAGTGAGTGTCTCGGAATGTGAGTAACATACAACCTACTGTGTTATTTTATTGGCGTATCGATGAAATTTAACCGTGCACCCTGAGCTGTCATTGGGACTGTCTCGACGCACAAAAAATGTTGTTGGCGTTCCTTCCGCTGGGGATTGAACCTAACGTACATATTTTCTTATTGGCGTATTACCGCCACTTATCCGTGCACCCTGAGCTGTCATTGGGACTGTCTCGACGCACAAAAGGTTGTTGGCGTTCCTTCCGCTGGGGATTGAACCTAACGTACTTAATAAATTATTGGCGTACTACCGCCACTCACCCGTGCACCCAGAGCCGTCATTGGGACTGTCTCGTCGCACGAAATGTTGTTGGCGTTCCTTCCGCTGGGGATTGAACCTAACGTACTTAGTATTATATTACTGGCGTATTACCGCCACTTACCCGTGCACCCAGAGCCGTCATTGGGACTGTCTCGACGCACAAAATGTTGTTGGCGTTCCTTCCTCTGGAAATTGAACATAACGTACCTACATATTATTATATTATTGGCGTAGTACCGCCACTTACCCGTGCACAATGAACCGTCATTGTAATTGTCGGGACGCATGGAAAAATTGGTTGACGATGATTATAACCTAAGCATATGCATATTTTTTATCATTATTATTTTACTTTGACGTGTATTAAGAAAATCATATTTATGATTTTCAGACACACCTACATTACAACCAGGAGAATGGCTGTTTGAAGACGAGACTGGTAATGACCCAATAGTAGTCACCGTTCCCGCAACCCAAGAAGAACCTAGGACTATTACTCCTTCGCCCCAGGTAGGTCCCAGCACATTAGCGGACCCTACTCCTCAAAATGAAGATATCGTGACTCTTGAAAATCCCGGTTTGGATAGTGAGATTCTAGATATATTGGGTGAAGACCTAAATAACGAACAAAAATATGGTCCAGAGATTCACGGCGAACTAGC
The DNA here is from genome assembly GCA_949319885.1 of Mecyna flavalis. NCBI lineage: Eukaryota > Metazoa > Arthropoda > Insecta > Lepidoptera > Crambidae > Mecyna > Mecyna flavalis. The sequence goes on from OX439425.1 coordinate 3,316,904, forward strand.
AAATCGCATTAACTTTGTAGTGACAAAGGGTCTTACAAAAGAGTCACGAAAAGATTTAATTACAAAATATCTAACACCCTCGAACTGTGCTTTGATAGATGCTCCCAAACTGAATATGGAGATCAAAGCAGGAATGTCGGAGACTTCCGTTAAGCGAGATAAGGGTATCGAGGCAAAACAGAAACAGATGGCTTGCGCGATCGCTTGCCTGACCGATGTTATAAATACCCACATTTTGTCAAATACAAAAAATAATGAATTACTGCAGAAGTTAATGGATATAAATAGACTACTATGTGATTTACAACATGCAGACTCAGTTACAAGAAGGAACTTTATTATATTTTCAATTAAGAGCGGCATGAAGGAACATATCAAAAATACGAAGATTGATTCTTTTTTGTTTGGCGAGGATTTGCCAGAAACAGTGAAATCTGCGAAAGCAGTGAACAAGTCTGTCGCAGATTTAAAACCCGATCCAGTAAGGCCATCTGGCCAGAGACGTCAGGTTCCTGCCGGACAAAGATCTCTGCCTTTAAACCGCAGAGCGCCGGTTCAGGTACAAAGGGCACCGGGGCCGGCGCCACTTCCTCATCAGACCTGGCCGAATCGCATTCGCGAGAACACGCGCTACCATACGACGCAGCCTCACCTGCCGCCGCGCGCGCACACGTCGAGGCCGTTGCAGCAACAGCGGAACCATCCACCGCCGCCGCCTCAGCGCCGCCGGCAGTAACAGTTAAGTACGCCGGCCGTCTATCAGAGTTTCAAAGACAGTGGTCCCTTATAACAGGCGACAAAACTATTTTGTCTTGGATTAGTGGCTATAAAATAGTTTTTGCACGCACTGTGTTTCAACATACATTGCCACCTAACCGTACCTACTCAGATTTTGAAAGGGTTCATTTTATAGAGGCTATCGACAATTTGCTAAAAATTGGTGCTATTTCAGAATGTCACCCTTGTGAGGGTCAATTTATTTCTGACTTTTTCCTAGTATCAAAACCGAATGGCAAGAAACGCTTTATTTTGAACCTAAGAAAATTAAACAAATTTATTCAAACAGATCATTTCAAATTGGAAGATCTTAGGACTGCAGTTAAATTAATCACTCCTAATTGTTACATGGCAACTCTTGATTTAAAAGACGCGTATTTTTTAATTAAAATACACGAGCAGTCTAGAAAATATCTAAGATTTAGATTTGAGGGAAAAACCTTTGAGTTTAATGTCTTACCATTCGGTCTTAATACTGCCCCTTACATTTTTACTAAAATTACTAGGCCTATTGTTAAATTACTGCGCTCTGCAGGTCTAGTTTCCACTCTTTATTTGGATGATTGGTTTTTGATAGGTGATAGCCATGAGAACTGTTTGATAAACATAGACCTAACTAAAAGATTATTGATTTCACTTGGATTTATCATAAACTATGACAAAAGCTCTCTCGTACCTTCGCAGTCATGTAAATTTCTTGGAATAATCCTAGATTCTAATAGGTTTCTTACAGAATTGCCATCAGAAAAGAGATATCGTATTAAAATATTATTAGAACACTTTTTAGAGATTAAAACGTGCAAAATTAGAGAGTTTGCTCAATTGATAGGATTATTAGTATCCGCGTGCCCAGCCATCGAATATGGCTGGCTGCATACTAAAGAAATGGAAAGGTGTAAATATCTTAACCTGAGGGATAGTGATAATTACAATAAATGTATGAATGTCCCCAAGTCGATCTACCATGATATAAAATGGTGGCTTTCAAAAATAGATCATTCAACACATCGTATCCGTCATAATGAATATCAGAGAGAAATATACTCTGACGCTTCGACTACTGGTTGGGGAGCCGCCTGCAATGGTGAAACAGCAAGCGGCCAGTGGTCACTTCACGAAAAACAGCTTCACATTAACCTTTTAGAGCTTCTTGCCGCTTTTATTGCTTTAAAAATATTTGCACGTGATTTATCAAACTGTCAGATTTTGTTACGGATTGACAATTCCACAGCCATTTCATATATTAATAGAATGGGTGGAATACAATACCCACACCTCACTCAAATAAGCCGTGATATTTGGGATTGGTGTGAAGCTAGGGGCCTATTCATTTTTGCATCATACATAAAATCCAGTGATAACACTATTGCTGATTTCGAATCGCGAAGGTGCCACCCGGATATAGAGTGGGAACTAGCAGACTGGGCTTTTGATATTATTTGTAGTACTTTCGGCACTCCAAACGTCGACCTATTTGCAAGCAGAGTCAATAATAAATGTCCATCTTACATCAGCTGGCAGAGAGATCCAGACGCCATAGCCATAGATGCATTTACTGTTCCATGGCGTAACCTAAAATTTTATGCCTTTCCACCCTTTTCCGTTATTTTAAAAACTCTTAGAAAAATTCTATTAGACAGGGCCCAGGGCATAGTAGTTGTTCCTTTTTGGCCAACCCAACCCTGGTATCCCTTATTTAGATCCCTTCTCATCTCTGAAGTTATAACTTTTCCATCTCATAATGATGCATTATTGTCTAATTCCAGTTCCCGTCACATACACAAGACAATTACCCTGGTGGCAGGGAAATTATCCGGTGCGCACTAGAAAGAAGACGGATACCATCTATATCCATGGATATTATGTTAGCATCACTATCTAACAACTCTTTCAAACAATATGACAGTTGTTTGAAAAAATGGTGGAAATATTGTATTAACAATTCTCTTGACATTTATAACACTTCTGTACCTAAAATTATTTGCTTTCTCACAGAACTTTATAATGAGGGATGCCAATATGGAACCTTAAACTCGTGCAGATCAGCACTTTCTCTGATATTAGGACCGATATTAGGCAAGGATGATAGAATATCAAGATTTTTTAAGGGCGTGTTTAGGTTACGACCAACCCGGCCAAAATATAATTTGACATGGGACACCAATATAGTCTTAGACAAGCTAAGTAGATGGCATCTAATTGAAATGTCTTTTGAAAAATTAACTTATAAAACTATAATGTTACTAGCGCTCGCAACAGCGCAAAGGGTTCAAACCCTTTCCAAAATTAATATTAAAAATATAAAGATTTTAACTGATCGTATAGTGATTAAAATCCCAGAATTACTAAAAACATCCCATCCCTCAGGGAAACAACCGATATTACATTTACCATTTTTTACTGAAAGACCAACAGTGTGTCCCGCTTCAACTTTAGTTAACTATTTAGAAAAAACCGCAGACCTTAGAAAGTCCGATAATTTGTTTATAGGAATTAAGAAACCACATAATAGTGTTGGATCCCAAACGCTCAGTCGCTGGCTTAAGCACACGCTGAGCGAGTGCGGGATCGACACAAGCGTGTTCAGCGCCCACAGCACTCGACACGCTGCGGCGTCGCGCGCGCGCTCGCTCGGCGTCAGCATCGACACGATCCGCAACACTGCAGGGTGGAGCGGTCAGTCCCAAACATTTGCTCGCTTCTATCAGAGATCAATCATCCCAAATAATGATGATTACATAGCCTTAGCACGGTCCATTTTTGTTTAATATCGAATAATTATATAATTTTCCTGTTATGAATGTAATGTATAATCTACACATAGTTCATTTTCATTTTGTTTCTTGTTTAATGAGAATATAATACAAGTGATAATATTTGAATGGATGATTATAACTATTAGGTTAACAGATGAGATATCTGCCATAAATCTGATAATAGCTGTCACACACCTATTATAAAATTATGTACTATCTTGTAATTTGTTTATATTGCTAAATAAAAAAGAAATTATTCGTTATTTTGTTGTACCTATATTCATTGATGATTCCACGCATAAACTCTCAATATCTACATGTGTATATACTAATCTAGAGGAGGAGGCGCGAGTATAATTAATGATTAAACGAACTTACCTGTAAGTGAAGTTCTATCATAATTATACGAGCGCCGAGTCCGAATAGATTAGTAAACCCACCCTCCCGTAAAAATAAAAATACCTTACTCCCATAGGTTAGGCAGTCATACATCAATGAATACTACAGTTTTGTCTTTGTAGGCTCTAAACTAAATGAGAGGCCGGTGTAGTGCAGGCGAAAGGTAGACTCGATCTACCCACAATTTATTTTTAAAAGTTAGAAAAATTAAAAATTGCAGGTATCTCTAAACTAAGTGCTGAGTGGTGGTAACTATGCGATACTACATGTGTATATACTAATCTATTCGGACTCGGCGCTCGTATAATTATGATAGAACTTCACTTACAGGTAAGTTCGTTTAATCATTAATTATTTATAACAAGTTACAAGAATTAACGAATTGGAAAACACGATGAAACAACGGAAAAGTGGACTGTAAAAGAAATAAAACTAGGCAATGTTCGCCAATCTGTAATGTTACTGGAAAACTACCTGCCGTTGTTGTCCTCCAATAGCTATGCTATAAAAAAGCTAATAAAAGAAAATATCAACGAAATATTTTTGCGGCCACCCACGACCAAATCGAAAACCAAATTAAAAATTAAAGTAACGTAAAAGTATGTACCGTTATTTAAAACATTAACAAAGAAAACACTACTACTTACATCAAAAAGATAATTAGTTGATCATGATAGAAATGGGTCTATAGCTTTTACTCATAAAATATTATCTTACGTCATCTATCACTGGAAGACAATCCTTCTGTATTAATACTATAATAAGTTGCTATCATTGTAGTTTTTTCTCGTTACCTGTGTTTAATACCGCACCGTTTTTGTTTGATTGGTTTATAAGCGGCGAGCTTTGCGTTTCATAATGAATGCAATTCTAAATGCCCTTTAGAATAAACTTAATTAAAATACTAATAATCGAGTTTCATTAAACCTTTTGCGAAGAGAAAAGTATTTCTTTGACTAAGAACATTGTTGTTTAAAAGATGTTTTGAATTTGATTCGTTCGTTTGAGTTAGCGTAAAGGCTATTACAATAGATGTCGCGGGTTTGATCCCTGCACAATACAAACAATAAATTATAAGTAACTAGCGACCGCCTCAGAGGTTTCACCCGCGCGTAATTTCTCATTTTAAATATCCCCCCTTCCCCCACATTTTCGGGATAAAAAGTACCCTATGTCACGCGGGGATAGTGTAACTTTCCAACAGAGAAAGAATTTTTAAAATCGGTTGCGTAGTTTCGGAGCCTACATATTACAATACAAACAAACAAACAAATCTTTCCTCTATAATATTAGTAAGTAGGTATAGATTTTTATTCGTTAGGCACCTACAATACAAGTCAAGCTATGCTTCATTTGGGGATATAAGGCGTTGTGTGAATAATGTCAAAGTTGTGACAAAAATATGAGGAAGTTAAAAGAACCGCCCAGTATCACAAGTGATCACAATTCACAGTAATGCTTCATACTAAAATGTCTCTCAATGAAATCAAGGATCTTCCCCTCAGACCAGCGTATCTGATGTAACTAGACCAGCTTCAAGAATTTAAAAATCATTATCATTAGTACTCGATCCGAAATGTATTATTTAAGCTGAGCAAGCATGCCCTAACTTCTGTAGTAAGAGCAAGCAACACAAAATATAACAAAGAAAAACGTTTTCTATTTAAAATGGTCATAAACAATAAAGTCCCCCGCACACGAGCAAATATCGTAAAGAGCGCGCAATGTTTGGCGCACCCGATAGAGGGCGGTGTCAAACTAATAGTTAATAGTTCACCTCATGTTTGCCCTCCCGTGCGTCACGCCGCGCCCATACAAACTTTTATTCACAAATAGATTGATAAACTCACTTGTTTCTGTGTAGTTTTTGTCTCATTTGTTTAGTGAATGACACGGGCTAGCGTTGGATTCGAGTATTCGACGTGAACTAAGCGTGTACGTCTTTGTTTTTGTGCTATTAAAATACTCCTCTAAATGCAAACGTGTATGTAGGTATTCTGACATGTGCAGAAGTCAATAAATATGCAATAAATGCTTAAAAACTTTTGTTTACTAAGACAAAGAAAGGCGGAAAGAAATCTGGACGCCAAGACTAACCAAGCGAAGCGCAAGGGCACTACCTACCTTTTTTCGAAGCGTTCATCATCACTATCATCATGTTAACCACAAGATGTCCACAGCTGAAAATAAATTGTTCATCTTATTGTGAGTGTATCCCGCTATCTTTGCCATTGTCACTTGCAAAAATTTTACGATGACCACATGCTAACTTTTTTTTACAAAAATAAGTATACCTATTTTGTCTATTTCCCGTATTTTTGGTTTCTTTCAAATGTTTTGTTCGCTTATCTTATTACAAGTGAGATATAATGACATAGTTTTTTTTTATTTATTTAGCAAGTTTCATGAGAAGCTTGGTTATCGACTATGGTTATTACCACAAGTATTTTATTAAGAAAAAAATGCAATTTACTTGTATTCTTGTGTTTATCGTTTGCCACGGAAATTGAATCAATCGGAACAATTGCGGTTGTGTTCCTAACCCGTCACTGAGATTGTTCTAGCTTCAGCATATGGAATGTTCCGGAACATTTTGAGTTATCAATAATTCCCTTTAGCCGAGAGACGGTAAGGGCAGCGCTACACTAGACTCATTGAATATCGAATCCTGAATATTCAGGTATACTCGTACAACATTGAGGTGTTATGTTTTTGCTAAACAGTCGTTGATTCCGGTCTTTTTACAGAAGTAAAAAAAATACAAAATAACAAACAATATTTTACAAAAATGTAAAAAACGTGTCAAGCTAAAATTTTAGAACAGATTTATTGGCCTACGTCTGGGCCTACAGTCAGTACATTGGTTAAAAAAGGATGTCATATACATTATTGGACCCGAGTAAGAATGAAAAAGTACGTAATTTACACAATCTCACATCAATTATTATCAATAGTCAAAATCTGATCTGTCATTTTAGTAATGTTTTAATCGAAAAGTCCTTTGACCCATCGATAGCAAGTTTTCCCGAGGTATCACCACTGATTCAAAATCAATGGTTCTATTTTCTTTTTTGTATTTCTGTTAGCAGACCGGCAACGCGGTCCACACGATGGTAAGTACCTGGTCTACTATAATAATAATAATAAATTGTTTACTTGCAATTTTGCAATATATACTGTGGCTTATTCCATTGAGGAGGTAAGAGTAGCTCAATGTCCTGCCACAGTATAGGCTCTGATCTTCGAGCCTTTGATTTCTATTTAGATATATGCTCTTTGTTTAAAATAAGTGCCAGATCTGTCACATTGGTGACTCGATATAATTTAATCGATAAACTCACTCGTCAATCGATGCCGCCCGAGGCGTCACTGTCGGTTCATTGACTTAGGGCGCGCACGCATCGCCCCGTGCAATATTCAGCGCGCCCCGTCTGCAGCCGCCTTAATATTTAATGCCCCGAACACTAGACTCAAGGCATGCCGCCTTACAAGTATTTAGGGTGTGTAGTTGTGCTCTTGCCATTCACTAGTTTGAGGGGCGGTTTTGTGTAACAAATATCGTGCAAAATCAGTAGAGGGTAAATCATTTTGCGACGGTATACATTTAAGAGCGCTTTGTCCCGCCCGTACCAGTCGTGCAGTCGTGGTAAGTTTGGACAACGCAAAATTTATAATATGATAAAATTATGAGAAAATGATTTCCATGTAGTTGAGGGACCATCATAATACGTATTTTTAAATTTGTTCCATGTAGATTTTTTTAAATATTATACGATCGGCTATCATCCATCACAATGATGGGAACTGGCCACCACGCTTGTCAAATGCGGATTGGCCATCACAAATCCTAAAGATGTGATGGAACAGGAGAGATCATGGAGCCAATTGAGACGACAACTAATGAAATTAAAATTAACGAGGTTACTGAACTCTGAACACACTGACATAACGTCCTTAGCATTTTTATTATAAGAATCGATCATTAACAAGTGACAGTTGATTGTAGTACAACGTTACTTCAACCATTTCGTGATCCGTGGTTCACGATTACCGCGAGCGACTTGAATTTGTAATGTAAATCACGAATTTGGTCACCATTGACATTTTTTTTTTTTGGCGATTAAACTTCGGTAAAAACTCTAGAACAATAATTCACACAGCGCCATTTAGGCCCAAAAAGTAACAAGTTGCTTCACTGAAACTTAAATAATACCTATAGTGAAAATGTATGGTAGAGTCACTCTGTAATTTACATGAATAAAGAATATTTTGACTTTGATTTTTTATTTTGAATCACGTGGACAAAAAAAGCAGGTCTTGTTAAAGCTTTTTTTTTGATTCACTGGAGGGTAGGTGATGGGTCCACGCGTCTTTTAGTTTTAAATCTTTTTATTTGTGATCTAGTGCAGTTTAGTGTTGAAAAGTGGTGTGATTTTCATTCAGTAAAGTGTAACGAAGTGTCATAAATAAGAAAATTGAAACAAATTGACTGAATGGACGGGTATTGCGTGTAGTGTGTCTCATCGGAAGATGAGACGCTCTTACCGCAATGGCGTCCATTCCCCCGTGACCTTGAGAGTATCCTCCAGTGTTTCCATGAAGCGTTAAAACATCTTAACACCAATGTTTTAACGCAAGAAGAAACTCCCATAATTACTTGACATTGGCAGAATCATCGCGCCGCAAACAGGCGCGGGATAGTCCATTAAAAAAAAAAATAAAAAAAAAAATAAAGCTTTTTTAGGTTTTCTTCTTCGAGCACTTTCAAAGGCATAGGTACGCTATTGTTATGTTTTAAGGTTTTGTACAAAAGTAACAAGTTGCTTTTCTGAACCTTAAATAATACCTATAGTGAATCACGTGGACTAAAAAAACAGGTCTTGTTGAAGCTTTTTTAGGTTTTCTTCATCGAGTACTTCCAAGGGCATAGGCTATTGTTATGTTTTAAGGTTTTGTGAAATTACCAAGTACTTTCTAGTTTCTGTTGCGTAGGGCTAAGAAATAGAACTGATTTTTTCATACTACATAGGCTCATTTGAACTTCGAGCTTTTGATTTCAAGTGTACGGACATTAATACTGCCGGAACACAGCCAGAGCTGTGTGACCTGTAACTCACTGCGTACTCTTGATTCTAAACCACATCTTAAAGAAAATTGTTAATAGGCTGGTATTACGGACGTAGCGCGTTCATACGTTACTGGAGCCGGGCTCTAGGTCACGTATACCAACTCTGTCACGTTACATTTCACTCTGCTACCACATGAACCTATCAGTTAAGCGCTACGCCTGTATGCTTTCAAACAAGTTTCGCCCTCGACCAACTTATAACTTTACATCAAGTAAGATTGCGGAGAAATCCCTGAAAATGGCTATTCTAAATAATAAAAAAGTACTTAAGAATTTATATGGGTTTTTAATACGATTTAAGGTGGCAAACCCTTTCCCATCACTAGCATAGGGACATCGTTCAATTTGTCGCCATACTATAGACTCTTTTGATATTCGAGACGCTACGAGAGCTACGACCAAAAACGCATCAACAAAGCTCGTCTAAAAGAACCAGTACATAATAAAATTAATAAATGGGAACCTAGTAAAATAAAGACCCGCCAAGGACGAAATGAAATAAGCAAAGCTATTTGCTTTGTTTCTGATGCACCGTCCAGGCGCTCAGAACTTCTGATTTAAAATGCATTTGTACGCTTTATTGGTGGAAATTTTATAGGGTTCTGTTTATTCAAATTATTATTTATAGAAACCTAGTCTAAAAAAAATGTCAAGGCACAAAAGTTGTCATTAATGAACATTGAGCTATTTTACTACATAATATTTCTAAGTTAATAAAATCAGAGAACCGCTCTGTAGTGTCTAATGTCAGCCGATCGAGTCCCGCGAAAAAAAAATTACGATTTGTGCACTTTAGTTACAAAACATACGAAAAGCAAAAAAAAGTGTACTAATACACTAATTTTTGTAAGCAAGTAATTGTCTGTGTGAATCAGTTTACGTCTCACTTTTGACAAAGCGCTTGCAAACTATTCTTCTATACATTATTATGCTGAGGATTTCTGTAGGAGGAGGCATCTTTCAGAAGACCTGTAAGTGCAGGGATACAAGATAATGAAGTGTGAGTGAACACGTTTGCAAATCATACCTTTTAAAGAAAGTAGCATGTTCCCACGGGTGCTATTTGCGTGTGAAGAGGACTATCTAGCCAGTCACATTTTAGTAAATGGTCTCTAGTATTTTTTTATCTACTAGGTAGGTACATACAAATTTAAAACAACTGCGCTGGACAATAAAATATTGCACTGTGAGTGTACAGTCAGCGTCAAAATTATCTTAACGTTCAAAACCACCAAAAATAAATCTGAACATTTGACAAAAATCAACCTTACCTTTAGACGTAAGTAAAGTTGCATTTTTATTTGTTGTTTGAGAACAAACGACAACCTACGATATTTACACCTAAAAAAATTGTGCTTATTGTCAAATGTTCAGATATTTTTGGTAGTTTTGAACGCTCAGATTATTTTGGCGCTGACTGTACAAGGACACTCACAAATCCCTTACCCTTATTGGTAATCATAAAACCGGTTTGTGTTCGAAAACCGGTTCAAAATTTTCTCGACCCGGGAAATTTACCGGTAAATATCACCGTCGCTTTGCACAAGAGACCCGAGATACCGAAATTCGGAACAGACTGGTAAGGACTCTCCGTCGAGTTTTATAGTCAAAGAGCTGGAGAGACCGCCGAAGTCACAGATCAAATATACAAATACTTGTACGGAAGCTTGTCAAGAACCCTTACCAAATAAAAACGTCTCACTTATTTCGTTCAACTTATTTTCTCTCAACAAATTTTCTTTGAATGTAAAAAATAATATTGTATTTTGTAATTTAAAAAGGACAGCAATGCGAATAGAGTTGCTTCTTCAATAAAACGCCATTTTCTTTCCGCCCGTCGACCGCGCCGGTCAATATTTGAGCTAGGATAGGCACTCGTAATAAACTATAGGCAGGAACTACTCTATGCATATGATGTTGCTGTTAGAGAAAACTAGGCATTTATGAAAATGACTGATGTACTCGTAAGTATGTAATATGTATTAATCTTAAACTAAACTCGCTTGCACTCTGAAAAAGTATTCAGACGAATTAGTAACCTTTTTGGCAAACAAGTCGAATAGACTAGCGACGTCTCATTCAATAGGGCCGTTTCAAAAAGAACGCTTTCAAATAATATTTATTTATATGATATTATAAAAGTGTTTAATGAAGTAATCAATCTGCAAAGTTTGGCGAAATTTACACAAGATCGCAAACCATTGAAAACTATCACATTTAAACATTGGCGATAAGACTCATCACACAAAAACAGTGAGAAAGCCAATCATATACTCGTATATACGCGACCCTGAGTCACACAGCAAAGCATTTGTCTCAGCTAGCATGTAGGTTAGGTATACAATACACCGAAACATTGACCCAGAATAAATAATCCTATTACACATTGATTCAAATAAAATATTTTGGCAGTTTATAATCTGCATCTAGTCGTTTGCTAAGTCGCCTTATCTGTTAGTAACGGAGCAGGCCCCATATACCTAACTAGTGGCCATTAGTGCAGGAGGCCCTAGTAGACCACGGTCCGGCCCTGCCCTGCCCACTGGCCTGCACTCAATTTACCATTACTGATCCTATATGTATATTTACTAAGGCACTTTGCACTATGTATTACATTTGTATTAAGTTTAGCTTAGATTGGAAGCTGTAACTGAAAAATTAAACAACATTATACACCGAGGATAATAAGCAGGAGGGTATGGCTCTGGAAATTACACTTTATGTCATAGTATGATATATATATATAGGTTCAGTCTTATTTCCTTTTATGGAAAGCAGTTAGTTTCTGACCCTTAATTTCATCTTTAGGCTCTAGTCATTAGCTAAATAGCCCTTTCTCCAACTGACTAGACAGACCCGCAACAGCGCTGTGACCGCGTAACTAGCGGCTAAGAGCCCTCCGCGCGGGCCCCTAAGTAGGCCACGGTCCGGCCCTGCCCAGCCCACTGGCCCGCACTCGTTTACTGCGATTTTTCAATGTAACCATTAAGTTCAATTTATGCCGACCTGGGAGAAAATTAAAAATGTAAGTGGTAATTAAAGGTTGAAGATGCAGACAAAAACTGTGAAGAAAATGTGAACAATCCTTGCCGGTATATTTAGGATGACATCAAGTCAACTGTGTACGTCAATTAGAGAGAGAAAGTTAGGATTTAACGAGAATTTCAGGAGCACGTAGAATTGTGAACGTTTCTGAGTTCGTTTTATGGAACTAAATTCAAACTCTGAATCAAATCAAAACAAATATTGACTGAGCTACGAGTATAAATTGAGAGATCAGATCAAGACTATTTCCATTTTCTAAATCCTAACTATATCTAAGACATCCCTCAGGTACTTTAGGGCACAGGGAGCTTTCTGTAGGTTAATCCAATAATTCAATTCTACACAGAACTCAACAGCCGTCTCATTGGTGGTCGACCCCTGCAATAGGGGAAAAACTTACTCATATCTTTTCGGTACAAAATTATAAGCTGTGACAGAAAACTGTATACTGTATTATAACATGCTGTATGTTTCTTTTCATAATAAAATAAAATGAATAAATAAAATATTGAATGGTTGCCATTTGGCTTGAAGAGTGTTAAGTGTAAACCATTTCCAATTATACCATTTGGATAATACATGCACTATACATACATGCTTGTTTCAATGTATGTATAAAAATTAAAATTTTTGCCAAGACGAGAGTTCAAATCTCATCCAGGCGATAAAATGTGATAATTTTTGTCTTTGTTATGAAAATTAGAGGTTTATTCCTTTTTTTTATACTAAGTCAGTTGGCAGACAGACACGCAGCCCACGGCCCACCTGATGGTAAGCGGACGCTTCTACAGGAAGCGTCGCTCACTCAATATGCTGCCAGACTGTAGGCTCATTTGATCTTCGAGCCTTTTATTTCAAGTGTTAATAATGCCGGAACACAGCCAGAGCTGTTAGTCATTGGGGGTGGTAGCTAGCCAGTCGGACTCTGAAAAGCCCTACCACCAACCAGACCCTAGGCGGGAATGGAATCCACGACCTCCGGGTTTTATACTCGAGCGGCTTAGCCACTGTTCCACCGAGGCGGTCAAAATTTACTTTCGACCAATGCGACTCGACCAATGTTAGTAGTAGTTTTTTATTGTTTTTGGTAACATTTGCCAGAAGATCGCACTTGATACATTATTTGATTGCGATTGTTTAAACAGGCGACAGTTGAAACTGGGTGGCCTGTCGCGAATAGTAGGCAGGCAGTGGGTAGTGTAGTGACCTTTTCAAGAGTCCTACAGTCCTAGTGCTTCTGTCTAATCACTTTCTTTCGACTCACAATGCTGGTCGATCTGATTAAATGACCTCAGTGGTCTGTAATCAGAGCAGACGAGCCCCGTGGTCGGGTCTATAGCTATTTTAAACCGGATTACGCAGCGATCGCCGCACGGTGTCGCCGCAGCGTCTTGGCCGGACACGGGAATTCGATTAGGCCGGGTAATTGGACCGCCCTCCTATACGTGAGTTGCGTTCCGGGACCCATCCATACATCTGATGACTGATTTGAAAGTAATCAACAATCACGAAATATTATACAAGCACCAACGTACGTATCGACGATTCAAAGATGCACTTATCTTTGAACCATACAGAGTAAAGAATATTGTATTTTTTTTTAAGGATAATAAGGGGGCCCAACTAATAATAAAAAAATTAAAGGAACCATCCCCTTTTATTTTCCGGTTCAAATAAAAGAAAAAAACACGTTTTTTCGTGCCTAATCAAGAGAGTTATACTCACTATCCTTTATCGTCAGTATATGAAGAAAACCTATCAAACGTTACAGTTCTTCATCAGAACATTCAGGGGTTGCTGAGTAAATTGGAGGTATTAGAAGTTTGCATTGATGAATTCCAGAATAAGAAAACAAATCTAGATGTATTATGTTTCTCTGAAACTTTTCTAAGATTAGGAACTGAAACTAACGCAAAATTAAAAAATTACAATATGGCGTCATCCTTTTGCCGAACTAACAAGGGTCGAGGAGGTGTCTGTATCTTTGTAAGAAAAGATATGGATTTTAAACCTCTTCCCATTTGTAAGGACTTTGCAATCGAAAAATGCTTTGAGGTTTGTGGAGTGGAACTGTTAACTCACAAATGCGTTGTGTTGTGTCTTTATAGGATACCTAATAGAGGTAATCTTAATATGTTTTTTAATCAATTAGAACTACTTCTGCATAAATTGGCAATTAAAAACAAAAAACTAATCATTACTGGAGATTTAAACATAAACACCTTAAAAAAAGACGAAACATCTGAATGCCTTACGAATCTGCTACATGGTTTTAATTTGGAACTTCACATCAATGAGCCTACGCGTGCGCTTTCGTGCATTGATCATATAGCCAGCAATATAAAAGATGCTAAAAGTAACATTCATAAGGTGTATCTTTCTGACCATGAAACTTGCCAAACCATAACATTCCAAACTAGCTTACATAAGCCTAAGCCACGTTTCTGGTACAGGCGTCGAAGAGACATTAACAATGATAACATAGGCAAATTCATAGATTGTATAAAAGCTTTATCTTGGCAGGACGTCCTTGACGACAATAACCTCAGTACGGCATTTGCAAAGTTTCATGGGGACCTATGTCTATTTTACGACTTATGCTTTCCGGAGAAACGTATTAAAATTAATGCAAATAACTTGAGACCGAAGTGGATTACTAAAGGCATTCGACTTTCTTGCACTGTTAAACGCAAACTGAGGTCATCCTATTATAGAACTGGCTCTGACGAAACTAAATTGGCCTTTAAAAAGTATAGTAAAATTCTAAGGAAATGTATATTTACCTCACAAAAAAACCACAACGCTAATTTTGTAAAAAAAAGGCAAAAATAAATGCAAAGCATCGTGGGACGTTATTAAAGATAAATCGGATTGTGTAAGGGAAAATGTGGAAATAGAATCTCTCTGTATAAACGGACTAGAAATCAAAGATCCATACATAATAGCTCAACATTTCAATAATTATTATATAAATTTATGTGATCATCCGATAACACATCACAAACCAGATTATAATCTTATTGATAGACAGAGTTCAAGTATATTTTTAAAGCCATGCACGGAATTAGAAATAATAAAGATAATAAGATCTTTAAATAACACAATGTCAGTAGGAGTGGATCTCCTTTCAACACCTGTACTGAAAGCATGTGCCGAATACTTAGCACCTATTCTTGCACATTTGATAAATCTATCATTTACGCAAGGTGTATTTCCCGAGCCACTTAAACATTCTATTGTGAAACCACTATATAAGAAAAACAACAGACAAGACTTAAGTAACTACCGGCCTATAACACTCGTACCCATTCTCTCAAAAATCTTTGAACGGGCTATGAAGACAAGAATCTTACAGTTTCTGGAAAAACATAATATTATTGCCGTTGAACAGAACGGATTCCAAAAAAATAAATCAACTACTCTTGCGGCATACAAATTGATGTGTAATGTTACTAATAATATAGATAAAAGAGTCCCAGTTACAGTTATATTTTATGACCTTAGAAGGGCATTTGATCTCGTCGATCATGAAATTCTCCTTAACAAATGTGAAATTTACGGTATTAGAGGACCTGCTCATGACTGGATCAGAAGCTACCTAACCAACAGAAAACAAAGTGTTCAAATAACAAAAACAGACAGACGTAATGAGGTTGTAGCATACAGTTCGTCATTTCAGCAAAACAAAGTAGGCGTTCCTCAGGGAAGCGTAATGGGACCGTTATTTTTTTTGTTGTATGTCAATGATCTACCCAAAGCCACTAATTATGAAACCATACTTTTTGCAGACGACATTTCACTTGTAGTACCAAATAATAATAAAACAGTGCCATATGAAACCTCCATAAATGAAGCGATAGAAAACATTTACATTTGGTTACAAAGAAATAATCTCTCTATTAACCCTTCAAAAACCAAATATATACAATTTTTCAATTATAAATCTAAAAGTCTAGATCTAAAAATACAATGCCAAGGACATGATTTGAATGAAGTTAATGATACAATTTTTTTGGGTATTGCAGTGGATCGTCATTGTAATTGGAAGATTCATGTACGGGGAATTTGTAACAAGTTGAGCCGTTTCGTGAGAGCGAACGCTCTTTATCGTTTAAGAAACACAGCCAATGAAAAGACTGCCCTTCTAGCTTATCATGGTTATGTATCGTCAGTGCTAAGGTACGGAATAATCTTGTGGGGTAACTCCACTGATGTATGTAAAGCATTCATTGTACAAAAGAAATGTATTCGTGCTATAAGTGGTATTGGGCCACGCGATAGTTGTAAACCCATGTTCAAGAAATATAATTTACTCACAGTGACTTGCATGTATATACTCGAAATAGGAAGTTTTATAAGACAGAACGTACATTTCTTTAAAACACAAACTCATGCACAGAGGTTGCGTCCGAGAGACCCTTATAAGTTGGTAGTGCCGCCACATAATAGTACGCTTCACGGAAACAACTGCTCCATAATGCCCATCCGTGTATATAACAGAATTCCCATAGAAATCAGACAGTTGCCCACACCTTTGTTTTTACGTAAGCTAAGAAGATGGCTTATTGAAAAATGTTTCTATAGCCTAAAAGAATATTTTGACACAAACACGTAGACGAAGTAATCTTTATATTCTGAACATTCCAATGTACCTACTTATTTATTTAATAATTTAGTAATTTTAATTTTCTATGTTTTTGCCTGACATTGTATAATAATTAATTTTAATTTTCTATGTTTTTGCCTGACATTGTATAATAATTATAATAATACTAATTTAATTATAATTTTTATTCTAACATTAAAATAGAATCTGTTAATCTGTCATAAAGTAATTAACTATAATATCTATATGTATAAAGTAAAAAATTTTGCATGCTGACATTTCGGCAGAGCACGTATGTACCTATCTATACATTATTATGTCCAACAATATTTACCGTGTCTCTTAAGCAAATAAACAATTTCATTTCATTTCATTTCAAGTCAATCTTCATTTCCCAAATTACCTTCATGCCAAAAACAGGTAAAAGAGATCAGCGGCGACCAGAAACACCTGGCAATGAAATATGATAACGATCCCGATAGTCTATTTTTTTTAACCGACTTCAAAAAAGGAGGAGGTTATATGTTCGACTGTATGTATTTTTTTTTTTTTTTTTTTTTTTTTTTTTTTTATGTATGTCCGTCGATTTCTCCGTCAATTGTGGACCGATTTAAATAATTCTTTTT
Source organism: Mecyna flavalis (assembly GCA_949319885.1). NCBI lineage: Eukaryota > Metazoa > Arthropoda > Insecta > Lepidoptera > Crambidae > Mecyna > Mecyna flavalis. The sequence goes on from OX439425.1 coordinate 3,334,241, forward strand.
TTATTTGAAAGTGCATAGTTCCGAGGTGGTCCCATTGTTACCATGTCAGGATCTGATGATGGGATCCCGGAAAAATCAAGGGAAAACCTCAAATTTTATAGGCTGCGCCTACGCGTTACTTGTTTTTTCTGAAGCCATTCAAGTTTTTGCGTCCGATAGACATCATTTTATGTTGATGAGCTGATGATGGAAGGTACAACTCCTTAACGGTTAGGAGTTACGGGATAATTCTTTCAGTATTGTAGGAATATGTGGACCGTTAGTTGTATTTCATGTACTTTTGCAGCTAAGGTGATGATGGAAAGTACAACTCCTTAACGGTTAGGAGTTAGGGGATAATTCTTTCAGTGTTGTAGGAATATGTGGAACGTTAGTTGTATTTCATGTACTTTTGCAGCTAAGCTGATGATTACCCGGGGATGGGCTGGTCACTAGCCAATAAGGTTAGCACCGGCTCGTCCTAATCGGGTGTGAAGGAGAAACCGGGGGAGTGTAGTGGGTAGCGGACGCTTCGGTCTCGAGTCCCACACACGGCCGCGGGTCTAGCTAGCCTGCGGTTATGGTGCATAAACGCATTCTCCTCCTACCCATGGTGCTGAACACTTAATGAATACCTAATATTATTATCAAATAATACAATTCTACTCGTATTTTCGCTATCATTATTATGAAAGAGTTTTACTCACTACCTACGTGTTATTCACACTAAAAATAGAAAAATAAACAAACTTTTTTTAAAAAAAATTAAACCGACTTCAAAAAAAAAGAAACAAAAAAAACTACCTAAAAAACTGAAAAGCAAAAAATAATTTTAATAAGACATTAATCAAATGCGCTTATTGTCTAAGCCTATTAATTAAATTGTATTTTACGTGCTAGGTAGGTACCTACTAATCTGTTTGAAGTCGGTGCCAAGCCAAAGGTAATAAAAAATGATATATAATAATATTATGTATTATAAAGGGTTACTTATTAATCCGCGGACGTAGGTACGTAATCTGGGTACCTACTATTTGGCTTGGCACCGACTTCAAACAGATTAGTAGGTACCTACCTAGCACGTAAAATACAATTTAATTAATAGGCTTAGACAATAAGCGCATTTGATTAATGTCTTATTAAAATTATTTTTTGCTTTTCAGTTTTTTAGGTAGTTTTTTTTTTACCAATAGAATCAGTGTATATCTTTTTACTGTGGTGTCGATAACTGGACGACCTTACACTCTTATAAACAAAGCGATTAAGTCAATAATGAATCCTTAGCATTAGCTTTATTTATTTCTACAGAAGATTATGATGTAAACTTACCCTGAATAGATAGCCGATGGAATAAGGCTTGTAATAAAATAATACGTGCCAGCTATCCGCTTTCGACCAACAACCAACTACTGTTCATTTTAAATTCCCACAAATAATTGTACTGCCTTAGCGATTGGCACTGTATGAATTGGTCCTTTCGTATCACTCTTCGTAACCTTGCTCTCAGACGGGCCCTAGAAGATGCCGTTCAGGTTAGATCGTCACAATTGAGCTCGAATGCGATTGTCTGTGTTACCTATTGATTCAAAACATATTGAATCAATAGCTATAAGTAGAAGTAGAGGTAGTAAAATAAATCTCAAATATCTCTAGACATTACTCACACAGAGCTATCTAGCCCCAAACTAAGCAAAAAAGAAATAGGTATGCTTGTTCTGATAATACCAAATATGACAGAAAAATAATCTAACTTGATGCAATCATTCTAAAATATTTTAGAAGGAAATCTGGTGTGATATTATCGGTCGGTCAACACCACCGACACTATTGCAAAGAAACCTTTTATTGTACAGTCAAAAGCACGTCAGACGTAACACTTTGGACTTTGTACCGCTCTTATGTCGGGGGCATAAGCGCTATTATCGAACTGCAAGTGTATACCGTGATGTGCTGTTGACTGTACTATATTCCCGAAAATGCACAATACAATTATAATTTACGAGTATATTACTACTTCATCACAGTAAGAGGATCATATTCTTAATTCTTTTGTACCAAAATCGCTTGCCATTATATAATTCATTTAACACTAATTTTAGGCAGTATGTACTAATACTGCCAAGCGATTCACGCCTTTACAACCCCGACGGGGGAAGGCAGGCGCTCGCGCTGGGGTACAAGACGATTCGTTTTCCATTTCCGACGATTGCTCTTATAATATTGAGTTCCTGACGAGCTTCCTGGATTCAATGGAAATATTAAGCCATAGTACTATCCTTTTCTTACTTGACACCTCTCTATGAGAGGGAATGAAAAGGCTAGTAAAGGAGTAAAATGGGAATGGTTAATTTTTTTTTAACGGTTCAGATGTCCTCAACATTTTTTAAAGCGCAGGTCAGTTTTCTAACTAATTATTAGTTAGCTGGCAAATAAAACAGTGATCAGGCCGGTCTGGATGTTTGTTACACTCTTACACTCGAAACGCTGCCAATTGTATTAAGTTACTCATCTAATATTTCAGATTAATTATAGTCAAAGTCATTTGACGATCTCCGCACGGTACAAACATTTGTGTGCATGAGCATGTGTATGTTTGTATCATGTTGTCTGTTGCATAAAAAACGTATGTAGGTAATGTTCATCCGTTGTTTGGCACCCTTAGCACAAGCTAATGCTTAGTTTGGGGCTAGATGGCGCTGTGTTTGAAAAATGTCCAGCTGATATTATTTATTAATGATCGACAGGATTATCATTAAAAGTAGTTTTGTACCCCAAAATGGGAACTAATCTTAAGTGTACGCAGGCTTAGTAGCGAGTAGAAAGTACATTCTATATTTAATATATTTTCAGAATAAATCTATTTCTGAAAGGTCCGACAATCGTGATATTTACAGCCTAGACAGTGCATGAAATCATAATGAAACCTAAGATGGGCTAAGATATTCTCTAGCTGAGATTTCAGTGCATAATTAACGAGTATAGTATTTCCGAACTAACCATCTGTCCAGTCCCACGCTACGAGAGTGAGTTATAAGAACAGTCAACTCTGAACAATAATTCTGAATGTACATTCTCTTGTACACTATAATATCAATATGTAAAACCATAAACTAAAACTAAATCCATCACATGTTTTAATTATTTATTTTATCTAAGATACCTTCTCGAAAATAAAGGAAAAAAGAGACTGAAAAAATCATCACTGCCATCAGCTAGGTAACACTTAAATATGTCAAGCCTTTTTTCATACTATTAAGTGCCTCAAAGGCACGCAGCCTACATCCATATCTATAAACAGTATGACAGGAAATGCGAGAGACATATTTAAACCCCAAATAGTTCATGGTTCCATTTAACAAAATAAGTATAAATCAATAAAAACTTTGGTAAATATCTGTCAATAACCTTAGTCGAAACCTGAAAATCCGCGTAACGTGCGGGCACTCTTCCCTTCACAGTAGGTATTTCGTGCACTCGTTCATTACTCAAATTATTGTACTCGCGTACAATTTGAGTTTGGGGCGTAACTGGCCGCTCAGCACACGGGATTTTTTGGTAGTTCATGCATACATAAATTATTAGGATAATTATAAAAAAAATTAAGGATATATTTTTTATAGCGAATTGGACTCTAAATCGAATTCTGAACACTCTCCTTAACCCTTTCCCCGCCACGTTTTTTTCCGAACATGGTGCCCCACACGCCACGACCATTAAAAAAAAATTCCAAAAAATTATTAGGTTATACTCAACTCATTCAGGCAAGTAAAAATACAAAGTTTCTTGATCATGTTTTTTTGTCTGATATATCAGACATTGGCGTGGTGGGCACGAAAATGGTTTGTCTGATATATCAGACATTGGCGTTGAAAGGGTTAAATATGTCCCTCGGGTTACCTAACACGCTGTATATAAAAGAAAGTTGGTGTTAGTTACACTATTTATAAGTCAAGAAAGGATAAACCGATTTGGCCAAAAATTGGTGTAGGGGTAGCGTAGAACCAGGAGACGGACATAGGACTTGATGGGGGAAGGGGGGATAGTTGAAAAAGGAAATTACGCGCGGGTGAAACCGCGAGAGCGACCGCTAGTTTATTATACATATATACATAGTAAAGAGGCCGCGAAGTATAAAATATAATCACAACAACCAATTTCTTTACTTAGGTAGGTAGGTAAGTAAAATCAAATAGAACTTACGCTAAATATGCCGATTGTATGATGCTATATCCAGTGAACCAGGCCGATCATACTGCTGTTATCTGAAAAAAAACACAGTACTGATTTACTGTAATCTTCAATCTTGAATACATCAAATGCCTGATTTTCCTACTCAACTTTAAGCGCATATTATGTTCGCAATATCTATTTTCCTCGCTTACATTATACCTTATTCGAGTAAAATAAAATATAGTGACAAGTGATTTCATCATCATCATCATCATCGTCGTCCTAAAAGCGGGAATGAACCACGAGAAGTAATCCATTAGCGAGTCGGTTGCACATTCTGAGAATTAGCCCTAATGCGTCTAAACCACTTTTTTTCATGTCAGTACAAGACGTAAAATATATCAGCGGGATGAGTTGTCCGATTCATAAATAAACTAGCACAACTCATCCCGCGGGATGAGATTGAGTGGGCTGAGTTGACCAAAGCCTCCTAAAAGTGATCCTAATGGGACAAACGTCCCAATTATTGTCAAATCATTGCTACAGTGATGGATAACTGGTTTGCCAACTGTGGACTGACTATCACACACCCGAACTTTGTTCAACATATCCGGAACAAACTCTATCCGGGCCAAGAATAGGGATGTTGAATGTTTTTTTTCATTATTATGCCGAAAAAGATAACAAAGGTAGAAAAACTTGTAAAAGAATTTATACACTTTATAATACCTACTTGAAAACAACCGACTCTGTTCGATTTCGTCAACTTAAAAACCAAAACTTTCCTAAAATGCAATCTTCGTATACCTCACCCTTACATACTTCTATCTAAAGACTAGCGGGTGCCCGCGGTTTCACCCGCGTGGTTCCCGTTCCCGTGGGAATTGATCAAAATCCTTTCTTAGCGGATGCCTACGTCATAACATCTACCTGCATGCCAAATTTCGGCCCGATCCGTCCAGTGGTTTGGGCTGTGCGTTGATATCTATCTATGTCAGTCAGTCAGTCACCTTTGAGTTTTATATACCTACATAGATTTCTTTCAAAAGATCTAAGTGTGAGGTCGATACTTACATCGACCATCATCATGATACTGCGTCAAAACTACTTATAAGACTAGTAAACAAAATATGCCTATTCCTGAAAAATTAAACACGAAATCTCACACACGAATGCTTCACATGGATTTTAAAATAAAATAATCGTTAACCAAATTCTGGGGAGCCATCAACCCACCAAATCGAGCGAAACAAGTTACCCAAACCGTAAAATTCCCAAATTCAAATCCGGCGAACCGATTGGCGGGTCGGGACAACCGCCCGCGTCGCGGCTTCCGATTGGTCGTTCATAAACTGATATAATTTAAATATTGTCACCTCGCCGACTGAGAAATTCGTCTTATAGCAATTTTCTTTCGAGGGGTGCGTTATCTAATTTTCTTGCGCGCTGATACATTAATAAACAGATATAGGCAGGATCCTCGTAAGGCGAATTACCCAAAGCGTTACCCTTAATGAGGAAATGTACGCACTGCTATGGGAATTAGCCCCTATAACATTACTGGGGCCTTAGGCCATCAAAGCCACTGGAGGATCTCGGACGCCACATTACCGGAAGGCTTGATAAAAAAAATGCAAATATAAACAACAAATTTCTTTTTCGATTTCGGTCAGCAACGATTTTTGACCAATGGACGTCGCCTTAAAGCCTTGTTGTCATAGTGCTACGGACTTTTTACTACTTATAATGTGTAACTACTTCGGCGATTACTTAGAGAAGTATAGCTGATCAATATAAATTAACTATCATTTACCTATTTTCACAAAAATAGCCGTAAATAATAAGTTTCACAAACCACTATTATCTTCCACACTACATTTAGGAAAACGTAGACACTTAACAGATAGGATATTTCGCCGGTCCATTAATTTCATACCAGTGTTTGTCAATCAACTAATGAATAATCAATCAATTAGCTAAGTCTAGTGACGATATTCTATTGGGGCGGATTATATGGGGGTCGGTCTAGGGGGCTTCCGTCGGATATTGTAGCTGCGGGATGCTTCCACTGTTAGAGGCGGAGCGGGTACGACGCTATGGGGAAGAGGAGAAAATGGGAAAAAACGGCCATGATCTAATTTACTTATACTAGCGGCACAGCTAGCGGCACGCTGTGATGGCCGTTTTGAAACGGCCATCATACCGTGCCGCCCAAATAAAGCCCAAAATAACGTTTTAAAAAACGGCTCTAAAATTAAAAACAGCACATAAACTGCTGCAGCAGATATTTATATAAAAAGTGCGAAAGCGTTATAAAAACCATATTGTATTGTTATATGTCAAAACGGCCATCATAGCGTGCCGCTCTAGTATAGTTCCCCTGATAACTGGACTTGGCAGATCCTGGATCATAGCGCAAGGGTGGCAACAAGGCAAACTGATTGGAACAAACGCTCGGAGAGGGGGTGTAGCCTACAAAAGTATATTGTTAAGTACCCAACAATTTTGCTGTTTCTATAGAGAAGAATCCGGCAAGGCAAGCAACAGTAGGTTTTTTTTATGTTACTTGATGAATATTGCCGAAGCACAGGCAAAGTTATTATGACAGCAGATGTCACTTGTGGGCTATGTACACTACGTTCAAGATCAGAAGTCCCCTAGCCGCTATATTGGTACTACTGTTTTTCAATACTTTCAATCTGTTTTTTGACAGATTTACAAAGCGTAGGCAATGCTGCCAATCTAGCGGCTAAAGGACAACTTATGGTGAACAGAGTGTAGTTGGCCAGCCGGATTCTGTACAAACTACAAAGTGCCAGGAACCAGATACAAAGCGGCAAGGGAGACTAACTGTCGATTCGGACACAGTTTATTCGGACACAGTGTCCAAATTGACACTTTTTAATTTTAATATTTTTTCACTGTCGATTCGGACACAGTTTATTCGGACACAGTGTCCAAATTGACACTTTTTAATTTTAATATTTTTTCACTGTCGATTCGGACACCGCGATATAAATAGCTGTTTTGTACAGTCAGATAAAAAATCTTCCTACGATTTCTTTTCGTTTTAAACATAAAGTCAAGCCTTCTACACGAAGCTATCGGTAATGTTTCTAGAGATGAAGATTTTTTATCTGACTGTACAAAACAGCTATTTAAATCGCGGTGTCCGAATCGACAGTGAAAAAATATTAAAATTAAAAAGTGTCAATTCGGACACTGTGTCCGAATAAACTGTGTCCGAATCGACAGTTAGTCGCAAGGGAAACCATGACCTCCGGGGCTTGACACGAGTAGTACCCCTGTTCATCGGAAGCAGTCGAAGTTCAACCACCCTTCTCTTTCGCCCTTTCCTTTGGTATGTGCGACGTAATAATGTAACAATAAAACATTTTTCGACATTGCGAATTGCCACTTTAAAATTTCAAGTTTGTTTTGAAATTTCAAAACGAAAACATATAAGAACAAAATTTATACAACCTATTTTAAAATTGACTCCTTTGAAATGATTGTGAAGAAGGATTTCGCCAGAAGGGCGTTGTGAAATAGCGTCTTCTTGCGTCAGTTGTTATGAAAATAATGGATCATTTTTTTTACTTACCAAAAGCGTACTTATGACCAAAAAAATGTCCTTATCTGCGTCTCACTGGTCTCACTGTCTGTTGTTGTCCGAAAAATCTTGGTAACGACTATTTCTTGCTGACATCGAGACTAACTAAAGTCCTAAGTTTGCTAGGGTTGCAATCAATTCAATGATGATGGTTTTATCACTACAGTGAAACATTGAATCGTCATCATCATTTCAGGCGTAAAGACGTGAGATATGAGATCATCGGTCTACCTAAAATATTAATATAAGAAGAGTATGACAGCACATTGAGCGACTCATTTAATGGAATAGGCCGCAGCAACATACCTACTATCAGGTGGGCTGTGTGCCTGTCTGCAAACTGATCTAGTAAATAAATACGATACCTTAAAACATTAAATACACTTCCACTAATACTAAATACACATTAAAAATAATAAAGTATATCCTTTTATCTACTAAACCGCTCATCACCGACACCTCAGCCCTGAAAACCGACAATTACTGGAAATGGCGCCAATTTAAGAATAAAAAAAAGAAATAATAAGGTAAATGACTTATCAACGAGTCTGACAATTACATTTCTGCCGGAGTTTGCTTTCTAATAACCAGTAACAGCCGGACGGAACCGGTTATTTGTTCGCTTTATTTTCCCACTTACCGGCCAATCGAGGAGGTAATGACACATAGAAACTAAATGACTAATAGCAGAAACATTATTGAATGCATTGACTTATTTGTAATGGTGCAGCGGTTTAGAAATCGGCTGTACGTCGCTGGTTAATAACATTTTTAAAGGCTTGTATTTAACCGTATACCAAAAAAGGCTGAACGTACACCAAAAAAAGCTGAAACGTGCACCAAAGTAATTGAATTGCTAACCTAACCTAATTGGTGTGCCTTTGGTTTATTTGTTGCACGTTTCAGCCTTTTTTGGATATACACTCAAATATTTCCCATTTTTAAATACTATGTCGACAGACGCGACGGCGCATTTGGTAGTGAACTAGCCCTTTGCGAGTGGTCGTGGGTTCGAGTCCCACCAGGAATTATAATGTGGGGAGCAATTGTGTTTGATCTGCATGTTTTTGGCAACCCACAAAAAAGTGCACAAGCTGCTAGTTCTGGGATCAGATTATAATACATATATGAAAATCAGTGTAATTACAATTTTAAGTCTTTTAATTATCTTCAATAAAAATCGGCACTAATGACTTCAATTTTCTAACTGTATTTAAATTGATTACTAAATAGTTCGCACTTTATATTTTTATTTCAACTTATAACACACCATCTAAGAAGCGGCACCACAGCCTTCAAAACTTTAAAGTTAACGTTCACTAAGAAATCCGCACTGCGGACTCCAACACAGGCACACAGAAGATACGAAGAAGCGATAAGCACCATAATCCTTATTACCCGAACGCACCCACGGTGCCTAAAGGCCGGTACACACATAACGCACTCGGAATATGCAAATAAAGCGTGTATACACGGTGTAATCCAAATTTGCCAGTTGCATTCAATTTGCACATTGTTTAATATCGCCATATTGGGACTTGCGCGCGCCGTACACTGGGCTACTGGGCGGCTGCATTGCATAGTCCGACTGGTTTTATCCATTATCTAGTTATTTATTTATTTATAAGTTTTTTACTCTGGTATTTTAGTTACAGAGAGAGCATTAGAAGCTAGAACGGGATAATTAAGAATTAAATATTATTATGTAGAGAAATAAATGTAGGTTGCCTTTCGCTAATGTATACGAATAGGCTTGTGTGGACATTGAAAGATGACAAATAAAGTAAGTAAGTTTTTTTGTTTTAGATGGGAAAATACAATCTATATTTTTATATATAGATATTATATTTACAAGAATATTCTTGCCGGTCAATCGACACAGAGCGGGCTCCGGCTCGTCCTCTCCGGGTGAAAGGGGAACCGGGGGAGTTTAGTGGGTAGTGGGACGCTTGGGTCCCGAGTCCCACACACGGCCGCAGGTCTCGCTAGCCTGCGGTTAAGGTGCATAAACGCATTCTCCTCCGGAAGAAAAAAAAAAGGGTATTTACAATGTATTGTGTTTAAATATCAAAACTGATATAAGAGTCTTGATCAACCAATAAAAAGTGAATAGATAAAAGCCCTTAGGCCGCGTGGTCCGATCGGCTGGTCCGATCAATCGGACCACTTAGTTTTTTATTTCCTGCGGCGCAGTATGCGTCTTCTAACGCGAGAACGTACGCGGTCCTAATCACTTTAATCATTTGAATTCTCGCCTCGACCGCGCAGGCTAGTTGGGCCACGTCGAACGCAACACCCAGATCGAATAGAATATCACCCCTTACATATTATAACATCAATGATTTTGTATATTAATTATACCAACATAATATATCTGTTCCATCTCCCTTCCATCATATAACTTTTAGAGAAACTACAAGACGCCAATAATACCTGTAGCACGAAGGCGTTTTGGGGCTAATTTCATCAGGCGAAGTGCAAATATAAATATTATTTATTACCACATTTTATTACCACAAACACAATTTAACTAAAAAAAAAGATCTAGCTAAAAAAAAGCCAAAAAGGATCTGCCTAAGGTAAGACTCCACCAAAACGGAGATGTGTCGAGCGGAGAGAAGATGTTTTTTAAACAACCAATTAAATTGCGTTATTACAAATAGGATAAAACAAACAACCAATAGAATTGCGTTAAAAACACAGCACACCGCACACATCTCCGCTTTGGTGAAAACCCGGCCATGTCCCACTGCAGGGCAAAGGCCCCCATCCTTGAAATCAAGTTATCGTTACAATGATGGGTTCGTCCATTAATCACCACGCTTGCCAAATGCAGGTTGGCAATCACAAACCCGAGCAGTGACCGAAAAAACCGACACAAAGTTAGCTCGACCCAGGAATTGAGCCCAGGGCCCCGATATCTCGGCCCGATACTTAAACCACAAAAAAAGACTGAATGTTAAAAATCGAATCTCATCTCGGTTTGGTGTTTATTTGCATTGCGTGGAGGAGTACTATTTCCATTTGCACTACGAATATTTGGATTATTTGGCACCCCCCGGAACCCTGTGGCGAGGAGGACGTTGAGAGGACCGCAGGGCGTACTCTGCGGGTCCCAAATACGTATTTAAACGTTTAAAAGAAGTGTAAAATAATATTTGAACCTCCCACCGAGTGCTGATTGGAAACGTCGAGCGTTGGGGGGTTAAGAGGTAATAAATTGTATTAGTGGGCTGTGAAGTTGTTTAGATTGTAATTCTTTATTGTTGCCTGTTGTTAGTGTTTTTAGTGGGGCTCGGGTGTACTTACTGCCAAATGTTATGCTAAATATCGTATTTTTTTTACTTTATTGGAATCGATAAATAGTTTCAAATGAGTACCTATTTTCTATGTTCCAGTCTACTGGAAGCAGTATTTTTTTTTACTAAATTGTAATCGATATAATAGTTTCTAAGTATTATCAATTCTCCATTTTACTGGAAATGGTAAGTATCCTTTTTTATACTAAATTGGATCCGGTAATAGTTTCTAATAAGTATTTTAAATTTTCCATTCTCCTAGAAGAAGTATTCCTTCTTTTACTAAATTGGAACCGTTAATCGTTTCAAATAAGTATTTTAAATTAAGCATTTCATTAAAAAGTTCCTAATTCGTATTAGCATCGTTCCAGTTTATTCAGACATTTCGAGGTATTCCACGAAGCACACCCAGAGGAAGCACATCTAAAGTATTCCACGTAGCACACCCGTAGGTGGGCTTCAAAATAAAATTTGACATTTCATAGTGCTCTTAATGCCTTTTTAAGCAACGGCTTGCCAATAAATAAGGATATAAAAAAACTTGGTGTCTGTCACATAGTGCAGTCAGTGACATCTGGACCGTTCTTCCAAAGTTTGACAGGCGAATCTACCCATTACAAGTTTTAAATACGGACATTAGGCCCCGGTACATCCATACAATGAAAGTGTAATATTAAATCTATTTTCGTAACTAAGAAAGGCTAAAAAACAAAACTTTATGTAGGAAATGTTTATGGGATTTTGTGTGCGCTAAGGAATACACGAATCATGTATTATTTTAAAGATGATATTTTTGACAAAAACGAGGTAACCAAACCTCATAACAGCCAATACTTTCCTTTTTTTTTTGTGGGGAATGCGTTACGCATACCCTCGGCCAGGTGGTGCTGGCGAGAAGCGACAACACCACCCGTCAGAGGGTTATGTGGGACTCTCCTACTCGAGGGGTAGGTATACCCACTAAACCCCACAGTGCCCAACAGACGCCTTAATGGTAGTGTCACAGGAATCGGCATAGCCTTGCATCTGTGACACTACCAGCGGATCCCTCGCACCCTCCGGTTTGGAGGGTGGGGAGCAGCACTTGGCAGCTACCGCCCGACACGGGGGGCCTACTGGCCCCCTGTACCTCCGCCACGCCACAACCTGCGGTGTGGCCCCGCTTGGGCCGCCGATGCGCAGGGGGGAACGGCAACGTAACACCGGCCCCCTCCAACCGGTTGCGCACCGCGGCCCCCACCTCGCGCCCGAGGGCGCGCTGAGCAGACAGTAATGGATACTGTCCGCTCCCCTCATGTCGCAGGCAGACCTGTCGGTCTGCCCACTTGGCCACTCTTAGTTCACCGGAGCCCACTCGGCTACTAAGCCCCCCCACCGCGACAAGGTGATGGTCCATCGGGGGGGGCCAGCCAATACTTTCCTAGGATGAATCTTTTTAGCCAGTTTTACTGTAGGATAAGTCCGTGGTATTTAGTAATTTATTTAACTAGATGCTATCTCTCATATCAATTTGCAAATTAAGTAGGGAGCATTATTCTGGTCTAACAGTAAATTAATCTTATTTATCTATCGAATGTTATAAATGTCAACCCCCATGAAAGGGTCTTAAAGAGAGTGGTAATCTTATTCTAAGGTGGTAATTCAGTTAGTAAAAAAAATTTTTTTTTTTTGCTTCGTTATTTATGTAGGTATATTTGCGAAACGACCGTGTTTAAAAAAAGTGTGACTATCTCTTTCGGTTTTGACGTAATAATGTCATTGAGAAAGCTCACTCACGAGTGCAGTTTAGCCTAAGGCTCAATAAAAAAAAACAAGCAAGCAACTTATTGTACAGTCAAAATCTCCACTGTTATTTAACCGGTAGCCGACCAGCGCAAGCGCGCTTCAAGCAGAATTATTCTCCCTCATTATGAATTATAAAAATATAATAAACGCCACTCTCGTTTCTACGGTAGCCAACACACATCGACCATAAATTATTATGTATCGCCTGTGGTGGGGCCGCGGTGACAGCGGGAAGACGGACGGAGTGTGGGAAATACGCATCGAATAAAATGCAAGACAAGTTTCAGTCGCAAAAGTCTAATCTTAAGCTCGATAGTTACTAATTGACATTGTACGGTCAACAGCACATCACGGTAAACACTTGCAGTTCGATAATAGCGCTTATGCCCCCGACATTAAGAGCGGTACAAAGTCCAAAGTGTTACGTCTGACGTGCTTTTGACTGTACTTGAGAATCCCGAGATGACGAAATTGAGATGAGAAATAACACCCAGAGACAAAAAAACAGACATGTTCATGCACACAAATGTCTGAACCAGGCTAAGACCAAATCCGCGACTTTTGTTTATGTAGCCGACTTCTCAACCAACGCCAAATCGCCGGTCATCTAAAGATCACTTTACTTTTATCATGACGTAGTGCACTAGTTTGTATGTCATGAAAAGAACTAGGGAAGGATTTTGAAGATCCAATTTCAAGAGCAATACAAAATACCATAATAGTTTGATAAAAGTGAAATAGTGCGCGAAAGGTATTGATCAATAAAAGTAATTTATTGAATTAAATAGTAAATGTGCATCCAGGCATGTGTCATTATTTTTGTCAAATTAGGACCGATATGGAATAGGCATTAAAAAATTTCTGATTTTTTTCTTTCTGTCATCGTTTTTCCAATTCTTCTTCGTCATATACCAGTGGTGAAACTGGTCTTGATTTTCATTTGTTTGAAGTGTCCTAATATCCGGTATCCCGCCTACACTTGGCCCACGCCCTTAGATCATGCAAAGCAACTTTGAGGCCGTATCGGCTGCCGCGTTATTTTGTAGCCTTTTTCCAGTGAATATTTTTAATCTTAAACCAGATTGCAACTATAGTCTTTATTTACGGTCTGGCGCTGAATTAACCGGTGGCGGGTTTTACAAGCGTATATTAAATTAAGCTGTTGACATATTAACTCAATGTTTTTGATTTAAAATAAAGTGGAGTGCTATTTTAAGCCTATAGATGCAAATAGTATGTATTGTCGCTTCTCTGTTCTCTGCAAGGTGCAGACAGAGAAGTGGCATGTTTGTTTTAATTTTTTATTATTATGTCAAACTTACTTTTTATACTTTTAATAAAAAAAGCTACCTGTTCTTAATGACTTATGTCGAAATTGCTGGAGGAAAGGGTGGAAATACATATTGACGTAAATGATATTTTCTGAAAATCGACTTTGTTTTAATAGTTCTTTCACTAAGTATGTTTTAGTAATACAATATTCCTCAAAAAATATACTATTTTGAATTTAGATCAATTTTCTATACACAGGGCCTCGGACTTAACCTAAACCTTCAAGATATAAATAAAGAAATCCGAACAGATTCCTTTGAGTTCAGACCAGGACAAAATACTTTTTACATAGTCATTGCGTGAAAAAAAACTTATTCTAGATTCATTGCATTGAACTCACGGACCATTGTTACATGGAAAACTTTCTCATTAACGTCTAGACTTTTTAACTGAAAAGCCATAGTAAAACTTCTTTGTAAAGTTTTATAAAACTTGTTTGTACTTTACAAAGCAAGAAACAATAAATTTAATTGGACTGAGTATTTTACATTTCTCTTAAAACAGACTTTTTGTTCCAAACCACGTGATCGTTTTTGAAAGAAACAAAAAAAGTGCAAGTAACAAATCAGAGCTAAGGTTTACTTCATTGTTTCCTAATTACAGAAAAAAGACGATTTTTTTTTTATTAAATATATAATATTAAATCCCACTATCTCACAATTGAAATAAGGCCTGTGTCCGAAAGTCCAAACTAAAAATGGGTAGTGTTCAAGTCATAATATTTTGTCTTTTACCAGAGGTATTTATAAAACATGTATTTCAGTGGAGAAACTTTCTCTAATACGAATTATTTCATCCATCCGTTTAAAATACATAAATATCCATGACATTATTAGCACCATCTAGCCCTAAACTAAGCGTTAGCTTGTGCTATGGGTGCCAGACAACGGATAAACATTACTTATATACTTTTTTTTGTAAATACATACATAGAAACACCCAGTCCATACAAACAGACATGTTCATGCACACAAATGTGTGTACCGTGCGGGGATCGAACCCGCGACCTCTGGAGGCTGCTTCTCGACCATTACTCCAAATGGCTCGTCAATCCGTTTAAAAGTATCCGATAGGCGATTCACTTTGCGCTATCTAAGTTCTGAAGTGTCGTAAAAAAATGTTCACTACCGGCTTTATTGAGCGCAGAACATGAAAGCTGATAGGCCTCAATCTCCAACTTAAGACCGCTCATCCCCTAATCACCGGACCATCTAAAAAATCCGCAACAAAATTGCGCCCGAGTCTATCTCGACTTCGTGAGAAAGTAATAATAAACATATCAATTTGTGAACGGATCGCTTTCTCGTGATTCTCAACTGTTTATTAGGTGGTAGTATAAAAGATCGGCTAACCGTGGCTCGCCCGTCCATATTTATTGAAATTACTTACAATTTGATTGTGGAGTAATGAAGGAGTCAGGCTGTAGTCCGCTGTAGAATTAGTCCTGGTTTCGAACAAACGGCACGAATTAGAAGGTTTATATGTAGACGTTTTGCATTTATTAACTGCCATGTTTTATTACTATCAAATAAGTCCCATGGCACAGTAGGATGGTCGGGAAAAGCCGCTGTTAAATCTAAAGCGGTGTTTGAATCGTGAGATATTATAAGACTCGGTTTTTACGAGAGGATCATAATAAAGAATGTTTAAAGGTTGTAATTAGTTTTACGAAATCATGACGTCAAATATCGCTTTCTGACGGGAGAATGGTATGTCTTCTCAAAGTAATGTGGAAGTATTGAGACAAACGCAGTAGTGTTAGCGATGATTTATATGAGAATTAAAATCAGTAGTACATACATTTTACTAAAATCTTGAAAATTAATTGCTTTCATCAGTTCATAGGCCAAGCTTAATGTTTTTAGAATATAATTTTGTTTTTATTTTCTAGTTTACACTATGATAAAGATTGTTACATGTATTTTAAAGTATTAAAACATAAAAATTATATCTTATAACAAAATCAATAAAAAAAACAAAAATCCTATTAGGACCGTCTTCTACGCGGAAGAAAGCGCTCTAGTACTACTTGTGTTTGCCATATTTTATATAATATTTGAAGTCATTTTTTGATCGAAGGTTATAATCCTTAAATATAAAAGAACACGTCATACTCGACTGCAGATCACACGGTGCATCGCAAATATAGCTTCAATTTGTCCCATGCTTGGTAGTCTGACCCACGGCTCAGAGAAAGTCCAGATTAGAATCTATGCCCTTTGCACAATTTGCATCCAGAATCTGCCCTTTGTTTACGATCCCTGCATATACTAGCGATCCTACTTACACGCAACAATAGCCCTTATTTCAAGTGAATTAAAGTTGTCGAGTCAACGTATTCAGAAAAGCTTTTGATCACGACGTTCGATTATTTTTTAGTATTAGATTCAAAGTCGGTAATGTTATGGTAATTTCGCTGAGGCTACTAAAACAGTCGAACAGATTTATATTAAGGTTCGGTAGCGTCTACATGGAAGGGTTTTGCATTTATTTTTGAATGCAGTTTAGCAGATTTGTTCCCATGCAGGTGCTAAGCTTGAAATATGATATCTGCAACGTGTTGCTTTTCGTTTTGAAGAGTTGTAAAGGTGCGATGATACGCTGACATAATGAATGATTTTGTCTTTGGAATCAGTAAAGTTCGTCCATCCGTTAAGAAAGTGAAGTCAGGTAAAGAACTGCCGATTTTTGAATGGTTGAGATAATCAGCTAAAACACAAGAGGTCGCGAGTTCGATCCTCGCACAATACAAAACTTTGTGTGCATGAATACCTATGTCTATTTGTAATGGCCTTAGTATGTCTTTTACTACTACTACCTTCTTGTAGTAGTGTAGAAGTAACAGATCAAAATGTATTAACTCCATCAATGTAACTTTTGAGATAAAGGCAAAAAAAACAATATACCTAGTTTGTTGCGTTACGAAATATGACCGCTGTAATTTCTATAGATGTAAGACACTTTGTTCTAGCTACAAAATTTAATACACTGATATGGCAACGAACCTTTAATATAGTTTAAAAGGTTTAAGGTTTAAGACATTTATTTCTCAACAAGAATACATTTCACTTATAAGAGAAATACAAAGGAATATTTAGCATAGTTGCCACAGTGTACGGTACATTGTTTATAGCAATAAGTATTTGATTACAACTGTATTTACCTACTTACATTAAAAACTTTTTAGGGTAGACACAAAAAAGGGAAAGGATGTAGGTACACGTTTGATTCTTTTTTGTAACAAAAAGTAATACAGTTTGATGCGTCATAATTTGATATTAGTAACAAGTTAAAAAGTAAAAAAATAAAAAATGCGTTCTGGTTCTGTACCATTTTTTTTCGGTCGGTGGAGTTAAATAAATACACTTTGGACTGTTACTCCTCTACTACTACTTCATAGATATAAAAAAATGTATTTAATTTATTATCCGTTTCCTAGTACGTCCATGAGTTCCATGACAGCCGTGGTGCTTTTAGCCTCCTTTAGCACTATACAGCGCACATTTAGAATTTTCTATTTACCTATGCGTGATGTTTTTCAGACTTAGAAATGCTGTCAGAACCCCAAGGCCTTTAACAGGACTACCATGTTATACAGCGTACAACTGCGAAAAAAATATGTACATACATGCATTTTTATTCGTCGAGTTTGGCCCCTATTGAGGCAAAGTATAGAAATCCCTAGTAAAACCATTTCATTTTTTTAAAGAAAGAAAGAAAGAAGAAAGAAAGAAAGAAAAACTATTTATTGGCCTTTAAATATTAGGACAATTACAACAAACAATAATAATTTAAAAAAAAACACAAATAAAATAACACTTAAGAAAAGGCCAACAGGGTTCTTGCCTCAGCATAATATGCTGCTGTGAAATTGATTTTCATCCATCCCACGATACTTAAAAAAACTCATCCTGCCAAATTTCACATTTCAGATGTTATCATCACCCTAACATTACCACCGCGCCACAAAGGAATCTCCGTCCCTGAAGTTACAAGCAATTTGACAGCGCAAAAAGTTTCAACCCAACAATCCAATATTCTGAATAGCAAATACTATAACAGGTCCCGTACACGAACCATACCGTTAACCGGCTACATTGGCTGCTGAAAGCATGCAGTACAAGGCAGTAATTAATCACCAAGATAACCCCACCAATGAAGGAAGGAAGTCAGCTACATTTATATTTTGTGTGACAAAATACCTAGCCGTTTGATCCGGACATAAAAACTCAAACAGCCCGCCCGGTAGGGACGTTCCGCTGCCGGTTCACTATCGATACTAACGATACTAGAATAATATGTATTGAAATGGATTGAAATATTATAAATCAAAGTCGGCTAACAAACGTTTTATCAAAGTGTGTGATGTGTTCTTGATTCGTGCCGCCCAATGAATGATTGTCAATGATATTTTATTAGTAGTTTTGACAAAATAATACACTTTGAAGACGGATTTGGTGTAATGGTTAAGAAGCCGGCTATTATACGTATGTGCATGCGCTTTGTGTGCATGCCAATGTCAGTTTGCATCGTTCTGGATTTTTCTATTTTAGTTTTGTTTAATATTATTAATTCGGAGTCTTGCACCCACATTATATAGCTGTTATATGGCGGCAGATTTCACCTGTGAGGGTGTTAGCTAGCCAGTCGGACTGTGAAAAAGCCCTACCACCGAATCGAACCCACAACCTCCGTGTTTTTATACCTGAGCGGCTTAACCACTGTTCCACAGAGGCGGTCAAAAGATATTTTTATTTTGTTTCATTTCTACGAGTAATATTTAAAAAATAAATTAATTTGTTATAAATTATTGTACTTTGAAATGGAAATGGAGACACCCTATTATTTGTATTCTAAAATAATAACTATTTTGAAAGAAATTCTTTGGTTGAGGGCCACGGTGAATATGACGTCATATGAATCACATATTACACAAACTGGCAATAATATACAGTATGACAGGAAATGCGAGGGACATATTTAAACCCCAAATAGTTTATGCTTCCGTATAACAAAATAAGTATAAATCAATAAAAACTCTGGTAAATATCTGTCAATAACCTTAGTCGAAACCTGAAAATCCGCGTGACGTGCGGGCACTCTTCCCTTCACAGTACCTATTTCGTGCACTCGCTCAAGTACGACTCAAATTGTACTCGTGGACAATTTGAGTTTGGGGCGTAACCGGCCACTCAGCACACGGGATTTTTAGGTAGTTCATGCATACATAAATTATTAGGATAATTATGAAAAAAATTAAGGATATATTTTTTATAGCGAATTGGACTCTAAATCGAATTCTGAACACTATCCTTAAATATGTCCCTCGGGTTCCTAACATGCTGTATAATCCATTAAGCTATTTTACAAACTAATTATTCACTTCACTACTAGTAAAAAGTAGGAATAAATCTAAAAAAACATATTCAGTTTAGTTCAATGAATTTACCAAGAAAAGACAAAACTGTATCTTCAAACGACTAGTTTAATTCCATCGATATCGATGGTCTAGTTCCACCACATCCCTAAAGCCTCACATTCGAGCCTTTCGCGCTACCGCTTATCGGGGCGTTTTACATTTTTATTGCGAGCGGATACGCGCCGCGCCGTGGTGCCCGTTATTATTTCTCCCTGCAATTATTGTTTAGAGACGTCCCGTGACTAGTTGGCTGACTAGTCGCGCTAGACCGCCGACTGGTTGGGCGAGTGGCTGGTGTCTGACTGAAAGTGAAAGATTCGACTCCCAGTTTGATCTATCTATGTATGTTCTTAAGAAAATATTTCATGGTTTCATACCTTCAAGTGTAACACTTTCTATCTTCTTAACACTTGCAGCAGGTATGAAGAATGTTTTTGATTCATTGATAGATCGACAGTACTAATCAAAAACCGCGTGGTCAACATATCGAAACAAATATTGCTCAATCTAAATTACTAGAAGACCAAAGACATATTTTAATAACCAGTTACTAGCTTCTATTATTTCGCCGGAACAGCCAAAGTAATTACGACGGCAGAATTTACCTGTGGTAGTCGCAATCGGACTCTGAAAAAGTCCTACCAAAACCTACCTCGGACTCTGAATAAGTCCTACCAAATCCTACCAACCAACTACATAGATCCAAACGACGACGTTCAGTTTTAGACCCGCGCAGCTAACCCAAAGAGACGGTCAAAAATCTAAAATCGTTCTAATTCGTTAGAATTTACTATCCACCCTTTACTAAAAGCACAGTCTGCCTAACTTACACATATGGCAACCAACACTAGTATTTCACGCCTCGCAATTAAAGCACCCACTATTCGTCGTCCCATGATTGTTTTAAATATCATTGAGGTCGGCAGTCAAAAATCTAAAAATGGTTCTCAATTTGAACACGAAAAAATAATCTCCTTTAATTACAAGCAAAGTCTGCCTTTAACTAACACATCAATGGCAAAACCGCTCCACACCTTCACAACTAAAGCCCCGTGTAGCTGTATAGCGGCGTGTGCGGTTCGCCCGGACCATATAATTCAATCTCATAAATTTCACCCACAAATAATACATATTCGAGTGCAAATCGCACTCTGATTGATGTCAAGCGCTCACAAATTTGCTCTTGCCGCTTGACAGGGCATAGGAGGGAGCGGGCGCGGTAGCGTTTTGGGAAGAAGCGGTTTACGTACGTTGCTTTTTGGATTTTTATCGTGACGTTGTCACTTTATTTAAGAAAAATAGTCATAACAATGATTTTAGCTTCCTAAATTCTACCTAAGTAGTTCTAAAGTAAGAACTTTGGTATCAAATATCTTTCATGGAAGTGCAACCTTACGTGAAATAACAAAGTACTTTAGTAAATTATAAAAGCACAAGTTAATGGGTTTGTATATTAGTTACATTCACGTGCTCATACAGGCAAATCAGTGTATTTTAAAATGTTGATTTAAGTTATCCAGTGGTGGAAACTACCACTAACTAGCCTTTACAGGAAAAGTCAGAATTATTATGTACTCCTTAATACTCGTACATTGATCTGATCCTAAAGTAAATATTATTACGCAATTGTATAACACAAATACGAGTATACACTTAAATACGTATTTTTTTAGACATCGCGAGTATCGCGACACAACAAACACAAATGTTTATATCTTGAATTAAATGACCCGTACCTCTTACAAGAGAAAATATTTATTTATCGATGGTACGCAGGCATATTACAGTCAGGTGCATGTTTAAAATGCTTAATATGTATAACTTAATTAGGCTAGACAGTATTCTATGAACTAAGTAAACAAAACTACAAAAAGATTTTGCATACCGCTTCAGCTCATGTTACATCGTCGCGATATTAACTCAAATGCACTCTCAGTACCGCGTCTGCGATTTGGTGCTTGCGAAAGATATCCTTGTATTGATGTTTAACATAAGGGTGAATTGCCCAAGCAAAAAAAAACACGGCTCAGCTGAGAACGGTAGTGCAATGTGCAGATTTTTAATTTTATATATTTTTTTTCAACAAAGTAAGTACTTTTCTACTTTGGCAAAAAAAATCATTGATTTATACCCTCTAATACAACAAAAAAAATAAATACAAAGGGTCATTTTATCATCACGGTGCCTTGTCCCCAACCCCATTCCGCTCATAAAATACCTTCCCCTGCAAATACATTCGTATTAAGGATATAAATCGATTTAGTTATCATTACATTATAAAATGTTCGATCAAATAAAACTATTTTTGTTTGTTTAACTTCTATCTCATGGATTTGACAGGCAGTCAACTTTTGTCCCGAAAAAAGTTATCATTTCAGAGGACAGTAAGTTTTAGTAGAATAGCAACGACAACACTGCGTTATTACGCCCCTCTCACCTTTCCTCACTTCGGATCAGCCCGGCTCAAGCTGTTTGTGCGATCGCACGGGTCCCAGCGTCTTGCGGTTTCCCGCCAAAAAAGTAAGTTTATCATTTCAGTGTTATGGGGACAAAAATATTATCATTTCGGTGATTGTTATAACTCGTGTTAGATTCGTTTGATTTGTTTCAAAATTATGTATTCATTTCGCCGTAAGTACTGTTTTGTTTGAGTAGTGTTAATATTTTTAAATAATTTTATTTCGGAGTTTAATGTAGAAATAACCTCTATTTTATCATCTCGGTGTTATCATTTCGGTGGATTCGGTGGACAGTTATACCAATTACAGTCCACTGAAATGATATTTATCACCGAAATGATAAAACCGTAAAGTTTTAGAGTTCCTTGGGTCAAATAAATAAAGTAATGGTTTTTCAATGTACTTTGTAATTTTACCTAGAGTGATTATTCGGGTGTATTTGTTGTGTAACAATTATCACATTAAGATATAATTTACATAATTATATCTATATATGTATGTGTTAGTACTAGTGATGTTACGAATATTCGTATTCGCATTGGCATATTATCGCAAATTTTTGCATTATCGCGAATGCGAATCATTCGCAAAATCCTGCGAATGTTTTACGAATTTGATGTAATGGCAGAGAAGTCGGCTATTTCACCAGAGGTCGCGGGTTCGATCCTCGCACGGTACAAACATTTTGTGTACATGAACATGTCTGTTTGTATCGGTCCGGGTGTTTCTATGATACAGTATGTATTAACAAAAAAAAAAGCATATCCTACTTATATTATAAACGCGAAAGTTTGTAAGTATGGATGGATGTTTGAAAGCTAATAATATGTTTAGTTATGGCTAGAGGACGCTGTGTGAATAATGTTCAGAGATATTTCTTATTTATTTCGTAATGGTATTCAATAAGTTGAGAAACCGGGGAAGTTAAGTGGGTAGTGGACGCTTTATTCTCGAGTCCCACACACGGCCGCAGGTCTAGCTAGACCCCGACTTGAGAGGTCTCAAGTCGGGGTAGCACCTAGGGAGGGCCACCCGAGAAACAAGGTGACCTCCAGACTTGGCTCGGGCGACCTGTGCAATGCGGACGTTGGGGAGTTACCCCCGCCCGCAGGTCAACCCTCAGACCAGAGGAGGCGTGCTAAGTGAGCTCGCCTTTTCCGGTCCGGCCGTCTACGCCGGAGGGGAGCAGCGAGGGGGTTCCTCCTCGCGCTCCCGCTCCGCTTCCTCTGCTATAAAACTTCCTCGCAGAAGGAGGCGGCTGCCTCCCACGCACTCCTGTTGGCGACCATGGCACGAACCATGGTCGCCAACGGGAGGCGTCCACTGCCTAGCGCCGCGACTAGTTCGCGGCGCTCGTGTTGCCAGGCCGGGCGCTCGACGAGTGTGTGCTCGGCCGTGTCGGGTGCGTCGGGTGCGTACAGGTAGTGTCCGAAACTTCCGTGTGCGGACAAAACCTGCGACAGGCGGTAGGTGAGGCAGCCGTGCCGGCGTTCCACCCACTCCCTCTACACTGGACCAATGGCCTCAATCGTCCAGTGGCCGGCACTTGGGGCTTGGAGAGCTTCCGCCCATTTGGCCAGAGCCTCTTCCCTGGCCTGGACACGACCCAGTGCTACCTTCTGCAAGCTGGGTCGTTCCCCCCCCCCCTCCTCCTTGCCGCGACCCGGATTCGATGCACCTGAACTTAATTATACCTAGCATTGTTCTCTTAGTACAATAGGTAGATATTACCACCAAAAACATTTTCAATAAAATGTTGGCAAGAAAAGACCATAATATGACTCGCACTCTCAAAAAGTTAACAGATCTCATGAAGAGCCAAGCTTCTTACTCTACGCGCCCTAATTCTACAAGGCCTTACTTCACAAACTCTACCTTAGGCAAAATAAGGCCCTCCACTAGGCTTGAACTAGTGCGTTCAGGAGTGTATCACATGACTGTAAAAATATATAATAAACTACCACAACACCTTAAAAATATTGAAAACCAATCTCTATTCCACAATAAATTGAAATGTTATCTAATTGAAAAATGTTATTACAATTTAAAAGAATTTTATGATACGTAATATTATGTAATGCGAGGCTTGTTAACTTGTTTTAATTGAATATTTTTTAATGTTTATCATTATTAGTTTTAAGTTGTTGCTGCGCCCTTGCAGGGTAAATGTGAGTGCTATTTTATATTTAAGACCAATTGTAACCACATTACGCAATAAAGAATTATGATTATGATTATGATTATGATTAAGTAAAATAACAATTCATTCATATCATAATAAACATTATATTACACTAGCGGGCGCCCGCGGTTTCACCCAAGTGGTTCCTGTTCCCGTGGGAATTGATCAAAATCCTTTCTTAGCGGATGCCTACGTCATAACAACTACCTGCATGCCAAATTTCAGCCCGATCCAGTGGTTTGGGCTGTGCGTTGATATCTATCTATGTCTGTCAGTCACCTTTGAGTTTTATATATTAAGATTTAAATAATTTTTTGAGGTTATTGTAACCTGAAAGTATGCTAAATGTAATATCTAACTATAATTTAAAATAACTGTGTACTGTCCTGTCTCAGTATTTATCTAAAATTTGTGGAAATCAAACCTAACAAAGTACAGAACCCTGGCTGCTCGGCACGGTTGTTCTTAGCTGTATCATTTCGGTGGATTTATTTCATTTCTATCATTTCAGTGGTTATTTATATCATATCGGTGGACACTTATCATTTCAGTGGACTCTTAAAAATTCATCCTTAAATATTTATATAAATATTGATGATATTGGATGACCACTCACGCACAATGTTAAAAATAGGCTAAAGTTTTATTTGTCACTAAAAATAAGAAGATAGCATTGAAACAAAAAAAGTCCGCGGAAATGATAAAAAAATTTCTGTTGTTGAAATTCACCCATAAACGGAGACGTAAACACACGTGCAGTTGAAATGTATGAACTATCAATTCGTTTTTATGTTCACGATTAAAAAAGGTCAAATGTTCTCTTGATGGTGTGTAATTATGAAGTTTCGTCCTGTACTGGATGGTTAGTTCGCAAAACGGAGACATTGAGAACAACTTTTTTTTATTGTAGTGTCGAATAAAAAAAAAATTTGTGTATACTTTTATTGTATATACAAAAAAAAATAGAAGTGTAATATTAATCCAATAGACATTCCCATAGGACAAGCTATGCATAGTCTAGGGCTAGATGGTGCTTGAAAACGGTACAAGGATATAAACATAAGAAAAACCACTTGTCAAATAAGTTTGCATGTTGCAATCATAGATTAAAGAAATAAAATATAGATAGAACGTTCGGTTGTCAAATCAAACGCCAAGGTGTGTCCAGAAACGCTGCGAGCCCCCCGCACCTACCTCACTTCGGCCCCGCGTTTTATTGCCAGGTCAAAACTCGGGCAAGCCGTTTCCCAATTTTTTGGGGTAAACTTTTTGGGGTAAATGGATACTGTGGCATTACGATAATAAGTAGTTGTTAATAAATAAAAAATAGTCCAGTAAATTAAATATAAATATTTTTAATATTATAAAAATAAAATTTTAATAAAATAACTTATTAAGCAAGTTTTACTCGTCAATCTTTTTTACCCTTTCAGCACTTCGACGTCAATTACCTGTGAAGAAGAAGTGCCGCAAGAAACTCACACTTTGCTTTTTATAAAAGAATAATAATAAATATGTAATTAAAAATCAAAAACATTTTAACAACACAATAATAATTTTATGTCGATATAATTAATAATGTCATACATAATGATATCAATACAAGGAATCAAAAGAATAATGTCAATGAAATAGTTTAATGAAATGAAATAACTTATTCAGCAAATAGAATTTTAAAAAAATACTTTTGCACGTCGATCTTTTTTTCCTACCAGCAAGAAACTCAACACTTTGCCTTTTTTACAAATAATAAAGTACATATCACAAACATTTTAACAACACAATAGTAATGTCGAAATAATAAATTATGATATCAATACAATACGAAGGGTAATGTCAATACAATATTTATAATCAGCCAGCGCCAACTATTCGCATCTACAGACTTTTATCGTTTAAATAGTTTTCCATTTTATTTTAACAACACAGTTCATAACATTCCTTTTTTTTGAGCAATATCAGTTACTACAATATATTAATGGTAAAAAATTTGGGGTACTATTTTTTCATTTACTGGCAACACTGTAAGAATGAGTGAAGTTTTTTCCTTGATAAATTAGAAGAGGTTAAATATTAAATAATAAAATGAAGGTGCTGTATTATCGGTTACTTACGTGTGAAACGTGATCCCGTGTTCTTTTTTTGTCAGATTAGGACTGTTTCGGCAGGTGGGAACAACGCAGGACGGCATGTTTATTTTTTTTTCGCACACGTGCAATACGTCACGATCGAAATGTCACAAACCGCGACTGACGGCGACTGAGCGAAACTCTACGAAAATGTAGAGTTTTCACTGCCCCAGGTTTAGCGCGCGTCACTCCTTCTGTATTATTCCTACTTCTATGGTTGCAATATATCTCCTTGTTTAGAGAGAGCAAGAACGCTGTTCTTCCCACACAAATCAATCTGACGGCAAATTGTGACACTAAGCCATCGCCTCCAATATACAGTATGACTGGAAATGCGAGGGACATAATATGTAAACCCCAAATAGTTCATGGTAAATATCTGTCAATAACCTTAGTCGAGATTTTCCTGACAATCCGCGTAACGTGCGGGCACTCTTTCCTTCACAGTATTTCGTGCACTCGTTCAAGTACGACTCAGGGCGTAACCGGCCGGCCAGCACACGGGATTTTTAGGTATGTAGTTCATGCATACATAAATTATTAGGATAATTATGCAAAAAAATAAGGATATATTTTTATAGCGAATTTGACTCTAAATCGGATTCTGAACACTCTCCTTAAATATGTCCCTCGGGTTACCTAACAGTCCTAACACCCTGTATACAAAACACGATTCCCATGAACGTTTCGCTATTTTAGTTACGGAATCAAAATAGGGTGTTTGCTTTATAGATGCAAAGCTATAGACGCAAGTCTATTTTGCAAATAATAAGTAGGTAGTGTAGAATTAGCAGGGGTGGCAGATTCCCCATTGCACTATATTTTATAGGGCATCAATCTTGAAAAGAACAGATGTAACGTACTCGATATATAGAGGTCTAACAATTATTAATAAAAAAAACATATTAAACATTATCTACTGGTCTGATATTCAACATTTTTGACGTCATCATGACTATTCATAACTTCATCATCGTTTGGCTGAAATTCATGACTTACCATCGTTTTTATTTACAAAATGTGATAAGTACATTAAATATTTTTTTTAATACACCACACCTCCATAATAATCGTGTGTATGTTTTCCTTTAACTACATTCATATTTTCAATGCAATTTAAAAAAAAAGTGACGAGTATTTGAAAAATTAGAACAGCTTTCTGGCTTTACAAAAAATTAATAAAAATCAAATCCAGTTTATTTACTAAGTTACGTATGTTAAAAGTTATTAAAAAAAATAACGGTCATGTTCTCTGTTTGAAACCCCTACATTCCACTAATGTCCATCTATGAGATTAGCACCGTTGACCGGTTGCAGACAAAACAGATCAGGCACCTTTGCACATCGAATATCAAAATTTCGCCGAGGTTTTAATCCGGCCGATATATAAGCCCGATATAAGCGGTCTGGCGTGTTTTAAGCTTCCGAATTCCGAAAGGCCACTACCGCCCTTCACCGTGGGCGGCTGGCCCCTACTTAGGTATAGTTCACCAAAGCGCGCCTCGAATGGCAATGGGAGTTGGGAGGTATATGAGCAAAAGTGGCTTTTGATAGTAAGTGACTAACATCTATGGACTCCTTCGACAAGAGTGTGTGTGTGTGTGTTTGTGTAAGTAAGTGCTTTGCTCACCTTGGTGAGGAGTGAGGGGGTGTTAGTCGGAGGGGATCATATTTTTTTTATGCCAGAGACGGCTAACGAGCTCGCTGGTCGCCTGATGGTAAGCAATCACCTATGGACATCTGCGACACCAGAGGGATCGCTGATGCGTTGTCTCTCGTTTCTTGAAGGTCTTCAAGTCGTAACCGTAAGGACGTCTGCTGCAGTGAGATTTTTCACACTAACCAAAGGGGCGCACTAGCTCGTGACAGACTACTAAAACTTCGTGACAGTGTGGTTCTTGACCCATCGAGCTACCTTCATTCGACTGACAGAATCTGTCTAATTGTAACTATATGGACCAATAAAAATGGTACCACAAGATCTAAATTCAAAAACTATCAATTTTCAGATTAAATCTGTGTTATGGCAGTTTTGAGGAACCTACAGAGTGTAAGCACATTGAAGGATGCTTTCTGGTTTAATCTCCCACAAAATTCTGCAGTGGCCAACATCATATAGGCTGCTTGTCTGCCTCCCAAAGTTTAAATTAGGTACACAATATTCATGAGTATTAGGTAAAGGCACTAGACAGACAACTAACATTCATTCGTAAAACTTTTTTTTTTCGAATGAGATAATATAAAATCTTTTGCTTTTTCTATTGCCCTTTAGCTTCACATAAAACGCACGCAAACAGAGATGCCAAAACAAATGTTTATTCCTATGCTAAGATTGAACCAAAGAGCTGCGGTTGAGCCGACTTCTATACCATCACCGCATCATGCATGCTACAGTTATTGCATAGGTGTTATTGCATGTGTACAACAAGCAATTACTAAGAGAAGGTGGTTTATGCAATACTTCCTTCTTTCAATGTGGTTCTGACGTCATTTCAGAGATTTTTATTAAAGAGTATTCTAAAGGCCAATCCGTCAGCAGATAACTTGTCTCTTTCGTCTATTTAGTAGATAGCACCATTGTTATCTGACAAACTAAATAATAATTAACACTAATTATATGTCAGCGGTAGTGAAAATAGCCCTCAGGCAGTGCATTACTGGACAAATACGTGGTTGACAGAAACAATATACGGACAAAAAAGTATACAATTACATTAACTTCGTAATTACTTTAAATGATTGGCAGTAGCATAGCACATGCTACCCGTCCCGCTGGCTTCGCAAGTACGATATTGCGTCAAGTCTACATGTATTTGCTCTGTGGTATGCAGTCGGGGTGTGAAGTATTCGTGCCCTGCGCTTGGAAGAGCAACTTACAAGGGATCGGTTGTAAGCTGTAGTTAGCAACGTTATATGCGAAGCACACAGGCAAAGTTTGTGAAGATGGACGGATGGTTGAAAGTCTTTCATGCTAAAACTTTTGAAAGTCATTTCTTCAAAATAACAATTACGCTTTTTTATTAACATACTTCTTCTTCTTCTAAAGGTGCCTCTTCAGTTCTGAAGGTTGGCCGTCAGCTTTCCATACTCCTCTCTGTCCATCGCGAGCCGAAACAACTGCTCAACGGATGTGATTCCAGTCTACTCCCTAATGTTTCGCAGCCACACTTTTTCCTTCTTCCAACGCGTCGCCTACCTTCCTAAATAACATACTACGGATATAAATCTACATTTGCCTATTTTGGTATGACTATCTCAAGTGCGTGAACGAAAGAACCACCAATATAGACCTACATACACAGGTTCAACACAAATGTTTATCGCATAAATATTTGTCCAGGGCGATTCGAACCAACTACTTTTGGCGTGTTTGTTAGGGTCACTACCAAATGAACCATCTTGCCAGTCTATAAAATTACATTCAAACATGAACTTACCCTACTCACACTCGTAACAATTGAAGTTTAAAATAAATTTCTTCACACTTAATTGATATATTTGCAATTTACAAACGCATATTAAGTTATTACGTAGCTAGTTATTATTTATTTTCGCGATGCAGCCGGCCGCTCGCCAGGCCCATCATTATTTTTAGTATTTATAAAACTTAGATAATAATTTTGATGTCAGACGAATTTTATTTATCGTACGAAAGCAACGCCGTGGGCTAGGGTTGATATCGCGCGTTCATTGCGAGGCCTTTGCGGATATTGACGGAAGTGCCAATTGTATTCCTGGTCAGAACCCGCCACAAAAAAAGGGGGTTTAACATGGCATGCCTAAGCATCCCCCCTTTTATTGGGAGGAACTTTTTTTAGAAGTCTACTCACCGCTCAACAAATTAGATTGGGCATTATTCTCATTACCAATTGTTAATAGTACCTACTTTTTGTAGTTAAAACAAATACCTATTTTTTTTACTTTTAAAACTCTGATTTCAAGGGGACAAGACAAGACATTTTTTAATTATAAACTGTAACATCATTTAAATTCTAACAAACCATTGGAGAAGGAAATTGTACACGAATAGGCTCCGCGTATACCTACCTACCTAGGTCTAGCGCAGTTGTTTTTGGCTGTGGAAATCACTTTACATCCAGGCAAACACACGAACTTTATATTATATTTTATTATAACAAGATACAGACTAAAAAGGTAAAGATCCGAAAGATTGCGTTCTGTCGAGTGTCGCCACCCCTA
The DNA here is from genome assembly GCA_949319885.1 of Mecyna flavalis. Lineage (NCBI taxonomy): Eukaryota > Metazoa > Arthropoda > Insecta > Lepidoptera > Crambidae > Mecyna > Mecyna flavalis. Next base: position 3,364,808 of record OX439425.1, read on the forward strand.
CCGGTGAATGCAACGTGTAATTTTTATCGTATTAACGATACAACTCGCTAATCATTTTTATGTATCGTTGCAACGATAAATAATTCGTCGTGATGGACAGACAGATTGAGTTAATGTTAGTATGTAATAGTTGCCTTTCTTTATATTTAAAAGATTAAGGGTCAATTCAGCGTGAGATTATTGTAATGATTGGACGTGCTGCAATATTCTACGAATTTGCTGTGTGATCTTAAACTTTGTTTTAGGTCGTGAGGAGATTCCCAGGATTGAAATTTGTGGGAACGTTCTTTAATTTTTTTAAAATCTAGATTGGTTGGCAGATTTGCAAGCAGCCCAACGGATAGTAAACGGCAACTGCGTCCTGTTCCATTGGGGGATACTTCACCAGTAAGCGTCGCTCAATGTGCTGACACACTGTAGACTCATCTGACATTCGAGCCTTCGAATTTAAGACCAACCAAGGTTTACCAAAAATAAGGCCAATCTGTTGCTCCGTGGCGACGTGGAAGAAAGACAAACAGAACACTTATGTTTCAGTCCATTGGGTACTGAGCATTTTCAAGTGATAAAAAGAAACTTAATAAGGCTAAAAGGAAAGGTCCCAAGGCCACAGTAGGTGTAGTCTATATGTCTATTCTATAAGTTCATATACTATGGTCTATATAAGTCTATACAATAATATTGACCGCCTCCGTGGAACAGTAGCTAAGCCGCTCGGGTATAAAACTCGGAGGTCGTGGGTTCGATTCCCACCTTAAGGCTGGTTAGTGGAAGGGCTTTTTCAAAGGCTCGAAGATCAGATGAGCCTACAGTCTGGCAGCACATTGAGCGACGCTGGTGTAGTGTCTCTCAAAGTCTCAATGGAATAGGCCGCAGTGACCGCTTACTATCAGGTGGTTTATATGGATAGAAGTGACCAGTGGCGAGAAGTAGGTACTTGAAAGACGAGAAGGACTCGTCCTTTTCGGGTATGGAGGAAAAACAGGGAGAGTAAAGGTGGTTAGTGGGAAGATCATAATATAAAATAGGTCTCGCTGCGGTTATAATTAAACGCCTTTGCCCCTACTTAGAAAAGAAATAAGTCAGCCTAAAGTATTCCCAACCAGGAAACATTAACTGTTTCCTAGTAAAGTCTACTACCTACGTGGATCCACGGTTATCGCTTAGATGATTGTCAACGTCATCAAAATCAAATGCATACGTTAGTTGTAAGTAAAAAATTTAATGATAATTCTACTAATATTATAAATGCGAAAGTCTGGATGTTTGGATGTTTAGATGTTTGGATGTTTGTATGTTTGGATGTTTGTTTGTTCCTCAATCACGCCTAAACGGCTGAACGGATTTAGATGAAATTTGGCACACGTATAGTTTATAACCCGGATTAGGACATAGGCTGTAAAATTCCCACGGGAAACGTCTCATTCCCGCGGGAATAACAATTTTGAAACTACTGAACCGATTTGAATAATTATTTCACTGTTGGGAAGCTACACTATCCCCCGTGAACATAGGGTACATTTGATCCCGGAAATGTGGGGGGAAGGGGGGGATATTTGAAAAAAGATATTACGCGCAGGTGAAACCGCGGGCGGAAGGCTAGTAGGTAGTAGATAAAATGGTACCATATTCAAAAAGCCTTTGCGTGATTGCTTCGACCCCACGCATGCTTCAAAGAACCGGGTGCCGATTTGCCCAAGAGCTTTAAAAGCCAAATTCAAACCATTCCAACCCAGGCGAACCGATTACTAAGCCTCATTAATAACTTCAACTTGCTTCTTAAACACCAAATTCATACAAAATTATAAAAATATTGCACCTGTTCCGGAGAAATCACCCCAACAATCAAAGACGATTCAGATTAGAATTGAGTATTGTAACGCCATCTAGTGAAGGCAATGAGAAAATTAAATGAAAGCGGCTTGCTTTTACGTGAATAGCATTCACAAGCAAGACTGAATGAATGTAGTTCATAAAAAATCCACTAGATGCTAATTTAAAACACAGCTTGTCGGTTTCATTCAATGTGGTTTCAACTTCAATACCTACCAGTGAATCTTATTTAATTTCGGTGGTGAAAATTGAAATATTCGCAATTATCAAGACCTAAGATAAAAAACCATGTACTATCATAACTAATCAAACACCCGTTCCTAAATATAATTTAATTCGCGCACACAATTTTGTATTCCAACTAAAATTAGAATTAAGTTTATTCAATGAGAAAAATATACAGTTATTATAAATTGTACATTCATTTTTCTGTAATGATGTACATGAATTATTATTACATATTTGGTACCAATAAAATGATAGAGACAAATAATAACCTTCCCCTTGCATTCTTTTACGCAGCGTAACATGAACAAATAATTCTTATAAACTTAAAACAACTGTTCTGCAATGTAGTGCAAAAAATGTTTGCCTGTGAAAACAATTTAGATTAATTCTTAAGAAATATTATATTTATTATCAAATGAAAGTTTTAAATTCATCGCAACCTTACTGTAATCAAGGCTTAGGTAGCTAGACTCTCGTCTGATTGCAACGCCATAGAGTGAAAAACGCAGAAGCATCAACTGATATAAATCTTGGAGTGCCTACATCCTATGGCTTTCTGGGCGAACGTAGTTATTTAAAAGGTGTACTTGGCGTTTCATAAACTATAAACCAACTCTCATCAGAATGTATTATATGAACAGCATAGGTACTTCAGTTACAATAAAATTGCACGAGATAAAATTGGCGATGCATAACTTGCATAAGATTTATAGGTACATCTAAAAGTATATCATGGTAATTTTTTTATAACTCTTACTAACAGTTCATTGATTAATTCACCCGTGCATACCTACGAACACCAACTCGGTGCGTTCTTTGGGCTTTTAAGTCTAATTGGAAATAAATCTTACACGTGCAATTCTGCATTCAACACTAATAATTTTAAGGATTAAAACATAATATGAGTTTTGATTAACTCGGTTGTATTCTATTCAAAATAGTAGGTAAGTATACTCGTAGTTAGCGTTGCCAGGCGTCCGGATAAAGCCGGACATAGGTAGGCTTTTTGATTGCGTGTCCGGCCAAAATAAACGGAGTCCGTCATTCCGGCTTTTGTTAGGCTTTTTACATTTCACAAGATTTATGATAATAATAAAAAAGCTTGATTTTACATACAATTTTTTTGTCGTACCTATTAATACTGACACAAAATCCTCATTAATATAGGGTGTCCGGCTTTTCTACCCTTTCCGGCCAAACTGGCTGGTCTGTCCGGCTATTAGGTTTGGCAACCCTACTCGTAGTATAAAATGAATAAAATAAAATTCCAGGAATCAAATCGCTTAAGCCACCGTCAATTTACTTATCAAAAAAACTTAAATAATTATATTGTCCTTCCTTAATTTTAAATCCTTTAAGTCTGGGAAAACACATTACTTTTAACAGTAGTAAAGAATTTGGTACCTATAGTTTGAGAGCCCCTCTGTTTCAAGATGTTCTATAAAGCGACGACAGAACCTACCTGGAAGGCGGCGCGCGGCGCGGCGGCGCGGCGCGGCGTCCCTTTCGCTCAAGGTTACGATCTGCGCACACGACTCTCGACTTTACCGACAGCCTCCGGACACCTTTACCACGACACAACTACGCTACTACCTCATTTAACAACAAAGCCGCGAATTCCCTACGCTAAATAAAATCATCTTATATATCAACACATAAATAAGACATTCGCGTGAGCAAAAGTGCAGAACAAAAAAAAAATGAAAACATTCGAAACATAAACAAAACACCGGCAACTGTCAAATCCTCGTGCTTAATGTCAAATGATCAAAACAATCGTAAAAGCACTCACCTGACGTATTGGGGGTGTTGTTGGTCAGTTGTTGGGGTTGTAATCGTGGTTTAGAGTGGTCGTTGAGGTTGTTTCTCGCGCGGCCTGCTGCAGTCTGTTGTGACAGGCGTCGGTGCAAGTCTCGAGTAACGGCACCGGGCGCGCGCGCAGGCGTCGCAGCGACGGTGGCGCCGCGGCGCGCGGCGGGACCCGCCAGCCCCCGCCGCCTCACACCCGCGCCCGCGCATCCGACGAAGGGACGAAGCTTTTTTCGCATCTCGTTTTAATGCAGATTTTGTGGAATTTAAACCTTGCGGTTGATACCGTTCCCTGAGATTGGAATGGGATTACTGTTTTGTCAATTACTTCTTGCTTATTAATTTAATTTACCTAGTCGCTTACCAAATTTACCTACTCTCAATTTTAAGGTAAACGAATAAAGTGACCTACCTACTAGACTACAGTCCCACCCAAAAAATGGATTTGTCATATAATATGAACCACCAGGTGACGTATATAGGACGATATAAGAGCATAAAATAATAAGATTCAGCACTATGCCGTCACTTGTAAGCTGTCCAACTGAGTGCTGGTGAGAATTCAAAAGTGCAGGTAGAGTGAGTACATTTTGGTCATGTTTTTGTACGGCAATTTTACCATAGATAGATCCTAGAAAAATAATAAGAAAGCGCGCAGTGCCGTAAAAAAATGGTGCGCCACAAAGTCGGTATTTTTATTTGTTTTTCTGAAAATTTCGAGGGTAAATTTGGTCATTTCATTCTGTACGGCATCAGTTTCATACTGTTTCAATACAGCTTCTAAAGTTTAGAAGCTGTATTGAAACAGTATGAAACTGTAGAATCTAAACCATTATCCCGCAACGCCGTACAAAAATCATGCGACAAGGGGAAAAAATCGAGGGTTGCAACCCCCTCTTTTTCCGTGGTCCGGGGGGTGAACAACTTCCGTGAAAGCCAACAATCCACCAACCAAAAAAACCAACATTAACTTTGTGCGAATGCTGATTGAACAACTTTTGCAGCAATGGCTTCTTCTAACAAAATACGAATGCTCAATAAAATCATTGTTCAAGGAAAAATGCCTGACGAAATACATAATTAAACTTTAAACTCTATTTTTGCCGACAAAAAAGGAGCACGAAGTTTTGGGCTGTCAAAAAATTAATTTAATAAAGTTGTTCTTTATTTCGAACGACGAGATGTATTTTATTTTGTATTTCAAAGTAACTTAGCCAGCATCAGTTATCCCATCCCAGTTATTTCCAGTAGAAAAATATCGCCTGGCTCAATTTAATTTAAATCGGCACAGTTGAAGCGTTTAAAACTTTGAACGTATCGGACAGTCATACTGATACAGTTACAATAGGTCGCGGGTTCGATTTCTAAAAGGTAAACATTTTTGTGCATGAATTAACACATCTTTCTGTTTGTATTGGTCTGGATGTGTAATTAATAAATATGCATGTATTCACAAGAAAATTCGATGGCAGACGCTGTTTGTGTGATTAATGTCCTTTTTTTGCAGAGCAGAATCGTTTATGCTCAGAATGCCAACTTCGCAAAATGCCAACCGCTCGCAAATAGCCAAGAAACCATTATTGGGTATATTAGCATGCGATAATAATGGTTTCTGGCCGAAATTAAGTATGTACTGCACAAAATCACCTTTGGGGTTATTCCACAAATCCCCATTGGATATCCCCATCAATGGGGATTTCTGAACTTTTAGTTCACTAATCCCCATTGATGTCTCATGATTGGGATTTGTGGAAAAAAGATGTTAATGAAGTTCAGAAATCCCCATTACCTTAGAAATGAAATACAAAAACAAATAAAACAGAAAGTGATAATCAGGAAGTCTATAAATGAATAAAAAACAAGTCAATGTCGGGAAACAAATGAATGTCAGATAAACAAATGAATCTCGGAAAAACAAATGAATGTCAGAAGAACAAGTGAATGTCGCTTGCACCTGGTTTTTGACTTAAAATCACTAGACAATGTTTTTCCAACTGCACTTGTTTCCCTCCACCCTCTAGTCAGCTTCCAGACAGGGCTAGAGGGGACGACGAATGGGAATAATCGAATTTAGGTTATGCATTTTACGTCTAATCAAAACTCTAATCACGTAATTCGTAAAGCCAGTAAAGTTTCAAAATTTTATCTTTCAAACTAGCGGGTGCCCGCGTTTTCACCCGCGTGGTTCCCGTTCCCGTGGGAATTGATCAAAATCCTTTCTTAGCGGATGCCTAGTATGCCTGCGTCATAAAATCTACCTGCATTCCAAATTTCAGTCCGATCCGTCCAGTGGTTTGGGCTGTGCGTTGATAGATATCTATGTCAGTCAGTCACCTTTGAGTTTTATATTTATAGATGTACGCAGAGTATTGCAGAGAAATAACGGTCATCATTGGCCGGCCTCGTTTAGAGATAGATGTTCATTGCTATCATCTTGTTCTTATAATCAATCTATCGAGAAAGTGCAAAATATCGATTTTATTACCAATCATGATCAGCTCAGAAACATGACGTTTTACACATGCTGGTGATGATCGGTAACGAGTAAGAATAGGTAAAGGATTGTAAAAATAAAAAATAATTAGTACTTATTGATGGAAAAATATTTTATTACAACACAATTGTTTAGAAAATGGGATTACATGGCTTAATGACAAATTTGTAGCATAAAAATTAACACTAAACCTTCCTAATTATAATTGAAAAAATCACATCTAGAAAACTTTACACAGCAACGTACGCATTGCATTTCGAAACTTAATATTACATTATTCCAATCTTTATACTAACAATATTACAAATTATTAACCATTAAAACTAATCGTCGATTAGAGTCCACATGTGGTACAAACGAGTTACAGACACTAGAGATATTTAGTACTAAATAATGAGAAGTGAATCACTCCATAGCAAACGACAGCCGCTAGCATATCAGTCGATATCACACGCGGGCCTGACCGAGATCACCAGACAGCACCACGACACAGGGGGCCCCTCCCTCCGTTGACATCAAATTGAGCATTACCATGTCGTCAATTTACGATATTATTGTCATATCAATCTCTATCCTACCAGCATCACCACGTTAACGGCCTGCTAAGCAACAGTCAGCGATCGTCCAAGACAAAATAATAAATACAACATGTAAATTTACACAATGTAGAGTAGAAATAGCATAATAATATTGTTCACCAATCCTTGATATAAATATTACCTTAATTTTTAGTACCTCTTTATATTAGGCAAACTACATGTTATCAAACCTCGATTAATGACGAACTTGGTACGTCAACCTGTATCTGATAATGACAAGTTTCAAAAGGTAATCTAGTATACATTATCATGTGTTTCTAACTTAATATACTATAACAATATAATGCAAATTACATAATCACCAGTATAGATACCGCCAGGGGTCAATCTCTAACTTAATATACTGCAGAGGAAACTACATCTCTGTGGTAACTTACTGAATATTTTAAATGATTTATTAATCACACGAAAGTATTACCAGTCTTATTAAATATAACAAGAATAATTTACCATATTTAAGACACTATACATTTAAAATCGATTATGTAACACAGAATAAACTATCCCTTCATGGAGAAGTCCAGAATTAAGGCGGAAAGGCTAACAAAGAGGCGTCTTAGACGGATATACAGTATGACATAGTAAATATTTGCGAACGCATTGCTTTGCTTCCGCCAGGCTGTGCGCCGAAACACTTAACTATTAATCTAAGGGTCCCCGCACACGGGCCACACGCGACTGCCATAAGCGCTTTCACCTGAAGAGTCCATATAAAATGGATGAAAACTCTGCTTCATACATTTTAAAATGCCAGTGACGGGGTGTTTATGGCTGCGGTGTGTGGCGCGTATGCGGGGACCCTAACACACGTCGGTGGGCTTCCAGGCAGTATGCAGCGCACCTGGCAGGCACCGACGGGCGAACTATAACTACAAGACACGGATAAATAACACACCATGTGATCAATCAACAATTAAACTAAATCAGACCGAATTAACGCGGGCTGGTACCTGCGGTGTATATAATATTGAAGACTACATCGTATAATAAGTTAACCATGTGTATGCGCGACATGTGCCATTGACAGGAGGCAGTGGCGGGCGCGCAGTCTGTCACTTCTTACAACTAGGCGATACCCGACGGCGGGTCAGTTCAGTGGGTCACGAGTTAAGCACTTTACTTTTTAAACAGTTTCTTCCAGTTCATAGCACTTTTGGGAGGCTCGGTGGACGTGGAAGGCTGGGGATCAGGCGTCGACTCCTTGTTGACGCAGATACACGCCTGCGCGTGTGCTTGGAAGCCTGTGGGCGAACATGGATTGTAAAAAAAATGTTTTTTTTTCACCATTAATATCTTACTACATTTAAGTGCATACTAATTTTTAAGTTACACTGCCTCCGTGGTACAGTGGTTAGAGCGCTGGGCTCTAAAACCCGGAGGTCGTGGGTTCGAATTCCGCGGAGAGTATCACTATGTGTGATTGTTTTCAGTTTGATTAGGACATTTCTGAAAAGAATGATGATTCCGTGCTTTGGAAGGCACGTTAAGCCGTTGATCTGGACTATGTTCCAAGTAGGTCTGGTTTCCCTTGTAAGGGTTACGGAGGTCAGATGGCAATAGCTCCATTGTAATAACCAGACTTGATGCGATCGGGATAACGCTGAGATGATGATGACTCATTTTTAAGTTATATTTGAATAATACTTCGACCAAAAGCGACTCTTCCTGGGGGATCAATAGAAGAGGTCATAAAAGCTACATAAAACCATCAGGTATACCTATCTGTCAACTAAAGTTCCATAAACACAAAAAACACACATGCATCATATATGATACAAAATAATGTATACAAACCTTTTTCGACAATGCTATAAAATATATGCTTATGCCGAAGAGACTCCCAATTGGCATGACGCTACTCGGCTATATCCCTTTCTCCTCCTCCCGCACCCGTCTTCTCAACAATGCAGGAACGGGCCACGGAAGCGAACAGCCTGTAAACACCCATAAGTATCTAGTATACACATGGATATTACTACATTTGGTAAGAAAGAAAGAAGAGAGACATCATCAACGACAATTTTAAGAACTAAAGATAGGAACCTACATTCCCCCCCCCCATTTCTTTCCATTCCCCATAGCACTTCCGGACAACGCATCTTAGACATAGTAGCAGGTGTTCATCATTTACCATCAGGTGTCACAATTCCTCGTTTGCCTCTCTTTCTTTCTTAAAAACCCACCTTGGGTCTGGTTGGTGGTAGAAATTTTTTCAGTGTCCGAGTAGATAGCTATTACTCCCACAGGTGAAATCTGTTGTTAAAACAGTTTTCCTTCGGTAATAATAATGTGGGGGAAGCCTTTGATTTCAAGTGTACTTGACACTGAGTCTTTATGAGCGACGTTTCCTGGTCAAAGGTCATGTGTGCTATGTGTCTGTCTGCGAACTGATTTAGTATAAAAAGAAAAAAAGAAAGTCTTATGTGGACTTAGATACTTGCATTTTGGGCTCCACTTTCTGACTGTATCATAAAAAAAGGAAAAATAATATCCAACTTACTTCTCTGGCTAAAGCGCTCACGGACACCGAGAAAAGTGTATACCGACTTCGTAGGACAAGACTGGCATCTATATAATGGTGCATAATTGAATGAGATTCCACGTCACAGGATGTGAAAATCTCCAAATACCAAGAAAATGTAAACAACAAATTTAATTAAAGCTAAATGGCTGATTGTAAATGGAAAGAAAAGAATAAAAAAAACTTACTTCTCAATCTCAGGCGCGCAGTGAACGAACTCGTGCGTCCAGAACTTGTATATCGGGTTCTTGATCAGCTCGATGAACGTGATGAGCAGTCCCCACGGGTGGGGTCGGTTGACGATCAGCCGTTCAAGCAGCATCCGCGTGATCTGCTCCTGGACCGCTTCGGAATTCGCTTCGGCGAAGAGGTACAGTAAGCAGCACGAGAAGTAGTGCGTGTGGCTGTTCGGGTAGCGGAGTTGGTTCGCGATCGCGTTGAGGAACAGGTATCTGTGGGGTTTTGAAGGTATCTCAATGCGTGTACTTTGATGCTAGAGACTGTTTAATTGTAGGTGTGCCTGCTTTAAATAACACATGTGATTTGATAAAGCAAATTGGAACTGATTATATCTTGTTTAGTACTCCAACTATTTCAGTGTATTATTGTTTTTACCTTTAAAAAGTGTGTGAATTGTTATCATAAATAATCATTTTTTATTTGTCTTGAGCAAGTAAAATACAATATCAGAGGCCCTTTACACTTATACGTTAAAATGCAAGTGCTGTCTATTTTTTTAATATTTATCATTAATCTATTCTCTGAAACTTACCAAGTGATACATACGTAAATATTGTTAAGAGGGCGTATTATAATATTTATAATGTCATTTTTAAACTGCACACCACCTTCAATAGATTTTTCCCTACTAATAAATCATAACCAACAATAAAAAAGCCAGACAAGTCAAACACCACTCACCGTCCCTCATAGTCAAAGTCAACGGTGAAATTCTGGAAGATGTCCATGTGGGCGGAGTGGGCGATCGTGGACATGTTAGGCGTCTGGCCCTTTGCGCGGATGTGAGCGATGGCCTGCGTGCCGACGTACAGCACCACGGCGTTCATCAACTGGCTGTTGTAGCGGCGGCCGGGCTCGTTGAGAACCTGATAAAAGGAAATAGTTGAAATTAAATGCTGTAAGATAAGACTAAGATTACACTATAAAGTGTGGCTGTTGGAGCGTTTCGTTCCTTGAGTTAAATGGTTGTTAATTTAATTGCTTTATTCGCGTTTTAAGAGTGAAATAGAAGTGTGTCAAGCACTTCTGTGTTTCGGGGAAAGGGCACTGAAGCTAGTGAAATTACTGGGTATATGAGACCTTCTCGTCGTCGTCGTCTCTTAAGGCGGGCAACGCGCCTGCAACCCCAAGGGGCTCTCGGGTGCTTATGGGCGGCGGTGATCACTTATCATCAGGTAATCCTCTTGCTCGTTTGCCCCCCTATAATATAAAACAAAGCGGTTACAGTACCTGCATATTGCCCCTCAGCTCAGACAAGAAGGTGACCGGCGCACGCGCCTTCAGGTACGCGTCCAAATCCTTCTTGAACTGGGAGGCCGGGATGATAGTGGCGTAGTTGATGACCGCACGCGGCGGCAGCGTGATCTCTGCTAGCAGGTCCACCTTCAGGTTCGGCGTAAATGGATCAGGCAGCCGCATGTTACGAGGGAATGCTGGGGAATAACATGTACCGTTACTATGGATGTAAAGACATCACTGCTGGTGAGGTGTCATATGGGTCATAATCATAACATAATAATAATAGCAAGTTGATTTTAAACTATCCAGTGTTATTTGTGTCAACGTTTGTTGTTGTTTGTAAAGTGAAAAAGATCAAACAAAAGAAGAGTATATTATATGATTGGTCAGTTGTAATCTCAGTAAGTAAAGAATGATTTTCAAAATATTTTGGTGACTTACAGCCTTCAAAATATACACTTTGGTCATCACTGGTGAACGACGCAACGAACAGTTACTATATAAGTCTCTAACTTGACAACGATAAGCAGGTGGTTGGACTTGTGTAAAAGAGGAGGTCAAATAAAGCCAGATATTAGATGATATTTTTAAAATGTTAAGTTTAAATACGAATAATCAAATAATTTGTATATTAGAACCAATGACGTTCAATATACAACTAGACACCCAATCTCTAAGAAAAATTCCTCAAAAAACGTCCGAGTGGCTTTGACACTGATGACATTAACAGATTCGTTTAAAATAACACCTTATCTCATAGCATTTAGTGTTTAATGTCAATTGTATTCAACTAAACGAAAACTCTGCCCAATAGTCGGGTGGGCAGACTTTTGCTTCGGACAATATTTGAGCGTGATTGTGAGTCTAGTTTTTTAATTGAACGTCATTGATTAGAACACCATAAAAAACGAATAAAAAAAGGATTTCACTATAACTTACCCGAAAGAATAAGATTCCTCATCTGAATGCAATTCGGAGGAATCTCATCGCAGAATCCGTAGTGGTAGTCACACAGAAACTCTGGGAAGTCGTGGAGCAGTACAAGGAGGACCTTCAGGGTGCCCTTGTACAGCATCATGACCGGCGTGGCGAGCTCCGTGTTCCTCAGGAACGGGTCAAGGAACTTGAACAGGTCGATCAGCAGCGTGGAGTACATGCCCCAGCCCTGGAAGAAGGCGAGGGTTACGACTCTGAGAGAAGTGGTTAGACTTACGACTATGTTAGTGTGGATAGGTCTGTGTGACTTTAGCAATTTGGTGTTTTAATAATTGCAATATTTTTTTTACGAATTGATGAAATGTTTACTGATCAATACAGCTGTTGGCATGACTGGGTCTTTCATGGTGGCTCAATTATTATTACATATTAGTATTAATTAATCTAAGTGATATTTGAGGTGATTCCCAGAGAGAGTCACTAGACTTTGTCATACTTATTGTAAGAACGTTAATTTATGTTATACGTGTTTAAAGAAAACATTATTTTGCAGATTTAAAAATAAAGTTGAAAGTTTTCAGATGTAAAAAGGTCTTGTTAGAAAAACTTTCTTTATTTAGTACAAAATTTAGAGATGATCGATCATACTAAAACAGTTTTATCACCACATCAAGACCGAGTACAGCCCTAAGCTTTGCATAGTTAATCTAAACGTTAAAATCGGCTGAATGTTATACAGCAATACCCCGCTTTACGCGAGGAATATGTTCCGGAAAAATCGCTTTAACTGAAATTCGCGTATATTGAGGTTTATGATTCAACATAGTCAAAATTTAACAAACGAACGAAACGAACGCAAGAACAAAGTAGAAGGACAGGGAATTCCCAATTCTTCAAACAGAATGTTCAGAGGAAGCGGGGATTACCACGACCATAGAGAATTTGACGACTACATTATGTTTATACGCACTCTTTCGCGTAATGCAAGGCATTTGAGCGCGAAATTCGAAACTCGCGTTATAGTGAAACCGCACATAACGGGGTCGCGTAAAGCGGGGTATTGCTGTACTTAAATGGGGTGAGCAAGCAGTTAATAACTATGATTGTCCCAACCTTTGCCAGTCGCCCGGTGAACTCAATGGATAATGCGTAATGGATGACGTCTTGATGATTCCGCCAGTCCATTCAGTGTGTACTACATGAGATGAAGAGTCGATAAAGGTAGTTACGTGATTACAGATGAGCCCAACCCCAACACACCCACGGCTTCAACACAGGAGTGAAAAGCATACAGGGTTTCCAATTTTCAATTGTTTTCATTGATATTTTTTGAACGTGATGATGCGAGATGTAAAGGTCAGCTTATACTTAGTAGTAGGTCAGCTTATACGTAGTAGGCAGAGTTGAGATTTTAGTTCTCTATGTAAAACAGAAAATGAAATGCATATTTTAAACATAAATTACGATTTTCGCTATCAAATCACTATATAAGTGTCTAGCTTTGCACATAGTGACCCAGTATACCTCCCACCCCTTCGTGACGACACGACGTAGCCACCCCAGAACTTCTCGCACGACCTCTCGGTCAGAGCGGGCCCCTTGAGGCAGATCTATCGTCTACAGGAAAATGTAGATATGCAAGGATAGTTACACAAAGTGTGAGAGAGACCTTTTGCTGCGGCGTCACGGCGAGGACCCGGTTGATGAAGGCCCTGTGCGCCACGAGCTCCAGCCACGCGTAAGCGAACCCGGGCGCGACGTTCGGCCTGATGATCCTCAGGGTATGGCAGAACGCTGTAAGAACCTGCGCAGTAATCGTGTGAGTATACCATAGGTCCTGGTGCGAACGCCTCAGCTCCAAGTGGAACGGGATCGACAGGAGCCACAAAACTTGGCGTTGCCAATGACTGCTGTTATATTAACGGGGCTTAATGGATCTGGGAGATTTCCGTATGTCACTACTTTTAAAACAAAGCAAAATTAATTAAAATAAATTAAAAATTAAATAATATAATATCTATTATGAGCTTATTTGCAGTTGTAGATATTGTGGCCATAGAGGATTTAGCTATTAGTCATCAGGTTCAACATTTTTCAAGAGCTAAAAGGACTAATTGCTTGTCCTATCAGATTAGCCAATTAAAAAATAATTACAAATAAAACAACAGAAAAATTAAATTACACATAGTGTATCATTCAAGAGTAACAACACCACTTTAGGTGAATTTATCACTCATCCATCCAAACATATTTTGTATAACTTTAGAATGATGATGATGACTACAAAATAGCAAGTACGTTTTTATAAGGAATGATGTTGCAATAAATTTATTGCAACATCATTCCTTATAAAAACATTATACTAATTCACCAGTTTGGCTTTTACGAATCCAATATAAATGTAACTTAGGCAATAATCGCAGAGATGCCACTCTTAAACGATATCTGTGATCGAAAAAATAAAAACTTAAAGAAATAAAAACATTTAGATTTTGTCTATCCGTACCTGGTAGTTCATAGATTCCAGAACCGGTTCGGCCATATTCATGTCTAGGAACAGAATGAGGAAAAGCCTGTGGTATGGCAACTGCTGGAAGTTGGTGCCATGTTCTTCGTGGTCTTGCAACAAACACCCAGCGATGATGCCGAGGATCTGCAGGTAAACTCCAACATTGAGTCATGGTATACTAACAAATTCACAGGAATTTAAGTACGCAACAGAATAAAGATAAGTTACAATAAACGAAAGTACCTACACTCAAAAAATTCGTTAGCTAAAAATTACTTTACATTAAAATATAATATGAGAGGTTTTTATTGTTTAAAATAGAATAGAAGAAATAACACCAATCAAGTTTTTCAAAATTTAGTTTTGTGATTTCGAAACCAGACTACAAATTATATTATCTTTAAATTATTTAGATCAAAGTTATTTTATGTTTTAAATCGTTTGTTAATAAATGAAGAGGATTCTTTTTTTACTATGTATTGGTCAGTAAGGTATTAATATAAATTATGGATAATGTTGGTGATATATGGAAATAATTTGTACCATTATCAGCTACTCTTTACCTTGATAAATAAATAAATAATGAAAAGTATGTTAGTTGCACTTGGTTGTTAACATGACATGGTTAGTCGACTTGATGACTTGTGATCTCCGTCCACCTCTTACCTTGTTCAATAAATTGAGTTTGGGCGTGGGATTACCGCCATCAGCAGTGTTCTTGATAAGCAGCGAGACGAGTTTGATGAAGGAATCGCACATAGCGTAATACTTCTCCCTCTTGGGAGGGCTCTGGGGCGGGTTGACCCTCTCCTCCGACAGTTGTTGGTAGACATTCTCGACGCACATCTGAGTGGCGATGCGGAAGAAGCGCGTGATCATGTCGTCCGACTTGAGGATGCCATTCATGTTCATGCGGTGGACGTAAATGTTGAAGTTCTGCGCGATCTCGATCTCAGTGAGTGGGCTCAACAGGACGTTTCTCCACTCGCGCAACAGGTTCTCCGTTTTCTCTTGTAGGCCGGGTGGGTCGTCGTAATCGCGAGCCTACATTGACAAGTTCAGTTTAAATAGTTTGTTCAAGGAGGTAGAGTAGTAAATATCTAATGGTTTCTAATTTTCCGCGAATACCAATCATTTTATTTATGTCATTGTATGGTATGCGGCCACTGTAGCCTATTCCAATCACGGATACTAAACTGAAAAGCATCACTCAATGTGCGACCACACTATAGGCTCCTAGATCCTCTAGCCTATCATTGTAAGGGTACTGGTTAATCACACTCCAACAGATTTACTCGCGATTTATGAAAATAGACCAAAAGTAACCACAAATAATGTTTATTAGGCAACGAATTTAAATACCCTAGAAGCAACATTGCCTATAAAACCGCCTTCAAAAAGTGTCCCAAAAGTACATAGCAACGGTGGGGGGTGCGCTAAGGAGGAAAATAATATCAATTCTAATTTCAATATTCAAAAGTTGACCTTAATGCACAGGTATACGATCTCACTTCAAATGCAGGCGTCCGCGAGTTACGACATTTTAAAATGTACGCAGGCAGCAAGCTCGTAAAATTTTTATTGCTTTATTGCTGTAAAGACGAATGTAGGCTGTAAATCAATAGAAATAAGGTCTAGTTCAGTTTGCGCTGTTTGAAAATCATAAAATCGTTGCATTTAGAACAGAGTTAGTAGAGGAGTCGTCATCGATGTTATTTTTTTATTTATAATGAATTAGAATGAAAAACAAAATTATTTGTTAAATGACTAACTAAAGTTTATCTACTGAAGGAACGATTTTTTATTAAATTTAAACTCTTAATGATTTATTATTAGCGACGAGCCATTTGGTGTAATGGTCGAGAAGTCGGCTATTACACCAGAGGTCGCGGGTTCGATCCCCGCACGGTACAAACATTTGTGTGCATGAACATGTCTGTTTGTATCGGTCTGGGTGTTTCTATGTATAATAAATAATATCAAGACATCATTAGGGTTATTAAACACCATTTGTGTTTAATAAATTTTCATTAGTGTAATCACCCAACTCATTCGTGTAACACCAATGTTGTTTTTTTCCTACTTTGAGCACTAACCCCTTCGGAAAACATTAGGGGTGTATAATTTCACAAAAGAAACCGTTTTAGGCCATCAGTCAGTCAAAACACGACAGTCTTTCAAAAACACGATTTTTCGAACCCGCGTGAAATCGAGCCAAATACAAAATGGTAATCTACTAGTGTAATTAATCATTAAACACCGAATTCTTTTTTATTCTTACAGTTCTTTTATTGTTATACAGATATTTTTGTAAAAAGTTGTGCAAATATTGGTTGTAATATTGGACAAAATAAAAAAAAATACCATAGTAAATTTTAGTACTACGCGACTCCATGCCTACTATGTTCTAAATATTACTCTGTGTGAAAGTGTTAGAAGCATTAATACCGCAGCGCGTGGGAAAGGGACAACTATACAGCCAGCCACGTGTCTGATTTCTTCCGATTTTTTTTAGAAAATTACAATTTTAGCACGTTTTAGGATAATTTTTACCATTAATGCATTCTATTATCAAAGATCGATTTATTACTTACCGGAAATACGAAACTCCATCCTTTTTTTGAGTGGTTAAAGTGTTGTTCTTGCACTTTTTTACGGAGCACTTCGGCATAATGACGCTAGGCCGGTTCGCGCGCGACTGGGAGCGAACAAGTGCTTAAACCGTTTTTAAGCACTTGTTTTGCGGGACATTTTTTGAGCGCTGTCAGTGTATCTAGGGTATTTAATATCGTTGTTATTAGGTTACTTGAATTATGAAAATTAAAATCCGTATTTTTTAATTACGCTTTATAAACGAAAGCCTCTTTTAAGTTGTTGACTTGACATTTGCATCATTGTAACCACAGAGTAAAATTGTTCGACTAAATCAAATATCATATCATCAGTTCTCAGAACTGTACTCCTCAGAACAGTACTCACCCGCACTTGCAGGATCCCAGAGTGGATATGCGCGGTGGGTCCCAGCGGGGACCTCTCGCCGAGGTAGGCACTCGGGTCCTGGTTCACGCGGAGCATCTCGATCAGGGTGCCGAGGCCCTCCGGAGGAGGCTGGCGTGAGTGAGACATCACCCTGAGGGAAGAACGCAGTGAGTCTTGGATGACTGACTAACAATTATTACTTCCACTTCTAACCCTGTCCGGATCTGCACTGATGGCTTGTGAAGCCAATCTTCGGTCGGATCTGCGGTCGAAGGTGGCTTGCGCAGTCAATCTTCGCGCCAAACTCCCGTTTTCACCGTGGGCATGTCAACTTGTCGTTCAGAAAACTATATTATTGGATGATTTTACTATTTATTTGAATAAAATCTATCGCCAGATTTACTGCATTTCGGAAACATAAATGTGTAATGTGTATGATAAGAAACTTTCTGGGACATTTTAGGGTTTGTTATCTAACCTCAAACTTAGAGAAGCTTGTCCCATTGGTGAACAACATTACTGGTTGAATATTGCTATACCCAGAAAACACCCACACAAAAATGTTTGTAATGTTGAAGGATTGACCCCGCGACCTTGGTGTATTAGCTGAATTAAATTAGACCTATGTAGAAATCATTTAGCTAATGGAGCTTAGTAAATTGATTGCTATCAAATGAACTTTGGAAATGTTTTATAGTGTTATCACTCTATGAAAAAATCTTCTCAATAGTTTCATGAAAATGTATGAAAAATTAAAATAACTTAGATTCATAAATCGTACCTGTAGAGCGTCTCAGTGGTGTGATAGAGATCGGACTCGTTGGCATACATGTTGTTCCTGTCGTCGACGAGATACAGCTGCACTAGTTGCATCGCGAATGCAACCGCCATGTAGTTGTTGCCGTTGTCCATCAGATGGGCGAGCGCAATATCGTACTGTTGACCAAACGAGATTGTTTAACTATCATGCTAAACTCAAAGGCGCAAAGGAAACTAGGAAAATAAAAATGTATTTTAAACAAAACCAATTTATTAATGTGAACAGTGGGTATTTTCTTCCTAGTACTGAGCAAAGCAAAGAAATTGGTCATAGAGTCTGAAATTGAAAATAATGTTAAAAACATCTTGATATTATTAATCTTAAAGAAATTACCCATTTCACATGGAAACTCGCATAACACAAGATATTGCGAATCATTAATTTTGTTTTAAATATATGAACGAAAGAACTTAACGTTCAGAATAACGTTTGTTCAAGTAACACAACTTACTTGTGGCAGATTGATCAGATGGTTCCTGATAAGACAGTCAACCGCTTCAATGTTGTATCTGAGTTCCTCTCGGCACTCCGTGAGGCAATACGTGATCTGCTTCGTGGTCCACACGTGGCCGTAGACGCGTCCGTCCTCCAACAGCTTGAGTACGCGCAGATGGATGTCCCTGTAGCGAGTCATCATCTCCACGTGTTCGCTGCTCGCGCCGGGTTGCACGATGTGGCTGTCTAGGAGGCCTTCCACGGCCTGCCAAAGGTATAAACATTTAGAAATAGTGTCTTTGCACACATTTTAACATTATGGGGCCATCCATAGAGGGGTCTAAATTTCGTAATGTCACAATTCAAAATCTATTTTTATTATTATTTTGGTTTTGATAATTTCCTTTATTAATATAATTAATCGGTTTTATTCATTGCTTGTTTTGATGTTACAATGAATGAAAAATAATTTAAATAGAAATAAAACAAAACTCATGAAAATCGTGTGATGTAATTTATGGATGACCCATTTAATAAAAAAGAAATGACAAAGTTACCTTCTGAAGTAGAGCACATCCAGATACAATGTCGCGATTCCTTCGAGCCATGAACAGGCACTCCAGCAGAGAATGCATGTTAGCAGTCTGAGCAGCCAGAGAAGCGTTGGCCAAGGAGTTAGCGAGGAACACCTCCGCAGCTGAAATTAGGGCGCTCATCTCATCCGCGCCGTAGACCTGGGTCGGGTTCATGGCCTGGCTGAATGCCAGCTGTGGCATCTGCTCCTGGGCCGAGGGCTTTGGGATGAACATGCCAGCATCACGAACCGGCATGAATCCTGGGATATTGCACGCGAACTCCTCATACACCGCAATCTGGAGGTCAGTAGGCCCGCTCACACGGAGGCGGACTCGCTCCGGTATCCTCTCCGTCTGGTAAGCCAGCACGATCGCGTCGTAGTAGCGCCTGCCCTCCTGCCGGGCAAGCTTCCTCATCTCGTAGTCGCTCATCAATCGTTTGTCGAGTTCCGGCAGGGCCTTCTCGACGGCCGTCTTCTGAATGAAGGCGCACGCGAGCTCCATGTTCTCAGTCGCGAGAACTGCTGCGGCGCTTTCAACGATCTCCTGCTGAAACAGGTCACGGTCAAAATCACGTCGCAAAGGGAAAATAAATGAAAAGTATGCTCAAAACATTTTATGATTTTTTGAACTATTTGAAAATTATGTTTGGAGCATACTTTACAAATTACGAAGCGGCACAGTACCTGCTGGGGTGTTGCGGGCATCAGAGCCGTTATGAATGCGGCCTTCAAATTAGTGCTGATGGTGCTAATGATTTGCTCTCGGCATGTTATCATCGCCATGCCTGCTGTCAGGTTCCTCATCATGTGGTGAGCGCAAGTTCGCATACGAACTTCGTCAGGGTCCAGAGCAAAGTCCTTTCGGATAATCTGCTCGCATGTAGTGAGCGCGTACTTGATGGATCGATCTACAACTGGGTGAATCCATTCCTGGATCGATCTCTCAATAGCAGGCTTAACGAATTGTTTCAAATGTGGGTAGTTTTGGAATAAAATGATGTGTGGGTTGAAACAGATCTTCTGTCCAAAAGCTGAAGTTGATGATACGTTCACATCTAAATAATTGAATCTGGGTTCCGGTAGCCCGAGGACGCCCATAAGGTTAGGGTCGTTGGAGACCAGCCCACTGGTGGGCGTGGGCGCGGCCGCGGCCAGGTCTTCGGCCGGGATCATCGGCGGCTGTGGGGGCATCATCTGCATCTGGGGAGTCTGCACAAGAGGTTGACTCACTGGCATCGTATTTGCAGCCTCTTTGTTCTGTTTCGGTTGCGATAGTTGGAATTCTATTGTCCTCAACTTCTCTGGGTCTTTCAAATACAGGGTCGGTTTGAGGTCCGAAATATCAAGGCTTAGGTTCTTGCATAGCACCTCTATTTCAAACTTCAGGTTCAGCTTTAAATCCGGCTCTTGGTGTAATTCAGCCAATACATTCATCAAAGCCATTGTCCAAGGGTTTGGAGGTTTGAAGACCACGCTCTTGGCGCAAGATTCCAGTACTTTTGCGACAAACGGGACGACGTACAACAGCTCCTGTTGGCCCTTGTGGTAGGCCTCCAGCACAAGCCCTTTGAGGTCGATATCGACGTGTAGAATGGGCTCTTTGCGAGCAAGTGTCAACATACCCAGCCAATGGCCGAGATTCTTCAACAGGGATCGATCAGAAAAGTTGGCAATGCCCTTATCGGAGCGTAACAAAACCTTGATGTTCCGATAAGTCTCTTTAGTGACCATTTTATTTATGTCGCGAATCTTGAGAACGTCAAGGAAATTGGAATACAATGCGTGGAAATTCAGTTCGATTGAAGCCCTCTTCATAACCAGGTACTGGGAGAGCCAGGGATAGTATTCTTCAGTAATTATTTCCTTGAGTTCTTCACATTTCGTCTGTAGATTAAGCTGGCTGAGGTTGTTGAAAATGAATGCTGTCTTATCCTGAATTGCCTCAGGAGGAGCGCTGATTTTTTCTTCCCTGTCTGTGGCCGTTAGAAGCGTGTCAATGTTGGTAGCATTAGCAATTGATGGTCGACTCCCCATTCCTCCGGCAGTGCAGTTGGTAACCTTCGCAATCACCGATATCGATGAAGGCGCACAAACTACGGCCCTAAAAAGAAAACAAGTAATTAGATTTAATAGATACATTGTGTTATTGGTAGTTTAATTATTCAATATTGATATATAATTTACCTGTATGGTGCTGAAACTGTAACGACGGCACTCTGGTTTAGCACAGCGGCCAAGCTAGTCGGTAAAACTTGGCCTTGTGGTTTAGTGGGGGGCTCCTGGCTCTGGAACCCATATTCAACATATTCAATTAGATGTGGAGGAAACTCACTAAAATGTGCTATAGCTCGAACATGTTCGCAATACTTGTGGTAGTCTTTCAGACGCGACTTAAATCGGTCTAGTGCTGCTATACCAAAATAGTACATCTTAGAACCCTCAGGTTTCCTTAAAGCGTCAAGCACAAATCTTAGGGCCAATCCTAATGATACGTAACTAGGAACTAGTCCCTTTTCAATGATTCCACCAAAAAGTTGGGCAGTTATGTGTAATTCTTTATCCGGATATTGTGGGAAGAACTTGTATTCTTCGAAGAGGTTACGAAGCATGCAAGAGAAAACTTCGCGCTCTCGTTTGTTCGGTGAATCTTGGAATTTTTTCAACATGTCCAGTACTTCGTCTATTGAAAGTGTAGGATGCGGAGGATGGTTGTATATCCGCTGAAAATATCCATTTGCTTCGTCTTCAATCTCTTTTGAAACATTATGCATCATTTCAGGGAAATGGATGGGATCCGGAATGCGCGGCTTGTCCATGGCAGGAGCAGGGGCCATTCTGGCCAGCGCGGTCATATTTGCTACGTTAGTATGCTGCATTGGCATCATAGCAAAGGGACTATTCGGCCCAGCACCCATCAATCGCGATGGTGATCCTGGCGTCGTCACTAATGGGCCCAGAGTGCCGGGCATAGCGAAAGTTGTGTTTGTTGGTGCCCCTAAATTCATATTTGCAACATTAGGCGTCAAATTGGTAATAGAATCAACATGCGGAGTGAATAACGGCGCCCCCAAGCCCGCTGCGGGATTGAATGGCGTCTCAAGCACTCGGGTGTGCGGTCGTGCAATACCCGCAATGCTTTGCCTGGTCTTGCTCAAGATAAGTGTCTGACAGTTAGCGATGACATTGTAAATTGCTTCTTGTAGATCCTGCTGCACATTCGGTATGCAGAGCTGTAAGCATGCCAGCATCGTGGCGATGGTTTCGTGTGGTAGTTGTGCGGCTTTAGGAAGCTGTTCTTCTGGTCCTTTGCCAAGCACTTGCGGACATCGCCTCTGTAAGAACTTCACCATCGCAGAGACAAATGTTTCACCGTGATCCCTGATCTTGTCTGTCAGCCATTTGTCCAGTTTGAGGTATTCTCTGCGAGATGCCAAACAAGCCAAGTCGATGACGAATGGGAACGACTGAACGTTCAATAGCAAAGACAAGGCTTTTAGGTCTTGAGCAACATCTAATATTCTGGATAACTTGGATTGGTCGCTCTCGCCACGTATGTACCAATCGGCCATGGCGTGCATGATAATGGGTTTAATATTCGGATTCTGTGTATGCCAGGCGTGGTGTAATATTATGCCCGAGTTTGGATGGTTTCCTAAAAATATTGGTATGAGCGTTGTCAATAACTCTTGCCTGAATACTGTTATAGGTGGACTTATTTGTAGTAAAGCAAGTAGCAAGATGTCAGGACAATGCTGGATCGGGAACTTGAACAATTCGTGAACTTGAATGTAGTACCCGCGCTCTGCAGCATACAGCAGAAGCTCGACGAGGTAGAGGCAGCGCCAGGTGGCTATCTCCTTGTTGTCTGTTTCAGGTGGTGATTTCAGTAAGTCTATCGACACTGGATGGAAAGGATGATCGGCGAAACTGAATATGTCTGGATGTTTCAATGTCATACTGATCAAACTGATCTGTCCTTCCAAGTTTGTCCATCGCCGGCAGAGATATTCGACGGGGAATGTGTTAGCTGGGTATCCCGCACTCTGGAGGCCGAGCCGAAGGATGGTGAAGAGGAGGCTCAGCCCCTGCCTGTCGGGCACAATGAACTCTGGGTGGTCCAGTTGTAAGATCACTTCCTTCCAGTTCAAATTGGATGCTAATTCCTTGAGCGTTTGCACAAATACTTCAGCATTCCACGATTCGCCATGTCCGTGTGTCATAGGGTCTTTCTTGTTTTCGTGGCTCATCCAAAAGTTGCCAGGCGTCTGTATTAACGGGCCTTCGGGCAGGATGGCATGGTATCTCACCATCATGGATATAATCCTGGCTACGTCGATGGCGGTAGGCTCCCGCGCCCCGAAGTTCAGCATGTTGTTTTTGCATTCTTCCACCGAAGATGTGAAAACATATCCGATGTCCTGGATGATATCCGCTAGGGAGTTGTCCATCATGGCGGCCGCCATGTCGTCAGCTGTGGTCATCTCCTCCAGCGGAGTCTGGGTATCGTCCGGGTACAGCAGCGGCGCTAACACAATCGGCACTACTTCACGGGGGAAATCGACGCGTAAACGTTTTAGAAATAAGTCCTTTGTCACTGTGGCAAGTCTCTCGTGCGCTAAACTAGTCAGTAGAGTTTGCAAAACTTCAGGGCTGCATTCCTGAAGGCCTGCTCGCTCGACCTGGTGACCGCGTTCTGGAAACCAAAAGGTTATATTACAATGTATCCGCACGCTCAGGAACCAACACGAGGTGATGTGAGGATTATCTTACCTGCGTCGAGATAACACTGCACGAGATCCAAAAATCTCTTTTTTAGATGTTGCTTAGCTAAAGATACTATTTCAGCTTTCGATGAATTCCTCCTCAAAACCAAGGAGAATGCAACATCCTCAGCAGTGGTTAACTTTAATAATCTTGAAAGGCGATTGAGTAATGTATTTGTAGGTTTTAATATCTGAAAGGAACAGTGCAATAGAAGCATAATAAAACATTTACTGGTATATTAGCCCAACTACTGCTGTATAATAAGCGTACGTACTACAATTTGCCCATTTAAAAGGATTCATAGTAAAACATTGATAATTAAAGATTAAAGTACCTACATCTGTATGATGTCTGTTATGTCCATGTGATTATGGCCTCCAAGCCAGCTGCAGTTAACAAAATATTTTTCACAAAATCTTAATTATAATTAACAGTTAAATATAATGAATAACCATTGTCACTTACTTTTATCCCACCAGAAAAAATAAATAAACGTTAAAACATTAAAAAGTTAGTAGGTAGCGAAATAATTGTAAAAATGGTTTCATTCAAAATAAGAATAATCGCGATAAACATTTTAAATAGTAAATGCAAAACATAATAAAAAAAATTAATTAAAATTTAAGGTAGGGTAGGACATACAGACAAATACAGGTTGCGAGTGGAAAGTGACAGTCTAACGGGCAACGAAATGATCGTCTACGGGTACTAACTATTTGGAGGGGGTGCGGTGTGTACTTACCTTCT
Organism: Mecyna flavalis; assembly: GCA_949319885.1. Taxonomy (NCBI): domain Eukaryota; kingdom Metazoa; phylum Arthropoda; class Insecta; order Lepidoptera; family Crambidae; genus Mecyna; species Mecyna flavalis. The sequence continues at coordinate 3,389,538 of OX439425.1, forward strand.
GGAGTGAGCGAGTGGGGTTGTCGACGGCCCGGCAGAGCACGGTGGCCTTGGCGGGGTGGTTGAGCAGCGCGGTCAGGTGCTGGGAGAGGAGCGACGCGTGAACGCTGCTACTCGACCCCGATCCTTGCCGGTCGCTGTCCTTAGCCGCCTCGGTAAGCAAACACCTCAACAGCTGATTCTCTGCTTCCAGCCCATAAAGACTGACAAGCTGCGGACCAAACAGTAAACATTGCAATCACTTTTCCCAACTTCCTATAAAAATACTTCGCGCTTGCGCAGTACTCGAATATCAATAAAATTATTTGCGTTGTAGGTAATAAAACGTGAACATCAGTATGATAAGTGCGAAGGAAATTGTATTATCTGAATAAACAATTCATTAGTGATTAATAAATAATAATACACGTCACTTTTATCTAAGTACAAGTAATAAGTCTGATGTATGAATTACAATTACAATTGGACATGTTTATGGTAGTTTTCACGTGGGATTGCAGCAGTTAAAAGATGTTTTGTTATAGGTCGCGTCACGTGGTGAGTCGCGCGGGTGACGTCGACGTTGCACCTTCGCAGACTGAGCGCATGCCGCGGGTCGAACGCGTGCGGGACACAGGTTGCTCTTGCATCACGCATGCGGATAACCGCCTAGGCAAACAGGGCTAGTTCGCAAATTCGCATCAGCATTTTCGCTTAAAGTCGCCAGTGTCTTATTTTTTAAATTTATTTTTTAAGTCTGTTTATTGCCTAGCGAATGTAACAAGAAGAAATTGATATTATAAATTCGCATTGCAAAAATTAAAATATTTATGCTTTAGCGGTAACAGGTGACTATTATACTATAATACTAGCTCGGGGCGCCCGCTTCGCGGTCGCGCCCAGAGCTAGGTCGCTCCGCGATACCGGCCGCTGTCGGGCTTCGCCCTCCGCGGCGCTCGGCCTGCGGCCTCGCAAAATTTACATGACTGGGTTGGACTGTCCGTGAGCGTGTCCTTTTTCTTTTTTAATACCTTCGTGATCAAAACCAGCTAACTCTATTTTTTGTGGAGGAGGATGGAATATCCAAATGGGAAAATTTTGAAAAAAAAACCAACCTTACATGATTGTTACTTTTTCTTCATAACTACAAAAAGTATTTAGATTAAACTTTAGATCAGAATACCACATAGGCTACTCTATTAACACACCACGCAGACGAAAGCTAGTTAAAATTATTTCTAACAAGAAAGACGGTCTGCTATGTTCGACGTAATGTCAATAACAGACCCCCTTCCCCGCAGAATCGTTGCACCGGGCCATAAATCAATATGTCTGGGTCGCTTCAGTCGTAACAGCTCAGAATAAAAGTAGAGTAGAGACCTAACCCTGCTCTTATGAATGTGTTTCTGTTGTGTTGGTTTTCTTGTAGCCATGGCATCATGGAAGTGGAGGTGGACAAAGCCCGTAAAATGCGCTTTAAGTAGAATGGTCTAAGACACGTTTTCTTATGTACAAACGTTATCTGTAAGCTATTGTATACAGAGTCAACTGCCATTACTACAGCTTTGTTTAATGACGTTAAGCAAACATCTAATGGGTATGAGCCGAAGCCGACTATACGTTTATGCACAAATTGACCACGTTCGGATTCATACCGACATATAAGGAAAAAACTCACTGCCTTTGTAACTGGTATAGATAGTCTAGTGAGATATAAAATAATTAAAGCAGTTAAACACTTGTAATATACATATAGTAACAGCTAATAAGTTCTATTATCACATGCCGCTACAAATTGGTATTAAAATGCGAAATAAAAAAACTTTGTAGGTATTCACAAGGTATCAAATCAACACGAATAAGATGTCAGTAAAATCCATCTTCTATTTTGACATTCTTATTTAATTTTTTAATTGTCCAGGTAACTAGTAAACGCGTACCGATTCGCACAAGGGCACGTAAGTATAACTTTTAATGCCGGAAGCAATAAACGTTGTCACATTTCTTCAGATAGATTCGTGATCATTAGTCATACAAAGTAGGTAGCAAGACGAATTGAATCACATAATCATGAAATAAATTTAACGCAGTTCTGACTGTTCAGCAATAAAGAGAAAGAACACGGAACAATACAAGTCGAATACCTGTTTGGACACGTTTTCGAAAAACGGACGATATAAAAAACCAGTATAAGTGAAAACGTTTTAAAGAAAGATATTTGACCAAGTCTTATGATTGTATTGAATATGGAGAACGTTTTAAAAGTTTAAGGCACAATAAATGTTATTAAAAAGCACTATTGGATAAGACTAATAAGGCCACCAGTAGAAAGCAAAATGGTACCTGAGGATAACCACGACACAAGTGTCCTCCCCTTACTGAGAGTAGTAAGTACTACCTACCTAAAAGAGCCCGCAGAATAACTTTATGTCCACTGCATCCTTCACGATGTTAGCTTTAATGTAGATGCTTATACGAGGACGTATGTAAGTAAATTAGACCTTTGAGTTACTTATGTTGTTTTTTCTCACAATGAAACAAACCAATCGATAGAATCGATCGACGATGCAACTTCATTTAAAATTTATTGGTGTCAATACTAAAGCATTGGACGAGGTCAGACATAAATTGACAACAAAGACAACAACGTTTTGAATTTAAAAGCGACTTGATGAATAACACATTCGATCCAATTCTGAAATGGACATTGGAATAGGAAATGTGCATCAATCCTTCTTAGGTTCGATAGTAAGGCACATAATCAATTATGATAAATCTGACTACCTACTAAAATATAAACCTAACAAAATTATATCGAAGACTAAGTTTAAAGAGTTTTGAAAATTCAACAATGTAACAGTTAAATTGGAGGTTACAAGTTTGTGATTTGAGGAATAAAATCCTAAAATATAGATAAAATGTAAGAAAACTACGTGTTATTGTCGTCACGACCGGAATGTTAATTGGTTATTTATTACATGCTATTAACGTAGCTCTCTACAGAGCATAGGTCGCCATCATTTAAAATTGACAATGACGGGTAAGTAATTAGCTTTTTTCTGGTTTGCCAAATATACATTGATAATTTTAAAATGGCTCGCAAAGTTGGTTTGGTACGCAACATTAGCACAACCCTAGTTGTCGCGAAATCAAGGCCTGGTGTTACCAAAGAAACCAAGAAGCCATTTGGCATCTCAGATATAAATAAAGATTATTCTTCTAACCAAGTTCAACCAACATCCCTTAGAGCTCAATTAGAGAACCGGTTTAACCAAATCAATTAGATAATGATGAATGTCATCAATGGACGCAGACGTGATATTTTTAATGATACCTATTTATTTTGTAACTAGCCGACCCGACGAACTCTGTTCCGCCTTAGAGGCAATAAATAAGCTGTTTCAAAATTTTTATTCCCGCGGGAATGAGACGTTTCCCGTAGGAATTTTATAGCCTATGTTTTAATCCCGGAACTATACGTGTGCCAAATTTCATCTTAATCCGTACATCCGTTCTCGAGTTATAAATAGTGTAACTAACGCCAACTTTCTTTTATATATTTAGATTAAGGATAGGTTAGCAGTTAGCACATAATACGTCGTAAATTGTAAAAAAGGAACAAAACTTATGATCTATTCCACAAAAACAAAGTTAGTTTTTAAAATAAGTTGTGCGTAACATTCTTCTGCTGAGACTGTCACGAGCCAAGGATGTAAGTAAAAATGTCTGAATAGTTTTAAAATCAAATCAACGCGACATTTAGTCCACTAATAGAGGAACAAACATCCGTCAACTCGCAAACACAATATCCGTCCCTTAAGAGACAATAGGTTGGTATGTCTCTTACAGTCACGTTTCCTTTATTTTATTCTTACTAACTAGTATTACTATTGCGGAAATTATCTTCCTTCCGTTCAAGGAAAACGATATTTTAATTAAAATGTTCATAATAAGTTGGAAAATACATAGTAAACTTATTTGAAATGACCGATAACCACGAAGGCTAAGGCGCCTTAGCCTTCTAACCTATATCCATCCGAGTCGATTTCCGCCTCCGGGCGTTTATACAACGTTTTTTATCTCACTAATAATATAAGTCGCCAAGTTATTATTTGCGAGTAGTACACCTCATCTAACACATGTTTTATTACAGAAAGCCTTCTTTTTCTACATTTCTTATTGGAATTATAAACAATTCCTAGGAAATGTATGTCTACTAGGATATGTATGATTTTTTTTTTCCTGGCTTCGTACGGTTTGTACATTTGCCACAGACAAGTGTAAAGGTTAAGAAACGTAATGAATTAAAGAATTTTTAACCACTCAAAGCCGAACCGGCACTCGCGTGCCGCTTAACAATAGATTTTCTATTGTGTCTGGTTTTCCGGGGCTAGAAGGATTAAAACAATATTTTATACATTTCCTGAATAGCTTCTGAATATTATACTATACCTACATTTCCTAGGAAATGTAAACAATTCCTGGATTTTATAAATAATATTATTATTATATTTGTCCTTTATAAAAAACAAGTTTTGAAATTAAAATAGTTTCACTCTTAAGAGTTTTCATAATATATTGTGCACTGTGCAAGTATTTCTGCAATGAAAAAAAAAAACATTTTCCAATAAGTTACGATTCTTTTTTTATCATAGAGATTATAAATGATAGCCCCAACTTACGTGACGTACGAGCTCGTATCACTAGATTTCTTAAAACTGTTAAAAGTACAAGATGACAACAGTAGCGCAACATGTTTACTCCATAACTGCAAACGGAGGTCACACGGCTACCTACATAACTCGCGCTGTAACTAGGAAGCATGTGCAACGCAACCGAGCCCCAGACGAATCAATAAAATCAGTAGCGCATCATCAACGCGCACCGACAAGGTCGATGGCATCGGAGCCGTGCGCTTTCCGCCTGGAACCAATCAGGTCAACCAGGCCCAAAGCCGGACTTACCTGAGTTTACACCTGAGTTTTTTTTTTAGAGCCCTGCCCCCAATTTTGACATTTCCATACTATTCAACGATACGGTAGCCAGCAACGTTGCCATGTGGCGTCCTAATAAGGCAGGGCTCTTTAAGCCTTGTCCAGGAAGGCGGATTCCTTGCGAATCTATACACGCGAAAACAAAACGCGCGTTGGTGCTCAATATGCGTCCACGAGCATCGCGCGAGTTATGAGGCGAAATCGGCGCGTTATTCGAGCGACGAATTCGCCACTCTGGTCAAGGCCTTAGAGTTCGACAACTGAAACGATTATTTATTCTACATTTCAGACAAACCAGTTAAAAAGAAATAAAATGACCTGTCAAAGTGGCAGTTCCCCGATCTTTTGTTTTTATACAGGGTGTTCGGAAGAACGTTGAACATACGAAAATGGGGGGTAGTTGGGGTGGTCTGTTAACTAACTAGCTCAAAAGATTTCACCTAGGTCTCAAGATTTTTTTTTTAATTATTTTTTTTATAAATTTCTATAATTTTTCGGTTTTGTACCTTTAAACCCGTCTAAATTTTTTTTTTATGACCAGATCCAAATATTTTTTTCATTATTGGAATCTTAGTGATTGGTAGGTCCTTTTAAATAAACAGTTGTAAATTGCACATTGCTAGAAACAAAGTTATGGGCCCTCAAACATAAAATAAGAGTTGAAACAAATTTTGAATCTCAACTTCGCGTAGCATTTAAAAAATAAATAAAAGGGATGGATGACTTCTGATTTGTTAAAAACATCTCCAAAGTGTGAGCTTTATAACGATATGTCGTTGGTTTTGATATCTTTTTTGTAACCAAAATTATTCGATGTTTTCTACCCAGGCGGACCATTTCGACGAAAATCTACTTATGTGAAAACTTAAATGTTTTGCGAAATTTGTCAATGCAAAGGTCAAAATAACAAATTAGTGGGATAGTGACATAAAGAATGTAGATTTTTTCTCACTCTTGCACACATAAAGGCTATCTTTTCTCTCTTTCACTCTGTGTGGAATTCGCGGCGAGTGACGCCTCCCAAGAAGGTAATAATACTAATGTTTCACTCTACTACACTTACATCGTATCTTCCCTCTCTTTCGCTTTCGGAACAGGCGACTCAGTGTAAGTGTCAGAACTCTTAGTCGAGATCGAGACTTAACTGTCCAAGAAGGTAATAATAATAATGTTTCACTCTAGTACACTTACATCGTATCTTCCCTCTCTTTCGCTTTCGGAACAGGCGACTCAGTGTAAGTGTCAGAACTCTTAGTCGAGACTTAACTGTCTCTGCGATCATACGTGCCCTTTGTGCCTACTCTTGTTACAGTTATCTTCGTTCTTGATAAATTCTACGCGCTTCACGCGCATTGGAGTTAGCTCTTCCATATGCCAATAAAATGTCCGCATATCGATACCAGAAATATGAATTAACGTAAGGGACAAAACACTGTTTTTCAGGAGAGCCAAAAAACGATAAAAAAAAATTAAATCTCTCTATAACTTTTTACTGTCTGCTTCAATTTTAATTGTGTCTAGAGCAAAGTTTCTTAGAATTTTCTCTTCTTTCATGCTATGAACGAATAATTTAGAAATACCCAGTGGTTTAAGAAATAGCATGTCCCTTACATTAAAAAAATACGTTTTGTTTTACCTTACGTTGCTAATATTTTATTAGTAAGCCGTCAAGCATAACGTAAGCAGCAAGAGAAATAGAAAATTATACGAAATTCTATTGTAAAGGACTTTTACAGTGTTACAATTTGATGTAACTATAGATATAATATACTAAATTTAGAGTATTTTAATACCATGCAAATAGGTTATTTGCATGATTAAATGTTAGTTTCAGCCTAGCTATCGCAGATTTAAATGAAATTTAGGGAGACAAAAATAAACGATATAATATTAATATTTTTTTATGGTCGACTTTTATATCTGCGTAATTATTATAAATTCAACACACTAATCAGTCTATTAAAATTTTTGTTGAGTTTAAATAAATGTTATAAAAGTAACAATGTTTAAATAAATGTCCTAAATTATTAGCAGTCTTAGACACCTTTTACTTACGAATTTAAAATAATAATTTGACTTTATTATCTCTTTTAATTAAGAGTCCTATAACAAACTCTGTAGTTTTAATAATTACGTATCATTGGCTTTAAAATCAGAAATTAAATTGAAAGAAGAATCTCAGACTTAATCAAACATTCTTTTTATTAAGTAACTGAATGAATGTACTAAAAACGAAAGACAGATGAAAAAATATTATTTGTCTAAAAGATGAATGAATAAAAAAATATAAGTGATATTCATATTAATATTATATATATTACTAGGGTCGCCCTCGCGGTTTCACCCGCGCGTATTTATTTTTTTCAATTATTCTTACCCTTTACCCCATCAAAGGATCCTATGTCCGTATCCTGGTTCGAAGCTACCTCTTCACCAATTTTCAGCCAAATCGGTTCATCCGTTCTTGAGTTATAAATAGTGTAACCACTTTCTTTTATATACATAGATTACAAGATTAAATAATTAGGAATGGGCAGACAGATAATTAAATTCTTAAAAAACTCTAATCATGAATTAAAGTAAGGGACAAGGTAAGGGTGTAAATTATTTAACACTATTGACTTACTTTATTTTTCAGAGAAAAAAAAATGTAAACGTCTGTTACATCATTTTTTTTGGCATAAAACGTTTTACGCAGGCCAAAAAATCTTACTGTAAGGGACATTTTTTTAACGATAGAACTTTTTTAATAACACCAATCGATAGAGCAGAAAATTCTGAATCCAGTGATATATATAACTCATTTTCGCCAAAATGTCCCTTACGTTAATTCATATTTCTGGTATCGATATTCCTCATTGGTAAATGAAGTCATTTTACCGATTAACAAACGTAACAGAAATAACAAAACTTAACAAAACAACTGATAACAATAATACAAAACGAAGATAACTGTAACAAGAGTAGGCACAAAGGGCACGTATGATCGCAGTGGCAGTTAAGTCTCGACTAAGAATTCTGTCCTCTTTCGAAAGAGAGGAAAGATACGATGTAAGTGTACTAGAGTGAAACATTATTATTATTACCATCTTGGGAAGCGTCACTCGCCGCGCATTCCACACAGAGTGAAAGAGAGAAAAGACAGCCGTTATTTGTGCAAGAGTGAGAAAAAAATCTACCTGCTTTATGTCACTATCCCAGTAATTCGTTATTTTGACCTTTGCATTGATAAATTTCGCAAAACATTTAAGTTTTCACGTATGTAGATTTTCGTCGAAATAGTCCGCCTGGGTAGAAAACATCGAATAATTTTGGTTACAAAAAAGATATCAAAACAAACGACATATCGTTAGAAAGCTTACACTTTGGAGATATTTTTAACAAATCAGAAGTCATCCATCCCTTTTATTTATTTTTTAAATGCTACGCGAAATTGAGATTCAAAATTAGTTTCAACTCTTATTTTATGTTTGAGGGCCCATAACTTTGTTTCTAGCAATGTGCAATTTACAACTTTTTATTTAAAGGGACCTACCAATCACTAAGATTCCAATAATGAAAAAATTATTTGGATCTGGTCATTAAAAAAAAAGTTAGACGGGTTTAAAGGTACAAAACCGAAAAATTATAGAAATTTATAAAAAAAATAATTAAAAAAAAATCTTGAGACCTAGGTGAAATCTTTTGAGCTAGTTAGTTAACAGACCACCCCAACTACCCCCCATTATCGTATGTTCAACGTTCTTCCGAACACCCTGTATATGTATAATATCATTGTCCCCGATGAATCACTAACGTTACCGTCACGTGTGTTTAATACGTAAAGAAAACACTTTTTATTTGTTTTCCTGCCAAGTTTTACTCCAATGGTCGTGAACAATTAGATTTAGGGACGGAATAATAATAATATATTCAAGATAATATATAATTATTCTGGATGATAATTAAGCATAATGTCAACCACTAGGGGAGTTGGGGAAACTACCTAATTGCTAAACACTCAAGACGCAAAGAATGCCGCTTCTTGGCAATGTGCATAAAGAAGATGTTGACTAAATTAGTAGTAGGGATTCGGTTAATACCTAGATGCGCGAACTCGTCGACCACCGATTGCACTTGCTCCATAACGATTGTTGCTACAAGACGTGGATCTCACGAAAAAACCGAGTAACATATTTATAATGACAAACAAACCGTCGAGTTTCTAAAACGTTGATTTTCCTAAGGCTACTATGAAACCCATGGACAGAACGGGTCTATTTTGGAACAACTCCAAATTTAAAAAGTTTCAGAGATCTGTTGCCAACGTATTCCTCGCCACTTGATACCATGTTGAATGTCAGTACGTCAGGAAATTGCTCGTAGTAAATATAATGTACTTACAAAAAACAATATGATCAACCATGAATCACGCGTCCCGCACTTATGCAGCGATTTCCCTCATAAGAAGTTTTGGAAGAATTGATAAATTGTTCATTTAATATTATTACTAATACATATTATTAATATTATTACTTTACCCAGATAGACTTTTAAATACAAAAATTAAAAATGCAACGATATTAAAGATGTATTATAATATCACACATATGGCGATTCTGAAAGTTTAAGAGCAACCAATTAGTTGATTTTGCAATATCATTCTATACATACGATGACATTTGACCAATCAATAAAGTATTGAACCATATTTTTCTCTTGAAAGGTATATTTTATCTTTCACTCTACTCTCCAGTGAATCGATGTCAGTCAGAATCGGGCTCATGTGATAGCAATATTCATTCTGATTAAATCTACTCCCATACACATACTTTAATAATAATCTCGTCAAGATCCATCAATATTCACGTCTAATTACAGCACATCAAGTGTAATTAACAACGATTTGATTCGAACCGGGCGATTCTTCACGTGCAAAAAGATGTGCGTGGTCAAAATTATGTATGTTAAATAAAATACTTCGTCGTTGCGGCTAAGTGTGCGATCACTTTTGAACATTCGTCTGTTAGATCCCTTAGGCTACTTCAGCCACGTGCAGCTACCGAATTTTTTCATTCATCTGAGCGAAAGTGATGCTGTCTTAATTTTTTTAAGCGATAATAGAGAGAGCATCTAAGATTTCTGACAACAGTGAACATGGGTTATTTATTGACCAGTTTTAGAAAATAAATTGACTCACATGAAAAATACAGCAATGTTTTACATTTAGTAGCCTACTAAATTAAATGGGCTATATACATAAAATAAAATGTATAGTGTGCTGCATCATCATCATCATCATCTTAGCGTATTCCCGATTGCATCCAGTATGGAGCTTACGGTCCGCTTCAACTATGATCCTAGATTTGACAAGCCTGGTTATTACAATGGAACAATTGCCATCTGACCTCCGTAACCCTTACAATGGAAACCAGACCTACTTGGAACAGAGTAGGGACCAACGGCTTAACGTGCCTTCTGAAGCATGGAATCATCATTCTTTTCAGACATTCAGGTGATTCAAGCCTGCAATGCAATGTCCTAACCAAACTGGAAACAATCACACAAAGTGATGTTCCCCGCGGGATTCGAACCAACGACCTCCGGGTTTTAGAGCCCAACGCTCTAACCACTGTACCACGGAGGCAGTTAAATATAATAGTGTGCTGCATATAAATAATAAACATGAAATTCAATAATAATAATAAACCAATGAAAATGTTAAGTATATTTAATAAGTAATATTGAATACCAGTTGTTACCATTACCATCCATGCATTTGAGGACAATGGAAAATGAAGCACAAATGTCATTTAAGTGACTATGTGAGTCGAGCAAGTGTGGATTCACATTATTTAAAGGAAAATAAACACTAAAAAGAAGAAGCTAATGACATCTCCCCTAAATATACTACTCTTCATGGAAGAAGTAGGCTACAGGGAGGAACTGAACTAATTGGTGTTCAAAATACATCCAAATCCGGTGACTATAAACACTAAGCTGGTAAAAGGAACAAAAAAACACTTACGTTTTCATTATTTGATAAACAAAAAACATTATTATGGCCATATTTAAATAACATATTAAAATATAAATAAATTCAAATATAATATACATTGGCAACCATAAATATCATACCAATAATTCCTGTTGTTATATCCTCAGAATGGATATTAAATCAGACAGCGAAATTTAATTATTTATTAAGATCTTTTAGCTTTTGTTTCTCTTACTATTAATTTTAAAATTATGTGCTTACTCAAGTCCTGATAGGGCTATTAAAATGTTTGTTTTTATATTATTCTTAAGATTTATTAAGTAATGACCTTTTATGTAACAAAGTGTTGATTAAGGTCACGTCAAAACAAACCTCAGTGGTTTAAGAACGCGGCAATTATATGTATAGATTTTGTAGTATTTTTTAAAATTATAAATAACTAAAAAATTAATAATCTTGATCACTACATAGTATAAAACAAAGTCGCTTTTTCTGTCCCTATGTCCCTTTGTATGCTTAAATCTTTGAAACTACGCAACGGATTTTGATGCGGTTTTTTTTTATTAGATAGACTGATTCAAGAGGAAGGTTTATATGTATAATACATGCATAATATAGTAGAGAAACACTGATAATTTTAGAGGTTTTTAATTTAAGGTCGTAAATAATCACATTTTTTTGCGCTTACATTGCAAACGCTGGCTGAACCCTACGAGATAGATCAAAAAAATGTACTACAATATTGTACACCTTAAAAAGTTTTACAAAAAAGTCCGCGATGGTATATGTCTATCTCTTAGGGATAACCCACAATAACCATTTTCCTTTACTTATTACGATAAAATAATGGCTTATTTACGAAAAAGTGGTTTTAAGCAAAACAGTATTAATCCTTATCCAATAAAGTACCATAAATAAATTGTGCATGTAATATAGATCAATATGGCCCTTTACATTATGTAATTTAAATGAATAGTTTCGAAGATATTACAGATTTAAAATGCAGGGACATAGCGGTTGCGGCGGTACCAGCCGGGGAGCGGATGGATGATTCTTTCACGTAAAAACTACTGAATTGATTTTAATGAAACTTTACAATAATATAGCTTATACATCAGAATAACACATAGGCTACAATTTACAAGATATTCCCGCGGGATAACGTCCTATAGTTCACGCGGGCGAAGCCGCGGGCGGAAGGCTAGTTCAAATATAAAGTCTCAGTAACACATTCTACTGGTACATTCCAAATAAAATAAAATAAATATCCCTGGACATTATTCACACATAGCCATCTAGCCCCAAACTAAGCATAGCTTGTACTATGGGTGCTAGACAACGGATAAACATTACAAACATGTTCATGCACACAAATGTTTGTACTGTGCGGGGATCGAACCCGCGACCCTTGCTGTAATAGCCGACTTCTCAACCATTACACCAAACGGCTTGTCAAATCGTTTATTTTACTTATTGCAGTATTTCAGTAAAATAGTTTCCCAATTACAATTAATAGTAGTCAATACTAACAATACTAAAAAAACATTATTTAAAAGAAAAATAAGGTATGAAGATTAAACACAAAAAGTCATAATGATTATCAAATCTTCTGAAAAGTAATCTTAAAGATATTATATTTAACAAAAACTGAAAATCTACAACATGTCAACCAATTGGCACAGGTCAAAAATATTTACTCTGTGCAATAACCAAAAATATTAGTTCAACTAAACCCAAACTGAACTTTAGTATTCTCGTCGCTATTTTTCTAGTCGTTTAAACCTTCCCTGGACTTCCACGAATATTTCAAAACTAAAATTAGTCAAAATTGTATAACCGTTCTCGTGTTTTTGCGAGACTAACAAACAGCATTTCACTTTTATTTATATAAATAGGTGTGTACTTATTCTATAAAGTATTATTATACACTATTAGCATAGCTCCATCTTACCCCATACTAAGCACAGCTTTTTGTTCCATTATAAACATATGTTTCATTTGTAAATACAAACATATCGTACACGGAAACACCCAGAATGATAGAGACAAATTTTATTCTCAAAAATGTTTGCACGGAGAGAGGATAGAAACTGCACCTCTTGGTAAATTAACAGACTTTTTTACATTATAAATGGCTCGTCAACTGTTAATGTATTTATGGAGCCATTACTTTATGATCAGATCAAATGTTACATTTTCTGGCATGACTATGAATGACCATATTTCTACATCAGATTGGAACCCATGGCATATTTTATGATGTTCCAATCTATGGCATCCATTAAATGTTTCAAACATAGTTTTAGCTACCTTTTGGTCTTGGACTGGGTTTTTTTTGTATCATCCATCATTTATAATAAACAACAATTGTAATGTTCAACCATTCCATGCAAATAATGATAAATAGTTAAATTGTTGTAAAACCAGGTACTTGGCAAACAAAGTGAATATATCTTACATGCAAAATCTAGTGAACTGAAGGGAGACTTTTTATTATCACTTAAAGCATAATTTATCAAAAAGTAGCACCATTATTTCAATTACATGTGGTTTAGAAAATATGAAAAGTAGGGTAGTAGTAGTAGGAATTTATGCCTAGGTACTTATTTTAATATAACAGTTTAGATTTATGTAATCTTTTCTTCTACCAGTAAATAAAATTATTATTCTAATTTATGCTTAATTAACACCAAAATGTTCATTAATATCATTAAATAAATTAAATGCGGTTTAGAAAAAAGTTTAAAGTAGGGTAGTTAGATATACTTAAACCGCATGGTCTTATCCTCTTATTAAGACTAATTCTAGGCATAATTCCTCATAAACTATAAGTACTTACAAAGGAAAGTGCCAGTTTTGTCACTGAAACTGAAATCTTATCTTTCACAATAATTTTTTCGTTATCTGATTACTAATGTAAAATAAGGTCCGAACTATCACACACACACCATCCCCCATGTCTTAAAGAGTATATTTAAAACGTGATTTCATGTAATTGGAAAATAAAAACGTAATAGAAAAAATCCACGCACGAGTTGGAGCTCAATCGGTGGTACAGTACCAACGGCGCGTAGCCGTGATACATCCACATTTTCAGCTCGACTACACAGACCACTAATGATTTGCCAAGAAACACAGCGCGTTGCTATTAAACATTGCATTAGATACAATAATAAACTGTACAACGACTCAGCACTATTACAAAATTCTCGTGCAGCTGCGCCAGTCTACAATATGGCGACATTGGAAAACAAAGACAAGCTGTAAAATACTAATATTTCTTACCTGCGATAACTCTTGACTTGTCTGCTTGAAGTTTTTCTTACTTAAATTTACAACGAGATAATTGATTTGCGATAAGCTAAACGTTAAAGAGTCCAGGTTCATAGTTCCATTAATCCGAAAACGAAAGCTTCAAACACGTTTGAAGCTTTCTCGATTTTTGACGGATTACTACAATAAATGTGTGTTCTTTTACAGTTTTTTTGCGAAATAACGATAAGCCTAAGGCCAACATCACCAATACTATTGTTCACTTCATAAAAATCAACATAATTTTAGCACCCCACTGCAATTTACAAAATCTGCACACGATGACGAGGACACTCGCTCGCTCGCTCCATGAACGGACGGACGGCCCCCTCCCGCTCCGCTGACTTCTCCTCTTCCTTCTCCCTTGCAATACCGTAATGCCAACACGATAAAACAAAATTGTGTTGCTATCAAATAATATTAAAAACTAAAACGTACATATTAATCGAGATTATTGTTGTATTATTTATAAAATATTTTTAAAAAATTAAAGCTTTTTCAGTCTTGTTTGTTACAGGCAAGTTACAGGACCAAACACAATCTACGATCAGAAAGTATAAGAAAGATAGGTAAATAGGCTATATAATAAGCCCGCTCTACACTTAGCCCGCGAATCGCGCGCGAACGCCGCGAAAGGGCGCGAACGCTAAGTGTGGAGCCGTTTCGCATATTCTTCGCGGTTTCGCGCTTTGTTCCCCAATTTTTGTCGGTTTTTTGGTCCGCGTCAAAGGGAGCGCGAAGCGCGAACGCGACGCGAACGTGCATGACTCCACACTCGCAGTCCGCGACGGTCAGTATCTATACTAATATTATAAAGAGGAAAGATTTGAATGTTTGTTTGTTTGTTTGTTTGAATTGAATAGGCTCTGAAACTACTGAACCGATTTGAATAATTCTTTCACTGTTGGATAGCTACACTATCCCCGGTGAACATAGGGTACTTTTGATCCCGGAAATGTGGGGGCAAGGGGGGGGATATTTGAAAAAAGAAATTACGCGCGGGTGAAACCGCGGGCGGAAGGCTAGTTGTTCATAAAGAGTTACTTATTAAGGGGGAATAGAGTCATCAGCTTTATCGCCGATCAGCGCCATCACGTGAAACCGGAAGAAATTATATTTTTCTATATTTCATAATTAAAGTACGCTAACGCGCATATTGTTAGGGACGCAGCAACAGCTACTTCGACGTCCATTTCATTCAAAGTTGCGAACTTAACTGTGAAAATACCGCGAACCATTGCGAGTGTGGAGTCATTGTTGAATTCGCGGCAAGTTCGCGGCGCGAATCGCGCGCGAACGCCGCGAAAGGGCGCGAACGCTAAGTGTGGAGCCGTTTCGCATATTCTTCGCGGTTTCGCGCTTTGTTCCCCAATTTTTGTCGGTTTTTTGGTCCGCGTCAAAGGGAGCGCGAAGCGCGAACGCGACGCGAACGTGCATGACTCCACACTCGCAGTCCGCGACGGTCAGTATCTATACTAATATTATAAAGAGGAAAGATTTGAATGTTTGTTTGTTTGTTTGTTTGAATTGAATATGCTCCGAAACTACTGAACCGATTTGAATAATTCTTTCACTGTTGGATAGCTACACTATCCCCGGTGAACATAGGGTACTTTTGATCCCGGAAATGTGGGGGGAAGGGGGAGGGATATTTGAAAAAAGAAATTACGCGCGGGTGAAACCGCGGGCGGAAGGCTAGTTGTTCATAAAGAGTTACTTATTAAGGGGGAATAGAGTCATCAGCTTTATTGCCGATCAGCGCCATCACGTGAAACCGGAAGAAATTATATTTTTCTATATTTCATAATTAAAGTACGCTAACGCGCATATTGTTAGGGACGCAGCAACAGCTACTTCGACGTCCATTTCATTCAAAGTTGCGAACTTAACTGTGAAAATACCGCGAACCATTGCGAGTGTGGAGTCATTGTTGAATTCGCGGCAAGTTCGCGGCGCGAATTCGCGCCGTGATTCGCGGGCTAAGTGTAGAGCGGGCTATACAGTAGCGGCCGCCTCCACGGTTTCACCCGCGCGCGTAATGGGAGATTTTCTGACAGGCCAATTAAAAAAAAAAGTTTCCAAAAGCTTTACTAGATGGCGTTGAACGATGTATGTATTAGTCTAGTATTTGTCTATGATCTATTTTTACCTCTGGCACAGATAATATAATACTCTGGTTTTTTAACTAGGAGCCATAATATTTACTCATTCTTCTTCTTCTTCATAATTAATAGCTTGCTTTGTGTTTTTTATTAACAATTCCGCCAATAAGTATTTTTTTCGGAAATGAAAATGACATCTGACATAAACAAAACGTTTCGTTTTATGAAAAACAGTTATGTCAAAGTAAACTTTATAACGTTTCGTTCCTTGTAATTGCATAGGTGGAACGGCGCCATCTATTGGGAACTAACAAAACGGGCTGTCAGAAAATCGCCCATTTCTTTTTCCAAATATCCCCCCTTCTCCCCACATTTCCGGGATAGAAAGTACCCTATGTCACCCGGGTATAGTTTAACTTTCCAATATGTAGTAAAGGAAATTTTCAAATCGGCTTAGCAGTTTCGGAGCCTATTTAATAAAAATAAACAAACAGGTAAACAAATCATAATCTTAGTTTTAGATAAGGCGGTAAAAACAACACGAGAATCATAAAGAAGAAGTAAAATTAGAATAATATATCTACAGCGTATAAGATCTTAGAGCAGTAAACCAAAAGGAGGGACCCGGACCCCCAATTGGCATTCGGCCCCTCTCGTTAACGATGCACGGACGAGGGCCATACTCGTTATACAGCGTGTTAGGTAACCCGAGGGACATATTTAAGGAGAGTGTTCAGAATCCGATTAAGAGTCCAATCAGCTATAAAAAATATATCCTTAATTTATTGTATTTTTAACCTAATATGGTGACAGGCCATTTAAAAAAAAGAAAGACTTCCAAAAGCTTTACTATGATAGGTGGCGTTGAACGAAGTACAAAGTTGTATGTACAAGTTGTATGTACATCGATTGTTACCTCTGATTTTGTATCTAGGAGCCAAAATCTTGACTTATTATTCTTCTTCCTTCTTCATAATGAATGGCTTGCTTTGTGGTTTTTATTAACGATTCCGCCAATCGGCGATTTTCTGACAGGCCATTTAAAAAAAAGAAAGCCTTCCAAAAGCTTTACTAGATGGCGTTGAACGAAGTATGTATTTCTTGGTATTCCTCTGGTTTTGTATCTAAATACCTTTATTGCAGTAGTAATAAGGTTGCTGTTACAAGTGAAAAAACATAACGACCTGCATACCCATAGAAGTCATGTCATGTTATAGATAGTGTTCGCTAACGTTTTGTTATGATTGTTATTTTGTTCATTGTTTTTGATAAGTTTTTAAGTTTTTGTTTCTCATCCATCAGTAGAAAAGTTACTTTTAGTCTTATACATTAAGGCCAAATAAAGTCCGTTATTGCGTGCCAAAATAGTCGTATTAAGTAGAGTCTAGAATCCAGTAAGCAAGCCATGGTGAAACAGGATTCACCACACAAAACACAATACGAAACAAGTGAGCGCATTCGACGAACCGAGGTAAGCGAATAAGGCATGCATGAGAATTTTTCGGGAATGACAATGACATCTGACATACCAAACACGTTCCGTTTTATGAAACAAAATTCACTTTGAAGTCATTCGTTCCGTTCCTTGTTTAGAAAAATTTTACTTACTACTCGTGCAATTAAAGAATGGGATTGAAAATGGCGGCGCATCTATTCGCTTCTCGCTCGCACACTATTTGCGTCTATACTCACACTCGTCGGTACCGTGTGACAAAAAAATAATCCATCAGCCGGTATGATGTACTCCGGTTTCGCAAATCTGTGAGCTAGACGCGTTCTGAGGATTTTCGTGGTTTTGAAGTTGTTATTTCTTGTTAAATTTGATTGTTGTTATAGTTAGTTATTAAATTTGTTATTATAGTTATTAATTTTGTTAGTTATTTGTTGAGCGTTGTAAGTAGTTAGCGTTTTGTGTGTTTTTCCATTGTTTACAATGGAGCATAAACGCGGAAAAGTACTGCACAGTGACAAGTTATAAAGCGAATATATTGTAGTTTATGTCTACCTATAGCATATACATACATACCTACCTATAACCTACTAACATAAATTCTATTTTAATTAATGAAATAATGAAACAACTTCAACGGTAACTATATTTTATAACATTATTTACCGTTATTCAGTTATTAGTTAAATAAATCGATATTTCGTTGCGTAGTATGCTGACGGTACCGACTCAATGAGCCGCCATTTTCAATCCCATTCTTTATTTGCACGAGTAGTACGTTCCTTGTGACTGCATAGTTGGGGTGGCGCCATCTATTGAGCAAATTTAGAACTAAAAAAAACCTAATATTTTCGGGAATGAAAATGACATCTGGCATAAACAAATCGTGCATAGGTGGAACGGCGCCATCTATTGAGAACTAACAAAACGGGCTGTCAGAAAATCGCCCAATGTTATTTTTAATTGGCTTATTTTTGTTTACTGCAGATTTACCGTAATTATTTTTTTTAAATAATGGTTAGCAACACTAAAGTTTTTGTGTCAGTAAGACAGACTTTAATATTCTATAATCTGTGTAGTCTGTGGAAAAATCAATGGAATAAAAAAAATATACTACATCTATGGTGTGGGACAAGAATATACAGACCGACAAACTTATTTGTTCCGGTGGCCAAAATTGGAACTACGTGAAATGCAATGCAAAAACGATATTTAATGACAGTTTTAAATAGACAGTAGCGACACCGCCACCGGCACAGATAAGTTTGTCGGTCTCTAATAGCAAGTGGCATCTTCTAACTAGTCTGTGGCAAGTGGGAAAAGAAGTGTAAAATCTTATTTGTGGTCAGTAGTAAGAAAAAAAAAATCACTTACCGTCATAATAAGTGAGGTTAGTTTTTAATTATTTTCTTAATTTTACCACATATTATTGGGGATCCCAATGTTAATTTTCTCCATCTGGAATAATAAGTTACATATTTATAAAATTATAGTAACCTACTGGTATTAATATTACTGTTTTGCATTTTGTGGTACTTTGTGTAATTTTTAAAGTGGTGCAATAATAATTTTGTTGTTTCTAGTTTTTCTTCCAAAATACAAACGATTTTCATCTTATAATTGGCTTATTTTACGTATTAATTCATGATATTCATTTAAAAATCAATTATTAAATGAACCGTCAATGTTACATAATAAAGTATTCTTGGTTCCAGTGCCAGCTTCTTTTTGCTAGGTGATTTGTATGTATTGACAAATTGAGGTATTTTACAATTAACTTAATAAAAAAACATGCTGTTATTGTTCACTTTTAAATTGTCATGGTGTCAGCAGTCTAGTATCCACAATAAAAAGATTAACTCTAGTTGAGTGATACCTTTTTATGTGTTTATCTTTTTGTAAATAGTAAAATCTTAGTGGCCTAGTACTGGCTGATGTATCCTCGTTGGAATCCTTGCACTTGTGTTGTCATTTAACAATTTCCTCTACAAATAAATTGACTATAATATCGATGAATATTATTAATAGACACACTATCTCTATCTATCAAGCTCGTAAAATATATTTAATTTAAATATCTATTGTTTATGAGCTTTCTGTTCAGCAATTGTAAATTTTCAATGATAGTTCAGTCAGTTTATTACAGGTTATGTTACTTTTGAGGTATAAGAACTTTATTTTTCTCAAAAGAATCTACATTCACATTTACAAACTATCTTATAAACTATATTGGGTATTAGTAAGTTACAACTAAGCATTTACTTTTACTTTAAAAAAAAAATTACTCTGGACATTATTCACACAGCGCCATCTAGCCCCAAACTAAGCATTAGCTTGTGCTATGGATAAACATTACTTATATACTTTTTTTTTGTAAATACATACACCCAGACCGATACAAACAGACATGTTCATTTCATGCACACAAATGTTTGTGCCGTGCGGGGATCGAACCCGTGACCTCTGGTGTAATAGCTAACTTCTTGAATTTTATTATTCATCATCATCCATAATTTTTGTATTTCATCTTACTTGTTTGTGGTCTTTCAATATTATTCTGACGGAAATGGGTGTAATATGTCAATAACTTTTTATTGTCTTTTTTCCAGGTATATGGCGATTATACAGTTCCTCCGTAGGAACTTCGTGTCAATTGCTTTCCCGACAACCACAGTTGCTCTTATCTTTCTGGATTGGAATCACACAAGAAAGTGGAAGTTGCAGCAGAAGAATTAAAATGGCCATCTTCGGTATCACAACCCGCTATGTCTGGTTTGCTGTCCCTATGACAGGATATTTCATTGGAAAATTCCTTGATGACCAGGAAACCTTGAGAATGACCAGCTTCAGAGATAAATCAGCTCTGTATGGGGGGACGGTAAAGGAAGGTGAGGCTCCAAGCTGGCCATAGACCAAACATTCAAAAAAGGTGGCGGAAGTTAAAGTTGAATAAATAGTGTTTGAATGACATAGTTGTTTAATTTATTACAATAGCTCTGCGTCTCATTTATCCTGTTTTACTAAATCGAAGTAATAGTTGTTTAAAGTACTATTAATAAGAAAATCTAAGGTTCAAAACAATATAACTCCTCAGAATCTTAGCTTTATCGACCTATATTTATTTCTGATAATTGATAATATTCATAATTTATTCTTGACTAAAATATCACAAATATAATGGAACAAGCATTGATAGTGTAATAAAAAAGTATCAATGGGAACAAGTGACAAAAAAAAATATCAGTAGTTCCATCACATTGAGCTATTATACGTCAGTACATAATATTTCTATGTTCCATCATGGAACTAGCTGGAACTAGTGTCAACGAACCATTAATAAAATGTCTATTGGCTTTGTTGACAGTAAAATAGAGCCACATGTGTATAATATCATCTGAATATTTTGTAATAAAGATGATGTTTTAAAGCACCAGAAATAATGGTGTAAGGAGGACAAAAAGGTTAATTAATTTAGGTTGGTAGTCTGTCATGTTATCAAAAATAATAAATGATAACAAGTTTTGATCAAAACCAAATTACTACCTATTCCATTGTGAATGAGTGTCAGCCTATTTAATGTCCTACTGCAGGAGCCATCATTGAAATCAAGTCATCAAACAATCTACTGGCGTGATCAGAAAGCCGAACTATGGCCGATAAAACCGACACAAGTTTTGCTCGATCCAGGATTAAGAACCAAGGACCCCAAGATCATGGTCCGGTGCTTAAACCTACTAGACCATCGAGTCGTTATGAATGAATAATCATTTTAACTACAATATAGAGACAGAGGCAAGTTAAAACTGAAAATTCTGAGTGTGTCCTGTTTTTACCTTCTTTAGTTTCACTCTCAGGTGAATTATTTTTTTACATAACTATTTATTTTATTACATTATACAACTGACTGACTGACTGAATTCTTCTAAGAGGGGTAAAACTTTTGGAGAGTAGGTACCAACCACCCCGGTGTGCCCCGCCACGGTAACGGGGTCGTTGGGAGAAAATTGTTTCATCGACCCCGTTGGAACGGCCGTTTATTCCGACTAGTCCGATTCGTAGTTCGATCGTCGACCCGTTACGTTAACGGGGTGGATGGCACTGATATTTTAGATTGTATTTATTGACTTCGTTTGCAGTTTTTGTAGTGACCAAACTGGTTTTGATGGTTATTTGAAGAATTTTTATTTCAGTTTAATGATCTAAGATTACAGAAGTGGGTGATTTAACAGTGAATATACTGAGCTTCGTTACCTGGGTACTTACTGGCACAGAACATATATTAGGCCTTTACATCTACAAGATGATTTAAATAGCATCAGCATTGTTTAAGGTCTATTCCTGCAACTGCGCTCGTGGCTGAATAGTCCAATGCGGGAGTGAACTCTACGCCCGCACACAGAGCAGGTGAATTGAGCGCTGCCTCGGTAGTTAATCTCGAAAATTAGGGCTGACGAGTTAAAATGGGCGTTTTTTCGTGGTCCTACTAATTTGTCCTACTAGTAGGACCACGAGGGAGACCTATTTCTATCTGTCCTACTATGTGACTACAAGAAAGTAATTAATTATTTATACCACCTGTATTATCTGCTGAAAATAGTAATTATTGTTGTTATGTAGCGGTTAAACTTTGTGATGTGACGCCTTTATTTATTTGACCTCGGTGGTCATAACTTCGAAGTTATGTGAACGAAGCTTTCTAATAAACTAACTTTTGGCATTATGAAATAACTTTTTATGAATAAATACCGCTGCCATCTCACATGAACGAAAAAAATAAAATACTATTGTATAAAACTTAAATCAATGTAAAGATAAAAAGAAAAGATAAAATAAAATGAAAACAATTGAATTTATTAATTGATAATTACACATTACAAGCGAGGGGTCTGACGATAAAGAACTTAACAAAATAACATCGTGTACCATTGATATATCCATCGAACCGAACTTGTATACAACTAGTACCTAGAACTAGTATAGCAAAGAAAACTAGAGTTTGATTGAAACAACTTGGATTTCATTTATTTATCAGCCGAACGTTGCCTAAAACTAAGGTCCTTGTTACACTGGAGCCAGACATGGCAGTTGAGTAATACATACAAAAATTAATTCATTACATATAGTAATTAATAAATAATTACATAATAAACATTCTCGAATCAACCATTCAACGCTATTTTCAATAATATTGCTATTGACATACTAACAAATAGGAAACCGACCCAATGATGAATTTAATCCGATTTGCTACATATATTATACACAAACAATAATGCACTAATTAGAAAAGAAAATAATATACTTAACTGTATACATAAATTACATACAGACTTAAAATTAAATACGTCACACGTACAAAGCAAAGGGGTGTCAACAACTTACACAAATGACTTCAACAGCACCTGAATCCTCCTGATAATAAAAAAAACAATGTACCTACATAAATCTCATAAATAAAGACCTAGTGGCAAGGAATTCGTAGCTTTACCAAAATAATAATAAATAGACCAAGACCCGATGAATCGGCGTCTGTAATAGTTTGAAAATAACGAAAGTAATACCACAATATTTTATTCAAATCTGGATTGTGTGAGATGGTACATCTGAACTATGTACATATTATATTAATGAAATATTAAAAAATCTAGCTAGCACGAACAAAATCTTAAAATAATTCGATTCCAAAAATGAGTATAGGAATTTTAGTAACGCCACTGCGGTGATTAGCGTAACTAATGAAGTTCTCATACAAATGACTCGATTCGAATTACTTTTAAATTTCGATAGGTATCCTTGCTAGAACCATCAGTTCAGAGTACCAGCTTCACGGCATGGTGGAAGTGTGGACTAGGTATATAGTGAGTAGAAAGTTCTTAACATAGTTGACTGGATAAGTCAAAGGCGTATCAATTTAAAGAAAAAACACTAACCGATATATCAGGCCAAACGTGAAAAACATATTACCACTAGCTGAGGTCGTATTTGTTTTTCGTGAACATCGATTTTTTTACTGAACAAATTCTCAAAATGATGTTTTCAAAAATATTTTGAGGTAAGTATACAACTATTTGATGGAGTGGTGTAATCTCATGTCATTATAATAAATTTAGTAATAGAGTTTATTTACAATTAATAAGACAAATAAATATTAAAAATTATTATTGGATTCTTCCAATAAATAAATTAATATTTCAGGACACTGCGCCGTCCAGCCCCAAACTAAGCAGTAGCTTTCAATGTCGGTGCCAGACAACGAGTAAACATAAAATACTTTTTTAATACTTACATATTATTCATAAAAACAACCAGACCGATACAAACGAACTCTTCATGAATACATGTTTGTACCATGCGGGGATCGAATCTGCGACCTCTTAGTGTAATAGCCGACTTCTCAACCATTACACCATTATCGGTGGGAATTAACATATTATAATATTCACATTTGACCTTATTCCGGGACCCACAAGTGAAACTACAGCTACGTTTTCAATGCACCCAGGCCTTTTTGCAACTTAAGTTGGCCCCCGTGAATTAGGCGTTGAGATAAGGTCGAATACAACTATTTATAGGATTATTTAAATTTATATTTGGACGGCGCGATACGCATTAGTGTGAGAGGACACCGGAAGACGCGCCGTTTTAGGACCCTTTTTAAGACGGATTCAAGGAAAGTTATCCGTTTTATTTGTAGACTTTAACCCAATATAGTACCTTAGCAGTATTAATTTTACAAGCTACATCTTCAATCTATGCTTACAACTTTCATCTTGATTTCAAAATGTTTAACAAAAGGTGCATTCGGTTCTAATGGGTAACGGTAATGTATTTATTTACATGGGATATAAACATTAGAAAATATTGCTGATTCATGAATAATAAAATGTGTGACTGTTTTCTGATGACCAGGCGAAAGAAATATTTATAGAACAGTCAAATACATCATTTGTAAAACATTTTAGAATCAATTTCATTGTCTTTGGTCATAGGTACTTTATCGCAAAAACAGATAACACGAAACCTGTTCACAAGTAATACAAGCACAGAGGAAATACTGCAGATATCGTAAAATTCATAATGTAGCCAAATACTTGTCCTTCTATATTGTGGTATTTAATACAAATACTATATGGGTATCATGGTCATACCTCAGAAGACACGGATAAGGGGCGGTGGGGCGACGGGTCCGGAAGATACCAACAAAACGAATAACCGCACAATTCCAACAAAGGTGCTTATTTTTACATTGGGCCTTCACCCTTTCACAATTGGCAAGTAGGGTACCCTTTGTTTAAAAACAGTAGTAGTAACCACCTTTTTTCCCCGCATTGAATCCGCCTTTGATCGCGCTGGTAAAGTGAAACGAAGCTATCGCGCAACGCGGACATTATATCGTAAGGATTAGGCATTACGTTGGAAAACCACAAATCGCTCATAAGTATGAAGGCGACGAGAAATTGAAAAATTGAGTCGCTCCCACTCGCGCTAACTATAATTGACAGATGACACTATGTATTAAGTTATTCTTAGAATTACATCGGAAACAGGCGTGAACAAAGATTTAAATCTTTGGGTGTGAACTCTTGATTCGACAAATTGTTTGAACAGAAGAAAAGTCACTTCCGACGTCTAACGATGACAAATTAAAATATTTTTAATTACTTTACGATATTATAGTATTGCGCAATTACAAATAAATTGCGATGTGTTATAGTCAATTAGAATTCTCGCGAGCGGAGCGGGTGGCACGTATCAGGGCATCGTCGGCTCTTTGTTGGCTATTAATAACCTGGCAACATCTTTTGGGGCAGTTGGAGAATTCTCTGATGCGCTGTTCGGGTTTAAACCATTTATAC
The DNA here is from genome assembly GCA_949319885.1 of Mecyna flavalis. NCBI lineage: Eukaryota > Metazoa > Arthropoda > Insecta > Lepidoptera > Crambidae > Mecyna > Mecyna flavalis. The sequence goes on from OX439425.1 coordinate 3,415,205, forward strand.
AGAATACAGTCTGATTAATGTTTTTAATTTCTCCAGACCGCCCAATGCTGGGATGTTCATTAAAGACAAAGCAAAAAAAGAAGATAATTATTCTCTATGTACATGTTTAAATGCAAAAATAGAATAATGACACTTGCTGCTATTATGCAATATAAGAGTTGTTAGGTTATTCTAACGCCACAATCGGTCTCCGCCCAGTAGCTAGCCACTTAACCTCGATTCAGGTCCCTAGGAACCCTTGTTTGGCATAAACAAAACTAACGTATACATAACTACCTACAACTAAAACGTAACTGAACTAAACAGAGTAAACATTCGTGTAATAAAGTACCGCATGTGATGGTTGGTAGTACAGAAGTAACTACATTTTAATACTTTAAATATTACACTATACCTATACTTCAGTCTTTGTTAATTATTTATTACAGCCATCATAGAAGAGAGGCGAGATGCGCCCTTCAATGACAATACAAATGTAAAATATATACACAATAAATGTTCAAACACAGCTAAAAGAGACAGACGCGGCGTGAGTGGCGGACTGAACTGGTCGTAGACGAGTTTCACCGTTAATAAATCACTCAAGGATATACAGATATGTATCGATATTAATCACACGTTATCTTAAATGTTAATATTGCTCGCGTACGATATAGAACGTCCACCAAACATCGTGGAATGCTGTCGAATGTGAGTAGGACAGATATAGTCTGGTGGGTGTTCACAAGCACTCCTCGATGTGCCCGAAGGTAGTTCAACACGATCTACTGCCAGCTCACTCTGCCATCTCGCTCCCGCATACTTTATTGATACAGACTGCAGTAGGTACAGACTTAGTTTGCGTACTAACAAGACCAAGTATTCAAAAAGATTACATCTTAATTCGGTATATTATTTAAGTCTGAAATGTTTACGTTACACCTTAACTGACTATTACATTATGTTAGTTTAAAAAAATTGCTGGCCATAGAGACAATTGGACACAGTTTACAATCAACATATTAGCTTAATAAAAAAATAAATTACAGTTAAAACGTTTATTAGTTACGAGCGGTCGCCCTCGCGGTTTCACCCGCGCGTAATTTTCTTTTTGAACTATCACACCCCCCCTCCCCCACTTTTCCGGGATAAAAAGTATCCTATATTCTAATCCCGGTTATAAACTATACGTGTGCCAAATTTCAATTGTGTAACTAACACCAACTTTCTTTTATATATATAGATAGATGTGTATATTGATGACCAGCAAGGGAGATTCAAAATGCGAAACTTACCAAGCTTGAACTGAACAACCGGAACAATGAAAACTAATAAACGAACAATTAAAAAGATATACACGTTATCTTCAAGTATCCCAGAGCGCCAGGCGAGAAGCCTAGCGCGGACTTCCGATCCTAACACGATATACAAATAACAATAAACCACCAAAAGGTGACACGATACATAATCAATTATCCTAAATAAAAGCATTACATGAGTAAAATACGTGATAGATAAATAATAAAAGAAATAATATTATTTGCACATTAGTCGAGAATTAAAATAAAATAATAAAATTGGTAATAAAATGAGAATTATACAAAGAAATACGTTGAGCGTAAGTGGAGTTTATATTAGGGGTTTATCAAGTTTCAAAATCCAGCGAAATTCTACTTTTTTTTTAGCTTTTCTTATATTTTTTTTGGTACACCAACTATATAAGGTTATAAATGACTTATGGCTATTTCGGCTATTGACGACATTATATCACTAGAAATAGGTATATTGAAAACATCCATATTGAATTATTTATTTAATATTTTATTGTAAGCGCAAAGGGAACGTGCTATATGAGTTAAATACATCGTTCCGAATAATGGCATATACGTCGATAGAGTTATAAAATGTCGCTATGGTGCGAAATCGACTATTTCAATGTACACCAACAATTCAGATTATTATCATAGATTACTATTAGAGCAGTATGAAATATTAATTTACTATTATTATTATTAATTTATTATCATAGTTCACAATGATTACATTATTATATGAATTATATGTGTAGATTGAATTATTCCAATTATTAAATAATAATATAAACTCCAAGGAAAATATTAAATAATTAAAATGAAAATAAAATTGAACTCGCCATTGCAAATACAAGGAACATAACACTTCTTACAATGTGTCAAATATATAAATGTCACGGGAATATAAAATTATGCGCAACAACACAAGTTGTCGAAGGCACCTTAAAACATTAAACTTAATAACTAGGTCCAATTTGTTTTCATAAATTCTTTGGAATAATGGAGCTCACGACTCGTTACAGAAATTTGGCAATGCGAGATGGTTAGTACTCACCACATTATCTACAGAACAAATTTCAATAACACTAGAACTACAACTGTTGGTACTCGAAATGTTTATTAGTAATTAGATTCAGATTGATTACGTAGTATTATAATATAAACGTCAGTACGTTGGTTACACTGTGTCAGCGTTCAGTAGTCCGGTGGGTAGTTTGTAATAGTGTAGCATCCACTAGGCGATCATCGCCAGCACTCTACCCTGGCAAGGCATCGGTTGTTCCGCGCGGGGCTGCATTCGCGATTGATTCAATGGTGAAAAATAACAAGTCCCGAAAAAAAATTTTTTTTGGTTATGTTAGGCTTTTTCTGTTGCGGTGGTTGTGAAAGCCAACTCGCAACGTCTCACATTATGCATTGGAGGTGCATAGGGGGGTTTTAGTGGGTAGGGCCAGAATGGTCGAGTCTCACATAACCATTTCTACCCTAGTGAGAGAAAAGAAAAAGTTAGGTTTCGTCTTATCAAAATGATCCCACTTTGATAAAAAAAAAATTTTCACTATTGGACCAATTGCGACTAAACGCCGGCTGTACTGGTGCACTTAGTACTGCCTGCGCAGTATGCAGGTAGATACTCCGATGTTGCCTGATCCGGGCCTCGGCCGGTTGCGGTTCATCATCATCAAGAAGTAGTTCGGAGGGTTGTCCACGCGTGGCTTGAACACGACGTGCAACTGCAGGCGGCCGCAGTCGCAGGGCTGGCCGGCCAAGCCCACGCGGGACATTAGGCTTCAGCATTGCCAGGGCGCGAAGAGGTTGGCGTAGCGGCGCAGAAGGCGCCGGTTGATCCTATGCTATTCGTCGCACTTCCGGCACGCCCCGGGAACGTCGAAGTCGAGGACGAGGAGCTTCGTCTCCTCTGTGCCGTTGCGGGAGCCCACCGCGCAGATTAACTATAAATATCCAAAAACAATCTTATTAGGGAAATATTTAAGTGTATATCCAAAAAAGGCTGAAACGTGCACCAAAGGCACACCAAAGGTTAGGTTAGGTTAGCAATTCAATTTTTTTGGTGCCTGTTTCAGCCTTTTTTGGTGTTCGTTCAGCCTTTTTTGGTGTACGGTTAAATACAAGCCATTTTTTTAGGTTAGATTAATAAATATGGAAGAAGCAAAAGTTGTGAGCAAGGATCGTAGCAAATAGAAGGATTTGGTCTCTGCCTACTTCTGCGGTAAACAAGCATATTTATGTATGTATTTTTATTAGGATATATTATTACACAATTATATATTAATTTTTCCACACATATTTATTCTATAGTCAGTAACCCGTTGTCCTAGTTGAACGACAAACGCGGCGACGCGACGCGACGCGTAAATGTCAAATGGTCGTTGTGTATGATAGTGGCCTACGTTGTCGCGTTAGTCAGTGCGCGACGACAAGCGACGTAATGCGGACTTGTTTTTTGCGCGACAAGACGCGACGACGCGCGACGGCTTGACACACAGACTAAATACCAATAGTAGACTTGCGATATCTTGTTTTCTATAAGGAATGATGTGTCCACAATGTGCAACGCCACACCAGTACGTAGTGGTGAATATTAAAACTAAGTGGTGATATGCCAAAGCATGCTAATAGATTAAAGAAATAAAATATAGATAGAACGTTCGGTTGTCAAATCAAACGCCAAGGTGTGTCCAGAAACGCTGCGTGCCCCCCGCACCTACCTCACTTCGGCCCCGCGTTTTATTGCCAGGTCAAAACTCGGGCAAGCAGTTTCCCAATTTTTTGGGGTAAACTTTTTGGGGTAAATGGATACTGTGGCATGACGATAATAAGTAGTTGTTAATAAATAAAACATAGTCCAGTAAATTAAATATAAATATTTTTAATATTATAAAAATAAAATTTTAACAAAATAACTTATTAAGCAAGTTTTGCTCGTCAATCTTTTTTACCCTTTCAGCACTTCGACGTCAATTACCTGTGAAGAAGAAGTGCCGCAAGAAACTCACACTTTGCTTTTTATAAAAGAATAATAATAAATATGTAATTAAAAATCAAAAACATTTTAACAACACAATAATAATTTTATATCGATATAATTAATAATGTCATACATAATGATATCAATACAAGGAATCAAAAGAATAATGTCAATGAAATAGTTTAATGAAATGAAATAATTTATTCAGCAAATAGAATTTAAAAAAAATACTTTTGCACGTCGATCTTTTTTTCCTACCAGCAAGAAACTCAACACTTTGCCTTTTTTACAAATAATAAAGTACATATCACAAACATATTAACAACACAATAGTAATGTCGAAATATTAAATTATGATATCAATACAATACGAAGGGTAATGTCAATACAATATTTATAATCAGCCAGCGCCAACTATTCGCATCTACAGACTTTTATCGTTTAAATAGTTTTCCATTTTATTTTAACAACACAGTTCATAACATTCCTTTTTTTTTAGCAATATCAGTTACTACAATATATTAATGGTAAAAAATTTGGGGTACTATTTTTTCATTTACTGGCAACACTGTAAGAATGAGGGAAGTTTTTTCCTTGATAAATTAGAAGAGGTTAAATATTAAATAATAAAATGAAGGTGCTGTATTATCGGTTACTTACGTGTGAAACGTGATCCCGTGTTCTTTTTTTGTCAGATTAGGACTGTTTCGGCAGGTGGGAACAACGCAGGACGGCATGTTTATTTTTTTTTCGCACACGTGCAATACGTCACGATCGAAATGTCACAAACCGCGACTGACGGCGACTGAGCGAAACTCTACGAAAATGTAGAGTTTTCACTGCCCCAGGTTTAGCGCGCGTCACTCCTTCTGTATTATTCCTACTTCTATGTTCTTAACATTTGTCCTACTCACTAGCAGATGGCAGCACTTCTACTTAAGATACTTTTGCCAAGGAGTCCAGGGACCGACTAAGGTAAAAAAGTAAAGTAAAGTACAGGTACCGGTTTTTTGGTACAGTGCCTTCTCTTATTCTATTGAATCCTTTTCTTGTCCTTATTCTTCATCAAAATGAAGAGAGCATATTTTTGAATATTTTCTTGGTGACCAATCTTTGCGGTTAATGGAAATGAGCCATCTATTTTTTAGGGAAATTTCGGAGGGAAATCTAGGGAAGGAAATGTTTTCATGTCAAAACCTTTTAATTCTAAATTTAAGCAATTAATAATATAAATACCTACTTGGTGTAATTTTTGCACCTCATGGACACGTAATTAAAGGGAAATGCCAGAAAGCCATAGTAACTTAGGCCCAGAATGCGCAACATAATCAATAACATGAATGAACTCTAAATATTTGAACTTGATTTTTCGCTATTTTCTTTTTTCAGTATAAGTTGGGAAAAACATTTAATTTAATTAAGTAAATAAAAATAAAATAAAATGTATTTTATTTCTGTAAATCATTTACAATAAATTGCCGGGGATTCACAGAAAGTAATCAGATGATACTTGTGTTGGGAAAGCCTCGCTCCTCCGAAGTAGTAAGTAAGTATTTCAACGATTTTTCCTTTACATGTCATTTTTGATATCTGTTTAAAATAGTTGCTAAAAATAAGACATTCGTCCGAAACGGTTTATTTTTAATTACGTTTTTCGATAAAGCAGTAAATATTTTATAGTGTTAAATAATATTATTAGAGACTAATAAATTATTTGTTTTTTTCCAACTTATACTGAAAAAAGGAACTATAGCGAACAATCCTACGAATATTTAGATTTCATTCATGATTGTGATTTAATATGTTGTGGTTTTTTATTTTATTCCTGAGTACGGCCCCTATAAAAAGTAGACATTCTACTTGACACTAGATGGCAGTATTAGTAGAAAAAATACATACATATTTTTACTTTGTCTTGTCAAATACTGACAGATGTTGACTTATTTTCATCTATCAATTGGAATATTCTTTATACAATTCATAAGAAAACACAAAAAAAACTTAAGAGCGGAAAGATATTTTGACTCCATTTATGTGTTTTCTATCTCTCGGGTAGCTTTTACAGCCGACGACGCAACACTTCATTTCAATGGGAATACACAATGCCGTAACACAATGTACGTTCGTAGTGAAATCTGAACGCGTACTGATTCCAGTGCCCTCTAGCGTGGAGTGTTTAGAACTACAACTTCCTACTCTTTTGAATTTTTGTCGGAGGAGGACAACTAGCATATGCCCCCTCTTCTATTGTTATTTCTCTATGGCTTGACATTTGCAAAGGAATTTTTGAATTGAAGGAAGGAGTATGAATACTTTTTTGACAGATACTTTTTTGACAGATTGAAACTCTCCAAATTTATTTCGCTCTAATTAAATAATATTTGTTGACTTTCTTCTTTGTTTACGAAGTTTCTGTAGGGCTAAGTACCTATTTAAAATATGAATTTTCTAGTAATAAAGCAGTATATTTGCCCATGGTTAAAAACACTACTGCCGCGTTTGCGCGCACGGACATAGGACACACGTCGCGTGAAGTATTGGTCGCATTACGTCGCTTTGCGTCGCGTCGCGTCGCGTCGCGTCTCGTCGCCCACCTAGGACAACGGGTAATATACATCGGAACTAGACATAATTCTGAAATAACCTTCTGTAAACCTTACTGCCTTAACTGTTTAAAAGACTACCCTCATTTATAGAATAGAACTACTAGATTGATCCTATTCTACCCCCAAGGGGATAAAATAGGGAATGAAAGTTTGTATAAATCCACGCGGGCGAAGCCGCGGGCGAAAGCTTGTATAAATATAAGATATAAGAATTACCTTAGTAGCAGAAGCCCTAATGCGCCACACCACTCCGCCCGTTCCCCCCGAGCTCAGCCGCACCAGGTTCCGTATGAACTCGCCCGTGCGCAGGTCCCACAGCTTCACCGTGCCGTCGTCAGATGACGTGATCACGAACCGGTTGCTCGACTGCAGGCAGGTTACCGCGGACTCATGTTTGTTCGGACCTGGGAGGATATAAAAGCGTTTTAAAAGTTAATACACACCAAAGAAATTAAGAAACCAAATCAAAAATACATAAACTAATTAACCTTACTTTAAAATTACACTCATTGTAAGTTGTAAATTTTTTTATTTTTAAGTAAAGTAATCGGACCGTTCAACTTTAAAGCTTTAACTGCAACTTGATGATTTTGCAGATACGTGTTTGTTCTTGGGACACGTCGAAATAAATTGAAATTCTAAAGTTTGTAAACTCTTTGGACTTTATTCACACAGCGCCATCTATTACCAAAATAAACAATAGCTTCAGCTATGGGTGCTAGGACAACGGCAAAAAAATTTTTCATACGGCAATTTCGTAGATGAAGTCCTATTAACACAAAAGTGGTGCAATCATATCTATTATGGCATATGACGTGTAACACTGCTTCGAGCTACGTTCTATCTCACTTACCAGACAAAGTGTGCAGGCAATGTCCAGTGGTGATGTCCCACACTTTCACGGTGGAGTCCGCGTTGCCGGAGACGAGTATGTTGGAGTGGAGCTCCATTCCCGACGTGAGAGACTGATGGCCGGTCAGGGTGTGCTTCAGCTGGCCAGACTCTACGTCCCAAACCCGGATCGACGTGTCCAGGGAACCGCTCACGACGTGTACCCCGTCGAACTGTGCAAACATGCCTTTTTAATTATCACTCATCACATCATAAAATAAAGTCGTAAGATTCTCTGGAAAACAAAAAGTATATTCTATTCTATTCCATTCAAAAATAACCAGAGTCAAAAATATACGCCTTTCTTTTAACCACAAAGCATAAGATTCTCTGGAGACTAATCACCAGATTAAAAAAAACATTTTGTTTTAAAACCAAAGAGCAATATTTTTGTGTGACTCCTGCCGTGCGTCCTGGTCAAATTGACCAAAGTAAACATTTCAGTACCATATTTTTCTCAAACCATTTCTTCATTTTGAGGAGCTCTGCATAGGATTTAGCACGCTGAAATTATCGTCATCGTCAGTAGCATTCATATTGTTACAGGAATCAAACAAATGTTTATCTAGGGTGGGATTCAAGCCCTGCAACATAGGTCACCAAATGCGCAATATGGCCAGTGAGTCAATATCCTACGCAGTTTTAAAAAAGTATAAGAAAGCTCACCTGAAGGCTGTAAACCCTGTTGGTGTGGCCGGCTAGCGTGTGCAGACACTCGCCGGTCTCGGGGTTCCAGACTTTAACGAAGTAGTCGTATGCGCCAGATACCACAACCTACATTGCAAAAAATTATATATTAATATTTCATGTACTAGTGCCAACGTCTTGAATAATGTACGATAAAAAAATTCACTAATCATTATGTTTCATTAACGCTGGCTAGCTAGACCTGCGGATATGTTACTAGGGGCTTAAACGTCCCAATACCCATTAAATTCTGCCGGTTTCTCCTTCTCACCCGAGTAAGTACGAACCAGTCTCTCTGTCTCTTCTGTTGTGGTCCTAGTCCTTAGATAAGAATACCTAGTCGCCTTCAAACTATAAACATCCCTCCCTCTTTCATCAAAAAAAAAAAAATCTTCTCTAAATAATAAAAATAAATTAAAAAATGGTAAATTAATAAGGCCTTCTACGATTTAAATGAATATTTTAACTCCTAAACTTTTTACTTTTTTGTGTCTTTGTACATTATTTATAAGCCTAAGTATACGCGACATGGGTAAACTGTTGTTTCTTCTTACCTTGTACTACCACCTACAAAATTTGTAACACAGTTATTATGCAATAAATCTTACTTACTAACTTACTTAATGATGTTGTTACCTTTCCGTCGTACTGGACGCACCGCACGGCTGCCAAGTGGCCGACGAGCACGCGCAGGCACCGGCCATCCGGGATGGACCACACGCGCAACGTAGCGTCGCGGGAGCCCGACACCACCCTGCACACAGTCAATCAGGACAACGGTACAATACACATTGCTACTTGAGTAATTGCTAATATTGTCGCTTTTCGTTTCAGGGATTATAGCGAAAAGCCGCCACGTCATTGGTAAGGCCTCGTAGTTGCGAAGAAATTAAACTTGGGTATTTTTAAACCATATTTCTAAGGGCAAAGTGAACCGCAAAGCTAAAATTAAAAATGATATCCGGTAGTTAACTTATGGTGTACAAGATTGATTAAGGTTCTGCCTATTACTGTTTAAAAAGGGCAAAAGCATCATTATTGAACTCCAGTCATCGTTACAATGATAGAACTACCTATCATTGTAATGACGACTGGATTACGTCAATGCTTAATCTCTACGATTCGGATTGGCGATCGTAAACTCGAGCTATGCAAAAAAGTCCAAGACATATTTTGGCCAACCCAGGAATTAAACTCAGGACCCTGAGATCGCTGGCAGGCAACTAAAACAATAGGCCAACGAGAAATTAATTAATATGAATAGATGCCTGTATAGAAAGTTCAAACTAACATTTCTAAAAGGTTTAAGATTCAATGTCTAGTTTTAAGTTAAACTTGCGATAAATAATACGATATTAAATAACTTTACACACTTTGTGCTGATTCCATAGTTTGATGCTTTAGCACTTTTGCTATGAGTTTCATAATCAACGTAACTTACGTAACCATAAATATTTAAATTATAATATAAACCTCGATGACGCGAATTCTAGGACAAACCAGAGGTTGGATTGGATTTGCACTCTTAAGGCAGGGTCAATCACTAAATACATTAAAACAGCGAATTTGTACCTAAAAAAAGGCATTTTAAAAGACATAAAAGAAGTGAAACTTTCGCATAGCATTACAAAATATACAGTTCGCTGTAAATGCGCAACTCTCGCAACGCAACCATTGATAAAATTCGCAAACAAGATAACACAATACACATTATTGACTGCCTTTATTGCGCAAGTGTTTTTATATTAAACTTCGTAATCTTTGGGTTAAGCATATTTTGTATGTCGGTCGGTTGGAGGCACCTTTTGTTTTCTTGTCTATTCATATCCTTGCCTGTTTTATAAAAAAAAACTGATTGTAACAAAATTCTATAAACATTTATTCTAAAGTAGAATCTGAATCTTTCATGTCAGTAAGTCTTATGACCTTCGGGTTATTGTTTATGTATTACATTCCTTTTTAATCCGTTCAACTGTTTCAGCAAAGAGTGAAGTAACCAAACAAATAACTACATTTAGCTAGTGCTAATGCAGTGACAGTGCATAATATAACAGAAGTCATCTTACTCGCTCAGCACCTATTTTAATCTTTAAACATTTCGCTTAGCTGTCTCTAAAGTACAGGCTACACTTTAAACAAAATCAAAAGGCGAAGTCAACTCATAATTAGTTTATTCAAAAGTGATCAATGTAGCCTGCGCTTTATAAACAAATAAATAGAGGCATTAGTGTAAATTTTCCAATGATCTTCAATGGAAAGATACTCGTACTCTTACAGGCAGAAATATTGAATCACTAGTTTCTTTTAGACTTCCTAGGCATATAATATTCAAGTCAATAAATGATTATGATATTATTGAAAAGATTTTAATTGATTTTTTTTTTTATTTTTTTTTCTCTTCTTGCTGAAAATAAGTTCAAAGAAACAACAGAGGTGATTCGATATTTTGCCCGTAGATATACTGAAACATACCTGTTCTGATAGAGATGCATGCATCGAACAGTGGATGTGTGGCCGGCGAGCACCTTCGAGCAGTGGCCGGTCTTGGCGTTCCAGACGCGGAGCGTGCGGTCGGTGGAACCGCTGATCACTAAGTCCCCCACCATCTGTGATGACCAGACGCCGCCAGAGTGCCCCACCAGGGTCCTGAGACACTGGACGAACAAAAACGATAATTTTAATTTCAGTGATAAGCTTAAAGAGGCTCGACGCTGTCTACTCAATATTATTGCAATATATGTAATAATTATAATTATCCAGTCAAAGAATTTAGTAATGACAAAAAATCATTGCAATAGGAATTTGATGATATTTGAAATAAATATATCCGTAAAATCTCATCAAAATGTATGTTTATTTCTTTATTTTCTTTCATCTTTTGAAAATGCTTACACTACGTGTATTTAACTGGTTTGTATAACTAATGCTACATATTTTAAACATAAAAGAATGCGTTACTGCACCATATACGCTGGCTAGCAAGACCCACAACCTTGTGTGGAGTTCAGAACCAAAGGCCAATGCCCACCAAACGTACCCAGTTTCCCCTTCACTGCCAACACAGGACAAACCAGTACATACCAGTCTTGTGGCGTGACATACGTTATCCGTATAATACAACAACAGAATCATGTATTAACCTATTCTTAATCATATGATTTAAGAAAGATGTTGACATAGAGTATGTAAGCCCAAACTAACCTTGCCGGTGACCGCCGACCAGACTTTGAGCGTAGTGTCGTCGCTTCCGCTCAAGATGCGGTTCCCGTAGAACTGGAGGCAGGTTATGACGTGGTCGTCATGGCCTCGCATCACGATCGGGCTGCTGACCGACTTGTGGAGCCAGTTGTTCTCGATCAGGTAGTGACGCATGTACGCAGCCTTCCATGGGCTGGCGCAACGAGGAAGAGAGCGAGGCACTTTCTTGATGGTTGTGATCCCGATGCGACGGCACTGTTCTTTCCATAGAAGGTTGTCATCGGCAAGGAACCTGAAGGTAACGCGCAAGATGTAGGCATACACGAAGGATTCTGAATCGTCAAATAAGATAAGAATAGTTAAGTAAAATATAACACTAGGTTTTCCTAGGTTTTTATTAACGTTAATTTAGCCGATTCGGTATATGGGTTATAACAACTAGCATTTAGTATCAGTTTTTTTTACAAAATGTGACATCTGATCAGTCCAACCCTAATTTACTCTTTTACGTCGTATGAATATGATATACATACATGCATATATAACTTAAAAGAGTAGTAGTTGATATATGCACGATATACACGATGCGTATGAATGCACGAGGGCCTTAACCAGTATTGGGGAAAGAAATATCATGTAAGGTCTCGTGCATATATTTATTTGTCCCCTATAAATAAAGGATACATATTCTACATAATATAAGTAGGCTTAAAAAGCCACCAAAGGTGCTACTCTCTCGAATGTAGGTTACACTTTCCTTCGTCATATAATTGAAACCAAGCCACCGTTACACTGATAGTCAGGCTTCATCACTACGCCTTCCAAATGCGGGTCGGGGATCGCAATTCTGAATATTTTTGAGAATTTCTAGAATATATCTCAACATTACATAACTCAAAATCGAACATATTATTATCCGCCGAATATTTTTTTATTTTGTAAATTTTTTATTCTACATATTTTCTTACAAGTGTATGTTGGGAAACCCATCAACATTTTTTTCCTCTCCATATTATATTAAAATGTAGCGATTTATATAACTGTAAAGAAGTAAGTTAGCTTTGTAAGTATTTTCTAAATATATTTATAAACTTATTAATACCCTTAACAGTTTTATTGATATGTAAATTAATGTCAGTTCTAAAAAGAGATAAAGGTAGACGTTCACATGTATAAAAAAGACAACGTACAAAAATAATGGAACATTACGGAGCTTTATATCAACGTCGGAAAGACTGTGACATAAAAGGCCTATAGAAAGAAAGTAAACACAATACCACATTTCATTCCGGTTTTTTTACCCCAGATTTATAGCTCTTTGTCAGCGTTGCATCCAGGGCCTAACAATACAATGTGTATCACTTGCAAAGTGCCATTTGTGCTGCAATTTCAATAGACCTTATCTTGTTTTTCGTAGGGCATAAAATTGCCTGTAGCTTATTGAATGGCAACCCGATAGCACAGTCCAATGGTGAGAATCGTTACCGCGGACAGTTCGCTGCAGTCTCTCGTTTCTGATATGAATACTTCATTGTGATACCTATACGTAGAACTTTGACAAACTAGGCCCAGTCTCGCAACAAATGCTGATTCATTTTATCATAGCGTCTTACTACTTAAGGGGGGGTGGGAGTACATAAAAGAGGTATAGACCGACAAACTTATCTGTTCCGGTGGCGGCGTCGCTACTGTCTATTTAGAACTGTCATTAAATATCGTTTTTGCATTGTATTTCACGTAGTTCCAATTTTGGCCACCGGAACAGATAAGTTTGTAGGTCTGTATTATGCGACGTCCAAATATGGCGCCGCGCTCGCACATTTCGTAGTTTTTTAAACATAGTAAACGAGACACTAATTTTATCAAGTCAAACTCTGCGAATTTTTCTGTAAATATTTAGTGGCTATAATTGAGTGAAAATTCAAATGTTAATTGGCAGGAGCTTAGACATAAAATACGAAAATCGTTAAAAAAAGGGGTAACTTTGGGATTTTTTTCTATCGAGTGAAGTTTATGAAATTTATCATATTAAAACATGTAATTGAATGCGATTTTAACTAGATCAGATCCTTAACTGATACATATATTTTTTTAGAATTGAAAACACTGATTTGTATGTCTCAGGTGGCTTTTAAAAACCATACGCGCGGCATCTGCGGAACTACACAGCCTTAAGTGGCGTAATCCAAGCACGTGGGATTGCGCTATTATAAAATTAGGCCGAGTCGTGTGCACTTGAGTCGATAATGCATAAGTTTACTTATCCTTACAGATATACGTAACGATATCTTTTATAAATGTGTTTCATATTAAATTACGATAAAGCGGCTAATAGCCGACCTTTTCACCATACCAAATTGGTCGACAAGGATTCTTAAGCTTCGTATGAAAGAAGTTTAGTAAATGTTAAGTAGGATTACACTTGGAGCCAGTAAACTTGAAATCAAAAGGGTTGAAGATTAGCTGAGCCTACATGAGTTACGGCTACGTCCCCAGTAGGCAAACTTTTAGCGGCCGACTCAGTGAGCCGCTTTGTGGCGAAGTGAAATTTTAAATTTAGAACAATTTTCGCCAACTAAAGCGTACAGTGAGCGCAAAACTGTGGACACTTAATGTGTAATATATGGGAAGGCGTACTAAATCGATAAGCCGCTAACTGTCAAACTGTTAGTCTGCCGCTAACAGTTTGCCTACTGGGGACGAGTCCCTAAATGGAATAGGTCGCAATGGCTGCTTACCATTAGGTGGACAAAGTGCCTGTCTGGCAACTGATCTAGCATATCAACTTTTTTTTTATATATATATAGAGGCAGTCAGGATGACCTCACTCCACCTGATGGTAAGCGGAAGTGAGGTCCAAATATAAGGTTGATTGGCTCAATAGATCATAGTACCTACCCATTGAGCCAGTCACCCTCACCCTGAAGGCCTGCTTAGATACCGCTTCACGCCCCGCCTGAAAAGCCAAGAATTATAGGAGGAAGGAAACACGTGAGCCTGTTTCTGTCCACTGCTGAACGTAGGCCTATGATTCGCCTCAAATCTTCATCCGATCACTGCCAGCAGTCTTTCAGCATAAAAAAAGAATATGTATGCAATTGAAAAGTACTGACCTCCAATACCGACACGTGCGAGCTGCCCTCAACAGGTCCTTCGGCTGGAGGTAGCCCAACACGGTCAGCGCCAGTTCCTTAGGCAGCAGGGATATGAAGTCGCGCTGGAACAGAGGCTCGATGGCTTCCATCATGTAGCGCACGTGGCTCGCCGCGCATCGCCCTATCAACGCATCGATAGCTTGGTTCTTCTCGGTGTTCGACCATGATTGGAATCTAGAAGAGTGAGCGAGGCGTTAGGAAGAACACATTTTCTTTTCCTATACAGTCACGATGTAGACGCATTCAAATATGAACCATATGGCAGTCGCGTAAGACCTCATGTGTATAAATGTTATTGCACGTGACTGTAAATGTTCGTCACCTCATGGCAAGTTTATACTATATGTATAGCCTTCCGCCCGCGGTCTTACCCGCGCGCAAAATATCCCCCCTTACCCCACATTTCCGGGATCAAAAGTACCCTATGTCACCCGGGGATAGTGAAGCTTTCCAACAGTGAAAGAATAATTATACAAATCGGTTACATAATAGTTTCGGAGCCTATTCAATACAAACAAACAAACAATCAATTCCTCTTTATAATATTAGTATAGTAAGTGTCGGGTGTCCTTAAACTTTATCGCTTGACGTGATTGATAATTATAAAAATAGTAAAATAATAATTAAATATTTATTTACGATCACAGCAAATCGTATCTATTTTCGAGAACCGGACGAAGGTACCTAAACCTTGTGAGCATCAGAATCGACGAAGGTATCACAAATGATATAACAAACAAACATCCAAAACAAAAACTAATGTTCATTAAACTATCTTTCGTCCTTATTAGCATTCGAACAAACCAAAATACGCCATAGAGCCATTCGACAAATGTTACAAGCGCATGAACGGTAAAATTGGTAAGTTGTTGTTCCCAAAGTCTTTTTTGCGGCAGCTGTTTCTCCCAAGGTCAAACGGCGTGACCACAACGCACTGCGATTCGCACAAACGCAGGCAATTTAACTTCAAATTTCAGACGTAACTGACCTTGAAACACGCAATGAAAGTACCGCGAATCACTTAAAATGAATTTCCTAATACAATTGTTGCTAAGTTTCCTAATTTTTGATAAATTTTTATCATGTAGAGTTGTTCCATTTCGTGTTTCACTTGATATTGGTTTCCGAAGACTGTGTTAGCAGACTAAATTTCATTGAAATTGGAATGTTGAAAATCTTTTAAAAATGAAAATCTTTTTATATTTCTCCATAGTGGCTGATGTAGATGAGCGATAACACCAGAGTATATTACAAAGATGGTTTATTAATACTCCCGTAAACATAATTGAGCAGAGAATAAATATTTTAAGATTTAGTATTGTTAAGTAGTAATTTCCGCAATTCGTAGGCTTCGTAATCTATTTGCTCAAGATTATAAATTCAAATAACGAGCAATAATTTTTGAAGATCGGTGATCTCAAAAGTACAGAGCAGTGATAATTGAAACAATAGATTTGTTACGTCCACAGCGATTCGATTTGCAATCTGTTCCGCGTTTAACATTGTACACACAATGACGTGTTCCACTGATGGGTGTAGTAAAATACGAGACATATGGCTAAAGAAAGAGATAGTAGCAGGACAGGCGTCAGGATCGTGGTAACTCTCCACTGTCGATGAGAAAGGAGTTTCGCAAAGGTTTTAGTGGGTATGCGGTCTGTAAATCTATAAGGAATCTTATCTGCTCCTTTTAATTAAAAGCACGTACCTAGTGAGCCAGCCGTCGATCTCCGGCGGCCCTGGAACCACAGCAGGTTGCATGCTCGTGCTCGGAGGCTTCCAGGTCCCGTCTTGGCTCTGCCTGTTCCCGTCAGGGCAGAACTTCTTCGCACATTGTGATGGCGGCGGCTCAAAACGTCTCTTCCTCTGCAATAGGGTAGGTGGGTCCTGATGAAAATGTATATAAAATGCAAAACAGCCACTGGATTCGAAGTTAATAGCTTAACCAAGTATGCGGGTAGATCGATCAAAGGGTTGAACTTGTTTTGGACTCGACTCTAATGGAATTCACTGAAGCCGTATGCGAAAGATTTCAGTCGTGAAACTTATGTATAATTCCGAATCATGAATTGACGATAATAGACTTGAGTTTGCCAATTGACGAAATATTGACTCCGTATTTCGTTGTACGTCTGAAGTATTTTATTTTTAATAATTGACAAAGAAAACGCTTTAGCAACCTGTGGCCATTAGATGTCCATTTTACCTGTTTTTACTTTCTAAGTGTTAAAATATATATTATCAAAAGATTTGTTATTCTTATTTGTTTTTTGAAAAAGACTAGTCGGTGTTGTTGCTGGTAATTAAACAAACATTATTCAAAATAAGCTGCAAAGTGGTTTTTGTAAGAACCATTGTAAGACTGCACTAAGCTAAAATTATATACTTATATGCAACGCATTATAGTTTCGGTAAAGTGTAGAGAAATTAAAATGATTCAGTCAGTATTCTAAACCGAAAAATCCACGACTTTTTTTCGTATGTGGTCTTTACCTTGATATCTCTTAATAATAATTATGTTTTTAAACGTTGAGTAGCCCGTCGGCCTGTTAGCTAAGACTCATGTCCTATTTACCTTTGTCCGAGATTTGACAGTCAATGTGTAATCCAATTACAGCCAAGTAGGTATCCGTAAAATGTGTTTGGTCGCATGCCTCTACTAGCTTTAGCTATAGAGACAACGCGATTTTATTTTAAGATTCCAATTAATAATACATAAGAACTGTTTAACTACTTATGTTTTCTTAAATTATATTAAACGTATTTAGTTTCCTGTATATCATTTTAACAAACATTCACCCGGAAAAACTTTACTCCTCTTTAAGTTGATGAATTTAGTTATACAATGTAAAGGTTCAAATTCACTTTAGGGGCTTTGAGATTTTTAATTATTTAATCTAGAGTCACCTACTCACCATGATGGTGCAAAGCTACTCTAGTTCTCAGCTACTGAATGATCCCCTGTGCACAATATTCAATGATAAATAATAATGGCTAATTTAGTGGCAAGGGGACTTGACGTAGGGGACAGAAATAGACAGCAGAAAACATACAACTATGTATAATTATTGCCTAAGTATGTTTTCTGCTTTACCATATGAAGCCAAGGACATCCCCCAAGAATATCTAAGTATACATATACGTGGAAGAGCTAGGGGAGTAATTGTATAATAATAGTGTAGTGTTCACTCAACATAATAATAGTGTGTGTTCCACAGTTCAAAATTGGTTGCCGTGCCTGTGGAAACACTAAGCCGCTATTCGTTAGAAAAAAGAAAATACTACAGCTTAGTAGTTATAAAGTGAAGTTCATACCCATAGTCTTTCCGATTCTGTATCCGCGTCTTCCTCTTCCTCGTCGTCCTGTTAGAAAATATACAGTTATTAAGAATCTCTTTAAAAACATATTTAGATTAATTTTAATACTTCACTACAAACCTCATGTGAAGACAGGCAAGTGCACCACGCCTCTTCATTGACTTCATCATCTGAATCATCTTCTCTATCACAAAACTGCGTGTAGTTCTACAACAAAAGACACATAAACATATTTCCTTAATAAAAAAAATCAACATAAAAATTGTTGAAACCCTCACCTTAGCTTTCGAACTGCCAGGCTCATTCCTTCCATTATCACTGAGACCTAGTAACTTTTCTGCGTTTGATGTAGAAGGTACACTGAAGTCCTTCGTGCTGTCTGAAAGGGAGCTGCTGTTAGAGGCATTAGAGCTCGACCCTGCACTTCCATCCCGCCCACAAGCACCATTATCATTTTCCAGATCTTGATTGGCTTTATACATTTTCCCTTTAGGAAAGTCTTTCTTCTCATGAGTATTACTGCTAAGTAGCTTCTGCATAAAGTCAACCTTAGGTTCATCTGCCACAAAAGGTTTCCGAGAGTGAATCATGTTCTTAATTGTCGCATTACTATCATCGTTGCAGCTGCTTGATTTGCTGCAACCTGGCAAGTTGTAGTTATTGGATGAGTACGTCGAAATCGTTTCGGAGCTCGACGCTAAGCTGGAGTTGACACTCAGGTTGCCGGAGTAATGCGCCTTGGCAGGACTTTTACCCTCAACCAGCATGCTAGAGCACTGGTTGATTATACGATTCTCCTCCTCGAAATCCTCCCTTTCGATATCGTCAATCCTTTGCCTAACACTATTTCGCCTGCTCCGGCTCCTTTCTTTGTCGCCCACATTGGCTTCTCTATCAGTCTTATTCTCTGCATTACTGTTAAAGGGGGACTGGCCGGAACCTTCGTAAATATCACTCTTGGATTGTGAACATGATCGATCCATTCTAACGTGGAGTATGGTGTACTGAAATCATAATTTTATGGTTAAAAATTGTAAGATTTTATGTAGGTGACACACCATTTAAACAGTTTTTTTACTTACTATTCGCCTTGGTAATCTTGGTACATGGGCGGGATTTCTGAAACAAAAATAATTATTTTAATGTGCAACCAAAATATGACAGAAATTAACAGGCTTAAGAAAAAGTTATGGTGCCAAACAGAAAATGAAATTAACACTGTAGAGTTGTAGACAAAACATTATCCATTGACAAAAAAATTTACTCCAACATTCCGAATCTGGTGGTTGAGTCACAATGTTACCTTGATAATTGACAATTCATAAGTGCATCTCTGAGGCTTACATGAATAAATAATATTTTGGTTTTTTTTTTAATACTATAATCATTGTAGGAAATAGAAACTAGTAATAGAAACTAGTAGTATAAAAAACTGAGTCAAGGCTTTAGCTACTCTTTGTCACGAGAAAATTATACTTGGCAACCTAATATTTAACTCATAGGTACATGTAGTTTATAAAAATTCACTGACTATATTTGGAAGAGGTGACAATAATATTGTATCTTGGTGAAGATCACAAATCTTAACTTTTAGGCTTTAAGTGAATTAATTTCTTAATAATTCTAGTTGGTTGTTTTATTATGGAGGGATAATGTGTCAGACTAGTTATATGATAATTTGATCAACACAAGCTATTGCTAGAGTCAGTAAAATCATTTTTTATTTTGGAGAAGAATGCGTTTATGCAACATAACGGCAGACTAGCTAGACCTGCGGCTGTGGGTGGGACTCGAGACAAAAGCGTTCACTAAACTCTCCCGGTTTCCTCTTCACACCCAAATTGGGACGAGCCGGTGCTAGCCTTGTGGCCTGATCAGCAGAGTCAGCAAAAACATACTATTTGAATAAAGAACAAAGGAAGAATTAACATTTATTATAATGAACTGAATGAAGTCAGAACAGATATATGGGAAGACACTTAATTTACAGAAAGAATAGAAAACTGTAAACTAGAATGTAAACTAGAAACAATTATCTACTGCATAAATACCAAATCGAGGTAATTTGTGATTTTTCCAAACAATAGAATAATGTTTTACATAGTTTGAAAAGAAAAACTAAAAAATATGTATATCACAGAAATTATTATTGTAAATAATATATGCTAGCGAAAAATGCATTCACACTGATCATTGACGCAATCATCATTCACTTAAAAAAAGAACACAAATTAATGTTAGGGTATTCTTGAATTAATTCTTTCAAGTTTTAAGAAAATAGTTTTGAACAGTAATAATAATATAATAATTAACAAAAGCTGTCATACCTAAAGACAATGTGAAACAAATGAAATTATGTCTAAGCTAATTAATGATGACTCTACAAAATTACTGATTGAAAATTAATTTTAAGTCTACCATTGAGAAAAATACTTTAACCACTCAATCCCGAACCGGCACTCGCGTGCCGCTTAACAATAGATTTTCTATTGTGTCTGGTGTTCCGGGGCTAGAAGGATTAAATTATCATCCATAAATTTGCAAAAGCTAGTGTATTCAATCTCATTACTAGCCATTTTGTAAGTGATTTGTCATCAATGTAATTGTGCAATGAAACACTCTAGGCACGGAATTGTATTGACATCTCAGCGAATAGTGAAGTCATTTGCTTCTTCGTATCAATTCTACTTTACATTAATTTATCACTGATTCCACTCATGAAAAACTAATGCAACAGGTCCCACCCTGAAAACTAAGGGTTAACTAAAGGTTGAATTAAGGGTTCTGTAAAACTTAGTTTAAGGATGTCATAATTATAAAGGTATAATACCCTACCTGCAAATCAATACTTTACCTGAAATCTTTTTTTCATTGCATTACTAATGGTGGGATAAAATTAAAATAGCAGGACAACTTTTTGTAAACCCATCTAGCACAAATTAACAGCTCTATTAAGAGCAAAGAGGTGCTAAGATAAAATCCCCTAATTGCAATTATTGATTGATGGATGCACTACATTGCAAAGTGGCATTAAATATACAGGCAATTGAAAGGAATTGCTGAGAATATTGTATAGTAAGGTCGCCAACAAATAGGTACTGCACCTAAGCAGCCATCAATGTCACAACCAAGGCCATCCTAATCATTGAACCACATTTTATTTCAACGTGAAAAATAACACACGGCACTTTTACAATACGACAAAAATTGGTCTAGTCTTGTAAGACGTATTACGAAAAACACGTATGTACACGTAAATTACCAGACTGAAACCATTTTCCAACACGATACAGGAAGTCCAACACATGTCTCGAAACGAATAAAAAAAAACAACTTCTACAAAGGACCCGCAAGCGTGAGAACATTTTTTTCCAACGTACAAGGAAGGAATCACTAAACTTGCATCTGTCTAAGAAAAAAAAAACATTATCACACAATTAAGGCGAAATTTACTGACCTTTTCATTTTTCCCAGTCCGGGCCATCCAGGCTAATTCGCAGGTGACCTATATAAACTAGGTATACCAGGATGCGCAGAAACGCATCCCAGCTAAATAGCTTTGTCTGGGATTTTGAAAGGATAGGTGTGAAAACATAAAAGTGGGATGAGAAACCAATTACGCACTCCACGTCTGCACTCGTTCTTAGCACTCTTACCTGTGTTTTAACTAGTCTGTTGACGGTTTCATTGGTTTTGCTTGTTATTTATTGTAGAAACATAATTAATTAACTGAATGGAAATGAAAAAATATGTATAGTACCATGTGCATCAATATATTTCATCGACCTCAACCATAAAAAAACCGTGGTGGTCGGCCATCAACCATAGATATTGTAGACTACTTTGATGTTGCCAATGTTGCCATTTCTTAAAAATGCATAGTACAAATAAAAAAGGAGACAATACATATAATAGTGAAGTGGAGGATAAATGATATTCAGAAGGAGTGACTATGTACAGATTTATTTACAAGACGACACACCAAAAATATATTACAATAAACTGACAATTCAAAAACAAAACACTTGACATTAACAAAAAGAAACATTTCGAAAAACAAACAGTAAAAAGTATTTACACGAGGTGAGCCGCCACATCACCCCCCTCCAGAGACCAGGGGTCGAATGTTGACCCAGGCTCGGCTGCCTGAACGAAAGAGCTTTAAGTGCCAGTGAGATTCTTGATTCCACGGTGCGTCGGGAAGAGAAAGTAGAAGTTGCTCGATTCCTCGGTGAGTCGGGAAGAGCTTTTGTGCTCGAGGCCACGGTAAGTCGGGCCGAGCGCGTAGTTGCTGATGTCCCAGTGAGTCGGGATGAGTGAATTGATTCTCAAGTCCGCGGTGAGTCGGGATGAGTGAGATGATTCTCAAGTCCACAGTGAGTCGGGATGAGTGAGGTGATTCCCAAGTCCGCAGTGAGTCGGGATGGGTGAGATGATACTCAAGTCCGTAGTCAGTCGGTGTGAGTGAGAAACATACTCTAGTCCGCGGTGAGTCGGGACGAGTGATGAAGAGTCGTGCGATGTAGGCTCCATGGCTGCCACGACCGATGTGCGCCCAGAGAGTCCGGACGTGGGGCGGTGAAGTCCTGGTGTCGCGAAGTAGTTGCCGGAAACCAGGAAGCTGTTGCGTAGCTGCGGTGGTTCCGTGTGGCTGAATGCTGGCTTGCTCTGACTGACAGCCGAAGTCTTTCTGGAGGTGAGACGTGGCTGAAGAGATGCGTTGACATGCTGGAGGCTGATGTTGATGTTCACCAATGTGGTGGTCGCCAATGTGTTCAGCAGGGGTCACCAAATGAAGTGGAGGATAAATGATATTCAGAAGGAGTGACTATGTACAGATTTATTTACAAGACGACCATTTTTCTATGAAGACGACACACCAAAAATATATTACAATAAACTGACAATTCAAAAACAAAACACTTGACATTAACAAAAAGAAACATTTCGAAAAACAAACAGTAAAAAGTATTTACACGAGGTGAGCCGCCACAATAGACACTGTGTGCTTGTCATAGAGAGTGAGTTACTCTGGCGGAAAGCGCAAAATGTTAGCACGTCTAGAGATGAAACATTAAAGAACAATTTGTGCATTATATGCAATATATGCTGTAAATGTGCACCAAAAATAAAATTTGTGCCTAGTTGGGTTTCTGAGGTATTAATAAAAATACGATTCCGCCAGCGTAACGCTTAAAAACGTTATCCTGGCGGAACAATTTTTTCCTATAGGTCCTAGGGCAATTTTAAGTAGCGTAAAAGACAGCTTAAATTTGTGCCCTAACATAGCCAAGCAGCGGCATTTGTGCCCCCCGTAGTTTTTAAGTAATCGCAAATGCCGCTGCAGTAACGTTTGGCTTATTTTGCATATCTTCAGAACGGCTGGACGTACAGAAATGATTTTTTGTGAGTAAATGCCTTGTAATTTGTGCAAATTTGTGCTCTTAAAGTTATTCCAAAGAAATACATGGTTAATGACTTAAGAAAGGTTTTCAAAACAACGAAAACAGCCTCTAGCTCTTGAACTACATAATTATGATAGGTGCTGAATGTCTCAAGTAGCTGATGCAAAGTACAAGGATCTTCTGACAAAATTTTATAACCTTACCTTATACGTCTGATATTGACGAAATAAATCAACTTTTTAAACTGAAAACTGTTTACTACTATTATTATAGACCTACAAACTTATCTGTTCTGGTGGCCAAAATTGGAACTACGTGAAATGCAATGCAAAAACGATATTTAATGACAGTTCTAAATAGACAGTAGCGATGCTGCCACCGGAACCTACCGGAACAGATAAGTTTGTCGGTCTATAGAGACCGACAAACTTATCTGTTCCGGTGGCCAAAATTAGAAATACGTGAAATGCAATGCAAAAACGATATTTAATGACAGTTTTAAATAGACAGTAGCGACGCCGCCACCGGAACAGATAAGTTTGTCGGTCTATAAAAATGTTGCGACAGGGGTGTCGTCACAGTGACAGTTTGTATTTTTATGGACTTTTTCCCGCGTTTGTGTTCGACGCGGTGATTCCGCCAATGTCACATGTCCTTGTAAAATCTCGATGATTCCTGTGTTGGGTTTATAAAATCTTTGATGATCTCTGCGACAGCTGTCATCGATTTGACAGCTGTTAAATTTCACAATTTTTGACTGACAAATGTATGAAGAGACCCAGAGACCATAAACGTAATATAACTTAGTTAATATTAATTCCATGGAAGAGACTCAGCTCAATAGCGTTCATGATTGTAGGTTCCCGCCCACTTAGAGATGTTCAGTGCTATTATCATTTACTTACACTTAATAATCGATTATGAAATTTTGAAACATCGGAAAATTTTCTTTTGTTTATCTCTTTAAACGTACAATTTTATAATAAAAATATAATTAATTTGATTGGAAGTAAGTCGGTTTGGATCTCAGAACAAGAACTAAAGCATAGAAACCCGACTAAAATAGCAAGCAAAGACATATACTCATCCTTTTTATTCATACGAATGACAATAATGCGTTAGAAAGGGATGTATAATATTTGTCATGAGTCAGTTTCTGTAGGTTGTCCCTAGTTTTTTCTACGGTAGTGACGTTCCTTGTCGGCACTTTAAGTCGATAAAAATAAATCTAACAGATAAAGTTACGACTTAGGTTTAATATTATATCTTATCTTACTAATATTATAAAGGCGAAATACTTACTAATATTATAAAGGCGAAAGTTTGTGTGTATGGATGGATGTTTGTTACTCTTTCACTCAAAAACTAGGTACTGGATGGATTTTAATGAAACTTTACAATATTATAGCTCATACATCAGAATAACACATACGCTACAATTTACAAAGATATTCCCGCGGGATAACGTCCTATAGTTCACGCGGGCGAAGCCGCGGGCGGAAGGCTAGTATCTCATAATCAGATCATAAACTTGTCTCCCAGAACAGGAGGACTTGTCACTTGTCTGCAGGAGCTTGGCCCTCTGCAAACTAGCACGCTAGTGTTAAGTAGTGTTAGACTAGGGGAGCCTGGCCTGACTGATTTTGTAACGCCTGACTCGCCTTCTACGACATCCACGGAAAGAGATGGAGTGGTCATATTCTACACGGCTAACTAAATACATAGCTTTATCAAATAGGTTTATTTGTGTTAATACTTACCCTTTCAATATATTTCTGCTGCTGGTCATTAGATGGGTGACCAAAAATTCTATTAACTCGAGCTTCTCCGTGCTTCAGAAGGCACGTTAAGCCCTTGGTCTCGGTCGGTTATAAATGGCAATTGGTTCAGTAGTTACGGCGTGAAAGCGGAACAAACACACGAACTCACTTTCGCATTCATAATAATACTAGCCTTCCGCCCGCGGTTTCACCCGCGCGTATTCCCTTTTTTCAAATATCCCCCCTTCCCCCCACATTTTCGGGATTAAAATTACCATATTATGCTTACCGGGGATAGTGTAGCTTTCCAACAGTAAAAGAATTATTCAAATCGGTTCAGTAGTTTCACTATTGTTATTCCCGCGGGAATGGGAGGTTTCCCGTAGGAATTTTATAACCTATGTCCTATTCCGGGTTATAAACTATACGTGTGCCAAATTTCATCTAAATCCGTTCAGCCGTTTAGGCGTGATTGAATAACAAACATCAAGACTTTCGTATTTATAATATTACTAAGATTAAGTCCTTACTTATTATTATGAATGCGAAAGTGAGTTGTTTGTTCCATCCTTATGGTAGGGATTTTATATTTGAAAGATAATAAAACATTGGTTAATAATATATAAAAGATTTTATTAATTCAATTATAATTAGATTAGAGAACTAAGTAAATTAGACACCGGATAAATACACTTCTAATATAAATAAATGCACAAAACAGTGTTCTTACTTTTGTTTCAACATCAATGGTTACATTTTTATGCGACTCTGCTACAGAACTAGCAACTTTGCCAAGTGTCGCATCACTCGCATCACAGATGACCAACTGGTGGTCTTTCCTGAAATAAAAATAAAAATGTAGGTACTTGATATTGAATATTATGTTCTCTGATGGTTTAGTTTTTACCAATGACTCATTAACTCTTAAACACCCGACCGAAAGCCGGGTGTCGCGTAAACAATAGATTTTCTATTGTGTCTGGTTTTCCGGGGCTAGATGGATTAATATTGATTTATCGATATAGAAATGCACATCACTAAGCGAAATAATATAACCTCTAAGATCTGAACAAAATTTCTTTGATTCAAGCAATAATCGATACTGAATTGGACAAAAACAACTATAATCAAAAACTTTAAGCATAGTTTAAAAGTCAGGACACTATTTTCTTAATTGAAATAATCGAAAACAATCTAAACTTACCGATGAAAGGTTACGGTTTCTTGAATATTTTCTTTTCTTCCAGTGTGTGATTTACAGCCCTCAATCACACAAGACATTTTACACAGGCACCGAGTATCTATCACAAAACAAGATTTATCTTGTTTTCAAGCCTTGCACTGAATATTAGCACTAAATTAAATTAATTTAGCTTAGAGGAGTCTCAAATTTTGTGCGAAAGTATTTGTCAATATGATGTAACTAAGTTAAGTTGTCACTTTTTTCCCAGCATGAGGAAACAACCTATGCATTTTTAATTTGGTGGAGTTAAAAGACATCCAAAGACATCCGTTTGACATTTAGACTAGCGACGACCCTTGGAAAACAGAAACGAATACGGATCATGTTGATTCACTCACTCCTATGGCCGAATTAATGAAGTTAAATGAGTAAGATAACAGGTGTTCAATTCTTATTTTAGTCTGGTTTCTATGCCTTTAGTTCTTGTTCTGAGGTTTGGATAAAACAATTTAAATATGATCGAAGTCCGAAATTAGAAAATAATAATTTCTGAATCTCCGACAAACAACCAAAATATACCACAATTCATACATCACATACCTACATTGAGCTGATCCCAAAGTTAGTATAAAAGAGCACATGACATGTGTTACGAGTATCAAAAATAACGAAGTTACCACAACATATTAACATCCCGACACAGGACAAACACAAATCTTTATCACATGTTTATCACAATGTTTGCGCATAGTCGTAGAACTCGTAGAGCATGCCAAATGTGCCACATCGAACCATGAGGATGTCCTTTACTTTTATAGGAGGAGATAACATAGGACCTCTAGTCCTCACAATCGTTCAGTGTAGATCAATAGAAGAATCGATTAATTACGAATCGAAGTTTTAACATTCGTTTGTGGTAAGACTACGCCTCTAGAAATGACACCGAGATCATCAAAGATTTAATAAACCATAGGTGTCGTGTCACAGTGACATTTCTAGTGACGTCGTCGTATTATTAACAAATGTCAAAAATTCGAATAAAAAGTTCCAATTTTTTTCCTACTTGTACCCAGTGGGGACGACAGAGTGGGGACGACCGGGAATAAATCAAGTATAGACCGACAAACTGGTTTGTTTTTAACGGACCACTCAATACATCCACCTAGGTGGTCAGTTAGGAATTTCATTCCTAACAAACCACCTACTGTCCACGTGGGGTAGCGGCGTCGCTACTTTGGTCGCTACTGTCGTTTTAGTACTGTTCCTAAAGTAACTTATATAACGGGTCTATCGTTTTTCCATTGCAAAAACTGTCATTTCACGTAGTTCCAATTTTGGCCACCGGAACAGATAAGTTTGTCGGTCTATAATCGAATCGTTACGAACCTTACAAAAATAAACAAAACTCTCATAAGATAATAAGTACCATTTTATCAATACGACCAAACTTTTACACAACAACAATTCTTTAATACAGCAGCACAAGACTTTACGTTTGTTTATATTTTATTTTAAGCAGACATCAGCATGAAAAGTCATCTATATTTTTTTAATTTTGTCTATCAATCTTGAGCCTTAATTCCTTATGTTCAAAATGTATTAAGAACATTTTCTGAACTTAAGCTGATAATAATTATGCCGATGTCTCGTCGCTGCAGTTCAAACTACCATTGCGATAATAAGTCAAAATCGGTTAGGCGTTGCAATGTAAAACCGCGCTTTTTTGTTTTTTTCTTATCTTTTTCTTTGTCACCTTCCTTTTCTTGTTCCGCTTTCGCTGCCTTTTTTGATGGCTTTTTCGATTCCGCTTCCTTTATTTTTTGAACTTCGCATTCCATATCAAATGGGCATTGGTCGGCGGAATATATCGGCATCATAATTACTGGCACGTAATTAGATTTTCCACCACCATCTTTCTAAAAAACAAAATGTAGGTTTTAACTTAGAAAAGACTCAGCTTTTTGTTCTTTTAAATAACATTAAATTTTGGGCTTTACCACTAACTAATGATAATGATGATTTAAGCAATGAGTAGAAGAGGGGAAGGTTTTTTTTTTGAGATCTATGTTTCCTCTGACGAAGCCAGAGACTTTGTTATTACAATTTTGGGGAAGGGGTTTGGAGTGGAATATTTTGTAGGCTAATTAAGAAAAAGAAATGTATTGAAGTGGCCTATGCACGTACGCAATATTTAAATCCGGGTTAAATATTCCAAGCCCAAGTTATTAAAATAGGTGCATAGAAACTTAGGCCATGCAGTGTTTTTATTTAAGTTATGATGATAAGCCATCTGGTGTATGGTCGAGAAGTCGGCTATTACACCAGAGGTCACGGGTTCGATCCCGCGCGGTACAAACATTTTGAGTGCATCATGAACATGTCTGTTTTTATCGGCCTGGATGTTTATATTGTATAATATGTATACTATGTTTTTACAAAAAAAAAATAAGTAATGCATAAAGTAGTCACAAAATAGAAGGAGTCCTGTAACAGTTGTCATAGGATTGACAGGACAGAAAAACATCTTTCATCATTAAAATTTAATGACTGTCAAATGTATGCAGAGAAATAATGTTCATATTCAGCCAGCCCCACCACCTTAGAGATGTTCATTAGTCTATGGCTTACTTACACAATGTAATCTATTGTGAACGTATAATAAAGTATCGAAAAAAAATTGATAACCCATTAAAACCATAAAACCACTGACCATAATAATTTATTATTTTTATATGAACTTAAATAATTAACATACTTAATAGACATTTTTTTTCACTAGGACCAATTTTGTCGACGCCATAATAAAAGTTAAAGGTGTACTATTTATTAGACCTACATACTTCGTAGTCTATGTCCCAAATCTGCACAATTTTTTTTTGGGCCCAGTCTTTTGCATTGTCCTTTGTTGGTTAGGTATCTTGTTAATGTATTACCTGGTTCTCTATAGCGCATTGGCAGCAATAACTCTGAGCTGCAGATACGGCCTTTGAGTTGACTAGATGTTGGACGATTGCTTTTAAACGTTCCTCATCAAGATCTCCTGGCTTTTTGTTTTCCCATTTGCCATCTGGATTCATTTGTACTAGGACAGGTGCTGTCATGCCAAGGGCTTCAAACCCAGGCTTTGCCAACGGACTGGGAACATAAAAATAAAAAACAGATTATGTAGTTTTTTATCGTTTAAAACGAAACGGACATGAATAAATAAGAATGAAAAAAAGCTATATTAACTTAAAAAGTAAAAAAGAATACTATGATTCCCGTCTCTGGGGAAGGTCCTTAAGACTCTGAGCTTAGGACATAAGCCACGTTTCCGTGTTGGATTGCTGAGTAGGCACTAGGAAAGGCTCTAGTAACAGTTTGGATCGTGGGATGACTCTTATCAAATACTAAATCATCATAATTGAAACAGTGTCTGAGCTCTCGGTACACAGGGACCCAAACGTAAAGGTACATAGTATACACAAATGTAGGTAGGTATCATCGATACCAGAATATTTGCGCTTTTTTAGATTTTCTTAAGCCCGCTCTACACTTAGCCCGCGAATCACGGCGCGAAGTCGCGCCGCGAACTTGCCGCGAATTCAACAATGACTCCACACTCGCAATGGTTCGCAGTATTTTCACAGTTAAGTTCGCAACTTTGAATGAAATGGACGTCGAAGTAGCTGTTGCTGCGTCCCTAACAATATGCGCGTTAGCGTACTTTAATTATGAAATATAGAAAAATATAAGTTCTTCCGGTTTCACGTGATGGCGCTGATCGGCGATAAAGCTGATGACTCTATTCCCCCTTAATAAGTAACTCTTTATGAACAACTAGCCTTCCGCCCGCGGTTTCACCCGCGCCTAATTTCTTTTTTCACATATCACCCCCCCTTTCCCCCCACATTTCCGGGATCAAAAGTACCCTATGTTCACCGGGGATAGTGTAGCTATCCAACAGTGAAAGAATTATTCAAATCGGTTCAGTAGTTTTGGAGCCTATTCAATTCAAACAAACAAACATTCAAATCTTTCCTCTTTATAATATTAGTATAGATACTGACCGTCGCGGACTGCGAGTGTGGAGTCATGCACGTTCGCGTCGCGTTCGCGCTTCGCGCTCCCTTTGGGGCCGTTCAAATATTACGTAAGCAGATTTATTGCAAATTTTTACCCCCCCACCCCCCTTGTCAGCAAAAGTAAGCAAAGCTCTTACCCCCTCCCCCTATGCTTACGTAAACATTTTTCAATTATAATTTTTTTATATACTATAATTATAATGTTATAATTATAACTTTATAAATAAGAAAATAGATTTAGGATAGAGATTAGATTTTACTTATACAATATTCAACATAGAGTAAGGGACAAAAATATTATAATCTTACGAACATAACAAACTTATTTTAAAGTTTTAGTACACATCATCATCATCATCAGCCTGTGATAGTCCACTGCTGGACATAGGCCTCTCCAAATGCTCGTCACGCTGATCGATCCTCGGCCACTCGCATCCAGCTCCTGCCAGCCATCTTGCGCAGATCATCGCTCCACCTGGCCTGAGGGCGTCCTACACTACGTTTACCGAGACGCGGTCTCCACTTTAGAACCCGTTTACCCCAACGGCAATCGGTTCTGCGGCTGATATGGCCAGCCCACTGTCACTTCTATAGACGTGGCTTAGGAAATGGTTCGATAGTTCTTCAACAGGCTTTTGTCACTCTTTTTAAAGAACAGGACGACCACACTCCTACTCCACGCCTTTGGAGTTCCCTCCAGCCTTTAGCAGCTCAGTAGTAACGCCGTCCTCTCCATGGGCTTTTCCATTTTTAAGCTGCCCAAGAGCAATCTCGATTTCGCCAACGCTCACTTTTGGCAGGTCTTCAGTGTAATAGGGATTTAACGTGGCTCTAGAGTCCTCATTTTCGGGATCAGGTCGACATGCATGCGAAGCGTATAACCGGCCATAAACTTGCTGTGGTCAGCTTCGTCAGGTGGCTTCTTCCGAGAGATTGTACGAACACCTTAGACCCCCGATTTTGCTCTATAGCTCTTTCGATCGAAAGAGTATTAAAGCACCGGACACATATTAAACATTGGTACACATATTAAATAAAAATTAACAGTCTTCAGTCCATGAAACCCGAATCCATGATTCTAAGTTTTCGCTGACATTGGATTGCTTAGATTGCTGCTCAGTGTTGTGAGTCTGCTAACTTTCATCCGATTTTGGAATGTCTACGTCTTCTCACATCATGGTGCTCTAACTAAAATGTAATCTTGCTTTGGTATACTTACTATACGTCTACTCGCTATAGTATCCAAACGAAACAATACACTGACAGAGGAAATTTAGACAACTGAGTAGCGCACGGTAATTCCCCTAATCGGTTCTAAAGCGAGTGCCTAAACGTATGCATTATTTGCGGGAATCCCCGAAAATGGGTTTCGTTTTCAAGCATAGGCAATGTGAGGGTTGCTATTGGTGTAAAAAAGTAAATAACTACCGATGACGTAATCATCATCTAGACCCCCCTACCCCCCATGTCATCCAAAATAAGCAAAACAAAGACCCCCCCACCCCCCCATAGTGCTTACGTAATACTTGAACGGCCCCTTTGACGCGGACCAAAAAACCGACAAAAATTGGGGAACAAAGCGCGAAACCGCGAAGAATATGCGAAACGGCTCCACACTTAGCGTTCGCGCCCTTTCGCGGCGTTCGCGCGCGATGGCTGCGAAAGGGCGCGAACGCTAAGTGTGGAGCCGTCTCCTATTTTATGCGAAACGGCTCCACACTTAGCGTTCGCGCCCTTTCGCAGCCATCGCGCGCGATCCGCGGGCTAAGTGTAGAGCGGCCTTTAGAACTAGCCAAAGAACCAGCTTTGGTGACGGACTAAAATAACTTAAATTCATTATTCTACGTTCTACTTACACATTGGCTAATTTTGCTAGTAAGTCCTTCTCGGTCATCCTAAAATAAAGTAATAGTTTTACTTAACTAGGTTAAAGATTTTTTTTGTATTTTACAAATATACAGAAATTTTCTAAAATATTTAGTTGTTTGACAATTTAGATTTTGTGTGACAATGTATTTTTTTTATTCTTTAAAGTTTTAGTTTGTGTGCCAGTTGTTTAGGCTTATTAATAATATTAGAGCCCTTACCTTAGAGCAGCTTACTCATAGACTGAGCTTACTACACTGAGCTCCATTATAATACGGCGTAGGTACTATTATATTTTAAGCGCAAAGAAAAAAGTTATCATTTATAATAATTAAATAATATTGTTGGACGGCCCCTCCAACGATGAGATACTTAGATTGGAGATACCTATTATACGACAAGCTTGGATGCGGAAGATAAAAGATCCACATTCTATTCATCCCCTGTGGTGACAAAGTGGTGATGACTAGAATGGTAGTGACACGGGCAATAAAGGCCGGATTATTCCCGACTGCCCCTACCAAAGCCCCTAGTAGGGGCAGTCGAAACTTTTTAGTCGCATCTGCCCCTACTGGGGGCAGACGGAACTAGTTTAGGTTCCGTCTGCCCCCACTAGGGGCAGATGCTCTTATACCTACTAAAAGTTTGGCGATGGCGAAAGTTTGTCCCACCAGTGGGACGAACGGGAATTCCTCTTTTCACTTCCCGTTCGAGGATTGCGAGTGCTCCTGTGCCACTGCTAATTAGTAGGTACACCTACTTGTGCTTTCTTAGAGTCTTTGTCTGCCAAGAGGACACTATTAATCACCTTAAAGTTTATCTAAAAAATATTCGGGCATAAAATAATGAACAGATTTTAGTGGTACAGTATATTTATTGTACTAAGAACCAATAAGCTTATAGTATGTGTTTTGACCGAAACATCCTAAGATTGAACAACTACCACTGCGAAAGCAAATCGAAATCAGTATGCCTGCTGAGAAGCCAAGGTTTCGGCTTGTTGAGTGGTCCACCGCCTTTCTTCAATTCACCCCTCTTTCCGCCCTTTTCCTTTTTACAAGAATGCCAAATAAATCTGCAATAAAAAACAATTCAAAAATTATTTGTGTGGAGGCTGTGGAGCAGACGTTTGCACGAGTCAATTTGATTAACTTTAAGTTCGTAAACCGTATTTATTACAATCACCTAATCACTTCTATGTAATCCATCAATACACTTCCCATTTCCCTACTTTATTTATCAGAACCCCGATTCTGCAATATCAATAAACAAATGCAGTGAAAAAAAGAAAACAATGTAAATAGTCTGTTCCACATTTGTCCTTTAGCCGCTATATTGGTAGTATTGTTTTTCAATACATTCAATCTGTTTTTTGACAGCTTTACAAAGCTTAAGCAATGCTGCCATATAGCGGCTAAAGGACAACTTATGTGGAACGGGCGCGTAAGCTATTCATATTTCCCGCGTATGAAGTTGTTATAAAGGAGTGTGTTGCCAGATACAATATAAGAAGAAGGAGTGTAACTTGTAGGCACTCTAGTGGTGCCAGATGTAAAAGTATTTTAACTGCGCAGTCTAAAATCATATAGATGGCGCTATTCAACTTTTTACGTAAAACAAAGTTACATAAAAACCTGTATAGATGGCGCAACATGTTTCAATAATATGTACACGCAGTCTGCTAAAAAGACAATCTCTCACCTAGGAGTCCGGATGGTCTGATTGTGTACAGGGCACTGGAACTCCCAGTCTGGTAGTTGTAAGATGTAGATGATTTCTTCGTCGTCTTCGCCTTCTTTTCTTTTTTCTGCTTCGGTCTTGGCATAGGGCTGGAAAAGTAAAGCAAAATTACGTTATGAATACAGTTATTGCAGGTAGGCTTGTAGGTAGTGTCAGTTTTCTAATTTTCGTACTGAAAGAAGTGAATAATATTTAATTAAATTTATTTTATCACAACGCCTAGGAATAAGATAGGCTTGGGGGCAACTCGCCCGTAGGCAAGCTCGTTTTCTCGGACAAGTTGAAATTTTTTTTAGAGTTACAACAGATGGCGCTATATGTGCTGAATGGCTGAAAATTTAAAATGCAAAGAATAAAGAACTTACAAAGACACTAGGTGCAGATATTGCTTCGCTGGCGTCCAGGAATCCGTCCAGAATCTGTTGGTTGATCTTGTATTTGCGCGCCAGGTTGAAGTTGGTCACGTCTTCTTGCGTCATTGGAAATGTGATCAGGGGCCGCCTGCAGTGTAATATATGACAGTTTTACAATACTGTGGTAATATTATTTATTGAGATAGTTTTGTAGGTATATTGGAGCCGTGTGCAAGCGCCGCATACTATGTCTGTTTACCTATGCGTATTTAGGTACAAAAGTAGCTTGGTGAATGGAAACGTCGCACAGCGTGATCTGTTTCCTTGGCTATGTACTAGTACACTATATGGTTTATTATGGTGCGTCTATGCTTACGAAGCGAACACGAGCGGCGCACGAGCGGAGCACGAGCCGATCCAAAATTCGTGTACTGTGGACGGACTTGGAGCCTCGAACGAGCGCGCTTCGAGCATTCGTTTCGTGCTCGACTGTGCTCCGCCCGTAGACAGAGAAAACTATAGACAAATTGCATACAAATTGATAGTATCTATCGCATTCACACAAGAAAAAGAGGGCGATACGGATAGACCACGTAAAAGAAAGAGATAGAACTACACAATTTTTTGTCTCGCACCGCGTGCCGGTTTTTCGATATTTAGGCTGAAACTATGTTCGAGGAGAGATCGTCGTAGGCTCGTGGCAGGCTCGTAAGTGCGTCCACACTTGTCACGCGAGCAGAACGGTTCGACTCGTGCTCCGCTCGTGCGCCGCTCGTGCTCGCTTCGTAAGCATAGACGCACCATTAGATGTCTGAACCTCTCCTACGTAGTAAACTGAACCAAAACCTCGAACAAACCAAAACCTCGGTTATTGGTTCAAATGAAAATGGAAGGATAAAGCGTGCTATAAAAGTTTTTTTTTATAATAGATAAGGCAAATGACCTGTTAAACAGTGCTGACACCCTATGGAAAGTATTGATTGATCACTACCGGCGTTTCATGCCTTCGAATTAAAAAATTCTCTGCCGCGCGCGAAACACCATTCGCTGTAATTATTCGCGTCCGGTCAACTTCGTGATAGTTCGTTGCCATTTTGAATTTTTGTACTGCGATACGTAAGTCACTGGTCTGTGTCACTGGTGCGTTTCCTTTATTTGAGACTAGACAACTAAGGTAATAGCAACCAACGGTACTACTCATACGTCTTCTGTGAGAGGGGGCCACTTCCCGGGCCCATTTCAACTAACAATCAGGTCAACTACCTACTGCCTTTTTTTTTGGAGGACAATGCTTTTCGTCCCCATAACCGCAGACTAGGTAGACCTGCGGCCGTGTCCTAAAACTGGGACTCGGAACTAAAGCGTCCCACTACCCACTAAACTCCCTTGGGTTATCCTTTCCACTAGATTGGGTCTGGAACTACTGTCTGCAGCATGGCTAATTAATTTTCTTTCCCTCCGTGATACAGTTGTTAGAGCGTTGGGCTCTAATACCCGGAGGTCGTGGGTTCTTACCCGCGGGAGCTGTTTTCAGTTTGGTTAGGACATTGCAGGCTTGAATCACCTGAATGTCTGAAAAGAATGATGATTCCGTGCTTTGGAAGGCACGTAAAGACTGCAGTCCCACCGTGTTATGAGAGTGCGGGAAGAGGGAGTGCACCTGTGCTTGCGCACTCACTTGCGCACTAATATCCGGCGCCGTAGCCGAAAACTCGGCTAAGAGGACATTAATTTTCTTTGCAAACCTGAAAGGGTCGAGGTACAGCGACCGCTGCGGCAGCTTGAAGTGCTTCTTGATGTAGTCCTCGTCGAGCAGCTGGAAGTCGCTCTGCGCAGACGCAGCGGGCGGCGCGCGCGGCTTGCCCGCGGGCCCGGCGCTCGGGCCGCGCCCGTCCTCGCGTGGCACCAGGCATATGAGCGGCAAGCTTGCCTTGCCGGCGTTGGCGCCGCCAGCACATGTACAACAACTAGAACACACAAATATTTTTATACTAAATTCTGTCGAGAGACAGGTAAAATTACATTTAATTTTAAACAAGCCAAATTATAAATAATTAAGAAACTGTCTGTTACGCT
Organism: Mecyna flavalis; assembly: GCA_949319885.1. Taxonomy (NCBI): domain Eukaryota; kingdom Metazoa; phylum Arthropoda; class Insecta; order Lepidoptera; family Crambidae; genus Mecyna; species Mecyna flavalis. Next base: position 3,451,788 of record OX439425.1, read on the forward strand.
TTCACGCCTAAAGCACTGGACCGAATTTAATGAAATTTGCTGCAAACATAATTCTAATCTTAGGTAAGTATCTCTAACTCTAGCGCGCTAAAGATCTGCAGCCCGCGGTACGTGTCCTCGTCCATGGTCACTATGTTTGCCCTGGATTGTGGAACAACTAAAGTCTCAAAGGCAGTCAGCCAGTCGGTTGAGATTGCCTGTTTTATCTGTTAGATAGACCTCGTTGTTAGGAATGGACGGAAAAAATAAAATCCCTGGACATTATTCATTGGTATTTTCTAAGATTAAGGTCTACTTTGAGAAAGACATATCATAGTTACATCTTGGAATAATGCTCAGTGATTAGCCCTTCTTCCATGTCACAAACGGATCAACAGATCAACATGATAATGTTTCCCTTTCTTTGATAGGGAGTTATAGCTCGTCTTTAAGCTCACCTTAGGTCTGAGATCTTTTAGATTTTATATGATTTACAGAGCTACCATGGGTGGATCATAAAACTACACCCCTAGGGGGGTTTCACTAATTTAAGTAAAGAAGACTAAATAACCCCTATAGGTGATTTGGACCTAATTTAAGATTGACTACTTAAACATTGACTTAAACACAACCTCTACTAGTAGATGGATGCTAGTAGGTGGAACACTGCCGTGGGATAGTGCAATGGGGATAGTGGAATCTGAGATATTGTCCGGAAAATATTATGTTCTGCTGATACCAATAAAATTAAATACAACTTCAACGACTGGATATCACTATACCTTGCCATTTTTGCACTAATGTGAATATCTGCTTCCCAGATTATGATATCCTTATTTCACTACTATATTACCATTTTTTTTATAGTTTTTTTTATATTTTTTTATTAAATTTTTATCATTTTAAATTTTGATTTTAATGAAACGTCAGATTTTTTAAAAGTCTGACGTTTCACTAATTTTATTTTGTTTTACTGTGACATAATATTGAATTTATTCGTCGATATTAGGCTTTTCGTAATGTACAAATTTCGTACACCAAAAAGGATGGCTTCAAGTGTTTTATTAATTTAACTTTGACTCGCATCTACTTATGCATAACGTTTCAAACGAAGTAAAAATCAATGATATCTTTTCAGGTGACTTTTAGTGAAAAGCTTAGTGTTCGTTGCTCGACAAGCTTTGTGGAACTTGTGTGAAAAATTGCAAATCGGCAAGTCAACAAAAACAAGACCCTAAATTCGTAAACCATGAGAACTAATCAACGCAAACTATATTTGACGTTTATCTATTGATATTAATCTGCGAACGCACAATATGATTGCCCACATTAAGCAAATATAATCTAAGGCAAGTAGCCCTTCCATACGATGTACCATATTGACTCAAAAATTACAAATAGAGGGAACAAAGAACAAATAGCTGACTTATTACGTGGTCCATATTGCAGGGGCAGGTTGCTGGGGGACTTTGGACTCTATGGTGCTGGTGTTAAGGTGTGGGGCGAGGGTTGTCATGGGGGAGGATGGCACGCCGCCGCCACGTGTCGATTCACTCTTCGCACTGACGAACGATTTACAGTTTACCGTTTAAATAGAAACAGTCTAGTCAGAGGGACAGTACCTTAGTTTGGTGTCATCTGAGAAAACTTTATTTCGCCACAAGTAAGAGTGTTAATTACCAGACCAATCGATACATCGTCGAGCGACGGCATCGATCGATGATCTATCTATAGAATATATGAATCGAAGTCTATCGAGTTTCTACCATACCAAACGATCAACCAGACTAGTCGATCAACTACGATCGACGTTGACCCAACCTCCTCTGCAGAAAGAAAAAGAATTTAAGCTTAAATAAAGCCTATCTTATATTCTGCGTATTACTTAATTGTTGAAAATCATAAAATACCTACTATGATGCACATTTTTTAATGAGTGACAGACATCCATCGAAATTTTATATAATTCCACCCGGGGGCGAATATATACTTTTACTATTATAAAGAGGAAAGATTTGATTGTTTGTTTGAATTGAATAGGCACCGAAACTACTGAAACGATTTGAATAATTCTTTCACTATTGGAAAGATACACTATCCGGGTGACATAGGGTACTTTTGATCCCGGAAATGTGGGGCGAAAGGGGGATATTTAAAAAAAGAAATTATGCGCGGGTGAAACCGCGGGCGGAAAGTAAAAAGAAGTTTTTGATTGGCTGTTTCTGTTTTTTTTTTTATATTATAGGGGGGCAAACGAGCAAGTGGGTCACCTGATGATAAGTGATCACCGCCGCCCATAAGCACCCGGGACCCCCTTGGGGTCTCAGGCGCGTTGCCCGCCTTAAGAGACGACAGTTATAGGTCTCATATACCCAGTAATTTCACTAGCTTCAGTGCCCTTTCCCCGAAACACAGAAATGCTTGACACACTTCAGTTGAATTGCAGTTAGGAATTCAAAATCCATTTGGAGTCAGTCCCCTAGCTTAGCCGGGTCCTAGGGCGCTCTCGCCTTTAGCTACGACTTTATTGCTTTCTGAAGCTTGCATACAGCTCCGCGACGTCGATAGGTTGAGACAAAGTCATACTATCCAGTTGTATTTGTACAGCGCGCCCTCATTCGTAATATTTCGCGAACTCCGAACTGATAGAAAGTAGGACTACATAATGCAAAGAGAAACAATGTAAGTAGTTCATATCGCTGCGGAGTATTTCGTCCGTTTATTGCAGGCTGGAAAAGGCTGTTTCATTCGGTCTGTCTGCTTAATATCGATAAAGTAGACGGTTTCTTATTAGTTGTCGGTAGCAGATTATGGGATTGTTTTTATAAAATACTTGGTGTCTGTAATATTTTTGATTTCGCGTACTAAGCTTCTGGCTTAGGACAATCGTCAGTGTATTTCCAATTCCAATGGTATTTCGTGCTTTAAAGCAACGGTAAAACACCATCGTCGAAAACGGTTAAAGCCTTAGGTCCTCTGCCTGATCTCTCTTTGGTCGTGTAAAAGAGCTGTTCCAGGTATGGGAGTGAGGGAAAGGGGAGTGCAACTGTGCTTGCATACTCACTTGTGCACTAGCGTCAATCTTGGCCACTGTAGCTGAAAACTCAGCTAGGAAGACATTATTAATCTTAAGTTAAGTGTGCAAGCCCTACTAGTGAAACGAAAAGAGGAGGCCAGTCTTTATAGCCCTATAAAATTATAACCGCTTTTACATTTAAACGCACTTATAAATTACATATACATACGTATGTTTTGCCTGTATTAGTAAAAGTAGGGTAAACTATACTAATGTTGGCCCCCCTCCAGTTGTTGGCACTCTGGCAGGGTAAGTTTAACGACTTATTACTTTTTATTTTGTAGATAATTTCTGGTCAGTGAATGTTTTTTAGTTAAATAAGATGTTAAATAGTGGGTTTTGCAGCAAATACAATCGTAAATCTTGTTGGAAAAAAACTTTTAGGGGGTGTCAATAATTGTAATTTTGTTTGTATGGAGAACTAGTTCGTTGACACCCCCTGCCGATTATTGAAATACGGTTTTGCAAAATCGCTGTTAATGTTATGATTGTGTTTTAACCAGTCTCGAAAGTTCTATTCATAAAATGCCTACTTGTCTTCTTATCTATTGTGGTTTCAAATTTTAGCAGTGCCAATAATTGTACTTTTTTTACGATTGGCACTGCCAATTATTGTACCTCGAAGGGTGCCAATGATTGTATCAGCTTTTATGAAATTCTAATAGTGATGTGCCACTGTTTTGTAAAATTTATTTAATAAAGCATTATAAGTCCTACTAATGGGTAGATTTTTACACGGCGATTTAAAACGACTGTATATTTACTCAGCTAATAAAAAGTGAGCTACCTATCTACATATATCATGGGAAACCCTTGGTACCTTCGGCGCTCCCGCTAAATTCCCCCTCCCAGTTTCGGAGGGGGAGGCTTTAAGCCTTGGGAGCCTTTGGAGGCTCCTGAGGGTTTCAACGCTCTCCTCTTCGATTCCTTTACGCTGCTGGTGGTGGGCGGTAGATTCGCCACTTTTGGGGGTTCCGTCTCCTGGCCTCCTTTGATTTTGAAGACAACTGTCCTCACACCAAATTTGGCCTCTCCACGGTTGTTTTTGAGGGCTTCCACAGACTGGTCATCGAGAGAGAAGGTCACAATAGATCCTGTCGCTTACTCCTTCGTGTGGAGAACCCTCCAAACTATTGGGTTGAGATCTTCATTCTGCGCATAAATTGCTCCGGGGCAGAATGCGGTCCCAACTTTTGGCTTGGGCAGTTCGCTCTCTGGTATAATAGAGATCTTTGCCAGTCCTTGGTTCCCTGGTTTGTGCAGTCGCCAATATCCAGCCTGTCTTGTAGGCAAAACCCAAGAGTTTCGGTACCCCCCTGAGGCTAGCATCTACCACCTTGTTGAAGCCTTGATAGCCTTCTGTATCAGCCGCATTTGCTCCTCGGTCATCGGCTTCAAGTGGCTAATACCGACTATATAAGAGCCAGCAATGTCGCTGTACTTGGGGGGTTGAGTTTGTCCACCTACGTCCATTCGGGATGTTTTCCTCGGTTGGACTTGAGTACCACGGCCGCCTACGGAGATACCAAATTGGATATATTTATGATCCGAAAAGATCTCCGCGTCGGCCACCCGCCACTGGGTGACGCGGCCCGCCAAATGTGAGGTGGCCAGGGTGATGTCGACGACCTCACACAGGTCGGCGTGCTCCCCCTGTTGAGGATCACTAGTCCCAAGCTGAGTGCCCAGAATATTAGGTCCTCGCCGAACGGATTATTCGAGGGGGAGCCCCACGTGGTGTGCTTGGCGTTCCAATTACCGCCAAGCAAGACCTACGTCTAATTCCTCTATTTTGTCACATTTTTAAATATTTTCTAGACTTTCACGAACATTTTAAAACCAAAATTAGCCAAATCGGTTCAGCCGTTCTCTAGTTTTAATGCCTATAACGAACGGCAAATTATTTGTATAGGTACTCGTAAGTATATAGATTTCACTTTTCCCATCACTATCAGGCGATCCGATTAGTTATTGGCACGGTCACGTGTACAATTATTGGCACTGCCAACAATTGTACATTTTTCTATGCCAATATTTGTACTTTAGAGTGCCAACAATAGTGACTTTCGGTGTTTTTTCATATTTTGCGGAAATTTTCGTATTTCTAACACATTTCTTAACTATCAACCCGTTTAAATCTATTCTCAAATAAATAAAGAATCATACGAAATCAAATTTAAGTCGATATTTAAATTGGCTGATTTTCTACAGGCCTTTAAAGTTGCGAAATTCCTTAAAGTGCCAATAATTGTACCTCTTACCCTATCAGCCATTAATTAATGTCCCACTGCAGCCTAAGGCCTCCATCTTTAAAATCAAGTTAGCGTTACTACTACGATAGGTCTTGCAAAATGCGGATTGGTGATCACAAACTCGCGCCTGTTAAATCCGGAAATGTTGTATTGTAAATCTAGCTTCGTGAAGCTATAAAAAATACTCATAGTCCATCGCCGCAGCGTCAAAGATCTCGAGTGGGCGGTAATCGCTCGTCGTATCGACTGCACTCGTACGATATCGCGATAACGCATATCGCTCTCGAATTGATCACGATAAAATGGCACCAATTGATTTTCCCGACGTAAGTACTTAATTGAATTTATTTCGTGACCCAATATTTTGTTTCTGATGTTTTCGGAAAGTATTGATTCTACAATTTTTAGGCAGGCGTACAACTATAAATGTATTCCGTTATGAGGCAGAGACATTGCCGGTAATTTTATGCAAAGTTTATGTTTTATGTCACTGTTAGGAATGTGGTAAAAATTAATTACAACAGATATTTTCCCTTATGGCTCCACATTTTCCCTGTTCGCCTATATTTTTTATCAGCGAACTTCTTTTAATTATAATTAAAAGTTCTTACGAAAACTTTACCTTAATGTAGTTTTTCCCTCTCGTACGTATCACTGCGAAGTACGCGTAGTTACTCGTACATATTTTAATAACCCGGTTAACCACCAGCAAAACTTGATGCTCGAGAATACTAAACTAAACTAAAGTGAGCGATGATACAAGTTCGCTTTTTTTTAAACTTCAGCACGGGCACATCCCGAGTCTTTTTATTATCAACCAATTTCAAGGCTGACATGTCTCAACTCTAAATTTAATAAGGCAACACTTAATTGATATTTCCTTAGTGAAGTACAGGCTTGTTTATAAGCTCTCAGGATAGCATTCTTCGAAGATTTTAGTTATTGGCAACGTCAGGGCTGGTTCATTAGTTAAGTTCGCTGCCTCCGGACCTAAGAGGGTAGTTTTAATCATATTTTACCTCCTATTGGTCCTGGGCTCAAACGAAAGCACTTTATAATGAGATGTTAGATGATGTGAATATTAATTAAATATACAAAAAATTCAATCAAGTCAATCTGTATCGTCATTAATAAATAGGTAAGATCGCTACTGCGTGCGTAGGTATATAACCGTTGTTAGCACACGCGATCGAAATATGAATGTATGTACCTAATTCGAATTAAGAAATAAGTGTGAGTATTTTAAAATCGTCATAGCGTTACTAATCAAATTGCCATACAGATTTATCAGCTACAATTTCTTGTGCGTAGGTATATAACCGTTGTTAGCACACGCGATCGAAATATGAATGTATGTACCTAATTCGAATTAAGAAATAAGTGTGAGTATTTTAAAATCGTCATAGCGTTACTAATCAAATTGCCATACAGATTTATCAGCTACAATTTCTTTTTACTTTACGATAACTAGTTGTCCGCGTGCAAGTACCAACTGATTATTAAATCAACGTATGCCGCTTTTTATCTTACCCGTAAGTCAAGAAACACTATAAAGTTTATAGTATAAACAGTAGAAATATTTTATGCAGAGAGGTTCGGAAACAAATCTCAGCTGTGAAGAGCTTCAGTTGCCACGGTTGTCGGATGATTCCCGGTCACAGAGTATGTGGCTGTAGACGTGACAAACTTTTAAGGAGTTTACTTTAGGTTCTAGCTTCGGTGCTTAAGCTTTTTTAAAACATCAAGGACTCATGGATGTTATAACAAAATGAGATTAATGGATAAATAATTATCATGATGCATTTATCGCAGAGCGCAATGATCAGAGGAGCCCACCTACAGTGTGGCAGCCGGCACATTGAGCTACTGTTCCTGACTAAGAGTTTCTCACTAGAATTAAATAGGGCGCAGAGGCTACTTAATTTTCTTCTCACAGTGAGACACTAGACTTACGAATTAGCTTAATTGACTGAAATACCGTTACTTTGTTTAATATCGCCTCTCACTATAAAAAAGTAGTTATTTTTTTTTTAATTTTAAAATAGAAGATTATCACTAATCATGGTTCGGTTTTGAATTGTGTTAGTGACTTAAATTTTTTACTTTCAACTCATCGGTAAGTCCTCAACCTACTCGACTTTAATCTGAATTCCACGTATTTCAGCACTTTGTTTTCAGTAGTTTTTAATGTTTTAAAGTCTTTTAACTCGCTAAAACACTGCTCGTCCAAGTATCGCTCGCCACCTCTGTATCACGTCAACTCTACGACCGGAGTTATCTTCAGAATTTGTTTACAACTCGTCGGATATCCCGTCACCTGTTGAGTGTCATCCAAATATCGATCAAACACCAGTTATCGCCATTACAATGTTTTTCTTTTGCACCCCTTTGCGAGTTCACGTACCGTTTAGATTCGGCTTTGTCGCGTTAATGTTTGGAGACAATTTTCTTTTATGTAACGCTCTTTAGAAAGAAGTTAAAAACGTTTCGAAGGTTCCGAAGTTAACTTTTTTGTCCTAAGACTTGTTTGTTTTTATATTTTTTCAATGTGACTTTCGTGCACCTCAATAAAAGTCCTTGTCACAAACTTTCTGATCGTAGGAGATTTGTCAGGATCGGATACAATTGCATAATTTCGTAAATTAATGCAATATGTATCCGATGTTTACAAGTTAATCGTGGATTCGTATTCAAAAATGTTACCTGTTTGCATTTAGGGCCCGTTTCACAGACGGTTACTGAAGACGATGTATTCTTTCGTCGCGAATTGACAAAAGCGACGGCATCTAAGATTTTTATCTGGTGGATAGAATATCAGAAACTTATGTGACTGTAACGAAACTGGCCCTAAAAGAAGTTTTAAATTAAATTATAGCATAGTGAAAAACTTAAAACACAACCATTATCTTAATTTAAATTTGTTTTCTATTTATAGTACAGCGGGCGTAAATGGGTAAAAACTCTAAATATAATAGTGTACCGCACGAATTTAATGTGTCTGCCCTATAAATATTATTAAGTGCTGCTTTTATCACTACACCATTGCTGAGTTTCCAGGCGCCATATTATAGTGTCATCATCATCATCATCATTTCAGCCGAAAGACGTCCACTGCTGGACATAGGCCTCCCCCAAGGATCTCCAAGCCGATCGGTCCTGCGCCACCCGCATTCAGTGGATTCCGGCGACCTTTTTATGATCAATTATTATTATATTATTGTGTGGTGGTATGTAAGTTGATATTATGTCCCATGTCTATGTTATCATACATAGTAAAGTAACTATTTAGCAATCTGTGGTAAAGTGCATTTAATAGTAAAAAACTTTTATAGCGCTTAAGTCAATTCTACCACAAATCAATGGTAAAGTAATCAAAAGATATACATATCTGTTAATGAGCATGCTTTTTACAAGGTTTACGTTTGAAAAATAGCACTAGTGACTTCACCTATTAAATCTTTATTATTAGTATACATCGTTATCGCGCGGGCAGTTTGGGGGCGACGCATAGATGACCGAAGGGCTGTCACACGTATATAACAATCATAGAATATTTGCATGTTTTTTTATTCTTTAAATTAAAGCCTTTCATATTATGTATATTCCTTATGAGGATAAATACCGTATGAGGATAAATAGAATATTATTTCTATTTTGATATTGTATTTAAAATTGGGACAAAGTAGTGTAGAAGCGTTGTTTAAGTTTCTCTGAGGGTTGATTCAGTCCAGTAAGTCAGAAATTGACATCATACAGCTATAAATGAGTAATTAGGATAAAAATAACATTTTCATAAAATTGGTTAAGTTATCGAAACCGAAAAAAATCGTAAGGTAACATTGTTGTGTCAGTGGTCGATTTAGAATTACAAATAGATTCAATGCATAATATCGATTTAAAAATCGATATTTTTATTGGTCAAATATAATTTAAAAAAAAGACCCATGCGTGGCAACCCTATTCATCAGTATCCACGCGCCCCGAAACTGCCCGCGCGATAACGATGTATAATTATTAGCCATGGTGTCGAGTGGAGCCACACGACTAATCGCATAGATCTCCGTCTGTGTTATTGGTCCGTAATAACTCTGTCAACGACTTCATTATAAACTTTTCAAAAGATTAACTTTACGTACGATTTACGAATTTCTATTAATCCTTTGGGAGCAATTATATGCTTTCGTTGAATTAATTATCGGCTCGCTATCTTGGTCATGATTTGATTTAATGTTGTGGGATGTTAGGAGATATTATTTGTTACATAATTACTCGTAGACCGTACTAGTATGTTTTGTCAATTTTTAAAAACGGCTACGAGTGTCTGTTGTGTATCTTGCAGCGTTTTTCTCAGCAGGGCATTGAAAAAGAAGTGCATTTAATTATTAATCTATTTGGAAAATTTGCTGAGTTTCCAGGCGCCATATTATAGTGTCATCATCATCATCATCATCATTTCAGCCGAAAGACGTCCACTGCTGGACATAGGCCTCCCCCAAGGATCTCCAAGCCGATCGGTCCTGCGCCACCCGCATTCAGTGGATTCCGGCGACCTTTATAAGATCAATTATTATTATATTATTGTGTGGTGGTATGTAAGTTGATATTATGTCCCATGTCTATGTTATCATACATAGTAAAGTAACTATTTAGTAATCTGTGGTAATTTGCATTTAATAGTATAAAACTTTTATAGCGCTCAAATTCTACCACAAATCAATGGTAACGTAATCAAAAGATATATCTGTTAGTGAGCATGCTTTTTACAAGGTTTACGTTTGAAAAATAGCACTAGTGACTTCACCTATTAAATCTTTATTATTAGCCATGGTGTCGAGTGGAGCCACACGACTAATCGCATAGATCTCCGTCTGTGTTATTGCTCCGTAATAACTCTGTCAACGACTTCATTATAAACTTTTCAAAAGATTAACTTTACGTACGATTTACGAATTTCTATTAATCCTTTGGGAGCAATTCTATGCTTTCGTTGAATTAATTATCGGCTCACTATCTTGGTCATGATTTGATTTAATGTGTGGGATGTTAGGAGATATTATTTGTTACATAATTACTCGTAGACCGTACTAGTATGTTTTGTCACTTTTTAAAAACGGCTACCAGTGTCTGTTGTGTATCTTGCAGCGTTTTTCTCAGCAGGGCATTGAAAAAGAAGTGCATTTAATTATAAATCTATTTGGAAAATCAATGTTTTGAGTTATATTTTTATGTTTGTACAAACGAAGAAACATTTTTTTTTTGTCTGCTTGACTTTGGCAGCGCAAAGAACCGTTTTATTGCCACGCAGCGTAGAGGTACCGGCAAACTTCGATTCGCAATCCCCACCCGAATTTCAAGAAGTTTGCCGGGGCCTGTAATGTTTTCCCTTTATATTAGGATCGGCGACGCATGAGTACTACATGAATCATACGGGCCGTAGGCTCGAGCGCGATCATCGTAGTATAAAATATATTAAATTCTTAATCTGTGATCGATTTTTTACACTTTGTAAAAGCAATAAATCTGCGTACCCCTAATCCGGAGGTACCTAAGCGCATAATAAGTACATCTTAACCGCTCCCATCCCCCAAAATTTTTGTCCATCATTTTTAAATGACGTAATTAAGTCGCGTGACGCGCGCAGGCTGCGTTTAACTGATGCGGCAATATGTCGCGTGACGTCACGGGCGCAGTGGCGCGCAATTTATGCGTCTACGAGCGCACGTGCGCATGAGGGGAACAAGGGACAAGTGGAAATATTCTGATGCTTTTGTCTAATAAGCTATGTGAGATGAGATAGATATGTGTAGTATAGTAGATAACTATAGTTAATTTGGTATGTCATGTCATAAAAGTAGGTATGTCAAGCGCTTCGAGAAACCTAGGACATGTGGAATATTCTGTTGTTTTTGTTTAGGAACCTGTGTGAGATGGATTGTGGACTTGTAGCAGATGAAAATGTCTTGTCCAAAAGAAGAAAGATTAATCAATCGCCACAAGGTGGGAACCAGCATGTCTTTGGCAAAAAAGTCGTAAAAGTATGTAAAAGACACCAGCATTTATTAATGTACAGTCAAAAGCACGTCTGACTATACACTTTGGACTTTGTACCACTCTTATGTCGAGGGCATAAGTGCTATTATCGAACTGCAAGTGTTTACCGTGATGTGCCGTTGACCGTACGTTGTCAACGTCATATTTTACTCAAGTCTCTAATTAGTTATCTAAAGGCAAAAAGTAAAGAACATTCATGTTCCAAAAGCAAGCATACTAATTGAAATCAAGTCTTTGTTTCAATTAATTCCACTGACTTAATAAGACTATAGGCTAAGGCCAAATCAATGACTCGAATTGCAATTTTTTTTTATCAAGTTGCTATATTGTTAGCCTAGCCTTCTTTCGCCCGCGGCTTCGCCCCGCGTGAAAAATATTATCCCGCGGGAATTCACACAATATCTTTAAACCTAAATGATAGCCTATGTGTTATTCTGATGTAGGTATAAGATGTATTGGAAAGTTTCATTAAGTTAATCTATTCGATAGTTTTTACGTAATAGAGTAACAAACATCCATCCTTACAAACTTTCGTGTTTATAATATTATCTACTAGCGGCCGCCCGCGGTTTCACCCGCGTGGTTCCCGTTCCCGTGGGAATTGATCAAAATTCTATCTTTTTTAAGATGTATTCTGCTATTCGGGACGGAAACAAATCAGACAAATCAAAAACCATGGCAATCGGTCCAGCCGTTCTCGAGTTATAAGTGTGTAACAAACACGACTTTCTTTTATATATATAGATTATGCAGTAGGCTATTTAATTATTGTCGTACTTAATACATAGTTAAGTACCAGAATAATAGCCTCTGAGTTTGAAATTTAATTCACTAGTAAAATATTCCGTCTTCACTCTTCGCTCCATATCTATATAATAGGTACGCGTCTATTACCTAATTGTGCTTTCACAATGCGCCTCCGAGTCTTACAACAGTACCTACCTTTATTAATTTTAAATGCCTATAGATGCACAGCTCATTCTATCGCTTTGATGGGGACCCTGAATTTGACCTGAGGAGCACAAGTGGATGGTAGATCGCTAGTTCTACCTGTAAATTTTTCTAAGTTTTTCACTACTAGCTCGGCTGCGACGGAAAACGTTTTGAGAACTGAAGAGAATTCGCACAAAAAATTGCAGGAATACAAAAATATAAGTTATGCAATAAAATAATCTTGTACGGTCAACAGCACATCACAGTTAACACTTGCAGTTCGATAATAGCACTCATGCCCCCGACATAAGAGTGGTACAAAGTCCAAAGTGTTACGTCTGACGTGCTTTTGACTGTACGAAGCGTTTAGGGATTATTTGGATTATAACAAAATTAATTTAATTGTCCTGGTTTTAACATATCAATGAACATAGCTGTCATGTATGAGTTGTATGACATCGTGTTTGTGGTGGGTTTAGAAAGTCAGCCGTGTTTATTGATAGGCCTATACTGAAACATGGCTCATCCGCTCGACTGTAATAACAAGCGTAGAAAAAAAACGGCCAGTGCCTGTCGGGTATAGCGGTGATAGGGTTCTGTTCCAGATTAATATCAGATTATTTTTTATCAGTGGCAGGTAAAAGTTTAATAGTATTTACGGGGTAATCAATAAAATATAAACGGAGGTATTTGTTGACTGCTGCTGACCCCTAAACAAGGGCTAACTATCAACTTTTCTTTAAAAACCAACTAGTGGTCAATAAACAGGTACCTATCTACATAAAAAAAGCAATTTTTTTTTAATTCAAAATGGTGTTTATTTTACAATAATGAAATACCTACAAAGTTATAAAAATATAATTAATTATTAGACAGAGAGCCTCATTTATCTCATTAATTGCGTGATGCCTTGTTAGTCTTGTTACTCACAACAAATGATACGAGTACGCGTAAATAATACGTATACCTGATTCACCACGGACCCCTACTACACGCAATTTTCGATACGCCTGTTAGAAAAGCGACAATATTGAGCTTCCACCCTGAAAGAGTACAAAACTGCCCTAAATATTTGTACTGTGTTCGTGTATTCGTTACACTATGTAGGAACACTCGCGCGGAAAAATGCTGTGCCGTAATTCAACAAAGCATTTTTCCGCATTTAATGTGAAATGTAAAGTTTTACGTTCTTGTGTTTTAAAGTCGTAAGAATTTCGATTAAAATATTACAGTTGCTGTTGTGTGATGTGTAAGTTCGAAGATTCATGAAAAAATGGTTTCTTAGATTTTCTTTATTAATTTTTTGCATGTTGTGGCAACTTCTTTTTTCTTTTTTATTTCTTCCTAAATAAGTAGTTCCATTATTTTATAGTTTGAAGTAGTATTGAATTGTCAACATTTTCTTTAAATTATAATATGGTGGCGTTAGCAATATTCTTAATTAAAGGTTTCATTGGCAAGAAATAATATTAGTTTTAAGAACGTGCACCAAAAAACTAAAGTACTACAAAAAAGTAAAGAAGTGCTCCCACGCAACGCAATCACTAGAATTAAAGTTAATCCGAGATATTATTTAAAAATGCATAAAATTTTCTTCTTCGCATTTGAAGTAAATTGCTCTTTAAGGCAATCGATCTGTAGGCGTACTTAATAGGAAATATTGAAATTTTAATAATGTTTTGATACCGCTCCTTGAACATGCTGCGGAGCGTTGGTAATTATTCAAATACGAAAAAAAACATGTCGATTGTGCAAGTTCATCCAGACATTCTTAAAGGCAATGATTGGGTTCACAATAGACAGCTTCGAGATAAGTACAAGAAGTAATACGGCATTGCAATCAATATGCAATACCAAGTAAATAATTTTGTTATGGTTTATTCCATAGAAAAGTATAAAAATGTTCGTTCTGTGGTTTATTCCTTTTGTATTTTTGTAATTTAATGTTTTGATTGAGGCACAGTTTTGACCATTGGGGATTATGTAATAGATACCTTTATCTATTAAACTATTTTTAATAATAAAATATTACATTAGTACCTAATTCTAATTCGAATCTCACCCAATACAAAAGTTTTGTGTTTGAGTATAATGGCAATATGGCTAGAAAAGATTTTTGGTGTTGGTTTATTATTTGTTTTATTTTGAACAATAAAATACGAACAAAAAAAATATTAATTTTATCAACAAGACTGTTTTATATGAGTGTCCGCGCGCACTTGCGCCCGCGCAATCGGCGCGCGTTGCGAATCGCGCGTCACTCTGCGTGGAGCCGAGGCCGAACGAGGCGTGACTCGCGCGCAGTTACCCCGCCCCTGCGTGACGGATACGCCGCTAATGCGCATTGGCCACGGCTAGGCGACTCCCTCGAATGCTGACGGACTTTTCTTATTAGATTACAGAATGGCAAAGGCACATCTTAATGTTTATGTTGTCATTGTTTCAACTAAACTTTATTCCACTAATTTTATATTTTGTTTGTTTTATAGTTTTTCTTTTAGAACCATTTAAACACTCTATACTTAATTAAAAATCGGTGCGTTTAAAAATAAATCATGGAGGGAATGGCATATTAAAAGAAAAAAAAAACACTTATTGAAGACAAAAACAAGACACTAATGAGAGAAATATTGTAATTTATTGCACGTGACTGTACTACAGGTATAAAGGTTTTCAAAGAAAGCGAAAAGAAATAGGTACACGTCTATGCATGGACAGTCATTTGTTTCATGAAGTTTGCATTAGCATATAGGCTATATGCACTGATATATTATATCATTTTCTGGATGTAACTAATCGATTGGTCAATATCTCTCATCTTGACATCCAACTCAGTCACCCAAGCTAATGGTTTTGAATTCCTGTCGAAGTTGGATTCAAGGCAGCAAGTGCACTTGAGTGAATACCACCGAACATGTGTGGTACATGGTGGTGGTGTTGGATCGAGTTCACCAATTTAAAAGAAATGAGTATTGAAATACAGGTAACCTTGAACATTGTCACACAGCGCTGCCACAAACCACAAAATAACTAATAGAACCAATGCAACGTGCCCAAACTAAGCAAAGCTCGTGCTATGGGTGGTAGACAACAGATGATCATTTTTTTTTCACTAAGCGCAAATTTAAATAGACTTGTTCAGAAAGCAGCACATCAACCTAGACTAATCAGTCATATGACCTCCTTTTGTCAGAATTCGGATTCAAAATACCAGGGCTTAAAAAGAAAAATAGTGGGACTAGGCAAAAAATCCTAGTACCGAAAACCTTGCACGTCGTAAAGGGGGCCAATTCGTACATCGTCCGCCACAGGCTCTCTTTGTGGAATTCTTGCTTCGCTGACCTCTTATTTGTTTTTGTCAGTCGGTTGTTACCCCAACGAGCTGACTGCTTGGGTGGAAAAATGGAATTTTGACTGCTCTTGACTTGGCGAACCGGGTTAATTATTTTTTTTATATTATAGGGTGGCAAACGAGCAAGTGGGTCACCTGATGATAAGTGATCACCGCCGCCCATAAGCACCCGAGAACGACAGTTATTAGGTCTCATATACCCAGTAATTTCACTAGCTTCAGTGCAGCTTCAGTGCCCTTTCCCCGAAACACAGAAATAATTTACACAAAACCATGACAAAACCATAGTAATAGTATTCATTGAATTGATAAATGTACCTACCTACTTGGCAATTGAATAGAGAAACTATAAATATTTAAGTTAGGTACAATGACGTTCATTTTAATTGAACGTCATTGGTTAGGTAACAATAAGCTGGTACTCTCTATGTAGCATTGACATTGTCGATTAATATGTTCACCGTTAAAGCTTACAAATAAAGAATATTTTTATTACCTAAAACCATAATATGATATCATATTCGACACCAGAGTTGTATGTCCGTCTCAATACGTACAGCCGGTGGCATGCACTTGCAAAACGAGAGGGCGCCTCCCGCCACGTGGCGTATTGGGGGGAATAACAAGTGACACCGTCATATTGCTCCACGTTTGTCGAGCGGGGTGTACGGACGCCTTCCAACAAGGCAATGTAAACAAAAGCAAGCGACATTTTAACTGAAACGTCCAGTTTTCAAACTCAAAGCAACATGCCTCCGACATCAAAGTGCTCGCCACTATAAACTGGCAAATTGATGTAAGGTACCATGATGGTATGTCAAACGAAGGGTTCATTCCCGTTCGTCCCACCAAGTTTGTCCCACCAGTGGGACGAACGGGAATTCTTATTTTCACTTTCCGTTCGTCCCACCACCAAGTTCAGTGGGACGAACCAAACGAAGGTCTGGTCGTATCCCGTTTTACTAGCAGATTAGTAGCTTTGCAGGCTTGAATCACCTGCATGTCTGAAAAGAATGATGATTCCGTGCTTCGGAAGGCACGTTAAACCGTTGGTCCTGCGCCTGATCTCTCTTCGGTCGTGTCAGACTTCTGTCCCACCGTGTTATGAGAGTGAGGGAATAGGGAGTGCACCTGTGCTTGCGCACTCACTTGTGCACTATAATTATATCCTGCGTATCGTAAAAGATCGGCCGTAGCCGATAACTCGGCTAGGAGGATATTATATTATATAGTAGCTGGGAAAAGAAGACTAAAATGGACAGACATTGCAAAAATGAGACGTCTAAAACAATGCCACAATGAATACGTCAGTAGGTAATAATTGGTTGTGGTGGATGTGGAAGGACTGTTTTCACTGTTTTTTTACAGAAACAACAAAGCAAACAGACAGAAATGACACCAAGGCTAAATTCGAGGTTATCAATATAATTTCTAGATTGAGTGTGTGTCATTATGAATTTAGGTACAACCGTGACCATCCTTATTCTTTAGGTGAAATTTATTCATGAAGATAAATAAACAATGTAACTATTTAAATCTGTGACAATATTATAAGTAGGTATAATCATGTTCTTCGCTTTTTTCTAAAGTATCTTAAATTAAGATTTCCAGAAATGTTTTAGTCTTGAAAAGTTCAGTGTTTTTTCTGGGTTCCTTCGTAGCACTTCGTAGGCTCCCGAGCAGATTTCCGAGACTTGTCCCTGGGCTTTAGTCGGTAATGGGGTTCTTTACCTTTTTTATTCGGAGGACTATGCGTTTATGCACCATAACCGTGGGACTCGAGACTAAACTGTCCACTACTTACTAAACTCCCTCGGTTAACGGTTTCTCCTTCACACCCGATTGGGACGACGAGCCGGTGCCAGCCAGTTCTTTATCTGAGATTCTGAGCCATTACGAAGAAGTCAGGTAACGAAGATTTATAGTTTGAAAATATTTTTTAGATAAAGTAATTGTAGTTCAATGGATAAAGTAGGAATTAAGTTATTTTACTATTTAAATCCAACGAATATACAGTTAAATTAGTTTTTTTTTTGAGATGCCGAAATACATGTGATACCTAAAAAATATTTGCTTTGCTCTTGCTTAACCACGATGTATACTTTTACGCCAAAATAAATTATTGATATTATAATATTGAGTTCATAATAATTGTAAATTGAAAATGTGGCGATGAAATGTGGCTGGCCTTAGTGTGCCTTAGTGTTTATAGTTTTGGTGTTTCTGCCCCGCTAAATAAATTAACTGAAAAGGCACGAAACTATATCAATATCCATTGTAGTGGTAACTAATAAATTATCTGTGTAGTACACTTACAAAAACAGTTTCGTTGGTTTTTAATTTTGTTTGATGAACAGAACACACCATACAACATTCGTTTTTACTACGTTATTTGTGAAATTATATTAGTAAAGGTTTCGGACCACGCAGTAACAGTCTAGGAATTAGTCCAATTTTTGGGTTTAGGTTCCATGGTGATATACTCGTAATTTATAATACAATGGCAGCGCCAGTCTGCTTTGAAATGACAATTGGTGGCACAAGTTTAGTTTGCTGTAAAATATTCCTTAAAAACATAAATATTTAGTTTTAACTTTTAACATTTAACATGTTATGTCTGAGTGTAATGTCATTTTTAAAATAACGACTTAAAAAGACGCTTAAAATGTAGCAAAAAAATTCATATTGTGAAAGACGAACAAATACCTATTATGTGAAGCCGGTAAATGGATCGAGTATTTCAACGTGACACGGTTTATTGATTTCACTAGTTTACACGGTTTTTATACCCCAGCTGAAAGTTATTGAATATTATGTACCTACGTAAGGGTAACCTAGGAAAAATAATAAAAAAATTCTATCACATCAGGATTTAGAAATATTTAATATAGTAAAAATTAGGAAAAACAACTATGAAAAACTGAAATAAACTAAAAATGTAAATTTTTTGACTTTTTTTGTAAGTGTCTTGATCTGTTTCTCTTAAAATAGACCAACAGTAGTCTCCTAACATATTTTCATCCCAATATCCTTGATGGTGATCTTCAAAAATCTTTAAATCTTGGTGGAAACGTTCTCCTTGCTCGTCACTCATACTTCCAAAATTTTTCGGGAAAAAATCTAAGTGAGAATGCAGGAAATTGATTTGTTTGTTGATATTCCTTCTAGAAAAAACTCTTCAGAATCATTAGATTTCATTTCCACGTCACTTTCATTGTCATCATCCAAAGTCCTTATTTTACTCTCGCTACTAGTACCACCGGGGCAAAATGGATATGGAAGATCTTTTGAATGCATTATAGGCTTAGTAACAGATGGAACATCAGCATATACAATACCTAACTTAGTTTTATTATTAAAACCCGATGTCTTCGTAACTCAAAAGTAACAGTCATTTTCGTGATTATTCGGTTCTCTCCACAACATTGGTGCACCAAATGGAAGGTGTACGTTTTCGCCGGATGACCATCGCAGTAAAGTGATTCTACAGCTTTCATAAAACACCATTAGGAACCCATTTCTTATTTTGATTAGCCACAGGAAATCCAAAATAATGAAGATTTGCCCTTTTTAAAGATTAGAACAGTCTTTTCTTTTTTGAAAAAATAAATTGTCCACAAACGTAACAAAAACGATCGAACTTTGTTGACACTTTCTTTTCGACATTTTGTTTAAGTTTACTTAAAGATATCTCATAAAGAAAAGCAATAAATGAACGCCACACTTAAGGAATTCTGTTGATTATTGAAATAAAATGATTTGAGGGTAGAAAAAAATTGTGACGTGATAGAAAATTTATGTTAACATTTTTTGAAATTAGGAAGGTAGAAGATAGTATTGATATTGATTTTGTGAGGGGTATAAAAAAAATAAAAAAATGTAAACTAGTGTTTTTTTTTATCAACACTACAAGTGTATAAAAAAACCTTCAAAAGCATTTTTTGGGTAAAAATGTCACTGTAAACAGGCTCAAGATTCGCGGAAAACTCGGAGACTCGGATTTCAATAAGCGGAGGTTCTCGAATTTGAGTCACACAATCTCAGCATCTTTGGTCATTAAAAATAGTAGGGCCCGCCCACCTGGGCCAGGCTGGGGGTATGGGTGAGGGGGCGGTCGTATTTCACAATTAAATTTTTCTGGCGCGATCTCGGCGGGTGTACGGCAGAGTGCGCGCCGGGAGGCAGCGGCTTCCAAACTTTCGGCGAGTAACCGCAACTCAAACGAAAGTCGCTCTGAAGCGTCGCGTCTTGTTTTAAAGGTAATTTATTTATGTTCCTCGTTTTGTGGATGGAAGAGCCGGTAATTTCTTTGATTTAATGACATCCTTTCGTTGACTACGATAAGTAGATAGTAAGTTTTATATAATACGAGTACAATTCATTTATTGAATTTAATTTATGTAGTACTTGTTATAGTAATGACTGTACGTACAGGTGCTCGGTTTTGATATTAAGTATAGCGCTGTCAGAAAAAGATATACACGTCACCGATCCTGCAGAATTTTTGACGAGAACTTTGCAGTCTAAGGACAAATGGAAGGACCATTTTACCTTTACTGCTATCTCTATAAAAGTAATTAAAGTGAGCACGAAGAAAAACTCACAGGTGGTGTGCGCTGAGATTATATAAACGCTGAGTTAAACCTGATAAAAGAAGGGAAGCCATACATGCTCTGCCTGCCTATGCTTCGTTGCATTGATCCAGAAATATCACAGGAGTCAATTTATTTTCATCATGCTATGGAAAATTGCGTATTAAAATGCACAGTATTTTGAATTCCCTTGTCTTTAATATCTTTCGACACGAGACAGTTTGGGCGACAGTGCGGGCAGTTTAATATCGCGCCGACGACACGGCGCGTCACGTGCGGAGGATACACACTACACCCGACATCGACAGCGCTGCATCATTGTCAGCGGGACCTTCGCTGGGAACAAATGTCCCTTCTGTGGGCTAGGAGCGAAACGAGATAAACGCGGGCTATACTGAGAAAAAACCTCAAATGCGCGCTCAGATTTTGATTCGGCGTTTAAAAATAAATCTTTATTGTTTTTTATCTCTTTGAAATATCATAATTTTTTTGTTATCATCATGGAGCAACCAAGTATTATTGGATTTGAGGATTCTTAGGACATTCTCAGGATCAAACATTTTGATGTTAAAAAAGTACTTACCAGCTTACATTTAAAGTTACCTATTTACTGACAGTAAAATTTTAATATCGGAAATCAGGCTTTTACCCCACCTGATATAATATACCTAGATTTTTCGCTTGTGCTAAATAGGTATAATGTTGTTTTCATTAAGTTGCGTTGCGCGTTTAAAATTTTTCATGAAAGTTATTAGATGAAAAATGTGAACGAGCGAATATTGTTAAAATATGACAATAGCTGTTGCTGTTATTGCTTTGACGACAGAGTCAACGACCCTGCTATCAAACGAAAATTCCAACGAAGGCATTAATTATGACGGAACTCAGTTTAAATCCTAACAGTACAAACTAGCTGACTTAAAATTCAACTCGCAGTTGCAAAATTTTGTTAGTAAACGGTTTTAATGCAAAATATGACTGCGAATTTTCTCATATGACGGCTCATTTGAAGAAATGTTTTTGGGTCAGCTATTTTTAATCTCGTATCTTCGCAACATTTAAATTCACGTTCGTTCAAAAAGCGCGGTATTAAATTCGTTACCTTTGTGAGACATTTCAAAACTGAATTGGCATTTTGTGTGTTTTAGTCCTCTGTCAACAACTTGAATAACTATAATTTTCAATTTAAAATTTATTGGCCCACTGTCAGCAGATTTTGCTAAGGATCACAATAATATAGTTTACTACTTCCCACTGATTTCCATAGACCACTGGATAGGCGATTGGTACCAAATATTTGATCCGATTTGAAAATCGCCATATTGGCGCTGAGAGCAGTAGTTAGTGTACTTGAAGCTAATAATAGTGCTGATTTTCGCAGATAAACTTCGATAATGCTGTCATTGTCAATGTCAATGGCTGTCCATTTGAAGTCATTATAGTTCCCAGTACACTATTGGGGGCGCTTCAAATCGACAGAAAAAATAGCTGTCATTTCAATGTCTATAGCCCTTGTGAGTAAAATTTTTCTATGCTATAGCCACTCCAGCGTAGGACTCGTGGCTGAAGATGCTGAAGACGCTCATCCTGCTACAACAAACAAACAAGGAACAATCCTAACCGGTACTCGCATTGTGGTGATTTACCAGCCTGAGACATAAGAAAGAACACACGGAATTATAACTTTTAAGAAAAAAAAAATCGATGAATATAAGATTTTTGTTTTATAAAAGCGAAATAGATTGCTCATGTTTGACGTATTTCTGTATTATAATTGTATTTAAGTTAATACCTAAACAATTATAATTTGTTGCTAATTCAATGCGAATTTACGTGTTTACCTAATTATTTATGGATTACTGTCTAGTCAAACTTAATAATTTTGTATTACTTTTATGGCTGTAAAATTGACTGTGATCTGTTTGCGTACCTATTATAAATAAATAAATAAATAAATGTATTCATTCATTGCACGTGTACAAGACCAAAACAATAGATTAAAAGCCCCGAACCCGAACATTCATCTTGGATTTTATTGCTATTATTTCGGGGAATTCCCAGTAAGACGTCATTATATTTTACTAACGACGACTTACGAAGTCTCCTTTTTGAAATTCGAGTTATAGAGTATAAAAATGTATCATCAATACTTCGTAGGGAAATAACATTTAGTTCGAGTTACAAAGTCTAAATAATTCGAGATACCGCGTATTTAGGTGTTCAGCGGAAGGAAAAGGCAATTTTTTTTCGACTTACTGAGGATTTCGACTTAACGAGGTTCGAGTTATAGAGATTCCACTGTATAATGACCACAAAAAGAATACATTGGTTTGTGAATAAATTACACATATAATATTATATATTTTTTTTTATACTAAGTCAATTGGCAGACAGACACGCAGCCCACCTGATTGTAAGCTACACTGCGGCCTATTCCATTGAGAGACACTTCACCAGGAAACGTCGCTCAATGTGCTGCCAGACTGTAGACTCATCTGATCTTCGTGCCTTTGATTTCAAGTTATTTTAGATATTCTGGAAAAAAGGAAGAAAATATTTTGCAGTCAAAAATACGATGCTACAATTAAGATTAATATCAAATCAGCCTTCAAAAAGTCAACACAAAAAAATTATGTCTGCCCTTGATAGGACTGGAAGCAATTCCGGTACTCTTATCATGGTTAAAAAAAGTGGAGTTTAATAAATAAAACTAAAAAAAATTGCTTACAAAACATTTATTTTAACTTTGTGCAGTGTATGTACTCGGACCGTTTTAGGAAAAAAACAAAAAATAAAAAGCAAATAAACCTTAACCACCCGCACCTAGAACTGATAAAACACTCGTTTATAATCTTGCCTACAAAACATTTTAACATTGGAAGTGTATGTACCCGTATTGTTTTAGGAAAAATAAAAAACAAATCAACCTTAACTTAGCTTAGCTTAACTAACAAACATTCTCAATTTTTATGTAAGACGTAATCAAGCCCAAGTTGCAATATGTAATAAAATATAAAAAATAAACAAAAACTTAAACACTTAATACCTTACCTTATCTTAACAATCTTAATAACTAACGACATATTTAGACTGTAGGTACCTGCGCGTTTTATCTCATGTATTGACAGTAAAATTAAAAATCTTATAATAAAGTGTTAGAAGTTTGGATTCTTAAGTTATTCTATAAAACTTATGACGAATGGGCGTAACATAATATGTACTATCATTTCCTACTTAAGAATACTATAATTGTGTTGGACCAATATTTTATAAAACATCCTATCTTGAAATAGAAAAATACTAAATCTACGTTTCAATACAAAATTATTTTGTGGAAGAATTTTAAAACTTTTTACTATTCGTTTACTAAACCAAAGAAGATATTAATGTTTTATTTATATTGTTTATTATTTACGATTTTTACAGAAAGTGTTATCAAAATACTGTTTGGGATAAATTGGCATTGACACTACTGGATTCTTCCACGGATCATTTTATTTTGGTACTTACGAGTAATATAACATACTTAAACCGTGTGAGAACAAATAACGAAACTTAAAATACCTATTATTAGTAAGAAATAAAAAAAAACATTCTCTCTAAAGCACTTAACACTACAAAGGGACAATGGCACATTTCCAATAAAAATTGGCTATTTCCCATTTGGTAAACCTTAAACTGTACCTACTAAAAAGTTGCGTTTGGTAAACATTTTATTTACTTCATTTAAAATAGGGCTATCTTAATGTATGAAGTAAACCAAATGCAACTTTTTAGTAGGTACAGTTTGAGGTTTACCAAATGGTAGGTAGCCAAAACTTAAATAAGAAGTTGTTACATTTATTTTAAAGACGTGGTTAATAAGGTTGGCGATAAGCATGAGCTGTAAAGACTGCTAAATAGTTACTTCTAATGGTGATTACACGACGAGCAAGACGTGTGTGAGTCAAGTGACTTCATCACTTGTGGGCTGCGTGTGCTGTGGGCTGGCGAGGATGGGCTGATGAGGCCGCGCGTGTCTTGAGGTCAGCGTCTGAGCTGTAGGCGCCGACGAGCCCACGAAACCACCATCGGTCTCTCTCAATTTGGTCCAAACCATTTCGTGACCAAATTGCACTCCTTAAAATTAAAACAAAAATATATTTGTTTGAGCTTTAAAAAGTGTTGTAATATTAAAAAGTTTGTGATTTGTAATTTATTGCGGCTTAAATTAACGACCTTTCCTGACACTACCATTAGGTTGGCTGCTTGCCTGTCTATCAACTAGTGTAATATAAAAAAAGACAACGCACCTTACGCTGTGGTTGGCTGACGCCTGATGTACCCCAGAAGGCCTTCGGAAGTATTCCGCCACAGTTCCGAGGGCCTGGTGGGCTGACACCTGTTGTACCCCATCAGGCCCTCGGAATTACATCCGCCATAAGTTCCGAGGGCCTGGGGGACGCCGCTGCAGCTCCTCTGCAAGCGGCATCGGTACCGGGCAGCTGAGGAGATATAAACGGAACACGTTCAATGCCAGTCTAATGACAAAAATAAGATGGTAATTGTCAGATTTCCTATATATTTTTAAATCAAGAAAAACACCATATATTAAAAACAAAGCCCTGAATTATTCGTTTTTATAAGTAACAGATTTTCCGCGCCACGTGTTCATCAAAAAAATTTGTATTTGGTACGAAATTTTTTTAAAAACTAATACTAAGCAGCTTTGAAATAAGGACTTTTTAGGTATCATCTGGGGCGAAAAAACTTCGAGAAGAGATATTGCACTCAATCACTGCACGCACCACATGGTTAAATTGATAAACGATTATTCGAAATAATAAAATAAACACACGAAATATTCACACGCTTTAAATGGGAATGATTAAAAAAGAAAAGATTTAAAAAAGAACAGTGATTAAAATGATAAATTACGATAAAATATTGTTCGTAGTTTTTTCACGCCATGTGTTCAATCGAAACGTTAAGATTTAGTTAAAAACTTGCCGGAATGTTTATTATGATTAATTATCTAGTAAAACCGCCTCGAAATAAGGGCTTTTAGTAACCTTTCTAGCAGAAAAACGAAGAGAAAAGACATTGCAATCAAATTATATCAACGATTTATTAGAAATTTGGAGCTAAAATACCGAAAAACCGATGGTGAATGACGCGATTTTAAAATATAACAAAAATATTTCGAACCACAAACAACACTTGAAGCAAGATGTGGAAATTTTAGGAAATGCCTATTGACCTACCTCCGCTGCCGATGATCCGTGCACCACGTCGGCCCCGCTTCGAGTAATAGAGACTCCTCACCTTGCAATGCAAGTTTATATAATAGCCATCGGGTTGTCAGCATCAGTTGGTAAAAGACAACCAATTATTGGCACATTCGATATCGCTAAAAACTGCTTTGGCGCCCTCATTGTCATCATAGCATAATCTTCATTTACATTTAATATTATAAAGTGGAAATACTTGATTGTTTGTTTGTATCGAATAGGCTGTGAAACTACTGGACTACTTAATATGAAAAAATATTTTAATGTCAGGGATAATTATCCCTTATGACTATACTCCCTAATGACTCTGGCTCTGCCAGTATTGGTGGGTAATTAATTATATGTCAAACATAAAAAAACCTTTAGAAAACATAAAACATCGAAATGAAATAAAAAAATTCATTGCAAACAGTAGAACAACAAAAAATATATATACAATATACAGTGGTAGACATTATAATTGAAGACACTGAGGAGATAGGTATTATGTATCGGAGTTTACTTACCCTTTATTCTTTTAATATAATACATAGGTATTATCTTGCAATATTACTCAAATTATTCTTAGGGTTATCGTAAAATGTTTGAAGTAAAATAAAAATACAAAGAATATGTTCTATTTTTTTTGTTGATTAAGTTCATTGCAAGCAGTACGAATGAATACGATTATGGAACCATAAACAAATCAACTTAGTAAATTTTGAAACGAACTTGACTTGACTAAAAAACACGACATTAATATTTTGTCGCAAGTGCTTTAGCAGCAATAGAAGTCCAACCCCGCCTAGGCATTTTCCATTGCAGGTTTCAATCGAAATCTGCACCCATCATGCCGTTATAAACGTCGAGTAAAAGATAATGAACATTACTTGTATGTTTTTGCCACTATTTTCTTCAAATGGGCTGGTCAATAGCCACAAGGCTGGCACCGGCTCGTCGTGTGAAGGGGAAACCGGGGGAGTTTAGTGGGTAGTGCGACTTACGCTTTACGCGCACACACGGCCGCAGGTCTAGCTGCGGTTATGATGCATAAACGAAGTCTCCTCCAAAAAAAAACTATTTTCATTACATAAGATTACATGTTTTCGATCGGGTTAGTGTCGGGCGGGACAGTACGTTGGCCTTAAACTATTGTTAATTGGCTCCTAAGCAATTCTTTGACTCCTGCTGAAGAGTCTATGGGATCGTTATCGTGTTGAAAAGTCCATATCACAGGCAAATGTTCCTAGGCGTGAGCAAACATGACTTTTTCTAAAATACTCCTTTATTAAAGTTATTCCTGCTAAGTACCTTGTACTTTTTTTTATTCGGTCCCACACCGTAACCAGAAAAGCATCCTCAAATTTTTGTATTACCCTCTCAACGTTTGACTGTTTTCATTGGTACTTTGGATTATTTTTTTTCTTTGGAGGACGCCTAACATAAACTATTCCTTTAGAGTTTATCATATTAATTAAAGTTCTTCAGATTTTTTTTATGTAAAAGGTGGGGCAACGAGCAAGCGGGTCACCTGATGGTAAGCAATCACTACCGGGGGAAAAAGTTATCGTCCATAATAATTTATTATTTTTATATGAACATAAATAATTAACATAATAAACATTTTTTTTCACTAGGACCAATTTTGTCGACGCCATAATAAAAGTTAAAGGTATTTATTGGCTATGTCCCAAATCTGCACAATTTGTAAAAAAGAATCGCAACTTTTACCCTTTCCCATACTAATTCATTTTTATCACAATTATACTAAAGCAAGTTTAAAATAAGTAAGCTAGTTTTTACTAATGAAGAAAAAATCTGCATAATAGAAAATTTAATGTAAGTGCTCCTTTTTTGGTTATGCTTACTTTAGAACATGAAATGCGCACTGTCTTTAATTAAAGACCAGCGACAAAAGTATCGACTAAGTTTGTGTTACATTTGAAAAAGGAAATAAAATTAAAATATTGCTTTAATAACTTTCTTGTTGTCCACATTTTAAAAATACGACAGCAGTGTACATATGAAAACCAATAAAATATGGAATTGATACTTATCTTGGGTCTCTAAATATCATTTATTTTGTTCTACGTAGTCAACATCAAGTGTCTTTAAATATGTGACCACCACTGTATTAAATAGTTATAATAAATGTTGTAGGCAAAATAATAACATTAATATACGAGTAAAATGACAGACACGAAGGAGACATACATAACATTAAAGCATTTTAAACATTTTATTTTATTGAGTCGAGGAGAAATAGTGATCAATTACCTAGACATTTCCCTACAATTGGGGAAACTGCAATTACACTGCCATCTTACTCAAGTGCATGCGTGTGTGTAAACAAGTAATTGTCAAGTCATGGTCATGGATGACTATCCTTCTATGTGTTATTATTCTAAGTTATGTCAGTAGGTACTTTACCGAAAAAAATAAGGTTACCTTCAGACACGGTTTTCAATAAAATTAGTGCCACCGAAGGTGATTGAAGCCGAAGCTTCGGTTATCGGTAACAAGCAGATACGAAACAACTAAATATTATTAGGTCTAGGTCATCTGAAGTAGTTAGGTTTTAGTAGGTACTGACTGACTGACCAAAACCTAAAATGTTTACATTTTAGTATCGGTAACCGATACCTTAATTACGTTCAAATTTCGAACGTCTTCTTAAAAAGTATTTTATTCAAATTGACCTACAATTTATGACATGATTTTGTACTAAGTACTAACTTTGCTCATCGATCCTGAGTCCTGACTATAAAATAGACATATATCGTATAAATGAAGATAAAGTTATGTATGTGACTGTACATAATTAGGCATTAAAATACTCATGTGATCCTTTTATGAAACTCACTTCGTTCGTTTCATAAAACCACATTCGTATTTTAATGACCCTCATTATGCAACAGCCACATAAATAACTATTTGACCATACTGTCACTTTTATGCATGGCTGAGGACACAGATGCGTGTCATCTAATCATATGGGCACTGAACAGTGTCACGTAATATTTCTTCGACGCCACAGTTAGAAGCAATCTCTCATATGCACTACACAAGTGATTAACTATATGTAATTATCACGAGGACACGACCCCCTTTCTTATTCTCTTAACAAGAGTCACCGCAGAATATCAATATGAGATAACCCATCAGTTATCAAGTGACACCAATTTAATCCCCAAAACAGTTATACTGTCACGTATTAAAAAACTACTGCGTATCGTCCCCAAACATTAGGGTAGATGAGTCGGGAAGGCACCTGTTAGGACAATACGGACCCCAGTTGTGTTCCGAGGGGTCCGCAGTTGTAAATCTTACTGCTATTTAAAACACAACGAGTGCTAAATTCAACCTTAAGCTTCAGTATTAAGTGTTAAAATTGTGTACTGCGTGAAAATATGGGTATAATTTGAAATCAAAATCCAACTAATGCGATTTAAAGGTATTATGAAAGGTAGTCAAACATACGAGAAGAAAACAAATAGTGTATTGGATTATCTGTGTTATTAGACTCTAAATAAAATAAATTAGCGGTGGAATTTATTAGCTGTTTACATTGCAAGTAAGAACAAGTGAATGCGCGAGTTGTTTTATGTAGTTCTACTACACGTATTAGAATGCGAAAATTTTAAACAGATATTAATGAGCGTTTGTTTCGCTGACACGCAAAAATTTGATTTTGGGCTGGTACAATGACATATACGAGTATTTCATCTGGATGTATTATATTATAATGTATATCAACGATCGAAGTACTATCAACATCATCATCTAAGCCCATTTTCTACCATTGTGGTATAGACCTCTTCCATTCAGACCTGTTCTGGACCACCCTGAACCAATTTGTGCCCATAAATTATAATACCTCCTATTTTTGATTAGGCTAATTCCATTTTTCTCTATTCTAAATCCCAGAATTCAATATTGGATGAATTTTATTGTTTTAACATGGAATAGGAAAAATACATTAAAAATTGTTATTTTAACTTTTTTTCCATTGGGGATACAGTTCTGCATACAGGAAATGTCCTAGAAGCAATGTCTATGTGGGACTGGCATGGGGAAAATATCTGCAAGCCCTACCCACTAAACCACACACTGTAGCCTTCGTTAAAGGTATCCCCTGTCAAAGGTCCGACAAGGATGCCTATGCGGCGAATATATCCCAACCCAATCTAATATTACTAATTCTATGATCCTAATTTAAATGAATACATTTGCTACAAAACGCAGGAGAAATCTTATCACAAAGCCTATTTCTAATCCTGACCCTAAATTAATTAGAAGCCAAGTATTTTTTTAATGGTTATAATTACGAGTATCATGCTTGTTTAGTTTTTTTATAATAGCAATATTTAATAAATAATATTTATAAATATTCCGAAATAACAGGTGCACACAGGACAGAGCGCATGGTGTTGCGCGGTCACCGCACGTGCTGCCGCGTGACAGTAATGCGGCGCGTAATTGATGAGTTGCGCGCGCGCAGTGTCGGGGTCACGCTCTCGTTAATTAATTTGCTGTCACGGCTTGCATTCGACCCGACCCCGACAGATTTGTAACAAGTTCGCCGATTCATAACATTCCTTTTAAGAATGTATGTCGCTTTTTTACACGAGGGTGGACAATGTTTTTGATGTGAGGTGCTGCAGGTGTCCTTTGGCATCGTTTTTTGGGATATTGAAGCAGAACCTACAGCTACCAATCTTCAAAACATACCTGGTTAAGACTCCCTCAATGATATAGGTATCAGTGGGCACTTACTATCAGGTGAGCTGCGTGCCTATCTGCCCATTGACGTAGTCTAAAAACAATTAGTAAAGAGAGCATATGGCTTACCAAAGCTTAGAAGGCGACAATCGGCGCAGGCGAACGGGAAGCACGCTCGTGACACTTGCGATTTTTGCGAAGTAAAGGGTTAAGGGCCCTTAGAGGGGTCCATAGGCCGATTATACTAATGTAACAATTTAAAATCTGTTCTTTGCTCTCTTTAACCTCTGAAATTAAAAAGAAGTCTATTTAGTCCAAATTAATTTTAGCTTTTATACGTCACACAATTACAGTTCATTCACTCAAAAAGACGGCGATTAGACAAACTTTAGACCTTACTCTATTGTGCACTCACTGTACGGATAAGGAAAAAAGATCTTAACTGAAACCTTGTTTCAATAATATAATAAAAATAGTTAACCCTTTCCCCGCCACGCTTTTTTCCGAAAATGGTGCCCCACACGCCACGACCATTAAAAAAAAATTCCAAAAAATTATTAGGTTAATACTCAACTCATTCAGGCAAGTAAAAATACAACGTTTCTTGATCAAGTTTTTTTGTCTGATATATCAGACATTGGCGTGGTGGGCACGAAAATGGTTTGTCTGATATATCAGACATTGGCGTGGAAAAGGTTAATGCTTATCCGTCGCCTGGCACCGATAGTTATATCTTATGATGACTCGTGTTTTTTATGTTTATTTAATGAAAATAAAAACACAAGTTAAAAATTATAATGCTGGGCTAGTCTCGCGACGTTCCCACGGATTAGTGCGGAGCTCCAAATCCCGGATAATAACACTGTATACCGCTATCTAGCCGAAGCCGGGATAAGCCCGGCGCATTACCGTGCGCCGACGCCGTCTAATAAAAAGGCTGCCGATCCGTCTGTTTGTCTACAGCAAATAAATAGAGACCACTGATGCCCTGTGTTGTATTGAAATAGTTTGGGTCTTAGCTTAGTTGACGGTTTTTTTTTTTATGAAGGTTGAGTATTTAAAAGTCTATGTGTATTAGAAATAAAACGGACGTCGTTAAATTAAATTAGTTATAAAAAAATCATACAAAACATGTTATTTATGAAATATAATTTTAAGAGATGAAAATTAGGCCGGAATCAAGAAACATAATTGAAATATTTGAAACATGACTATTATCCTTATTGGCATTTAATTACAGGTGTTAATTGGACAGTTAAGTATCCAATCGTATATTACAAAATCTGTTATTGCCTGTTTTTAAGTAGCTGCTATACTTTTACAGCTAAAAGACGAAATGTTTATTTTATCCCATTTATTCCCGGGAGTAGACAATAGGAGAGGCGGAGTAATATCGTCTCCAGACTAGGCTTCATCGTACAGACTCGGAGATAAGTATCATGTCTGTGAGAACTAACAAAGTGCCTTTTCAATAAAAAGCCCTCTCCGCCTTTGATCCAGCTCATAGGTTACAAAGAGGGTTTTTAAAAATTCTAATATTGCTCATTTCCGGCGAGCACGTCACATTGTAAACCATCACTTTTATAGTTACGGTTTTATGGAATAGAATATAAGTTATTCTACATTATTCCTATGGGATTGAAATTAATTTTTAAATTTTTTACAAACAGAAATATTTTGATTTCTCTGTTTACTCAAGTCTTAGTAGCTAGTAGCTTACGAGTATGTAGGTTCCAGTAGGCTCCATACCTGACTGCCAACTCAAATGGAGTTGCATGTAAATAACTTGTACTTTTAAATTATTTACAACACTGCACACTGCTTCGGTACATTATATACCAACCAAGAGATACTAATATTATAAAAAGGAAAGATTTGTTTGTTTGTATTTAAGAGGCTCCGAAACTACTGGACCGATTTGGAAAATTCTTTCACTGTTGGAAAGCTACACTATCTCCGGGTGACCTTGGGTACTTTTCATCCCGAAAATGTGGGGAGAAGGGGGGGACAAAAGAAATTACGCGCGGGTGAAACCGCGGAGGCAACCGCAAGTATATCAAGAGATATTCTTACAAAATAGGTACTATTATTTTCGGTAAAAAAGCACATAAAAGACGTGAAATATATCTTCTCTATTTGTTTTTGTCGTCACATAAGTCCTATTCTGTTTCACACGGTTGTAACGAGACGATCTTTTCTAACTTCTTCAGAACTTCCGAGTTTGAGTTCGGAGAATTTTCTATTCCCTGGCGGAAGTTGGCAGTTGTAAAGTGTCTCTTGTTCAACAAATTGTCGCCTTTTACCTTTGGGAGCATTTTGAATGACGTCTTTTGTCATAATCGATAAAATACTTATTTTAGGTGGTAACTGCCTCCGTGGTACAGTGGTTAGAGCGTTGGGCTCTAAAACCCGGAGGTCGTGGGTTCGAATCCCGCGGGGAACATCACTTTGTGTGATTGTTTCCAGTTTGGTTAGGACATTGCAGGCTTGAATCACCTGAATGTCTGAAAAGAGTGATGATTCCGTGCTTCGGAAGGCACGTTAAGCCGTTGGTCCCGACTATGTTCCAAGTAGGTCTGGTTTCCCTTGAAGGGTTACGGCGGTCAGATGGCAATCGCTCCATTGTAATAACCAGGCTTGTCAAATCTAGGATCATAGTCGAAGCGGACCCTGAGCTCCATACTGGATGCAATCGGGAATACGCTGGGATGATGATGACTTATTTTAGGTGGATGACAAAATACTTGTACTTAATTAGCTATCGATATACCGATACCGATGTGTCCTTGTGGTAATTAGTTTATGCTAATGAAAAAGCTGCCTATGTATTATTCTGTTGTAAAAGTTACTCATGTAAAGAATCATTTAAATCCGTCCAGTGGTTTTTGTGTGAAAGACAAACATTCATCCATCCATCCTCACAAAATTTCCGTTTTACTTTTATCTTACTTCAAGTTAATATTATTTTTAACTAACATCAAGTAATTTTAAAAAAAATACATCAACTAAAATAACGAAAAAACAAAAAACAATACCTACCTGTCTTTTTATTCATTCCGGTTACAGTAGAAGCTAGTAGAAGAAGATGGTCCAATTTAATGTCAAGCTTCGATCTATAATTGATCATATTAACTGTCAGGTAGGCCTGTAATATCGTTGTGTATACGTGATACAAATGCTATTAAAATATAAAATGACGGTGAATGGGTGTCATTTAATCCGATTAGCGCCATCTGCTGACAGCGGTGTTTGGATATCGATCTGCACTTGTTACCTCCGAAACAATGGCGGCACATGGAACACAGATTACAAGATAAGTAGAGCTTGATCTCGGGAATTTGGCAGATTTTTTAAATATTTGATGCGCAGCATGGGTTCGAATTAAAGAAAATAGAAGGTTTAAGTAGAATATGGTGAAGAGATCCAGAACGTAAAAAAAAGTCTGTAAATTACCTCCGCCGTTTTGGAAATAATGAATTTAGGCACCATAACTGTGGCTGTGTGTGAGACTTGGGTCTAGAAACGGCCGTCCCACCACTACCTTCAAAAATCTCCTTTACACACAAAAAGGGAACAGCCAATGGGGATTGAAGACGCTGTGCTGAAGCTGTGATTTTCCCTTCCTTAGCACAGGAAAATAAAATAGGTTTAATACGGTTACACAAAGGAAAATTGCTGTCCAATTTTTGGTCACCAATCTGAATTTCGACTTCGTAGAAAATAGCTTATCTTTTGCGCTCGTTGTAAAGCAAAGCACCCCTGACCCCATCGCTTTGATTAACAGTGTTAAAAATAAAAAAAAAATCTCTCTCGCCTTAATAAGGCTTCTCATTTACTTATTTCAATAAAATTAACTGTGGGATTAATAAAATGCAAATTTCAGTCGCTGCATAGCTGATGTCATGATAATTTATTAAATCTGTTGGGTGACGATCACAGTGGTGAGACTGAGAGAATATTTTTATTACACATATAAAATGAAGAGCTATTGTTTCACTTTATGATTTTAGATTACGAAATAATATTTAATGATACTACAGAACTTTTTTCTTTTATGAATGTAACTTTAAATCTTACTTAATTGATTTTGGTATTTTATTAACATTTTAACACAAAGAAAAATACCCAATGATAGATATTTTATCGTGTTTTAAAATATAATCATATTATGAAGCCAGTGAGAAAGTTAGCGGGGGCGTAACGTGAAATAACACTGCATTGCCATCAAAAAATATCGAAGTTACTTCCTATATTTCTTTTTCTGTCGTTATAAATATTATGTAGCATAACATTTTTTGAAATGCCGTCGTACGATACTAAAGGAAGACTACATTTCATGGATTAACCCTACACAGTATTTGATTTGCGATTCCTAGAAGCGATCGCTAGAATAGATATTTCGTTGGCAGACAATGTCAAGCGGGCTGCGGGACTGTTGTTTAAAATATTATTTATCCAATAATAAATATAAAGCCATGAATATTTCAAAGGATTTGAAACCGCTCATATCTCTTATTGTAATAATCTGTAAGCAGGAAGAAGACAACCATGAATTCGCTTCACACTATTAGAGTAACGCTAGAAAATTCCCACAGCGGCCGTATAATGTCGCTATAAATAATTCATAAGCCGCGTCTATATTAAGCCACTACTAGCAGCTATTTAATTTAGCCCGAGAACTGCAGTAAATCCCGCGACAAAAACTACGCGCAGATCCTTAAGCCCCGGCGCAAGTCTCGGCCTAATGAATTAAAGAGTGCAATATTGCAAATTCCTCAATTACACCACCGACCGCTCTAAACTGAGTTATTAATATCATACGGCTATTATAGGTAATTTTATTTGAAAAAACGTTAAGCTAATATGAACTTTAAAGTGAGGCGTGGAAGTGCTATTTCGGATCTCTAAAATGGGCGGTAGAGACATCTTAATGTAATAATGTTTAGGGTGGGAAACAGAGAACGGTTGCCATGATACGATTTCTGTATTCGGGACACGGGATATTATGTTATAAATTGTCTTTTTAAATTATTAAACAGTTTTGTTTTGCTAATACATACATTAATTTAAATATGGGCTTATTTAAAATTATAGTTATTGTAAAGATATAAACGACATCCCTGTATTTGTATTAAATTTCTGACCAGCTGTTCACGGTCGCAAGGTTTCGTTTTGATTAAAGAAGGGATTCTAAAATTATTTCTGCAAGTAATATAAAAGTTCAAGTTTAAGAAAACATCGAAAAGAAAATTTTAGATAAGTACTAACGAATTGTTGTATTTATCAAAATGTAGCCATGCAGAAGAAAAATTGGAGGAAGTTGGGGAAGGTCTTTGCTTGTATTGTATAATAAACTTCAATCTGCTCCATTGCAACTGATAAGTTAATTATCTTCACGGTTGCCTTGGTCGACTATTTACTTGACTTCATCTATTGGTCTCGTTTCGTCCTGCTCCGTCCCCGATGCGTAGACGCATCACGGCCGCGTGTTGCCGGCGGGCGCACGCGCCGCTAAGCCCCGACAGACGTCACCCGCCACTAAACGTCACAGCGGCGATTGATAAGTCGCCTGCCCTAGGGCTGGCAAATATTTAACCCTGTATCTTTATTGCCCGGTTCGTAAGTTGCATTTTGTTTGGAAAAAGGAGAACTATCGGGTAACTTAGCTTGCCCTTTTCAAACCAAAACTCTAATGATATTTTCTACATGCTAGGTATTTCAGTTGGAACAAATACACCGCCATCTTCTGATGGTAAATGGTAAGTGGCATATGCGGTCTGTGCCATTGAGGGACTCTTTACCAGTTTAGTTAGGTTAGGACATTGCAGGCTTGAATCACCTGAATGTCTGAAAAGAATGATCATTCCGTGCTTCGGAAGGCACGTGAAGTCGTTGGTCCTGCGCCTGATCTCTTTTCGGTCGTGTCAGACTGCTTCACCGTGTTATTATGAGAGTAAGGGAATAGGAAGTGCACCTGTGCTTGCGCACTTACTTGTGCACTATAATATATCCTACGTAGTTGGCTGATCGTATGTATAAGATTGGCCGCCGTAGCCGAAAACTCGGCTAAGAGGACATAACATGTGTGATGATGAGGTTAATAAAATATAACATAAAAACATACAAAATCCCACTACACTACATTACACTACGTTCTAACTTCAACGAAATATTAGGAGGATGAATAAGAAGAGATTTTTCTATGTCTATCGTTCATAGTACTGTAACTTATCTTAGGTTTCATATTCGTTTTATATTCGTAAGACTGCTAGGTTGACATAGAAAGTGTGTCAGTTTCGTGAAGCCTGAAGTTGTTTGCTGCAGCAGTTAGATTCGCATAACTTTACAAAGTTCGTTGCGTCAAAACTTGCGTAATCCTAGCGTTGAGGTTTAGAAACCTAGTTATCCAAACTGTGTCGTAAGTTGTAACTTATTGTGCAATTAGTGTAGTAAAAAATCAGTATTAAAATTTATTGTGTTGCTGCTTATT
The DNA here is from genome assembly GCA_949319885.1 of Mecyna flavalis. NCBI lineage: Eukaryota > Metazoa > Arthropoda > Insecta > Lepidoptera > Crambidae > Mecyna > Mecyna flavalis. The sequence continues at coordinate 3,488,484 of OX439425.1, forward strand.
CTCTCGCAAAAACGAAATATTAAGGAGTTTCCAGCTTAAATAGAATGTGCAAATGAATAACGCTCTCACATGATTGGCTCTGGCTTGCCAGTGTGGTAACTCTCAGAAAAAAATATTATAATAGTAGGTATGATGCAAACGTCCTTTCATCTTTTTCCTGACACAATCATTCTTGCAAAAGTGACACTTTCTTCTGAGGACACTCCAGTCTGACTTCAGTGACTTTGGTTGTAGTTGAGTTTATTTCGAGTTTTAGACATTTCAACGTTTTTTGGTCCTGCACTGTGTGGTGTGTGGCAAAAATTTTGATTTGTAGTACTAAGTCAACTTATCCAGCACAGTAAGTTAGCGCAATATCGTGGCAAAATACAGTGTTTTTAATCAATGCCTTGCACCCTTTGTCTGGTCTGTTTGATTTGTACGTACGTCAATATTATTCCGTCTGCGTTAAAGTTTATTACTCACAAAAAAACTGTCGCCATAGGTCCATTCGAACGCAACCCTACATCGCTCGGGTCGATCCGCACGGCCCTATTTGCACACGTCAACACTTTTATTGCCGGTGGGATGTCGCCCATTGTTACAACGCTGCTACAACCCGCCGTACATGGGAAACAAAATATTTTCCTTCAATCTCGCGTTTTTGCTAACGTGGCGTGGGAGTATCGGTCTCTGAACTAACAGAATCGCTTCGCCGTGTGATTGGAAGTCTAATAAACGGAGTAAAGATTGATTTAATTTATAAGAATAGCCTTCTGCCCGCGGTTTCGCAGTGTGGATTAAACTATCACATCGATCCGTTGCACCATCGCGAACGAGGGACAAACTAAAATACTTATATTTCTGATGTTTTATGGGAACTAAGCATCATCCTGGGATAGTAGCTCATTTCATATTCCAAGACCTATTCAATGTCTATATACCTACCCAATTTCGTCAAAATTGGTTGATGGATAGATTCTTTTACAAATGACCACCTTAAGTAAATGTGTCGTACCGTAACTGCCCAACCAGCAAAAAGTGGTTTTTAAGCTATCCCAGGAGGATGAATCTTTAGGACTATATGAGAATTATATCCGAATATAAGTCCGGGAAAAGGCCCACTTTTTAAGTGTACTTTTGATTATAACACATTTATATTAGACCGCTAAAATGCTTGTTTACGCCTATATAGCTCCTGTAATAGAATTACGAAAATGCAGTTACTCCTGCAAATCAATAATATAATCAATATAAGTAAGTTATAGTCGTAAGTAAGACTAATGCGCTCCTTGCAATGCTGATTTAAGCTCATTTTGGTGAACGAATGAACGAACGAACAGTATAATGTGTTGCGCTGTGTTGGCCTCTGTCATAATTTTTTTAACAACTTGAATAAGGAAGTGGTATTTATCTTTATCAGAATTTATTTTTGTCAGCCATAGTAGAAAAACAACATCTTATTGTTGTTAGTTAGTCTTATTAATATTCGTAGGGGAATGTGAATTTTCTGTGAAATTAGTCATAGTTTTAAACAAAATTTTAGAGCGCCTCTTCACTTGCCTTTATTTACATTTGAGTAATTATTTATTTATCAAAAAAAATGCTACGAAGGGCTGCAATTTTTTCGGTAAGCATTTCCAAGTGTGACATAGTGCCATCATAAGTTTATTTGGTTCTATATTGGCAAGTGTCAAAACTGCAGAAGATTCGCCATTTTGTATACCAATTTTAAGATAACGTTGACAATAACACTACTGTGGAATGCCAATATAAATATGTCTAGACTTGTAACGGCTTAAGACAAATCTATATAGAGAACATTTTATCCTACTAAATGCTGTTATAATCTTAGTGATTTATTATTTTTGAAACGCTGATATTAAATCCGCATAAACCTTAATTTCAAGCTTATGTAAAACAAAAACAAGAAATATAAATGCTATTCAGTTGTTTAACTGGAAGTTACTTATATTAGCCATACAATTTTAGCTTATATCACATTATAAGTAAAAGTAACTAGTGTGATTGCTCCTCAGTGTATCCTATCCTGGTAGATGCTTCTAGAGGAGGCCTAAGATTTAAATGCCTCTAAGATGTTATCTTATAGGCACATATAAGTCTTCGTTACCGGAGTAATTACACCTGAGAGTAATTACTCTTATTTAATGCCTTTATAGGAGTCCTAGACTATAATAGCCACGATATTTGATCCTATATGCCGATATAAGACCAAATTATAGAATTAAACATACTCAAGTGAAAATAGCACCATTTTATGCAGTTAAAAGCGTAGTAGCAAATACCAAAACCATTATCAGAGCTCTATAAGTCCATATAGCATTACCAATTGACCATTTTGCTAGTTGGGTGAAGGATTGCGTTCCTTGTACAGTCTTTTCTTGAAGGTTTTTATTACTTAACATTTTGAATAAAAGGACATTGCCAATCCAAAAAAAAAATTGGCCCATGTGCTGCCCAGAATGAAGCCATGGTGCATTTTGTTCCTCAGGCCAACCCTAACCTGTAAACCAAAGCGCTCGAAAATCTATCCCAGGAGTTAAAGGAAAAAATTGTTTGTTTTTAGTGAATTTTTTATGTACGAAAAATGAATTTTACAATAAAAAACAACTATTGAATAATTATTACTTCAGTTTTACATCATCATCATCATCATATCAGCTACAGGACGTCCACTGCTATAGTTTTAGTTTAGTTGGTAAGCGCTTGTTCGAGTGAACGCGCGGGCGCGGTCGCGAGCGCGGGCGCGCGTTCACGTGAACAAGCGCTTACAGCAGTGGCAGTGACTATTACTTATAATTGTACCATAATATAATAGTATAGTTATAAAAATACAATACAACATATTTACATTACAATCATTATCATCATCATCATCATTATCATTATCATCATCATTTCAGCCACAGGATATCACTGCTGTTACCAACTGATTACTTTTGTTAATTAAAGTGATTAATAATTGAAAAATATTACTGTTCCTGATTAATTATGTTAATTATCGATTGATTAATGATACTACTTTACATTAATACATGTAAAACTATAGCAGTGGACGTCCTGTAGCTGATATGATGATGATGATGATGTAAAACTGAAGTAATAATTATTCAATAGTTGCTTGTTATTGTTAAATTCATTTTTCGTACATAAATAATTCACTAAGAACAACAAAAAAAATCTCTTGACTCCTGGGATAGATTTTCGAGCGCTTTGGTTTACAGGTTAGGGTTGGCCTGAGGAACAAAATGCACCATGGCTTCATTCTGGGCAGCACTTGGGCCAAACCCTGGCAATGTCCTTTGATATTCATTAGATATAATCTTTCATCATTGGGAGACTATCAAAATAAATATGCTTAGTCCGGTTAATAATCTCAGTCGAAAAAAAACTACTTCGGCGGGCTTAAAAATTATAAGGTAAGTTTTATACCCTGCTAAATAACCCGTGCCATACTAGGAAACAAAATATTTCCAATCAAATGCCTGTGTATCGCGGGAATTTCATTAAATTGTTTCGGCAGCTATCAGTTTTTCGGCTAAATTCACCTGATGCCAAAACTGCTACGGAGGCCGTGGATTTATTTATTGCAGCCGGTTATGCTGCAACGTTTTAAATGCGAGTAGTATTTGTACTAAATAAAAAATAATAAATGTATCTCATGTCGTAAAATTCATTAAAAAAGTATATAGTTGCAAGTTATAATAGCGAATAAATATATCTAAATTAATTACAGGTAATTGCGGCTATTTTGTTATAGGCAACCTATTCCTAATCCGTTGCATACTTCCTTAACATTCAGTTAAAATTAATTGTATCAAAAAAATTTATACCTGCAGAATCGAGCAGGGGATCCTGTACTACAGTGAATCAACGAATACCTAATCAAGTAGTGTGGACACAATTTCGGGACAAACCTTTTGGGTGGGAACTAGGTCAGGTATGACTTTTCCCGGCGCGAGTTCGGACACAGGTCACGCGATGCACTGAAATGCATTCACTATTGAAAGTTGTGATCGGTAAAAAGACAATGTAGATACTTTTTGGTGAGGTTTATCGACTATAGTGTAGTTCCCTGCTAAGACATTCAACAACTTTTGCTAAATGTCAAAAACGATACCTTGTATTGTATTGTATAGGATCTGTTGAGAAAATGGACACATATTGACCAGACAGTCTTTGACTTGTTCCATTGAGAAAATGTTACTTCAACACTTGTTATAATTCATAGAAACCGAAATGATATAATGATCAGTTAATGTTACTCAATTTACACTTTAATGTTATTTTTTTCTGTTCCGTGTTGTAGATATTAAAATTTGAGTATCATAAAAGATTTAAAATGAAAGTATTATAATAATTTACACAAATAATTAATTTTCCCTGGCCTTTTCATCGACATTGACAAAAACCGAGGTAAATGTTTATTTTGAACCAAACAATATATTATATCAGTATCTGTACGATTGTACTGATAAGTGCTTTGTACAAATAGCGCAAACAACGAGTGTACTGTCGCCGTCACAAGTGCTTCTATGTTCCCATGCAAAAGTCGTTGTTAATCAGACAGAAACAAATGGGGATCAGGACAAAGAATAAGACCGGTACAGAATGGCAAACATTTGTATGTATAAAATTGTAGATTTTTTTTAATGTTAATAATTTTTTTAAATAAAGTCGACATTAAAATTTATTTATTTATTTCTTGAATGAAATGTTTTTTGCCAATCGTATTTGTAAAGATGGAATTTTGTTAATTAAAACCAAAGTAAACAGTGAAAAAAAGAGAATGCTCAATAACATGAGCCTTTTATCGGAAAAATCAGGTTGACCAAATCGCCCTTATCATCATCATCAGCCAAAAAACGTCCTCTTCCCAAAAGATAGGTCTCTCCTAGGATCTCCCATCGGATCTTATGACATCATCAGACCACCAAGGGCTATGTCTTTCGTTACGTCAGTCCTCCTCGTAATGCTCAGTGCCACTACAGTTCACCAAATAGACTAATACAATTCAAAATGTTAAGAATCGGCCAATTAATATCCCAACGTAAAACAATGTCGTCAGTCGATAAAACTAATATAATTTATTTATAAATAACTATTAATTGAACTACAAATTAAGTGAATAAAATATATATAAGGAATGTGAGGTTTAAAACTAATGTCCTGTCTGAGTGTCTGCAATGATCTACGCAATCCACCCACCCCAGCACGCGTGGGAGCGTGCGCAGGCGCATCGCGATACCATCATATTGGTGCTCGTAGTCGTAGCAGTTGTAGTTGTAGCGATACGATAGACTTGTCCGCTTAGATCGCATGGCGTGTTCTTGATCAAAGTTAATGTATTTTTTATTAGGTTTTTTTATTTTCATTATAAAATATATTATATTCCTTTATTTACCTATTTAAAATTAATATTCAAATAAATAAAGGAATATCCTTAGATATTTGGTGTTTCTAATTTGTTTAAGACATACATATATTTCCAATTATCAAATCACACGTGATAATAGGATTACGAAATATTATACAAATAATAATGTTTAACTTTATTAAAAAAATCGACTTCATGTTTGTTTTTTAGCCTCCGTCCTATACATTGTATTCAATGTACTACAGACTTAATAGCGCCTTTACAGTTTTAATATGTTTAGATTTCCAAGAAATCTCCTAACTAGTGTCCGTAACAGGCGAGGCGACTCTTTAACTCACCCGTACACTGGTACAGTCAGCGTCATATAGTTCGTGATACTCAGGGTACTCTAATAAATAGACGCAACCAAAAAGTCGATAATATCGGTACAAACAAAGTTGTCTTATTGTTGTAGACAGTTCTGTCGCTCAAAAGGTCGAACATTTAAAATGTCATATAAATCGGTTCAGTCAAACTGCCATAAATATGGTTACAGTCATCCCGCCAATGGTATCCAAACATTCTAAGTGTTCAAAAATATGGAACACATTAGAAAAATAAACCTTACTGCTATAATATTTAAAATATTATTTTTCTCATCAATAAGTATCTAAAAAATTAAACACAAAGTGAAAGCGATAGAAACTACTGCTGTCCTTTTCATTTTAAGCACGACGTCATAGACTTCTCTTTTGTTTTGGATAGAATTTCACAATTTCTTGCATAGCCATTTACGATATTTGGGGGCACGGCCGTGCTGAGGACCAAGTCGAGCAAAAAAACCGGCACGGCCGTACCATCCTTTCAGGCCATTCTCGATCCCCTATAGCTTCGTTTTAGACAAAACTAGAAGCTTGAATTTTCAGTACGGACGATATGTCTCAAGATATGTTAAAAAAATATAAGCAATAAACAGCTAGGTACAGCTAAATAGATGTTAACCTCAATGATAAAATGAATATGAGTTATTATATTAGGTATATTTCGTATTTAATTTTACTTGTGTACCTAACTGAAATGAACACATTCCGTATTAACGATAAACTGAGCAGTTCTGATAAATTTACGTTCGAACGTACATACAAAAGACTGACCCTTCATAAAAAGCAAAACTACACTATTATTATAAGGAGGAAAGATTTGATTGTTTGTTTGTTTGAATTGAATAGGCTCCGAAACTACTGAACCGATTTAAATAAATTTGTCACTGTTAGATAGCTACACTATCCCCGGTGAACATATGGTACTTTTGATCCCAGAAATGTAGGGGGAAGGTGGAAATATTTGAAAAAAAAAATTACGCGCGGGTGAAATCGCGGGCGGAAGGCTAGTCGCTTAATAAACCTATTTTAGCTATTTTACTGTTCTTTCACTGCACTGTCTCTATCTTTCTTGGTGCTGTCAACGTTTGAAAGAAAATGACAAATCAATATGTACGACTGATGGTTATTTGTTGACATGCACTGACAGATAATAGAATTACATTCAAACACAAGATTGCGTAATGAGGTTTCATGCTAGCTTATTTTTCTAATGTGTTCCATATTTTTGAACACTTAGAATGTTTGGATACCATTGGCGGGATGACTGTAACCATATTTATGGCAGTTTGACTGAACCGATTTATATGACATTTTAAGTGTGTCGACCTTTTGAGCGACAAAATTGTTTACAACAATAAGACAACTTTTTTTGTACCGATATTATCGACTTTTTGGTTGCGCCTATTTATTAGAGTACCCTGAGTATCACGAACTATATGACGCTGACTGTACGAATCAGAAGAGAATATTATTCTTCTTTTTTTTTGTCCGTTGTAGCTGAGTGTAAAGCGAAACGGGAATAAGTTCTCCTCTTTTTGCTAATATCCTCCACAAAGGCCAAAAAGTATACGAAATATGGATTGGGCACACAAGCAAGGCTACATTTATTACAGTGTATGTGCAATTCGTGTCCCTTTCTTCTTTGATTGATGAAAAGAGCAACACCTACCACTGTACTTATAGCAGGGGGTCGGGTCCCTTCCATATTTCTCTTTTGCGTTGGAGCCAGTTAAAAGTTTAATACCTACTCAGATCAGCTGAGTGAAAGCAAGCGTGTAGTATCCCTATGGGGCTACCTGATACCCAGTCTGGCCTGAAGACGGAAAAAAATGGATTTTAAGTCAGTTCCCGTCTTAGTTAGGAAGGGGAGATCAATATAACCACAGCTAATCTTTCAGGGGGCGGTGAATGGAATAGGCCACAGTGACTGCTTCCACTAGGAGGGCGTGTGCCTGTCTGTCAACTGATATAGAAAAGACACGTAAAGACCGACAAACTTATCTGTTCCGGTGGCCAAAATTGGAACTACGTGAAATGCAATGCAAAAACGATATTTAATGACAGTTTTGAATCGACAGTAGCGACGCCGCCACCAGAACAGATAAGTTTGTCGGTCTTTAAAATTCAGGGGCTCGTATCGCAGTGCCAGAACACAAGTATTTAGGTTAGTGATTTACTTTAGTGCCCCAGTTTCGGTTGAATATGCAAATAACTATCTATAGACTTCAAAACACTTTCAGTGATGCGGTTAGTTTAAAACCACTTTCGCTTTTATACTGGTAGTTTGAGCAGATTGCTAGTTAGCATGTACGCGTATGTTGTTACTACGAGTCATAATATGCGTGATAAGATAATGGTTCGTCTGATTTGAATAAAATTTAATACACATTACGTTAGTAACTATTTAGTAATCTGTGGTACCAGTAAGTAAGTACGTATGTACTTACAAAAAAAACTATTCGAAGTCAAGAACATCTGTCAGATAGATACATAATAAAATGTAGGAGATTTTGACCGAGACCCTAGATTTTGGGTCTGTCGTTTCAAGTGTAGGCTTTGTTAGTATACTTAAATGCGAAAGTGACTCTGTCACTCTGTCTGTTCAGCTTTCACCTTACACCTACTGCTAAACTTTTTGATTAAGTTTGGTACAGACGTAGACAACACCTTTGAAAAGGATGTTTGTAAATGGTTTACCTAAGGAAAATGCCCCAGTTCCCGTGGGGTAAAAGAAATAAAAGTGATTTCGTTTGCCCTTCTTTTACGTCGCAACGGAGCTACAGAGCAACGTGAATTTTAGTATGGGGATAGTTTGGCAGTTACAGAATAGCAAATGCTAATTTTTATCCCAGAAAAATATATTCCAGACCCGGGATAACATCGTAATGCTAGTTTACGAAAATTTCTTTTTTTATACTATGTTAGTTGGCAGACAGACACGCAGCCCACCTGATGGTAAGCGGCCACTGCGGCCTATTCCATTGAGGGACATTTCACCAGGAAGCGTAGCTCAATGTGCTGCCAGAATGTAGGCTCATCTGATCTTCGAGCCTTTGATTACAAGTGTACTCAAAGGCTCTCACATTAATACTGCCTGAACACAGCAGAGCTGTTATGGCGGCAGATTTCACCTGTGGACCCCCACACCACCCGGTAGCTAGCCAGTCGGACTCTAAAAAAGCCCTACCACCAACCAGACCCTAGGCGGAAATCGAACCCACAACCTCCGGGTTTTCTACCCGACCCACTAGCCACTGTTCCACGAAGGCGGTCAAAACTTCAAAACGGTCAAAACTTTACCGACTTTAAAAAGGAGGAGGTTATCAATTCGACTGCATGGTTTTTTTTCGATGCAAAATATATTAAATTTTCAATAGAATAAGTTACAATAATGACAGCAGTCCAAACGTGGGGCTATACCTGTGCCTGTTAATCCGCAGGTACGGCAGTCAGCGCGCGTGGGAACGGCGCGTGCGCAACGCGTGGCAGATATCATCTTTATTGGCGCGATAGTGAAGCGATCGCGCTCATTTCGCGCTCAATGAGACACAAACGCTTTGCTCGCTCTGTTTAAAGGTAGGGTGGCGATTCGAATCGTTTATAGTCTCTCCTTGTTAGGGTTGGACACTGGGAAAAATTCGAACATCTATTTATTCTATATATATATCTATTTAGTTTAAATCCTTTTACCGCCACGGTCGACAAATGTTTTTTGTCCATTTGTCGTATTTGCAGCCAAATACCACCAGGTATAGACACAAAAATATTTGTCAAATCAATAGGTACGAACACGATAGTGAAAGGTTTCTAATGCGCAATGATAAATAAATATGCAATCGGGCTGCGACGCATTGTTGTCTACTTTAATTATATTATTATTGAGCACAGTAACACAAAAAATTCAATGGTACAAAAATATGTCACCCAGAGCTATAAAGTGTGGATTGTTTGCGATCGAAAATCCCTGTTTTTTCTAAATAATCTTTTACGAGCTTTTTTCACAAAAGTTGTAATACCTATACATTTGAATAAATTAGGTATATCACATACAATACACATTAATGTATTGATTTATGATAATTAATAATTATTAGTCTTTTTCCAGTACATGGCAGTGCCGTGTGTTTCACTACCGTATATTTATTATTGCATTTCTTAACAGGTTTATAATATTATTTATACTTAACGCCAAGTTCTTCTGAGAGTGAGCCCAGCACTACCCTTCCCCGGAGAAGGTGTTCTTCAGGGTACCGTGTGACTCGTGGCGAGGCCGGTACGCGTCTTCTCCGGGAGCGACCGGATGAAGAAGGGGGCATTTCCACAGACCAACAAATAAAAGAATCATGATTATTAGACTCGTAGCTTTCGGTGTCCTGTGAATCAAACCATATTACTATTTACAATAGGGGGGAGATAGCGGAACGTATCTCGACGTACGCCGGCTTGTTTGAACAGGTGTATGCCGCAGTCGAAATACCTATTACGTTATTGTAATATTGTGCTTGGATTTGTTTTTGTATTGTAATTTTTGGTTTAACTACACTGAAAAAACTAAACGGCTATAAATAAACAAGTTGTTGCTATTTACAGCCGAGTAACTCGCTTCGGAGGGAGCCTGCAAAGTTTGTTGCTAAAATTACACAAGTCAACTTTGTTAACGTTGTTGGTAATATTAACCCAGTAAGTTGGTCAAAAAATAGATATCCAAGGTTGGTTGCTTCTAACCTATTCACTCAGTAAACTTAGCAAACCTATTATCTATAGTGAATCGAGTCACTCTGTTAACAATAGCAAATTCAATCGGTCACTGCAACAACTAACTTGGTTAAAGAATAAACACAACTGTCGTCACAGCCAACATGCTTTGTTGTGCTTAGCAAAGTAATTCAGTAGAATCAATTATTTTGCTTCGTAAAACTAGCTAAGTAGCTTGAATATTTTTAATCATGTATATTGGGTAGGGACAGCCAACCTACTTTGTTATTTCTACTCAATTCAAATTGGTATATATAGCAAAGTTACTTGGTATTATCAATCGTGTTCATTGGGTAACTATAATTAATATACTCGGCTATTTCTAGTCAATTAAAATTGGTATATTTAACCGAGTTACTTGGTATTATCAATCGTGTTTATTGGGTAACCGTAGCTAAAATACTTTGTTGCAAGTAAGTACCAATTTAAACGACACATATTAAGCTAGCGTGTTTTTTTATATCCCATAATCTATGGTTGATGAGACTGTAAAGCTGAACGTCTTTTACTATGGGACAAACTCTGAAATCGCGGAAAAAATCTGCTGTTTCATACAAAAATTAATAACAAAAAAATCACAATGTATGAAACAGCTGATTTTTTTCGCGATTTCAGAGTTGGTCCCATAGTTCAGTTTCACCTAGAATTATGGGATACAAAAAAAACAACTGACCTGTGACTGTACTTAAGGCTTAATATACCTACAATGTGAGGTCAGCTCATACTGAAAATGTGTAGTTCGATATGTTGTCGTTTATACCATTGTTACTCACTGTGCAGTAGGCAAAAATTTGGCATGTCGGGAAAAAAACAATGAAATGTTCTGCGTCTGTAGTAAAACAACAGATACATTATTTTGCCGACAGACCAAACCGCAAAGGAACTGAAAGAAAATGATATACATTAATGTTTGTTTTATTCTTTCTTACACGATACATAGTATGTCTGTCGTCACAGATCAAAGGTAACATTTAACATTTCAGGTAACATTACTGGTTAGACTCGTATACTTCTCTTAAATTGTACTTAGTCTTAAAAATATAGCTCAATATTTTTATCTTTGCTGCTTTTCTTGCGCGCCTTTGCCAGTTCAAATATTTTTGGCTTGATTGTGGGGAATTTTTCAGTTATTTCGGTAAATTATTGTCCTTTGTACAGGTTGACAAAATCATTTTCTAGCTGTGAACAAATAAATGAAACATAAGTAAGTATACAAATATTTAAACTAAATCAGTAAAAAAATCTAAAAACTGAACTCTCCAGAAGATATCCTTCCTACTTTTATTTAATTAAAAAAAGTTGTTGTGTATGTCTACTTACGTTTAATAACTTCAATATATTCTTCCAAATTCCATGCTGTGAGAAGATTTTTAACCTCTTCATCCATCTTTTAGATATATCTAAAATCCTGTTTTCACTTAACACACGCGCGGTAAAATATCTGCAAAAAAGTAGGTAATTGTTTATTTTTGTCACTTCACTGTTATAAAATAAACAAGGCAAAATTCATAATAATGTTTAAAAGTGGTTTTTATGTGAAATTTGGAACAACCTTGTAGGTGTGAGGCAGCAGCGCTTCAAAAGACGTTCGTCACTCATGGCCGAATTCACAGGCTATGCAGCCAATTCCTTGTTTAGTTTTATCAAGTTACAACTCAATTTTTAATTTCATTTCTTTACATCTTAGCCTACTTCCTTCCAAAAGGGCATCTTGCAGTTTTATCTCGTTTTCCAATTTTTTGGCCTTCAAATGGGCTAGCTTGGTCTTCACCTCCCCTAATTCAGTCCATGTTTTGTTTGTTGTAGTGCCAGTGTACGTTCTTTTACGGTACCGCCTCACTTCGGATGTACCTTGTTTATCCTATAATACAATATTGTTCGCATTAAAAAACAAATAAATGTGGAGTACATAAAGTCACATCATATCTATACACATAATAAAACAGGAATAATTAAAGTCTGTACATTGAAGATATTTATGAAAATAGGTTCATATATCATATAAAGGGATAGTCAGATAAGTACTTGTAACGTCTCTGTCAAGGGGCTTCGCAACATAGCTGGAGTGTATGTATCTCAATTTTTGAGATTGTTATCCTTCCTAGGACGGTCGAATTCTTACATTTGTAAACTGTCATTAGCCTAAAAATAAAAATAAAAATTAATATATTTAAAGGGTGGCATATTAATATAACAATCATTTTTACCTTTTTAATAATAGCTGGACTCTCAATATCTTCTTTGTACTGTAAATCCTGCAAAACAATGCATATCAATTTATTATAGTATATTGTAACACTTATCTAATATCAATCAATAGAAATCAATATGCACCTTCAATGGGTCTGTCTGTACCACATACCACCACCACATTTTGGCTTTCATTATCCTGTAAAAAGAAAAATTTGTTACTATTATGATTTTCATACTGTGTCACTTGTGGGATAGGCAGAGAAAACAGACTGCGAAACATACATAACTCCTATGAATATCATTGTAATTATTGCTATATAAATGTTTATCGAATATAACTTAAAGCACATTCTACCCAAAAATTGAGTACTTTCATGTGAACATAATTTTAACCAGTTATGCTAATCACTGTGATATAAATGATAGGTGATAAATATATTTAAATGACTATTCATGTTTCTTATGGCCAGCAACTTAATCTTTTACAGTTTTCTTTATATTTTCCCATTTCTTTTTTAATACTTTGCTGCACCTAGATTAATAAATAATAATACTCCATTAATACTAGATTAATACTCCATTGCTTAGCAAGAAATAAACATTTTATTAATGTTTGCTTATATTAGAAGTGCAAAATAACATTATAAATACCTGTTAGTTGTGTTCTGGGAATTGAATTCTAATGCAATCTTATCCCATTGCGCTTGTTTTGCCAGGATACCGCATCACTCTTTTTATTTTCAATAATTTTAAAAAATGTGATACATAATTATTTTTTGTAAAACCTCCAACATAATTGTGAAGTTAGGACTTCTTTTTTTGGGTGTATCCATAGTATTCTGAAACAGAAAACGAACCTTTACGTTTTGTTTTAAAAATCAAAGCAAAGATCTTTATTAAAATACTTTAATTTACAACGATTCTAAAATCTTTACGCTTGGAAATATTTTTAGGGCAGGTAACTCACACTCACACTATTAAGCTTAAATTATAAAATCCACATATAAAATAAACCGTGAAAATACTTACAAAGTAATTCTTTTTGGTAACCAATCCAAATACAGTAGATTCAGACTACGTCGGGATTGAAATACGCTTAGAATAATAACATATTCTAAGGAAATACGCCATTTTTAAATTAAGCTTCACTAAACATTTCCAATTTTAATTGCCGAGCTATGCTTATTTACGAATAGATAATTAACATGTATAATGCTACTAATGCGTTTATTCAACCAAACACGTATACACTATCAGTTAATGGCAATATTAGTGAAAAATTATGATAGATTCACAGCTCGCGAACGCAGCACGAGAGTAGGAGCGACACATTGAGTAATTCGTGGCTGACTGGCTGGAGTGCATGGCGCGGCGGCCATTCTAGCCAACTATGATTGTTTAAAATTAATCCTTCTAGCCCCGGATTACTAGACACAATAGAAAATCTATTGTTATGCGGCACCCGAGTGCCGGTTCGGCGTTGAGTGGTTAAATAACTTACTTATCAATAAATAGACAAGTACTTATGCTCGTCTATTTTTTACCGAACTTCATGTTTATTATTAAATAACTATGATTGTCTAAAATTAAATAACTTACTTATCAATAAATAGATAAGTATGCTCGTCTATTTTTTACCGAACTTCATGTTTATTATTAACCAAGTATGATTGTCTAAAATCAAATAACTTACTTATCATGAAATAGCAATGTAATCTGTCTATTTTTACCCGAACTCGGTGTCAATTTCTAGCCAACTATGATTATGTCTAAAATTAAATAACTTACTTATTATGAAATAATAACGTTAGCTTGTCTATTTTTGCTAGTTTTTGTTAGGGGTAAAATTAAACGAGTCGGTTATTTAGAAATAAATAAGTACTTTGTAAATAACAACCAATCATTTTTAGCAATACTTGCTTCTATAATATTAGCAAAGCTCTATTGCCCATTTTAAATATGTCTTGGTTGAATGCAGCCGAGTAATTTTTAACAGAGCTAAATTGGTACTTTGCTAAAGCAAATTTTTTTCAGTGTAAAGGGTCACTTCCGGAGGTAAGGAGGATCAGATTTGAACATAGAGTTACAAGAGTAATTGTAGTTTAATGAATTTGAAACTTTCTTTCTATTAGAAAATAAGTTGGGTTATTTACGTCAAAATCAACTAGTACCACAAATCCCATGTAAAACTTAAAAGATAGTATTTTAGTTTAATAATGTTTTGCCAGTAATATGCACTAAAAAACAGCACTTTTTATTTTTTATTACTTTCAGTTGTTAGACAGGACCTTTAAGTACCTAATTAATGATACCCTTAATGAGAAAGTATCCGTCAAAGTGCTGCTATATTGTAGGCTCCTAGACCTTCAGATCTTTAAATCATCCAAATGTAGTTGCTGATGTTCTTTAAAACCCTGCCTCTTTATAAAGACAAATTATAATGTGTGTGCCACATTATAATGTGGCTGATTACACATTTTATTTGCAACTCCACCTGCCTTGCCAAGTTGTGTTAGTGAAAAAATACATTGATTGCGCGTAGATATGATATGAGGTGTTTTGGACAACTTGCGATAGGCTTTTAATCACTTGGGCTTCGCCAATACCCGTAGCCCCCCATGTTAAGGCGAGGGTGTACCGCGGGGTTTAGTGGGTAAACCCCTGGGCCACTTCCATCTTCGGCCCAGGAACAATGCCCTTTTTAATACATCGGGAGTCCCACACACGACCCTGTCCTTCGCGTAAAAAAGACTTTTAATCACTTTACTAATGACGGATTTTGGCTGTTAAATATTGAAACATGTATATTTTGGAAAGTACCTACTACGACAGGACCACTTAAAGGCATATTTTTTCAATACCTATATGCAAAACTTTAAACCATGGTCGATTAGTGTAATGTATAGGTATTTCGCGCAGTAACAACAATATAACAATATTTATTTTGCGTAACAAGTACATATTTTGCAAAGTGTTTCCTCTCGAGTAGTCTACATTTTACATCCAAACCAAACGATAGCCATCGTCAAATAATACTAAACTTGTTAAGCCATGTCGCAAAATTATCCGATACCACAGAACATATTATACCGATACGAATTGAAATTAAACTGTTACAAATTAATTGGTAAATTTCATTTGTACTTATGCCCGTGGTTTATTGGCTGAAATAACATTATTGCATATTTTGTCGGCGTATCCTGGAATTGGCATGTCCACTTTGCAGGTAACACAAAAGCTGATTAAATCAAAATGTTTGATTGACTCAATGGTATTTCCGATATTCTCAATAAATTGATAAATGAAATAATTCTGTTTGTGCCAATGTTAAAGTTCTATCTGAAGTATTGTGTATCATAACTACTCCAAATATTTTTTATCCTTATTTCACATATAAAAATTAAACAAAGATGTTTATAATTTATTACATTGATGCTGAAAAGAACGAAAACTTATAAAAGTATGATTTTTTTACTTTTAAATGCGTCAATGAAACAAAACAGAACTGTTCGAGGTTTAAGGCAAAATTAGAGTTAGAGGGGGATTCGTCGTTTGACAGGGGATTCGTCGTTTGACACCGGTCCCGAATACACCGCGGTGTCATAGTCCTTATTTCAACCGCATAAAGACTATTACAGCGCGGTGTATTCGGGACCGGGGTCAAACGACGAATCCCCCGAGTTAGACAGAGACAAAACAAAAAGTTAATAGAAAAGAAACTGCACTTTAGGTGTAGTAAAGTTCTTTAGACACGACCAATTTGAAACTACACACAAAGAATTTTAGCATTAGGTACATCTTTCAATTGTATTCAACTGTGGAGCTATAATATAGCTCCACTCATCAGTAAAAATTATCAATGTTTGTGCAGCTTTAAGCTCAGGGCAGGTTTCTACACAACTGCAATGCATGTAACCTACACTGAAAAAAATTTGCTTTAGCAAAGTACCAATTTAGCTCTGTTAAAAATTACTCGGCTGCATTCAACCAAGACATATTTAAAATGGGCAATAGAGCTTTGCTAATATTATAGAAGCAAGTATTGCTAAAAATGATTGGTTGTTATTTACAAAGTACTTATTTATTTCTAAATAACCTACTCGTTGAATTTTACCCCTAACAAAAACTAGCAAAAATAGACAAGCTAACGTTATTATTTCATAATAAGTAAGTTATTTAATTTTAGACATAATCATAGTTGGCTAGAAATTGACACCGAGTTCGGGTAAAAATAGACAGATTACATTGCTATTTCATGATAAGTAAGTTATTTGATTTTAGACAATCATACTTGGTTAATAATAAACATGAAGTTCGGTAAAAAATAGACGAGCATACTTATCTATTTATTGATAAGTAAGTTATTTGATTTTAGACAATCATACTTGGTTAAAAATAAACATGTAGTTCGGTAAAAAATAGACGAGCATACCTATCTATTTATTGTTAAGTAAGTTATTTAATTTTAAACAATCATAGTTGGCTAGAATGGCCGCCGCGCCACTCCAGTCTTTTTACTTGCTTAGTGCAGCCAGTCAGCCACGAATCGATTACTCAATGTGTCGCTCCTACTCTCGTGCTGCGTTCGCGAGCTGTGAATCTATCATAATTTTTTACTAATATTGCCATTAAATGATAGTGTATACGTGTTTGGTTGAATAAACGCATTAGTGAACATTATACAAGTTAATTATCTATTCGTAAATAAGCACAGCTCGGCAATTAACATTGGAAGTGAAGCTTAATTTAAAAATGGCGTATTTCCTTAGAATATGTTATTAATATTATTCTAAGCGTATTTCAATCCCGCCGTAGTCTGAATCTACTGTATTTGGATTGGTTACCAAAAAGAATTACTTTGTAAGTATTTTCACGGTTTATTTTATATGTAGATTTTATAATATAAGCTTAATAGTGTGAGTGTGAGTCACCTTACCTAAAAATATTTCCAAGCGTAAAGATTTTATAGAATCGTTGTAAATTAAAGTATTTTAATAAAGATCTTTGCTTTGATTTTTAAAACAAAACGTAAAGGTTCGTTTTCTGTTTCAGAATACTATGAATACACCCAAAAAAAGAAGTCCTAACTTCACAATTATGTTGGAGGTTTTACAAAAAATATGTATCACATATTTTAAAATTATTGAAAATAAAAAGAGTGATGCGGTATCCTGGCAAAACAAGCGCACATAAGATTGCATTAGAATTCAATTCCCAGAACACAACTAACAGGTATTTATAATGTTATTTTGCACTTCTAATATAAGCAAACATTAATAAAATGTTTATTTCTTGCTAAGCAATGGAGTATTAATCTAGTATTAATGGAGTATTATTAATTATATTAATCTAGGTGCAGCAAAGTATTAAAAAAGAAATGGGAAAATATGAAGAAAACTGTAAAAGATTAAGTTGACATAGGAAACATGAATAGTCATTTAAATATATTTATCACACCTATCATTTATATCACAGTGATTAGCATAACTGGTTAAAATTATGTTCACATGAAAGTACTCAATTTTTGGGAAGAATGTGCTTTAAGTTATATTCGATTCTTTAAAATTATAATAATAAAGACTATAAACATAAACATGTTATATAAGTAGCAATAATTACAATGATATTCATAGGAGTTATGTATGTTTCGCAGTCTGTTTTCTCTGCCTATCCCACAAGTGACACAGTATGAAAATCATAATAGTAACAAATTTTTCTTTTTACAGGATAATGAAAGCCAAAATGTGGTGGTGGTATGTGGTACAGACACATTGAAGGTGCATATTGATTTATATTGATTGATATTAGATAAGTGTTACAATATACTTTAATAGATTGATTTGCATTGTTTTGCAGGATTTACAGTACAAAGAAGATATTGAGAGTCCAACTATTATTAAAAAGGTAAAAATGATTGTTACATTAATATGCCACCCCTTAAATATATTAATTTTTATTTTTAGGCTAATGACAGTTTACAAATGGAAGAATTCGACCGTCCTAGAAAGGATAACAATCTCAAAAATTGGGATACATACACTCCAGCTATGTTGCGAAGCCCCTTGACAGAGACGTTACAGGTACTTATCTAACTATCCCTTTATATGATATATGAACCTATTTTCATAAATATCTTCAATGTACAGACTTTAATTATTCCTGTTTTATTATGTGTATACATAGATATGATGTGACTTTATGTACTCAACATTTATTTGTTTTTTAATGCGAACAATATTGTATTATAGGATAAACAAGGTACATCCGAAGTGAGGCGGTACCGTAAAAGAACGTACACTGGCACTACAACAAACAAAACATGGACTGAATTAGGGGAGGTGAAGACCAAGGTAGCCCATTTGAAGGCCAAAAAATTGAAAAACGAGATAAAACTGCAAGATGCCCTTTTGGAAGGAAGTAGGCTAAGATGTGAAGAAATGAAATAAAAAATTGAGTTGTAACTTGATAAAACTAAACAAGGAATTGGCTGCATAGCCTGTGAATTCGGCCATTTCTCTTAAATCATAGTTGAGTGACGAACGTCTTTTGAAGCGCTGCTGCCTCACACCTACAAGGTTGTTCCAATTTTCACATAAAAACCACTTTTAAACATTATTATGAATTTTGCCTTGTTTATTTTATAACAGTGAAGTGACAAAAATAAACAATTACCTACTTTTTTGCAGATATTTTACCGCGCGAGTGTTAAGTGAAAACAGGATTTTAGATTTATAAAGATGGATGAAGAGGTTAAAAATCTTCTCACAGCATGGAGTTTGGAAGAATATATTGAAGTTATTAAACGTCGTAAGTAGACATACACAACAACTTTTTTTAATTAAATAAAAGTAGGAAGGATATCTTCTGGAGAGTTCAGTTTTTAGATTTTTTTACTGATTTAGTTTAAATATTTGTATACTTACTTTTGTTTCATTTATTTGTTCACAGCTAGAAAATGATTTTGTCAACCTGTACAAAGGACAATAATTTACCGAAATAACTGAAAAATTCCCCACAATCAAGCCAAAAATATTTGAACTGGCAAAGGCACGCAAGAAAAGCAGCAAAGATAAAAATATTGAGCCATATTTTTAAGACTAAGTACAATTTAAGAGGAGTATACGAGTCTAACCAGTAATGTTACCTGAAATGTTAAATGTTACCTTTGATCTGTGACGACAGACATACTATGTATCGTGTAAGAAAGAATAAAACAAACATTAATGTATATCATTTTCTTTCAGTTCCTTTACGGTTGGTCTGTCGGCAAAATATGTATCTGTTGTTTTACTACAGACGCAGAACGTTTCATTGGTTTTTTCCCGACATGCCAAATTTTTCCCTACTGCACAGTGAGTAACAATGGTATAAACGACAACATATCGAACTACACATTTTCAGTATGAGCTGACCTCACATTGTATATTAAGCCTTACGTACAGTCACAGGTCAGTTGTTTTTTTTTTGTATCCCATAATTCTAGGTGAAACTGAACAACTTTTACTATGGGACCAACTCTGAAATCGCGAAAAAAATCAGCTGTTTCATACATTGTGATTTTTTTGTTATTAATTTTTGTATGAAACAGCAAATTTTTTCCGCGATTTCAGAGTTTGTCCCATAGTAAAAGACGTTCAGCTTTACAGTCTCATCAACCATTGATTATGGGATATAAAAAAAACACGCTAGCTTAGTATGTGTCGTTTAAATTGGTACTTACTTGCAACAAAGTATTTTAGCTACGGTTACCCAATAAACACGATTGATAATACCAAGTAACTCGGTTAAATATACCAATTTTAATTGACTAGAAATAGCCGAGTATATTAATTGTAGTTACCCAATGAACACGATTGATAATACCAAGTAACTCGGTTAAATATACCAATTTTAATTGACTAGAAATAGCCGAGTATATTAATTGTAGTTACCCAATGAAAACGATTGATAATACCAAGTAACTTTGCTATATATACCAATTTCAATTGAGTAGAAATAACAAAGTAGGTTGGCTGTCCCTACCTAATATACATGATTAAAAATATTCAAGCTACTTAGCTAGTTTTACAAAGCAAAATAATTGATTCTACTGAATTACTTTGCTAAACACAACAAACCACGTTGGCTGTGACGACAGTTGTGTTTATTCTTTAACCAAGTTAGTTGTTGCAGTGACCGATTGAATTTGCTATTGTTAACAGAGTGACTCGATTCACTATAGATAATAGGTTTGCTAAGTTTACTGAGTGAATAGGTTAGAAGCAACCAACCTTGAATATCTATTTTTTGACCAACTTACTGGGTTTATATTACCAACAACGTTAACAAAGTTGACTTGTGTAATTTTAGCAACAAACTTTGCAGGCTCCCTCCGAAGCGAGTTACTCGGCTGTAAATAGCAACAACTTGTTTATTTATAGCCGTGTAGTTTTTTCAGTGTAAGGTAATGTAACAACCACAGAGCTCTGGTCTGTGGTAACAACAATGGTGTGCCGTTTCGACAATGACTGTCTACGTCTGAAGATAGCCAGATGCAAAAAGTCTCTTGAATGACCAGTCGCGTTTAAATACTTAAATGGCGTAAAAAAGTAAAATCTCAAAGAGTTATTACCGTCTGATATAAGAGCAGCAGTGTAGGGTTTAACCGCCCGCTGCGCTCCGCGTGCAATCTGACCAGTTGGTGAGTAGCGAGTGCAGGACAGCTACGCAAACATGGCCGATATTGCGCGGACTATCGCTCGGATGCATCGTGCAGTTTCCTGAAGTTTTGGCGCGATGTTGTCGGTGGTATTGAGTAATCTGATTGTCTAGTACTGACACCATCCAGTCTCATAAAATACGTCATAATTCTTTAATACTTTAGGTACGTATTTTCGCCCTTCACGAGGAACCAGATCATTTTGAACAAGGTTACATGGCTAATATATATATTATTGATGATAACATTCATTTTCCATTACATAATGCCTAATGGTGACAATTATCTGCAAAGACCGCTATTGATCTTAAATAGCGAGCAGCTTTCCTTCCAAAGATATCCACTGAGATTCGAAGTGTAGACCTTGTGCGTGAGTAGCGGCATTTGTAACCATAAAAAATTTAAGACATATATCTTAAAAGATCCTTGTCTACCTGGATCGATCGCGCAGTTTTTTTTTAACTGGGACTAAGCCATCGGAATGTAATTATTTATTTGCATAAAATGTAGACAAATGATTTATCACTATTATTAGTTTTCCGATTTCCATCGTGCGAACGCCCCCGAGCGAACCGGCCCTTGTTTGGCCGCCGGGGGGCGCGCCGCGGGGGACCCTAATACCTTAATAATAAAATCTGTGGCACCGGCTGATGTAGCGGAGGGCACCGCCTGACGCTCTTCTAACTAACAATAGTCAAAATATTAAAGATCACAGAAAATAATCTGGGAAATAAATATACAAAGGATATAATAAATAGGAAGAGGAAGAACTTTAGAAGATCAGAGGAGCTTACAGTGTTGCTACACGTTAAGCGAAGCTTTCTGGCTAAGTGTCCTTCAATGTCATATGAAGCATAGGCCGCTAAATAGCAGGTGGGCGGCCTGTCTGTCCGCTATGTAATCCAAAACAAAACAAAAAAATACAATAGCGACTGCTTATATGGACCTTAGTTTCAATCTATCATCTTCGTGCAAAATACGTGGCTACACACATCGACCTTGTACATAGCTACAATAGTTAAACTATATACCCTCTCGGTGTCTGGGCACAAAACCATTAATTAGTTTGATCTAGTTATTCTCCTTGAGCAGTAAACGTTATACAAGTCGACACCTCAAAGTCTGATCCTCAGTACGCAGTCGCTCAGCTTCTGTTACGAACCACTGAGCAGAAACTGAGCGCAACCAAGCAAATACAATGCTGGCTTTGATATCCCGACTATTCGAATACACATTGTATTTTGTACGTACACACATGTGTCGTACGCTGTTGTTACGTAGACGTTTGCTAATAGGTGAAGGTATGCACACTCGGAGCATTATCTGATGTCGGTTTGATTTATATTGATTGTCTCTCAAGAGGCTTTTCCTTAAAGTTGTCGATGGAATAGGATTTTCTAGCAAGCGTCAGCGAAATTGTACCCACAAAAGATGACAAAATCGAAAGCGATTTGGAGAAAAGGATGACGGGAAAGTTTCTTACTACGAGTACGTAACTGCCAGCAAATTCCCACAAGAAAAGCATTATTACGTTTGTATACGCAAACTGGCTTGTTCCTCATGTGAAGGAAAGACCGAGGTAAGAGTAAGTTATTGGATAGTGGCACTAACATATTTCGTCCCGCTTCCCACACGGCCGCAGGTCCCACTAAACATGCGGTGAAAGCACAAAGTAAATGTGTTTGCTTTGTGTGTACCATTTTGATGGCAAAAATCAAAATGGGATTCGTATCAAAGTTTATGCTTATCCGCGCAATCGAAATCCACCTCAGCGGGCGCTTGCATTACGTATCCCTGCAACAAATTGAAGCGAGGAACAAAACAATGGAATAATAGCGGATGCTGCAAACGCCCGCTCCCCCAACCAGAATACGTTTTACTTACACCTATTTATTGCCTGTTCGGACTCCAGGTCGGCAATTACCTAATAACACATTTCGGCCGTACATCAACTCCGCGTCGATATAGATAAATAACCAGAAATATTTTTATAGGTCTTACGAAAGTTCTTTTGATATATTCGCAATTATAATGTGTAGCAGTTTCCGCGCAGCTTGCCCCACGTGGTTTGTTTATAAAGTCTGATTGTCATTTTGTTTAATCAGCTAATTACTGTAAAACTTCATCTAAAACTGCTGAACGTTTTTTATAAAACTTTACAGTATACCTACATTTTATTTATTTATTTTCAATAGCACAAATGTATTGTTATATGATAGGCGGACTTAATGATAGATAAACTATTCTCATTCATCATCGTACATTTTATACATCCAAATAAGACATGCTACATTTACACGCCTACGAAATGCAAGTAGCATTTCGTAGGCGTGTAAATATGTATTATGTTTTTCGGCGACTTTTGAAATGACGCATTGTGCCTGATTATGGTCAAATTGATATGGTCTCGGTAAACGTAGTGTAGGACCTCAGGCCAGGTGGAGCGATGATCTGCGCAAGATGGCTGGCAGGAGCTGGATGCGAGTGGCCGAGGACCGATCGGAGTGGCGAGCATTTGGAGAGGCCTATGTCCAGCAGTGGACTATCACAGGCTGATGATGATGGTCAAATTACCTAGAATAATGATTTAGACACCTGGATGTAATGTATAAAATAATGTCTGAATACTGTCACAAAAGAAAGCTAAAAGCTTCTGAACATTCATAGTTCAATAACTATAAGTTAGGGCACTATTGCTTGATACACTTACATTATTTGTTTTAAGTTCTTAGTTGAGATTAAAGAGAGTTTTATGAATGCGAAGAAACCCAAGCAATAAAGTACAAGACGAGACAGAAAACGAAACAAATTATTTGTTTTCGAAAATGAAAGCAAATATCACGTACCTATCAGGATACAAAGCAAATTAAATATTGCAGGTAACCATCGCAACAGACAGCCATCTCCGATTCCTTTTCAATTATTAGAACAAGTATCATTTTTCCTTTTTATTGCTTACTCCTTCATCTAATGTTCAAAGGTGCATCGGTAAGAACTGTTTATTCAAGTAACTAGTTCTTACCAAGCCAAGAGGCTCGAGGAAGGCACAAGATATAAAGTTCTGCGCCTAAGTTATACCTATGAGTGCACTGCGAGATAGGGGGAGGGTGGAGGAGTAGGTATTGCCCCGATGTTCATTCATTCTTGCGAGAAAACAGCGTATGCGATGACTCTAGGGTTTTACTTTACCAAATTATTAGTATCTACATACAAGTATGCTTTGATTTTGTCCCTTGAGTAACTTTTGCAATAGTTGTTGTAACTTTAAGGTGAGTATTTTCGGTACAGAAAACCAAATCATAAATGTTTATTTCTACCGACTCTCTTATTAATAATAATTTTATTTTACCCAAAAAATTATGCAGGTTTCAGCTAGTGTCAATAAGGTTTTTAACAAACGAGTTTATAGTGTTTTATACAACCTTTCTTCGGCATATTTTATTATCTCATGCAATATTATCTCAAATGGAACAATCATGTACGTATATACTCAATACATTATTGTGTGGTTTATTCTGATTATTAGGTTATGTAATTTTATACTTGCACTCGTAAATCGCAAATAACTAATTTTATCCTCAAGAGCTTTGACCGCCACTAGCTTTCTGACCTAAACACGTATAAGCGTGCAATCAAAGTCTTCATTGAAATATTATCGGTCACAATAAAACGCGACAAGTATAATCCCGTACCGGGGTGCATATTTCAATAAACAACAAGCGTGGCCAAAGGGTGTAACATCTAAAAAGTGTAACTGAATAGATTTTAGTTAAAGCGCGTCGCGTGTCAGTCGCGCGACCACCCCCTAATTTCGCGATTGATATTTGCCGACGCCCGGTAGATCAAATGTTGCACGGGGATGCTGACTGACTGATATTGATACGGAAATGCTTTTGTTTTTGGTGTGGATTATTTTGTGTTGTGTGCGATAGAAATTGCCCAAAACCTACACCTATATGAAGAAAAGTCGACGTTAATGTCTCACTGCAGGGCAAAGTCCTCTGTCTTCAAATGAAGTTATCGTTAGGTACAATGATGTGTACTTAAACACCACGCTTGAAAAGCCTTAAATCTATGAATTTATAAAAAATATCGCCAAAATGAAATGTGTGCTTAGCATAACATTCCCTATTTAGGCTTTGTAATAAAGTAGATTTTCACAATTCACCCAAAAGTGAAACCATTCAAGTTAATGAAATTTCGATCGTCAACTGGCCAGTCCTAATCAAGAATTTGCGTCGAAATATTCCAATTTGGCATGAAATGTATCAAATACAGCTAATTAGCCATGTCAACGTGAAACAGTTACCAACACGAGATTAACTAAGCACCTATTCGCAATTCCAGGTAAACATACCTATTTGTTTAGAGATTCCGCACGTTAGGTTTTGTTCGAGCTCATACGAGTTTAATTCTTTGTGCAAATAATGTGTTTACGATTCCAGTATTTAGGTATAATGTAGTGTGTGATTTTGCGTCTAATTCCAATTATCATTATTAATGTTTTCATTCATGATTACGATATTGTTGTTTTTAATCTTATTGTTAATGTTGTGCGAGGCGACAAAGAGATCCTGTCTGAATTTAAAATATTTTTTCTCACTATTTGTCTATTTTGTTTGGACATATTTGCACTGACAAATGGCAAAGGTTTTACTTGTGTGACGTACGAAAGAGAGAAAATATTTTTGAAGTATCTGATAAATACAAAGAAAAACTTATTTGGTGCAGTCGTTTGGAAGTATTCGCGCAAATTAGGTACGCATCGGCCGGCGTATGGTTTTTATTTATACGAGTATACGCAGAAAAAATAGCGAGTGTTTGTATAAAAATACTTATTTATTTTTACTCACCTACGTCAAAATCAAATCCATAAAACCCCTCAAACTCTCAAGGTAAACTAGACTATTCGATCAAAAATAAAAACACACAAATAAAAAGAGTCAGTACAGTCTACCTCACATAACCGTAAAAATTTAATTACATTGTCGCATGTGCTACACGTCACATTGTAGCACGTGGCATTGTAGCCTAGTGTGATTTCAGCGACTGAAAAAAGAGTCAGTACAGTCTACCTCACATACCCGAAAAAAATTAATTACATTGTCGCATGTGCTACACGTCACACATTGTAGCACGTAGCATTGTAGCCTGGTAGGATTTCAGCGACCGAAAAAAAGAGTCAGTACAGTCTACCTCACATAACCGTAAAAATTTAATTATATTGTCGCATCCCAAGTAACACGTAATCTGTATATTCACTGAAGTAAAGACTGATTTACGTTTTAAAGTCAGACTATCACTTTAAATCAGTTTTGACTTAGTTTAAATGCTTTTGAGTAGAATGTGGTAAAATTTATAATGCATAAAGCTATTGTATGGTCTAAAAAAAATAAGTTAATTGGCTTATAATCGTACTAAAGCATGAATTACTTTTAATATACTGCACCTTAAACAGCATTTACACTAACATAAAGGTTAAGACCCTATATAAGTAAATAAGAAAACCTAATACATTAAATAAACGTTGTCGAAATATTTTATAGTGAACTTAGACTTATTAACACATTTTTCAAGATTAAACGCATTTTAATGATCTTTTCTTATGCTTATTTACAGCTAAGCATTAGCCAAACATTTACTAAAGTTTTAGCTCTGTTATCTTCTTATTTTAGTGTTACTTTAAAGCTTTCTGCACTGTATAGATAAATAAAAATGTAGTTTTATTACTATAGGTCATAATTTGGCCATAAAACCATGAGAAGTTTGATTATTTTTATTTGATACACAAAATACAGAACAATCAGGAGTTGTGTACAAGCTAAGCACTAGTCAAGAAGTTCCATCAAGTGGTTCCGTAGTACATTCAAGATTTGAAAATGAAAATTATTTTGCAGAAGTGTTATTAGAAGGTACTACTATCTATAAATATAAATAAAATAACTAATTATTTATAATAATATATAAAATAAAATAATCAGTTATTTAAAAAGGAGGAGGTTCTCAATTCGTCGGAATCATTTTTTATTGTACGTTACTCGATTACTCGAAGACGGCTTGACAGATTTCACAAATTCATTTTATCTTTGAAAGGGTGTATGTAGGTACTTTCTCGTTAGTCCCATTGTCACCAGGCCAGGATCCGATGATGGGATCCTGGAGAAATCAAGGGAACTCTTCAAATATTAAATTATAGACACACCTAGAGTGAAATAAAAAAAGTTTTATAAAAAAATAAAACCAACGTATTTGCGTAACCAACTAATATATTTTGCAAATCCATGATTTTGTTTTGGTTTTCCATTTATTGTATTCAATTTGTGTGTGTCAGGCTGGTGGAATGACTGGCTCTGAATTTGCTGCTGTTTCATTTGGGTCTCATAAATGCCAAATAGTATCTTATGCTATTGGCTGCTGCTGAAGTTGTGTTACAGCGGATGAATTTGGATGTGAATGGATTATCTGAAAACAAAGAAAGAGCGGTTTGATACATTTATTTTTTAAATTTCAGTTGATTTTTAAAGCGATTGTCTGTCGCCCTCGTGTCATCTATCAATATAAGTGCCAAAAAAGAACTGATTTGTCGTAAACAATTTTAATTTTATTTAAAGTTTTTGTGTAAGTATTTCATTCGACATACGGACTGTATAAAAATCAGTACCAAATATTTAGAATGTTATAGTACAGTCAGCGTCAAATTCATGTTAGCTAATAACAACGGCTAATAAAGTCAAACTGGAGACAAATAAAATATGAAAGACGTGAAGTGGGGTATCATGTGAATTCTGGTGATTAAGGGATTCTAAATTATTATTTCGGTAGGTACCCTGATTAACACTATAGCAATCTATTTTTATGACATTTAAGGGTAATGAACATTATAACATGCCTAAAAAGTGTTACAATAATGCTAAAGATATCACTTAGATATTTTATATGTAGGTTGAATGACTTAAGCTATTTTTTTATACTATAATAAGACTGACAGCATTATAAGACACTAGTTGAAAGTTTAAAACATTAATTTTATATGACGCCATTTGCTTTCTGATTTCTCAAATATAAAAAATAAAATTATAACAAACATATGAATGAAATACTACTTATTATGTTTTTCTTATAAACGGAGTATCGATAGAAGCAATTTTATAAGTTAAAATTAATCAAATCGTTAAATTTTTTTACAAAAGGTGTCAGATGTCGATTCTAAATTTGTTCCTATTTTTATTAAAAAAGCATTTCTGTGAGGGCGCGTGAATTATAAGCCACAAACATACATAATAATATATTTTCACATAAGACTAATACCCCCAGCTCATTTGCATTCAAAACAAAATAAAATTGATGATTGACTTACCTTATGATAAATTATTTTCAATGAAGACACATTATAACATCTTCGCACAACACCTGCACTGCAATACACTAAACGAAGGGGGCTTCGTCGTTTGACCCCGGTCCCGAATACACCGCGGTGTCAAACGCACAAGGACGCTTTTTGAATTGGCCGTTTGACACCGCGGTGTCAAGTGGTGAACAACTTTTTTCGACTTCGTCACTTGACACCGCTGTTATTATTTATGTACAGTTAAAGACAAAATTGCATCGAAAAAAATATCCCAATATATCCGTTTTTTGTAATGACAACTTTGTCCCATAGGCCGCACCAATAGAACGCTCGTATTTCAGCTCTTTACTTCCAACCACTATCAGCCACTTTTTGGGATATGGTCACTTCATCTAGCTTCATTTTAGCTTGTTAACACGTTGACTGCGGCAAAGACACACCCCTGTGTTTTTAAAATTGCAACTCCAGTGTGGCATTACACGTTTGACGCGAGCGCAAAAATGTCCATACGACTGTGCGGCCCAACACAAAACGTGTGATCAAGGCAGCCGCTTCGCGTGTGGCCGCACACACCACCAGTACTTAATGATTTTTATGCTTTTATATTGTATTATTAGCTATTTATACATAATATAGATAGTTAAATTTTGGTTAATACACAAAGCGACAAGTAATTCATTTATTGAAACATTAAATTCGTTCATATTATTATACACATAAAATTTAATTCAGACCAAAAATAAGCGTCTTATGTCGTTATTTTCTATTTTTTTTTTACAAACAAAGCAGGACACGACTCCTGCAGCTTTCATTTACACGTAACCATCAAATACTTAAAACTACTACTAAAAAAATACCGACAAGACAATGCTTCCAGGAACAAGTGAACTTACTAATTAAACCATCTTACCCTTTTGGCGATAAGGCTATTGTAATAGCTACTCGTTTATTACTTCTTTTGCAAAAGATACAAACTTCTAACGATTCCGATATCGCAAACGTGTTCCATGCAAAAACGAATACACGACACGTTAATGCTTCCTAAAAACAAGTAACTTTTCAGAAAAAAATATAACCTACTCACTAAAGGATCCTTCAAATCTACAACTTACTTGTGTACTCAACTGTACAAAAATCAAAAATAATATTTTCATTGGCGGTGTCAAATGACGAAGTCGAAAAAAGTTATTCCCGCTTGGAACCGCGATATTATTAACGGTGTCAAACGGCCAATTCAAAAAGAGTCCTTGTGCGTTTGACACCGCGGTGTATTCGGGACCGGGGTCAAACGACGAAGCCCCCTAAACGAAATAATCAAATCGGACTTAAGTTTCAAATACAAAGAAAATAAAACGTTCAGCCTTAGAGTAAAACTTAACTATGGCATTGTAATTCAAAAAGCTGTTTAACAGCTGTACTAACGTCTAAAAAAATGCTTTTTACATTAGAATATGCTGTCTAACAACTTTACTAATATCTGTCTTCAATAACATTATAAGCGCTGGTTAGCAGCACTAATAATATTTAATAATGCTCATAGCTGTATTATTTGGGGCCCAAATTAAGCTTATAAGACACTTATAAACTTATATACGGCTGATAATTATAGTGCTACATATGCTGCTCATATACTGCTTTGCGCGTAAGTCCATGCTGTTGTACGCTTCTTATAATGTTGTTTGGTGTTACTTGGGATGTGCTACATGCTCGCCTTTGACAAGACAATCAACAGTGCAAGTAAAAAAGCATCCTACGCGCATTTTACGAACAACCTACTGCAACAAGGCAAACAAGTCGAATTATTTGTTTAATTGTTTTCTTTCGCTGAAACCTTAGTACCTACAAAAGAGAAATGACAAAGCTTGGCTCGTAGAGATGCTTTATAAATTTTTTGTGACCATTTTTGTTTCAAGAAAAGTCTCGTTTGTTGGGAGTCTTTCTCGTCCTAGCAGAAAATGGACAATTGTGAGATGAGGTCTGAGGTTGTTTGTTTGATTGTCTATTTAAAATATTTAAATCACAAAATCTGCTACCAAAACAGCCTTAATACTATTAGTGGTTGATGTACATAATCAAAATAATGTTCAAGATGTTTTGTCTTTCAATTAACGTCAAAAGAATGAGTAGCCCCCATGAAACAGTAGACCGGAGGTCGTGGGGATGGGGACTGGTTGACGGTATGACTCTTTCTTAGTCCGATTGAAATCTGTCACTAAAACTGTGGCTGTGTTTCGGCTAATATCATATCGAACACAGCTCCGGTTTGTGATCACCAATCCTAATTTGACAAGGTACCCATCATTGAGGCGATGACTTTGATTTTAAAGAGTATTAAAGAGTAGGTATTTTGTATTTGTAGACATTTTGGCTTATTCCTCGTCGTGCCACCAACTTGTACCACCAGTGGCACGATAAGGAATTGTCATTCCTCGTCGTACCACTGATTATAAAACACAGACCTAGTAATTAACAGACATCTAAGAGAAAAATAACAGAACTTTATTTTTCACAAATTAATATCAGGAAAACAATTTAATATCTGCGCGTAGGTACGACTGTTCTATGAAACCAGCTTCCCGCAGCAGTGTTTCCAAACCAATACGAAATGAAGACCTTCAAGAAGCGAGCATATTTCACCCTTAAAGGCAAGCAACGCGCCTGCGACTCCAAGGAGGTTTCGGGTGCTTATGGGCGGCGGTGATCACTTACCATCAGGATCCACAAACACTTGCTCGTTTGCCCCCCTATAATATTAAAAAAAGTATACTTTTTTAATAAACCTTAAAAACTAAAGATGTCCCGTAGGTAGGCTATCTTTCAGAGTAAGCAACAAAAGTAGCAGCTAATATTAAGTTGTCGTTAGTCCATATTATAACAATAAGGCATTTCGTACATCCCGCACACAGTTTCGTACACAGTAAGCGTCACTTTGGTTTGAACGAGCCCCAGAGGTGCGTCGATCGTGATTTGATGGTCCCGATGGGAACAATTACGCCTTTCGTGTTTTGGTTATCTGTAAATCGCTTGGGAGAGCTGCTGTTAGCACTTGGGTGCAATATTGCTGTCTCGTTGAAGTGAAATTGTATAATGATTGAGAGGGGTATTTTAGAGCGAAGTGTTTTTTATAATTTGTAAAAATCAATGTAACTACAAAGTCATTGAGATCGTCATTTAGCTGACTGCGATTTTTTTCGTTTTATTGAATGGAATTGGTTGTTTATTGAAGATTACAAAATCATTAACGCAAAATGTAAAATAAAAATGTGTATAACACAAAAACTTATATGAAAGAAGGTTTTAAAAACTTTTTGATTTTCTTTCTAACCTATTTAAAAAACTAACTTTTAAACGCTATTGTCTTAAGGTAGGGTACTTACCAACCTTGGTGTCATCAGGAAATAAATAACCAAAAACAGAATAGTTTCAGCACAATGTAAAATTAATATACATACATAATTGGGCACCAAACACTTTCGAAAGAATTGATTTTCTTACTACTACCCCACTATTAACACTTAGAACACCTACTTAGTTCGAATTTCAAATTAACTTCATAATAAAAAGAAAAAGAACAACACACTCAACAAAAAAAGAACTTAACTGTGTATCACATTCAAAAATCGAACCATTCGAAAACAAAGGCCAAAAACAATGAGACAAAAGTTAAACACAGTAACATTGCGACCCTCGGATAGGGTGAGGAGCAGTTTGACGCGCGTCACGCGAGAGTAGGGGACCCAGTCATCACACGCTGATTAAATGTTTCCGACCGAGCTCACTTTATGCCTCTTTAATTGTTCAATTAACCTGCGACAGATTTGGCCAACTTTCTTTTACTGTTAACTAGCTAGTGTTGCAAGTTTCGAATATCATTGAAAAATAAAAAAAAAATACGAGTTTGATTGAGCCCCGTCGAGCTGGCCAGCTTTCATTTGACTTTTATTTGTGATCGAAAATTAAAAAAAATAGAAGTTTAGCTTCGCTTTTTTTAATTGTCTAATTAAGCTGCGTCTGTATTGGCCAGAGATATTAATTATTGTAGGCGTTCCAAAATAAAAAAATAAAAACAATCGCGCTCTGTCGGTAGATGGTTCCAAATAGTTCCAATAAGAATATAACTATTGATAAGTACTAAGTTAAAGTTTTTAATAATTAATATTATTTTGTAAAACGTTTAGCGATCGGATTCTTGGTAGTTCGTGGCTTGAAAAAGATAAAGGGTGCCGGTAACTAGAATATTCAATGAAATTGTTTCAAGAGTGGTCTTTATTTTTGATGTTTTATACCTGAGCTCTTATGTGGTAAATTTCATGAAAAATTACTTGATTCATTCCTTATTAATCACATTAATAGATCTTATCTATATATATAAAACTCAAAGGTGACTGACTGACGCAGAGCCGTAACCACTGGACGGATCGGGCTGAAATTTGGCATGCAGGTGGATGTTATGACGTAGGCATCCGCTAAGAAAGGATTTTGATCAATTCCCACGGGAACGAGAACCACGCGGGTGAAACCGCGGGCGGCCGCTAGTATAATAATAATATTATAAAATCTCAATATAAGTACAAAACGGAGTTGATGTTTGCTGAGTAATATTGATTAATTCCTTGATTTCTGAGTTAAACACCCGTGTCTTACCCGAAATTTTACTTAACTGCGAAACTGCTTATGAAAACCTGGTAGGTACTGTAGATTTTTAATACGTATCATATAAAAGCATTTGAAAATGAATAGATCACGTTAGTAACTACATTTGTATTATACAACGCTGCCTGTCATTCAATTTTCTATTATTTAAAAATTACACCTACCAATAATGGAACAATGAAATTTCCACGCGTTCAAAATAAAACAATAAATACCCTGAATATTTGCAGCCAAAAAAATAATTTCATAATATTCTATCTATCATACAACTGAATGAAATTCGAACGACAAAATATAATATATGCATTATTTCAGGTTATTGGAACCAGCTCGTCCCGATCGGGTGGAAAGGGGAAACCGGGGGAGTTTAGTGGGTAGTGGGACGCTCCACACACGGCTGCAGGTCTAGCTAGACCGATTATGGTGCATAAACGTATTCTTCTTCGAAAAAAGGTATTATTATAGGCTTAAAATTTTGTTCACTCCGTGCCTCAGAACGTATATATCCCAACCCCAACGGACTTTCAAGTCAAAAAGTTAACAGTTAGGGACGCCAACGGTTTACTTAAGCTTTAGAGATTAAGAATATCTGTATACATCCGCAATATACCCCCAGCGAGTATATTTTCAATATTATTCCCGCGTTAATCCGCGAGACATTAGTGGATGCCCCGACGTCGCTCGCTTTCATTAAGATTTATATTTAAAAAATAACGCGCATCGACGCCGCAGCCGCCGCTAAATCCTGGAGCCTCCAGCCAACGCAGCCGTTTAGCCCGCCAAAGATTATTCCCCAAGCATACAGAGAGGCCATTGTCGTTGGGAACCTACGCAGCTACAGATTCCAAGGAAAAACAAGTGGGGGCATGCGGAGCTTAAAAGTTTCATCTGCCCCCACCTGGTGGCAGAATTGGTAGGGGCAGGCAGGTTATAACTTTTTTTGACACAGGATAAACCCCATAGGTGAAATATGGCGACAGAATAACTCGCCGTGTTTCGGCAATATCAATGCAGGGGATACCAGGGTCAATGATCTGGAGCTGTAATCTGGCAGCGTATAATGCGATGGTTTCTGATTAATGTCCTACATTGGCACAGGCCACAGTGGTCTGTCAGCATCAGGTGGGCTGCTGATATACTTAGCATAAAATAACATCCATTTTCTATATTTGTGGTAGTTTTTGCAGGTAGTAGTTACTAGCAACCAGTGAATTTAAGACTCGCTTATCCATCTAATAAAAAGATGTAGTAGTTAGTAGTTTCCACCAATGTACCACTAATGCTACACTACTGTAACTAGTTCCAAGAAAAATAGAAGTTGGGTATCGAATAGAAGAATTAGAATGTAATATTTAATTCCCTGCGTTTTTACTTCTTAAATAAAAAGAATGTGTTTTCAACTTTTCAATTACTAGCGATTGCAGCAAGAATTCGTGCCTTAAAACAAGTGTTGCCGCTTCTGCGGCCGCGAACGCTTAATCTACAACAAAATACAACCCTGTGTTTACGATGGGGGAAAACAGGTCCCTTTTCGCATAAGATTCTGTCATTGCCAACGCGAAGTGTACCTTCTGGCCTCCTTTTAAGCTTTCATATCCGTTGCGGGGAAAGAAACGGTCGGAATTTTCCGTATCGGCGGCACGTGTGGTACACAGCCTTTATTGACGGAGATCTCGCCCCTCCCACACAGGGCCAAATGAAATTCCACCTGCTCTAAATACCCCTCTTTATTGGTATGCAAAAACGCTGTTTGTCAGCCAGATATTTTGTATTGAAAAAATGCAAACGTCATTTTTTTTTCATTTGAGCGCTAACCGCATAAGGTCGAGTTTTGTGGAAACATTGAATGTGTATTCCGTTTTTCTGTTACTAAAGGAAATGAACCTTCGATAATGCTGATAATAATAATAATTGTTACAACACTTTTCAAGAATGGTAAGCGCTTTTTTCTTTGTGTCACATGACGGCTCTTGTAATTCCAAATATTTTAGTGTCCCAATCTGATTGATCATTGTAAAAAATATTACAAAAAGTAAACAGTTTCACTAAAGGCACAAACCTGTTATTTATGTGGTGATAAGTTAAATCGTCATTTGGGATCAGATCAATAAATCAATGTTTGTAATTTTTTCCGAAATACATATATTTGTCAGTTACTAACTGCCCGCCCCGACTTCGAACGGATGATAAGATAATATATATATACATATTACAAAGCTTGTGCTGGTATTAAATAACACTACAAACCTTATTTATTGCAGTCGTTCTGAAATTATGCGTAAAACATACTGACATAGTAGGTACTGTACATTTCATGTGATGTATGTAACACACTTTACATTGATCAATACCGAAATTTTGATCACAGTTTATTTCGCCCAGGCGGCTAGGCCAGAAGCAAAAACGGTTTTTTATTACACATAAATCAAACCCGATTGACAACTAATACCAGAGTATTTATTATTATCAAAATACACAAAGTCGTTTGGTGCAACATTGGACGTTCAATCAAAATACGAACCTCATTTGTATTATCGGGCAGCATTCGAGCATATTTCCTCGGCACAAAGAGTTGGGTGAACCCGTCAGGGCATTTTTTGGGATCACCGCAGCGTTGGCTCTCGAGTGGCACGGCACAATGGCGCAAAAAACGCATGCCGAGCTATTCATCGAGTTTGAGCAATGAAAACACAATAATGATTCTGACTCAATCTGCTGGGAGTGGGAGATGGGATCTGCTCGTGGATCTGGCATTTTAACCCGTTCTCTTTGTAACATATAGGTAGTCTACAAAATGTATTAACCGTTGTTGTGTGTTTTGTAACAAATTATGTTAGAATAGAGGGAATGACTTCTTTAATTTTTGTTTCTCCAATAAATAAGTTTCGGTATCAATCTTCACATCTATTTCTCATGCCTTTACATAAATTTTTTTCTTCTAGAATTTGAAGTATTATTTATTCAGCCCCATCATTATTGATATGCTTCTTTATTATGTAAATAATAACTTTGTCTATTTCTTATTATCACCATTATTACCTGCAAGTACTTGACCTAAAATAACTACAACATTATTTTATTATTTATCTCATGCTCTAAAAACATTCTGATATTTTTCCGAGATGTAGCATTAATTTTTTTTACGAATAAACGTAAAACACAATAAACGCATGTATGGACATGTGTTTATTACCTATCATCTCAAAAACATTAACGAGATTTCGCCAGACATTGACGAGCTGGAATTTTTCGTTAGTTCCAATTATACCGCATCCAAATAGCGGAACTCTCGGCCTTCGCCGCGATGTTTACGTGGCGGATGGGCGCAGCGGCTCAATGGGAGAATTGGCCCACTCGAGGCACAATGCCGCGGAGTAGACACCACTCGACCCACAACCGACCAATAACGTTTCATTCATTTTTTACCCCGACTCTTCTGCGCAAAACTTCATCGTATGGAGCTTTGCAAAGATTTCATTGTCATTTTTTAACTGCGATTCTCGTAAATACCTTTTAAGGACAATTTCCGAAAAAATCACTTGATAAATAAACGCTTAGCTGAATTAAAGGTAAGTACCGGGTGCTGGTATTCAACGGGTCAAACTTAGTTATAAGGAAACAGATTGTTCGTCACCTGTGCGTAGCTAATACCAGGACAAGGCGTAGGAAACCCGGGCGAAGCCGGTATCTAGAAAGGTTTATGCCAACACCCATACGAAGCCGGTATCAGGACCAGGTTTAGGACACCACTCGCGCGAAGCTAATATCAGGAAAAAGTTTACGACACCACTCGTGCAAAGTTGATCTCAGAAGAAGGTGTAGGAAGCCACCCGTGCGAAGCCTGTATCAGGACAAGGATGAGACACCACCGTCGCGAAGCAAGTATCAGGACAAGGTTATGTACCTAGGTAAAATAATATTATAATATCTGGCTATTGTGGATGTTACACTGTGGATTGGATCAATTGTTTAAAAAAAAAGTAAAGTATCAGCCCATTAATGTCCAACTGCAGGGCAAAGGCCACCATCCTTGAAATCTAGTTATCGCTACAATGATGGGTATTGGCTTAATCACCACGCTTGCCAAATGCGGATTGGTGATCACAAACCCGTTTCCGAAAAAACCGACACAAAGTTAGCTCATCCCGGGAATTGATCCCAGGACTCCGAGATCTTGGCCCGGTACTTAAAACCAGTTGAACATCCAAGCGTTGTTTTAAAAATAAAGTTTAAAACAAACGGATTTAAAAAAGACCTACAGTCCGCACTACTCGTATGTATTGTTTGTCATATTTCAACAAACAATAAAAATACACGTATCCCTATTTTGTTATTTATATTGGGCTGGCTTTTGAATTTTTGTATCAGAAATACACTTCGTTTGTTTGCCAAACACTTCAAAGTTTTTAATAATAAAATTCCCGTAGGGCAGGGAAAATCGGGAAACACGGGGTTTTAAACTTATTATAAAATAGGTAAAAAGGTTGTAACAAAACATCGAGCGTCGTGTCCGAAGAGCAGTTCGACTAAATTTAAAAATGGCGAATGCTCGATGTTCTAATACAAGTAAATGTTGTAGTCTGTACTCACGTTTACAGAGACGCATCATATTTTTGGCCGCCGCCGTGGAACAGTATAGCTAAGTTCGTGTATAAACCTCAAAGCTCGTGGGACGGATTCCCGCCTTGGTTCTGGTTGGTGGTAGGACTGTAAAAATGATTATTGATAACACTGACGAAAAGCTGATCTGTTTGTTCATGATAATTACGATTATTATAGTAATAATATGTCACGCTATTTATTAATATTCCAAAAAAAAGGAATAAAAACCACAACAATGATATTTATTAGTATTACAACGAAAATATTTTAATTACATAGTATTACCTTATAAATTTCTTAAATATGCAAGACCGGTGTATTAATAGTTATTTATGTGACTGCTGCATAATGAGGGTCATTAAAAACGAAGTGAGTTTCATAAAAGAATCACATGAGTATTTTAATGACTAATTATGTACAGTCACATACATAACTTTATCTTCATTCATACGATAATATGTCTATTTTATAGTCAGGATTGATGAGCAACCGCCCTAGTTACCAACTTAATCTGTATGTAAAAGTTAGTACTGACATAATGACTGACGTTTGTAGTTTTTAAAATCCATAAACAATCTAGACTCGAGTTGATTTCGATTCTCAAATCGATTGTTATAATTTCAGCATCGAATTAAATGTATAGGAATGGAACATAAAATTACTAATCGACTAATTCGATAATCGAAAAAACCTATGACGTTCGAAATTTGAACGAAATTAAGTATCGGTTACCGACACTAAAATGTAAACATTTCAATGCAGCCACAGATACTTATATCTAAATGTAGGGCGTTTGCTCATCGCTCCTGAATATAAAATAGGCATATTATGGTATGGATGTAGATAAAAATACGTAAAAAGATTGTGAATATTTTGTTTTAATTCCATAGAACAATTGAAATATAGTAGATTTTACTACATCAACAAAAAAGTGCATTACGGTCACCAATTTTTAATTTTCCTGTTTTCAATTTGACCTAGCATTAGACTAGCTGCGTATGCATCAAAAGTCGTGTAGGAATCCGCGGAAGTTACTCAAGAAGAAACTTGAAATACCTACTTATTGCTCTCTGAATACTTGGAACTCCGCTCGCAAAAGAACAAACTAAACTGCAATAGAAAATTGCACAGCGAATATTTCAGATTCTTCTATGACATTTGACATTTCAATTATTGCAATGTTGATCCCTGAGTATTTTTAGTTAGCCAATATTTCCATAATTATATATATTATTGCATAAACGCATTCTCCTCCGACAAAAAAAAAAAAAAAGGACAAACTAGTTTGGCCTAGGCTACTAGTTTATCCTATCGCATTTAGGACAAACTAGTTTAGCCAAGGCCAAACTAGTTTGTCCTGAAATAACATATACAAGTATGACGTTTTATCCGTTGTCTGGTCGTACAAGCCATGTTTTTTTGAAGGCGTTTTGTAAATAGAGTTCAGAAAAATTTACTTAATTAAGAACATTTTTATTTTATATTACCTTGAGGGAATAAGCAGTGCCTTAATTAAATGAACATTGTTGTCCGTCCGTCTGTCTGTCTAGAGATCGTTCTTCTAAAAGGTAGAGATTGAGTTAAAACAAGTACCTATTTAATTGTAGTTTAGGTACTTGAGTAGAAACGAGAAATAGGTTACACAATTCTTAGAAAGTGTAGGAAATATTTATCTGCAACGTTCCATTTAAGAATATTGGGTAGCTTTCTTTACTTTAAAACATTTTGGGTAGTGCTAAAGGAGTTATGTTTTATATCGCAAAATTGCATTCTAAATAATTTAAAAAAATAATCTATAAAAACTAGGTGATACATCCGATCCGAATTGTGTCAAGGTTGGTTTAATTAGCGAAAACATGTAGAACACAACAAAAACAACCACACTTTGACTGTTCCACGTTACCAACATTTAATTTCGACCGCGTTTACACTATGCTACTGGGAAATGTTAGTGGGCGAAATACACAGTGCGTGGTCCAAACGATGGTTTCGAAATTAAAATATTCTTTATTCACCTTTTTTAAGAAGAGTGATGAATACATTACTTAGCTTATCGGAGAGGGAGATGTAAGCAGAGGTAGGCCAAAAAAAGAAAGTTTGCGTGAAGCAATTATGATATGGACATGAAAGGATAGAATGTATGGGATCCAAGTGGACGAAGCGGAATCGACGGCTAATAGGAAGGAGTGGAACGAAAAAATATGTTTTAAGTTTCTTCCCTTAAGTTTATTATTAAAGAGAAAAGATGACATAGGCCTTAAAGATGCCTTATACGTCAAGTATCAATGTTACGGAGTTAATTTATCACTAGTTTCGGAATGTACATATCTATATATCGAGAAAAACCGATGAGAAATATTGGTCTTTAATTCAATTATGGAAAACAGCTCCGGTATTTTTCGAGCTTATATACTGCATTAAGGCCAAGGGAGGCGTTAAGTGCACGATATCAAAAAAAAACCGAGCATAGGTGGTACTTACTGCCAGGACAAGTACTTGTTTTATGCTTAATATTTACTCACATTCATTCACAGGACAAACACAAATCGAATCCAAGATCTGGCGCTACAGCAGGGTCACTACCAAATGCCTCATTAGGCCAATCAAAAGAGTTTACAGTCACGTTCAAGAAAACGGAGGCAAATATTCATTTATTCTATTCTAGGGCCGCAGTCGCCTAGTGTAAACGCTGATAAATTACGACCAGACAGAAAACGCTTTACCGCCGGTTAGCGCCACGCAAGGAAACTTTATACGCTCGCAAAATTCTTTTATTTTTCTTATACGTTTAAATAAATAAATATCCTTGAACATTGTTCACACAGCGCCATCTAGCCCCAAACTAAGCATAGCTTGTGCTATGGGTGCCAGACAACGGATAAACATTACATATACTTTTTTTGTAAATACATACATATTATACATAGAAACACCCAGACCGATACGAACAGACAATATGTTCATGCACACTAATGTTTGCACCGAGCGGGGATTGAACCCGCGACCTTTGGTGTAACAGCCGACTTCTCGACCATTACACCAAACGGCTCGTCGTCGTCGTCATCGGTTTGTTTTCCTTTTGATATCAATATTTCTAATTTAATTATGTCACTCTGCCATGGAAAGGCCTCCATCAAGGTACGGTAATTTGTAATAAAAGAAGAAACTCCTGGCCCTTGAAACTGAAATTAATATCTGTTCAATCACATAATAAGACCATCGTCCATCATGTTAATTTTTACATGATGGTCTTATCATATCTATCATAAAAACAAAGTCATTGTTGCAATTATAAATAACTACTATGCTAAATCCGCAACCCATTTTTACATTTAAATAGAAAAATTACTAGTAATGTACTTTTTTTTCTTACACAAATAAATGAACGCAAAGGCAAGTATTACTCGTAATAACTTTTTCCACGAATTTATGATTTGTCTCTAGCTAAAGGTACTCCAATAATTTGCAAAGACGGGAAAGGTCGTCGCTTCTTGGGTAGCAACGTAATGACACTAGATCTCTCGCCTTACATCGCACACGCTAAACACTGCCAGCCAACTCAAACATAACTCTAATAACAAGCCAGCAATCAAAAGCGTTTAGCGTTGAGCGTTTCATATCGGCGTTATCGGCACGTTATCGCCGACTGTCAACGATATTTTTTCAAACGAAAAAGTACAATTTGTTGCTGGTGTTTCAGCCGAACGAAATATTATAGCTTTGTTATAATACGTAGGTTGGGTTGGTGGGGCGGGGCTCCTTGAAGGGGGCCGCGATTGGTGGAGCGCGGAGGGGGGAGGGCGAAGCCGCCGCACCAAGCGCCATAGTGGAGCGGACCGTGAGACCGTGAGGGTCGTACCGCGTACCTCTAAGAACTGACGTTGTATGAAAAAAATGTTGGAGTTCTACACGAATATTAACCCTGGATTGATGCAGGAGAGCATGCAGCCCCCGCTCAGCTGCGCCAACAGAACGGGTTAGTCACTTTTTTTTACTAAAACTTCACACGTGTTTTTCTGAAAGTGTTAGCGAATTTTTAAAAGTGACAAATCTGCCGTAAAAGTGTTTCTTTTCTAATTACGATTCGACCATTTTATTATAAAAAAAACTTTTATTACATTCTTAGCACGTGTTTTTCGTAAAGTTTTAGCGAATTTTTTTATGGTGTTAATGACTTAGTAGAATATACTCGGGAGTGGAGAAATAAGTGTATAGTGTAAAATTGAGTGCTTAGTAATTTTATTATTCGATTGAATTATTTTAATACCTATAATTTCCGTAGCTCTCTCAGTAACTAAAATTGTTTTTAACTTTGTAAAAAGTTATTTTGCGGTATTGTGCCAGTTTCTTTGCTCCAAAGTATATTTTAATATTATCTTAACTTAAACATTAACATTTTTGTATTTTGTTTCTTGTACTTTTGTAATATTACTTATATTTGTATTATTAATTTGCAATTAATACATATTTAATTTGCGCTAATCAAAGATTAAAACCTGCATCGTAAATTATTACAAACGAATTAATTTTAAACGGCATGCTCCCAATAATTAAGCGATATTATAATAGATGATATTTATTCTGGCTTCCTGGAATATTTATTCCGCTACACTTTCGCTTTTAATTGTGTTATTCCAATTATAAATTTTAGAAAGGAATATAACTGTTTTAAACAAATACTTTCATTCTGCGAAATGGTTTTCATCAATTATAATGAAAATTCTGTTACACAATTGTAATTTTTTTTTATTAAAATTTTTATTTACTGCTAGATTAATATGATGGATTAAACCTAATTTTGGTCTTCGCTCAATCTCCACACTATAGCAAATATTTGCAAATTGTTGACATAAATCCAAATAAAAGATTTAGTTGGTTAT
The DNA here is from genome assembly GCA_949319885.1 of Mecyna flavalis. Classification (NCBI taxonomy): domain Eukaryota; kingdom Metazoa; phylum Arthropoda; class Insecta; order Lepidoptera; family Crambidae; genus Mecyna; species Mecyna flavalis. Next base: position 3,531,352 of record OX439425.1, read on the forward strand.
GTGAATATGTAACATCATCAAATCGAAAATAAGTTTATACTTCTAAATATACCATTCGGTCGATTATTTAGTACACCAATCAAATTAAAATAGAAATGCAATTGAAGCAAAAATGAATACTACAGTTACTGAATAGTCTAGTTATTAGTTTGCTACATAATTATGTTTAGATTTCCAAGTAGCCGCCGACGGGTTAACTACCTTTGAAAATGTCGAAATTACTTTTAAGATTTCTCGCTTAAAGAGTTACGGAAAATACTTTATAAAATATTACGTAATGTAATGTTTCCTTTCTGTAAAATAAAAAATACTCAGATAACAAACAACCAAAGCATGCCACAAACGCTTATTTTCGCTAATCAAGAAAGTTTAATTATTCGCCAACAAAAATACTTTTGTATCACTCTGCTATAATATATATAAGGCACCCGTCTAAACAACAATTGACACATCACAAGTTATATACTCGTATACTAATATTGATTTTACAAAAATAATTAACTCCTTTAAAAACATAGAGGTGTCCTACAAAAACAATATTATAATTTCGAAATTATACCAATTATCAGACCATATTGGCATATTGGTCTGATAAAATCATTCTTTAGAAGATCATCAAAATTATATTGCCATCTTTAACTATTGCGTAGTATCTTTGGTTCATTCCTGTTCGTCCCACCAAACTTCGTGCCACTGCACACTGGGACAAACGGGAATGGAATAAATTATCTTTAAGCTCGGCACAGATTTCTAGACAAAATGGTTAAGGATGGATGTAAACTTTCTATTGTTTAAATTATCATTGGAAGTAACATTTTTTTACATTATTATCTATAATTACCTATTTCTAAATGACTTTCACGTGGTGTCGGTAAAAGGTTTTGTTTTAAATGTTAAACTTACAATATAATAGTTTAATTATTCCAGGGAATGTATTGTAAAATATTATAGTAAACAACGCGATATTTATTAATTTTATAATGAAAATATTCTCAAAATTATATATACTAATATCTATATCTATACTAATATTATAAATAGGAAAGATTTGTTTGTTTGTGAATAGGCTCCGTAACTACTGAACCGATTTGGTAAATTCTTTCACTATTGGAAAGCTACTTTATCCCCGGGTGACATAGGGTACTTTTGATCCCGGAAATGTGGGGGGAAGGGGGCGATAATGGAAAAAAGAAATTACGCGCGGGTGAAACTGCGTAGGCGACCGCTGGTATAAAATAATTATATTATACTGATATCATATTATGTATGTATAGTGAAATGTTTTGATAAATACGATTTTTGATTGGTTTATTTTACATACTTTAGACTTTGCGATTTTTGTTCTAATTGGAATACTATTTTTTATTTCACTTAATCACCTCGCGGATTGTCGATCACAAACCCAAATGTGGTCGAAAAATCAGACACGAGAATTGAACCCCAGAGACCACGGTCAGGCACTTAAACCACTAGGCCCGATAGTCTAGCTTGATGGCGATCATTGTAATCAACCCATGTACAGTAGAGCGCCGATTATCCGAACTAAGGGGGAGAGGCACGGGCAGGTAGTAGTTCGGATAAGCGACGATTGGATAATCGACAATCTACTGTACTTATTGTTTACATTTCAAAATATTTTTTAATGTAAATCATAGTCAAACAATATAAAAAAACAGAAATTGGTAGGCTGGCTATGAAGGTTATCAGAATTTTTTTAGCTTAGTAGTAGTATCTCTTGCCAAGTGGGTTTTAAATATCTTTAAAAAAACATGGCGTCTTGTCGCATTTTAACATACCAATACTGATTAGTGATAACATAAAAAAGTATTAACTTACTTAAAGTTTGAAGTAGTAGGACAAAAAGTTTTGATTTGTAAAAGAATATAATTCTAAATCAAGTCGCAAAATAAATACTTTATATACTATAGTAAAACGGATAAGCAATGTGTATCCGTTGTCGGACATCAATAGTACCCTTTTTTATACTTAACTTAGGTTAGGGATTTTTCCAAGGATATTTCGCTTAGTCCATTAAATAAACTATGTAGGTACTAGTAGCTGTATATTTTTGGCAATAATACTTTATTACAATTACAATAATGTTATTTTGCGATTTGCTTGTCTTTCAATATTATATTCAATATTCCAATTATTTCAATATAAATTATATGATTAATAAATAAATATTATGTATAAATTATATTTCAATTATATTGCCGGTTTCAGTCCGATGATCCGATCACACAGCGCGGTCTACGGCGCTACGTCAGCTACGGTCCGTAGCGAATCGATACTACGGGTCGGTCCGTAGTCTCGTGCTACGCGTCTACACCATTGTTTGGACAAAAAACTCGTCGTTTTAGCAAAAAACTATGATGGTATATTTATGTATCATCATTAGGAGTTCTGACTTAGTTCATCTGACTAATAATATGTGCACGACAAGGATTTATAAAATCACAAATATTATAAATAAGAAGCGACCCACAAAAAAAACTATCTTGTATTTCCATACGGACACCTGAATTAAAATTTACATATTACAAGTAAAACAAAAACTTTTTTTCGAACATAACTAAAACATTTAGTTCATGAAAACGTCTAATCTAAAATCTAGACACAAAGTTCTTGTCGCTATCTGTAAAAACTAAGTATGTAGATTCAATTTCGACACAGCCGTAGAAAGAACGATATAATGAATTCCTTGTATAACTATAACTATTCATAAAATACCTAATTGTAATTATTATAGAATTTTCGTTCAACTTCTACACTTCTAAGTCGGCGACATTGTTTGCGTGGGGGTGACAGGGATAGATAGAGCTTTAAAGGTTGCGTCCACTGTGAAAAGTGATTCGTATGCGAAAGTCAGGATGTTAAGCAAGCTTCTTAATATTAAGTGTTCAAGCTAAATAAAGGCCTATTTTAGGATGAGATCTCACCTAGAAAGAACACCTTTCTGAAACTAGGCACAAGATCTTCCGCCTATTCACCAGATTGCACCCAGTACCTTGACCCTTATTATCCTGTACTTAAAACTTTACCGACGAAGCCTTGCTTATACTCGTAATGTCTCAACTTAAACATTTAAAAATAGAAATAAAAACTAACGGTAACTTGAGGTACTGGCCGAAAACCCAGTAGCAATGCAATAAGTATTAAATAAAAATTACTTAAAGATAGCTTGGGGAGCTTAGCCTGCGCTGGACACCAAAGTTTATCTTGGACATCACACCCAGACAGAACGGGAGAGCGCGACTGAACGCTGAAACTGTGCACTGGAAATATCTATATAAATATAAATAAACATTCATATTTGCATGTTTGTCCGTACTGCGGACTGGTGTGCCGAGTTATTTCAAACGCTGCTAGCACTTTGCACTGCCCTTTATTCTATTCAAACTATTTTTCATGCTTTCCTCTTTCCTAAGGTTGACTGAAAGAGATATTAGCGATAAGTCCGCCTATATTGTACAGCTTTTATAATTATGTTACATTGTCCTAAAGTGTTTTGTGCAATAAAGAATATCCATCTATCTATCTGCTAGAAAATTTATCAATCGCTAGGTAGGTAATAGGTATATTAGATACAGGGGTTATTTAGCATGCACTTTCAAAGGTATTGGCAAAAATTGTTTCTTTGTTTAATTATAACGGTCTCGCTGGCGCATTTGGTAGTGACCCTGCTCTATGCGCCAGAAGTCGTGTGTTCATAATTCCACCAAAGGCAAACATTAATGTAATAAGTAATTTTATTTGTTCTGTATCATTCGACCCAGTCAGTACCATATGGTACAACTCGAGCTACCTACTTTCTTTGGAAATAGATCACTAAAGGCATGTGATGCTGTCTGACATCTATATATAAAAAACTCAAAGGTGACTGACTGACTGACTGACATAGATAGATATCAACGCACAGCCCAAACCACTGGACGGATCGGGCTGTTTGGCATGCAATAAAGGATTTTGATAAATTCCCACGGGAACGGGAACCACGCGGGTGAAACCGCGGGCGGCCGCTAGTCTTGATATATGTACTATTTTAATAGTATGTGTTCAATGTGTTGTCACTTCACCTGGAAGTTCTGGACCGATTTCATTTAAAGTTTTGAATGAATATTTAACTTTCATTGGATTCCTGAATAAAAACAAAATTGGACCCAGTAGGTGGCCACTGAATTTCTAATTCACAAAGTTCGCCGGGTTAGCTAGTTTAAAACCGCAAACAGAAGCACGTATTTTACGGATGCAGAAATTGCATTATGTGATACACATATCGAGGCGTTAGAATACAGTTTGCATCGCGCGAATACTTCTTTGGTAAACAAGCGAAATGACTCGCAGTTTGCCTTACATCGTAGAAAACAGTGATGGAATGACCTTATTTGTGTTCATCATTATCAGTCTGTCGCAGTCCATTTTTGGACATAGGCCTCTCCCAAGCTCTCCCACTGCCTAATCTATCTGTGTTACTGCTGTCAAAATATTATAATATATAAATATACTTAACATTGAGACGCTTAAATATATAAAAATAATGTTTACCTTACATTTTTTTAAACTACGAGATCGGCTGTGCTCTGGGATCAAGGTCCAATGTACCCTTTGGTGGGTCGGATTGCTAGCGGGCGACAAAATGACTCGCTTGAACGATGCAGGATTCCATTATACTTCGAATTCGTAGGTAAACGCTTTCTGTCATCACCAGTTTGTTTATCTGTTTATGGCGAGCGGTTGTGGCCAATCAAGTAAGAGGTCAGCACAACTTGACAGTATCCCCTTCCACTTTTAGAATAACAACTTCCACCTGTTTTCGGTTGCACATAACGATAAAGTTACTTGATGAAAGAAATAAAATACAAAGCCCAATTAAATCAACTAATACGTGCGGAATACAGCGAAATGATATTGAAATACCGTTTCGTAGAACCTTTTTACGAATATGAGGCTAAGTAAATAATTTCAACGATTAATACGTAATATCTCATTTCGCTTAAGTCTTCCGATGCACAGAAATAAATATTATAATATAAATATCCTTCTACACTAGTCACACAACATCGTCTAACCCCAAATTAAGAATAGCCTGCACATTAAAGTCTTTTTGTGGGCAAAAGTTTCGATATACCGGCAGTACTATTGTATTATACATAATTATATTGTGTGATACATGGACGGATAGATATTTTCAAATGCAAACAAAGCGAACGTCAGCTTAAACGCTTATTTTCAGAAGCCAATATTGAAAATTGTGAAAATAAATTGTAAATATGTACCTTTTTCACGAACGGTTTTTCACGGAAGTGGGAGCAACGAGGAATTTTAATATTTCATCCGATACCTTAAAACCTTCGCGTGGCAGCCAAATAGGTAAACGGCCACGGATTATTCATCTCGAATGAAACAAAGAAGATAACAAAGCTTTTGTAAAACGGTCGTGAAGAGCAGTTCCTTTTCACATAAACGTTCCCTTTAACTTTGGTTTCGACAACACTGCGGTGCCTTTTATTTTAGTTTCCCTTCTCGCCAAATATCAATAAAAGTTTACACTTGTCATTACAAGTTGTATCCTTATGAAGGCGGGAGTTATTTGCTTTGTCTTATTACTAGCTTCCGCCAGACACTTGGTGTGTTGATATAAAGAAGTCTGTTATTCTAATGTATTATCTTTACACAAAAAATAGTATTCATTCAGTTGTTTTTTTTCGTGAAAGAGAAACAAACATAAAACGGCACAACCACATAAATAATTTCCCCTTTACAAAAAGAAAAAAATAAAAATAACGACAAAAGCTTCATGGAATCATGTTTTTCACATATACTTATTAATTAAGATATCCAAGAATTTGTGTATCATATCATTCTTAAGTTCTTCTAACTCAAGAGTAAATAGTTATGTATAAAAATATAGCGTCTTTGAATATTCATGCAATTACCTGCCCTTCATGGAAATCTAAATAATAATCTTTGATGAACAGTCCATATTTGTTAAAATATTTACCAAAAATATATTTTTTAAGGCAACTTAGTTTGACGCATGCACATGCACATTGCACTATACGTAATTGTGTATGTAGGTACGTCCCGCGGGTGTAGGGATTAGGTCCCGGTTTTTGGGTCAATAGTGGCTTCGCCGGGCGTTTTACATTAAAAACTGACTAACCCGAGGAACTTCAGAGCAATGGAATGTAGCTTGATAAAGGCGAGGTGCTGTTATTGGAAATTCTTCACAATTTGTCTTGTTCTTTATGAAAATGCGAAGATTTTGTTAGTAAAATGATAGTTTGTTTTAAATGGAATATAGTAATGTAAGGTGCATTCATCATCCATCAGCCATACGATGCCCACTGCTGGGCATAGGCCTCCCCAAGGATCTTAATGTTTCCCGTGACTTTGACAGATCGTCAGTCCACCTAGTAGGGGGCCTTCCCACGGCACATCGTCCAGTGCACGGTCGCCATTGCAGAACCTTTCCACCAAGGTGCATTGCCTACACTAATTCTACGCTATGGTTTAACTTAGAATTATATGCCAGTCTGTCAAATGAAGATACATAACAAAATTGCGGTCCACCAACCGCATCGGCTTCGGATGAAAATCGCTCTATGAGTTCTCAGTCTAACTAAAGTGGCATTATAAAGAGAAGTTTCATTGAAATACAATGCAGTATCAACAGTCTATGAATGTATATTTAAATTTTTAGGTCATGCGTCGGTTAACTCTAAGTTCGTTTATATCGACCTTTCCACGGTATCCTATGCACGAAGATAAATACACTAAGTATTTTTTAGTTTGTTCATTGAAATTGACATGGACAGTGCTTTAGTCGGGTATTTTAAGTTTAACCTCAAATACTTTAGTTAGATTAATGACATATGTACGTATGCGCATGTAGCAAGAGCATCTTATATTTTTTTTGTAGTATAACACCTAGAAAATATAATAATTTAACTCTGTAGGGTTGATAGCGAAGTCAATACGAAGTATCTTATTTTTATTCTCCAGTAGAAACTAGTAATCAATTAATTTTGGCTAGTTTTTTGTTACAGTATAACAAATCAACAGTGACTTTTGATGCAATTAACTCAGGCAGGTGATAAATAAAGAAAGATCAATCTCAGCTTATGCAAATTCACTTAAAATAAAAGTCCGTACTTTTTACTTTTGACACAATTTTCAGTAAACTGTTTACGACTCGCAACAATTATTAGCTGAATCAAAAAATAGATCTCAATTCATATAATCTATCTGTGTTTGCCACCTCCTCATAAACTATCTACTAGCTTTCCGCCCGCGGTTTCACCCGCGTGTTATTTCTTTTTTCAAATATCCCGCAGGAATGAGACATTTCCCGTAGGAATTTTATAGCCTATGTCCTAATCCGGGTAATAAACTATATACGTTCAGCCGTTTAGCCATGATTGAGTAACAAACATCCAGACTTTCGCATTTATAGTATTAGTAGGATTGAAATATTGTAATCTATACATATAATAAATTTGTAGAAAAGTGGTGTCTGTACAATGGAAATATATAAAAAAAAAGTAGCAGGGGTTGTTATTATATCGATACCGAAACCGAAATGTAAATTAAAAAAAATTTTGTCTGTTTGTCTGTTTGTCTGTTTGTCTGTGTGTTTGTGCACGCTAATATCAGAAACGGCTTATTCGATTGAGATGCGGTTTTCCTTAATATATTGTGGTAAGCTTCACTTAACATTTAGTGTTTATTTCATGTCAATCGGTTCATAAATAAAAAAGTTATGTCAATATAAAGGTACACGCCTCGCGCCTGAGCTGCGCGTCCGTATATAAAGCGCGCTGAGAGTATGGCGAATAGGTAGTTGCATTCGATTATTGCGATTTACTTGAATACTGACAGTTTGGATATTTCATTTATTTATATTTAAGGGTTTGTAGGTTAGGTTGTCTTTCTTAATTTTCTTTAAAAATTTGTAAATAAATATTATAAGCATTTGTTATAGGTTAGGCATTTCTTTCCTTGATTTTTGGTATACTTATCTTAATTTTTTATTTAGGGTTTGTATATATGAATAATTTATAAGTATTTGGTATAGGTTAGGCAATTCTTTTCTTGATTTTCTTTATTTAAGTACAAGTTTATAAGCTCAGGTTATTAATTAATTTTTCTAGCAATTCTTTTGTTTCATAAAATTTGTACGTTTAGTTTACACATCTTAACACTTTTTGCAGTCAGCCTATGTTTTGCGATGACAATTAATAAAGCCCAAGGTCAGACGATGAAAGTTGTGGGTGTAGATCTAAGTATCAGCTGTTTCTCGCACGGTCAGATATGTGGCTCTGACACGGGTTAACAATCCTAGGAACCTGTATGCTTTCATTCCCGATGGCCATACGTCACATATCGTATACCTACAGAGAAGCATACTATGGGTCGACCCAACGGGACCACGGGTAAACACTCAAATTTTTAGCTACCCAAAGGACGGTATTTGTTATTTAAAATATGCTGCCCGAAAAGTCACTATTCCACGCGGACGAAGTCGCGGGCACAGCTAGTTATACATTATTTCAAAGGATTTCTGGATGGTTTGAAAACACAATTGGAGCCGGTAGGTGGACACAACTTTGACCGTCCCATTAACCCCCCTTGAACCTCTAAAGCCTTATTTCATTATCTTTCTGCGTGAATATCGGAAAGCACTATTCTATTTCCTTTTGCAATGGCAGTATTTTAATCATTGGTTCCTGGCAACAGTAGGTTTTCCATGAATACTATTCTATCTGAGCCGTTCTCAATTTTAAATTAAATTACCCTACATCTATTTGATGAAAGTCGTTGTTACAAACGGTATTTCAAAGCGTTAGATGGAGATTTAAGTAACTTTGAGTCTTCCCAGTTTTATAATTAAATTAATAAAGGAACTTAAAGTTTGGCAAGCAATCTGTAGTTGAGGTCACCTGTGAGATTCTAATACAAAATTTTATATTCATATGATATTAATTGTTAGTATCTATGAACAAAATGTATTTAATAAAATACATTTTTATTCTAATACGGATTGGTTTCTTCAACGGTTAAGATTTTATAAAATAAAATAAAATCATCTTATAAGTCAAATACTGACTCTCCTTACATCATATTTTTGAACTCTTTTTTAATCTTGCATTATTAAAATTGGACATTTAGGGTTTATTGGATATGTTCATTATTGTTCAAAATGACCTGAAAGCATCAGAGTATGCAGTTCATAATTTGCAACTATAATGCAAAACAAAATATCTTCTACTACTGTTAGCAAACCCTCGACGCTCCTAGTACGGTCTAACAGACCCTTACGACAAGACCGAATCGCCGAGACGTAGACTCGACGTCTTCGGCACCGCGTCAAGTACCTACTCATCGATTAACCGTCGTGTACCGCGGGGTGATTGTGACCCGGGTCACGCCCCACCCAGGGGCGTGGCCCCACCTAAGGAGCGCGCCTAAGCCTGATATTTTGCTCCCGCCATTCCGACTTCGAAAGTACGTTCGCATTGATCTTTTAGATATCGCCGGATCGATGAGTGTTAAGACGAGATCATGTCTTCATGTGCTGGTTAATCGCAAAGGTTACGTTGTCATTCTAGCTGACAGACTAATTAATTTATGTTAACTTATAAAATAGCTATTAAGGTTCATTGAACTAACAAACAGGATTTACAGAAGTATAAATAAAAAGTAATTTAAGATACCAAAACGAATAATTTTAGTTCTTACTTATGTACAGTCAAAAGCACGTCAGACGTAACACTTTAAACTTTGTACCGCTCTTATGTCGGGGGCATAAGTGCTATTATCGAAATGCAAGTGTATACCGTGATGTGCTGTTGACCGTACTATTAGGTTCCTAATATGTGTTTACGAAAACAAATTATTACAAATATTATTTAAGAACGTTAAAAATGTATTTAACTTAATTTAAAGTAATTTGATGATACTAAAATCTAAAATTATGTATGTAAAATGTGTCTCTTCGTAGCTGGATTTACTAAAACTTATGCAATTATGAGTATTATAAAGCTTACTATAACTATAAAAGCTGTTAAAAAAATCCAATGTTGAAAGGCAATTCACATATCGTTGTGATACTTGTGATTTTATCTCAAAAAACAATTAATTGAACAGTTTAAATTGTCGTAAAATAAAACTGCTTTGACTACAGATAATAATTAAATTACGGGTATTCTGTAAAAAGAAACAGTTCCGTTACTATTCATTATACAGAGCTCTTACGGAGAAACGATTATCAGATATTATATCGAGGAGGAGAGGCTTTTGCATGCTATACCTACTCTGGAATAATTTGCAAACATTATTCTTTAGTAAAAATTTAATTCAGTGCAGTCTGTGAGGCTACTATTTCACTTAATTTAATTTTCACTCAAACAAAATCAGTTAAAAATAAATTACTTAGATTGTACTCGTACTACTAAACTTGCCAAAACCGTGTCTTTTCATTATAAATAAAAAAAAATTCATTTCATAAGATTGCCATGTGGAGCTTTTAGATTTTCTCGTGTAAATTAAAAAAGCCTAATTTCAAACATTGAGCTACTATTACTACGTAGGTACATAATATTTCCATGATTCAAAATAAATCTTTAATATTAAAAACTTAAACCTCTTCGCTGTGTTAATATGGGCCATCAATATAAAAATTGGAGTGGAAAATAATACGATTCATTACCATACCGTTTTCACTTAAAATTATGGACTCCCAACGCTTACCAAAACGTTCTACCTAAATAAAACTGCCTGCGGCGTTTTGCTCCGAAGATAAACACTAGCGCACCACACTTTGTCGTGAAATGAAATAAAGGATGCCTACATTCCGTTCGTATGCGTTCACTGGCAATACGTGCCAAATTCCGGCGCAAGAATCATTCCCGGGGGATTAATAAAATGCTCAATTTCCATCTCGTCCGACCCTCCCTACCGTTTCCTTTCACAAAATAGACAAAACGTGCCGGATACCTACATCCATCCATTGATTTAATACGCTAAATCCAGTGCTTAGCTGAACAGCCGCATTCTATACTTCACACAAAGCATTGATGCTCAACTCAACTTAGAAACAGCATTCTTCTGTCTCATAACTTTTTGTAAGGGGACGAGTTGACCAAAGACTCTAAATAACATTTAAAAAAAGTTAACACCAGTAAATCTAATATCGATTTGAAATAGTTGTATACAACAATTTCACCTAAAGGGTACCTTAATTCATCCTACTTGCTTTAGTCGGTTAGTAGGTAATTAGGACAAAAATTAATTAGAATTCAGCAAATTATGAATGAATATCCTGACACAAGACTGTTAATCATCATAATTCATATAAAAGCTATTCAAAATAGAACCCACGGGAACCCACAACTCCTTTCAGATTTGCACCCGTTTTTCACCGACTTTTGTGAATTGTGTTATTAGGTGATTAGTTTAACGAGCAAATATTCATTGAAATGTAGTTCTAGAATATATCTACCTATATTCCAGTGTGTCACGAACTCACACTTTTATTTAAAACGTCTATTTGGAAATACACAAAACTCCGAGTTTTCCACCCTTTGACACAAACGAAATTTATTTAATTTTATCCAACTGGCGCATGTAAAAAGCAATCCAGTTACTAGTTGCACCAAAATTAAAATAAAAATACGTGGAAAACGGACGTCGAAATATATTTGACATCAAAATCTCCACAGAATGGCTGCTAACGCGAAAAACCCAACCTTATAAGCTCTGTGATACGTGCCACATTTCCGCAGCACGAATTACTCTTGGGCGGAATTAATAAAACAACTTTTGCCTCACTCGCCCTTTGAGCGTTTCACGACTCCGCAAACTGCATAATGCGTGCATCAAAACAATATTAAACAATAAAATATACCTATTTTAGAAGGGGTGCAATGAAGGACACTCGAAAGTTGAAACAATGCATAGTAGATTTGTGGAAGGACAGAGATATGAATGAATGGATTCGTTTGCTTCGTTGTAGGGATTTTTTTATCAGTGAATTGCGATTAAATGATTCTCTCCTACACTAGACATGTGGTTGAATTGAAACCTGATGCAGTCAACAGCAAATGAAGAATCCATTACTTACTTACCATTGGATAATTGCTGTAAAATTAGAATGATAGCTTATAAGAAAAATCAATGCCAGTACGGGTAACCAAAAAGGCTCAGAACGTTTTTCTTTATCGTCTATGGAAGGTACTTGTCTAATACTCGTATTAGTTTTAGTCGATTGAACTATAGTCTGTTAATCCAATTGGTTACGCTGGAACAATTTTGGTCCAACACGGAGATTTTTTCCGTTTTGGTTGACAGGCACACAGCTCACTTAAAAAGCAAGAGGTCACTGCGCTGCCACCTGCAATGAGGGATACTAAACCAAGGTGCCGCACTAAAGGCGCCTCTGACGTTCGAGCCCGTTTTCAAGAACACGGCCAAAGTTTTTTTGGCGACAAATGTGGGTGTAGCTCCAGTTGGACTCCGAAAAAATTCCTACCACCAACCAGATACAGCTTAAGACCCACAGGTTCAGTTTAACTGTCACGCGATGGTTAATTTCCCTACACGACCTTCAATCAAAAGTAGAAACTGTCATAAAATAGGAATAATACGTATTATTCTAAGGTCAGGAATTTTTATAACGCAGTTTTCGCTAAGAAGGGATCTTAGAAAATTCTCCCGGGGTCGCGCGAAATCGTATCAACGAAGTTACTACAACGAGGCAGATGATATAATGAAACATAGTTGCCATTTCTTTCCGTGCGAAGGCTTCAGAACATTTCTCATTTTTGTTAAAATACCAAACCTAGCAAACGGACGAGCAACAAGCTCGCACTGAGCAGTGCCTATTTCGGTATTTTCTTTAAAGTTAATAGGTAAGATAACAAGCACGCTAAAACAAAGGAATAAGTACATACGTTATTCAATTATTATTTTTTAAATATGTATACCTATCTATCTATAATATAAAAATGAATCGCAAAATGTGTTGGTAAGCGCATAACTCAACAACGCCTGGACCAATTCGGCCAAAATTTTTTTAAAATGTTCGTTGGAGTTCAAGGATGGTTTTTACGGCGAGAAAAATTGAATTGATTGATTGATCAATTCCCACGGGAACGGGAACCACGCGGGTGAAACCGCGGGCGCCCGCTATATTAAATGAAATCTAATATTTTCCGAACCAGAAGGCTCGTCTCTTTTTGGAGTAAATTGGAAACTGGGGACTTCATTGGGAATTGGGACAAATATCTTTAGCCTCGGCTTACGGCCCAATTCGTCGCTAGCCTGCGGTTATAAAAAAGGCAATATTGTGACTGCAGCTACTTCCTTTGTCTATTCAAACCCAACGTAATCTTATGTAAATCGCCACCATGATACCTTATGGACTGTTTTTAATGTATACTAATATTATAAATAGGAAAGATTTGATTGTTTGTTTGTATTGAATAGGCTCCAAACGTACTGAACCAATTTGATTATTTCTTACCCTATTGCACTCGGGGATAGTGTAGCTTTCCCACAGAACAAAGAAAATTTTTCCACACTATCCCCGAGTGACATAGGGTACTTTTTAATCCCGGAAATGTGAGGGGAAGGGGAGGGATATTTGAAAATAGTTATTTATGTGGCTGTTGCATAATGAGGGTAATTAAAATACGAATGTGGTTTTATGAAACGAACGAAGTGAGTTTCATAAAAGGATCACATAGTAGGTACAGTCACATACATAACTTTATCTTCATTTATACGATAATATGTCTATTTTATAGTCAGGATCGATGAGCAAAGTTAGTACTTAGTACAAAATCATGTCATAATTTGTAGGTCAATTTGAATAAAATACATTTTAAGAAGACGTTCGAAATTTGAACGTAATTAAGGTATCGGTTTCCGATACTAAAATGTAAACATTTTAGTATCGGTTACCGATATTAAAATGTAAACATTAAGATGCAGCCACAGATACTCATATCTAAATATAGGGCGTTTGCTCATCGATCCTGACTTTAAAACGTTTGAAATTTGAACGTAATTAAGGTATTGGTTACCGATACTAAAATGTAAACATTAAGATGCAGCCACAGATACTCATATCTAAATGTAGGGCGTTTGCTCATCGATCCTGACTATAAAATAGACATATTAGGGTATGGATGTAGATAAAAGAAATTACGAACGGGTAGCATTGAGTTATTCCGGTTGGATCCCCTGATCTGATCCCCTGGCGATTATTATTATGTTTTAATTCCCGATTGATCCACCGCAAACTGGGTCATTCCGGTATGATCCCCTTAGTCTTTTTTGCAGGCAAGTACAGTCAATAGAAAAACAGTTGTTAATGTAAATAATATTTTGTTTTATTTGTTTAAGTGTTTAAAATCATCACAGATAATTAGACTAATCGACTTTCTACTTGGACAAACCTTAATAATAATAAAATAACAAAAGATTTGACCATCTTAACTACATAACAAAAATATTACTTAAAATTACGATTGAAAATCATCACAGACAATTAGACAACTGGTGTTTTTATTTCAAAAAACCTTAATAATAATAATAAAAGATTTTGACTATCTTAATAAAATTACCTAAAAAACAGAACTTAAAATTACGATATAAAATTATCACAGAGAATCAGACAATCGGTCTTTTTATTTCAAAAAACCTTAATAATAATGAAAGATTTTTAGTTAGTTCTCAATACCTAGATGGCGCCGTTCTACCTATGCACTTACAAGGAACGGAACGTAATAGTTTACTTCGATATGACTTGTTTCATAAAAGGAACGTATTGTGTATGTCAGATTTCATTGTCATTCCTGAAAAAAATTACATAATTACATGGTATTTATATGACATTGGCCGAAATTTTAATAAAAAACCCAAAACAAGCACATAAATATGAAGAAGAAGAAAAATGAGTTAAGATTTTGGCTCCATAGACAATGATATTTATATTATTATTGTCCTTATACTCGTAGATGAACATACTTCGTTCAAAGCCATCTTGAGAAGCTTTTGGAAGACTTTTTTTTCTTAAATAGCCTGTCAGAAAATCGCCCATTGCCCCGCGTGCAGCGAGACACCATTGCATTTACTAACATTTTTTAACCGGTTGCGGTGACTTGGCCAAAACGTTTCCGTTATATTTATTTATTTGAAACTTTATAAAATAATATTCAGTTACAACAATATGTTTTGTTAATGACTGTTCCAAAAATATATTAATAGATAACTGGGGTATCCAACCGGAATATAAAATTATAATTTATTTGTGATACCCTGCACGGTGGATCAAAGTGGAATAGAAAATATTATAAAACAAAATTGATCCCCCAGGGTATCAAATACGGGGTATCCAACCGGAATAACTCGTGAAGCCGCGGAGGCAGCCGCTCGTATGCAATATTTAGGTATATTATTATGTGTTATGTCTAGAAAACATTAGATATGTTTAAGAATGAACATAAAAAATATATGTGCTTATCTCTTGTTTCGCACTTGTGCAATTTACTAAAAAAAACGTATTTTGAAATGAAAAAACGGTTGAAGTGAAACAGGATTTTTAAGAATAAATGATTTAAGTTTATATCCTAAAATCGTTTAGCATCGGATATTTTCATCAATACCCTGCTTGCATAGTTAAAGCTTTTATTTACTTTCGGCTGTGCGTTTCTTTATTGTACACATGACTTCATTTTAACTTCTTTGCACCTGAAACTTCAAGCCTATCTAATAACATTAGGAATAGACAAGTACGTTCAGTCTTACAATAAGCAGTAAAGTTCGGTTGTTCAGAGTCTTCCCGCATCGAGCATGCGCGGCTTCGTCCCCCACGGATGCCGCACATTCTTCCGATAGGCCTAACCCCCGGACGAGAATTAATTTTAATACACAGAATGAATACGGTCTCCCTCCTATCAGCTTTTTAAAATGCTAAGAAATATGCCAAACGTGGAGTAAAAAGAAATAGTTGACATACCAATCCATGATACATTCGGTTTGCGATGAGTTGTTAGGTATGAAGATTCTATTTTTCACAAAGGTAGCTTTAAGAGGAAATTCTAAGGGCGAGAGAATTGAAAAATAGGTATTTGTAAAATCTATTGCTGTCGCGCAGTGCCCGAACATCCCCCGCAGAACGCGATAGAGACAACTGCAGCAAGGACCGAAAATACCTATAAAATCAACGTTTCGTAGTCCCCTGATTTCTTCTCCAAAACTTGACCGATTTAACTACTTTTTTCATCAAAAATTAAAGAAAGGCTTTGGCCGTATTCCTATGTTTTCTTTTTTTTATATAATCTAGTTAAATTTGTTTTCTGGATGTTTGAACACAGCGGAAAATCTGGTCTTTTTTTTAGGTTTTTGAAGGCTCATAACTCTTTTAATTATTAATTTATGAAAAAAAGGAAAACATAGTGACATGCAAATATTGGTCATAGATTTTTTGGAAAAAAAAAATATTTCTCTACTGGCATTATCCAGGGAGAAAACAGGGAAATACGTTTGTATGGAAAAACTGCCCTAGTGTTTCCTCTTAATAAAGTTAGTTATTTGAATAATCTAGAGATTTCCTATTGGTACTTAAAATTAAAAATATATGTTATATATAATTGATAAATTATACGTACTCGTATAGTAACAATACTCTAATAACTCATTTAAGTTCTCACTCACGGCACAGATTATTAAATAGTTACTAACTCACGGTGTATGTAAATTTAATATTTACCAAACAGTAAAGATTAAGTTTACAACGTTTCCCGTACAGAATACCTGCTGTTTGCTTACTTTATATAGTTTATATTTTTTTAATTGAAGCTAGCGAAATTTTCCTGTCCGATGATCAATAGCATGAGTAACTAACGTAACTTTATCTGTTTCACAAAAAAAAATACGAAACATTTCCTATAACGTTATAGCTCCAGCCTCCATGTCATGAAGTTAAAAACCATGCATTCTCTGTGCTATTGACTGTACCGTAAGGAAAGCCGTCCACATTGCTACTAACCTTAGCATCTCCTCCGCAGAGCTGAGCGCGAACATCAAACGCGAGAAGATCGTCGAGATCTGCGAGGGCTGCGGCCAGAAGATCCAGGACCGCTACCTGATGCGCGTCGGCGAGTTGTCCTGGCACGAGCACTGCCTCAGCTGCTGCGTCTGCGGGTGCCCCCTCGCGCACACCTGTTTCACCAGAAACGCCAAGCTCTACTGCAAACCCGATTACGATAGGTAATTTCAACTCCAAGAAACTGCACTAGACATAGAAACAGACTAAAAACGAAGACGTACTCCGTTTTCATTTTTGGTCCACAACATTCACATCACTATAAATAGACTTATAATTAATGCGACTGTCCAACTGCGAATTGCTAGCGAATTGCCAAGCGAACTGCTGAGCGTTTTAACTATTTCTTGTGCTACTATCTGCTCTGTTGTCCTGTAGATTGTTCGGGGTGAAATGCACGAGATGCGGCGACCGTCTCCTGCCCCAGGAGATGGTTATGCGCGCCCAGCAGTACGTGTTCCACATCCAGTGCTTCGTCTGCGTCATGTGCTGTCAGCCGCTACAGAAGGGAGAGCAGTATGTTATCAGAGCTGGCCAGATATTCTGCCGTCAAGATTTTGAAAAGGAAATGTATTTAATGCAGCATGCAGAAGACGATATGATCATTGATGATACGGAGAGGCCGCGAGATGGAAGACGCGGGCCAAAACGACCGCGAACTATCTTGACTTCAGCTCAGCGAAGGCAGTTCAAAGCCTCCTTTGAGGTCAGCCCTAAACCATGCCGTAAAGTACGCGAAGCTCTCGCAAAAGATACTGGCTTGAGCGTCCGAGTAGTGCAGGTGTGGTTCCAAAACCAGAGGGCTAAGATGAAAAAGATCCAGAGGAAGGCGAAGCAGGAAGGAGACAAAAACACTGATAAGGAGAAGGACAAAGACGAGAAGAACATCAAGCAGGAGTCACCATCCAGTGAACACGGAAACTATTTGGGGCTGGACGGGACGTACTCTGCTTCAAGTCAGCCTCTAAATCCAAATTTGCCGTATTCCCCAGATGGTGAGCACTCGAACACTCTTACAAACAACACCAACATAACATACTACAGACAATCAATATCAACGTTTGAATCGCAAACAGTCAAGGTGTACAAATATTTTAAGAACGGTCATTTTCCTTTCAGATTACCCGGCACACTCCGGCGATAGCTTCTGCAGCTCCGACATATCGCTGGATGGCAGCAACTTCGACCAGCTCGACGAGGGCGCTTCCGACACCATGAGCTTGCAGAACCTCGAGGTGCAGCACCACTCGCACCAGCACTCCACCCACGCGCCGCACGAGCCGCTCAACCTGGGCACGGGAGCGGTCGTAAACCCGATAGATAAGCTGTACCTCATGCAGAATTCTTACTTTAGCACCGACCATTGATTTAGTACCCGACGCGGCGCCGGCAGGAGGCCCCGCCCCAGCCAGCAGCCGCGCCCACTTCCCGCCATGGACCTCTGCGTGAGGGCCACAGCATCGGCCACTAGCTACACCGCCACACCACCAATAAACCTCACAAGCATGGCACCCCCGGCCTCATATTTCCTTGAACATTACAGAACGCAAAACCCATATTGAAATTCTTTAGCGCTTGATTTACGTTTACAACATTTTAGAATAAAATGCGAGCTCATCTGTAAATAGTACTGCACATTTATTATAAATATAAAGTTTTAGTTCCATGATTTGTACTATTTTCGTGTGTGATAAATTCGATGTTTACTACTTTAGAATAGTCTATTATTAAGAAAACTCGGATGTACAATCGATTTGGACAAAATAATTCTAAATCCTTAATTTAAGAGTGTAAATTACTGTACAGATACTATCGTAAGCTTCAGTGATGTAGGCAGCGCATTCCGAAAAAAATAGTAGTGTTTAAAGATTTGTTTTTACATATATTTTTTTTAGATGTCACATAGAAAAGGTATCGGTAGTTGGGATAGATTCAAAATAATAGTTTAGAATCAGCAATGCAACCAATTAGGGTTAATAAGTTAATAGACATGTTGGTCATTCAACTTAACGTCAGGAGGACCTGTTATCGTAACATTTTAAAATGACGAAAATGTAATACTTTTAATAATATTGTTATTTATCTAATTGATGTTACTCCTAAACGGTCATCAGTATCCACCGTATAGAAAATTGAATAGAACCACAACCCAAATGTAGCATCATATAAACGTTTTTAATATGTAATGATAGTTTAGCCAAATAAATAATTATTCAATGTGTAAATATAATCAGCGTAATAATTGTCGTAGTGGGTGTCAAAAGTTTGTATATAACATAACACATAGATATAATTGCACATTGTTTAAACATCGGCCAAAGAAGCAGGTTACTCTTATTAAAATGTTATGGAGTACATATTTCCTATCATTAATGACTATTTTGTCTTAATCGAAAAAATAATTGAGTTATGAATTTATGTACCTATTAATTTAACGAACTCTAAGGTGAATATGAAGGTTCTAAAAATATTGTACGAAGTTATACATATTTGTAAAAATGCTGTCGTGCAAAGTTAAAGTTCCACCTGATGTAACTAATTTATAAAATAATAATTATTTATTTCCTAACGTTCTATAACTTATGTATATTCTAGTCAAACAATTCTTTAGTAGGTACCTACCAAATTATTAGGATATCTTGTGTATGTTTTAAATAAAAGCTTATACACCAATAAAAGTTTATAATGTCAATAAATTACAAATACGAAATATCCATGTTGACATTTATGGTTCTTTTAATATTATCCATCTTAGGTACTAATTAATACAAAGTTGTAACTTTACTAGTCAAAATAAAGTGTGAATAATTTTAAGTTTTTCAGTCATTACAGGCGTACATTTTAGTAGAAGATCCGAACTAAGGTCGATCTTCACCGAGTTGATAATAGAATGAAACTTATTTTATCATGAATTTAGCATATTAGAAAACATATTAAAAATGGGTTGCCTAAAAAAATCCTGGACCGACCAATTTTTCTTTTTTTTTAATGATTTTAAACAAAATTTTGCAATAACAAGATAATAGGAAAATTATGTCCTGACTTAACGTACAAAACGTATAGAATGTGCAGCCGTTGGGTTTTCTATTATTTACGTGGGGGGACTACTGGGTTGTCAGGTATAAACACGTATGTGTCAATACCAGTTAATTTCACCTAATTGGATAATAGATTTTTTTAAATATCATCATAAGCGCTGTTTTATTATGAACACGTTGATATATGGTTGTCTGCAAAAAATTGGAATTTTGTTAAAAAAATTTTTTTTAAATACAATTAAACATACTCGGTCCAGGATTTTTTTAGGCAACCCATTTTTAATATGTTTTCTAATATGCTAAATTCATAATAAAATAAGTTTCATTCTATTATCAACTCGGTGAAGATCGACCTTAGTTCGGATCTTAGACTATTTTTGTTTACATGTATTAGGTACTTGTATTCTTAGATCATGCTGGAATTTTATAATTGATGTAAATTAAAATATTAACACATATCGCAGTTTAATATTTTTTCCTACCCCTTTGCCTTAAATATGATGTCAGATTCTATAATTGGGTTCGTCGCTACATGTACAATCGTAACATTTATGTTTAATCCATGTGCAAACAAACATTACATTACACCATTCGAGATGATATAAACGCGCCATACCCTAACGCCTGTTCAAATGAAAAAGCAAAATTAAATATGTTGGCACGTCAGTTTGCCGTAGTAAAACCGAAAATAAATTGAACACAATACTGGAGTCGGAAATCTCGTAATCATCAACTTTAATTACTCCCAATATTACTATTATTCTTTTAAATTGCGTAAGTTAATTAAGATTTTAGGTAAGAAAAGAGATAGAAAATTAGTAACATATTTATTTCGTTAAAAATATGATTGCAGAGGTTAAGCAAATCTGATTCTATAAAAGGCAGTACATATACCAACAGCCAGAAACTATAAATAGACACCAAACTGCATTATTGTAATATCTCTTGAAGCCAAACTTTACATTGAATTGGAGGAATTATAATAAATAGATGTGCATGACATACTCCACGCCACATTAATATATTTGAATAATTTGAAGACTGTATCCTAATCCTAGATAATTATCTATTGTCTCTATTGTCAAGTTATCTTAATTGGATACTTGGAAACAATGAAACAGGTCCCTTAAGATTGTTTTTAATTAAAAAAATAAGTAGTAAGTGTACAAAAAACTATTAATTTAATTGTTCTGTTTTTTTAGAACCTAAGAATAAATCTCTCAAATAAGATATACTTACCGAAGAAAGAAAAGGTACAGCAAGTTGATAATTAGACGGATTATGCAAACTTTGACGCTACCATACAATAAAAATGTACCAGTAAAATATTACTGGAACTGTATTTAAGTTCTTTGTTTTTAAAGTTATATATTCCCTAAAATATACAAATATTCTACAGCATCAGCAAAAATACATTTGATAATCCAGACAGAAATATTATAATATATAAATACTTATTAACATACTTTGATAAATATACGAGTACATTACATAAGTATAATAATAATGTCAGTCCTTCAGTGCAGATAATATGCTGAATGCATCTAGACTGCTAAAATATATCCTAATAGACCGTATTAGATGAGACGGCCAGACAATTTTTCAAGGCTGTTCATATTGCTATAATATAAAGTCTTGTCGTTTAAAACTCAAAATCATTTAATACAGAATCCCCTTGTGCATAGCGTAAATTTAAAACCAGGTACATTCTTGTAAAATATTTTTATCCAGATTTAGGGGAATACCAAGGCTACGCTCGGGGGAGTAAAAGGAGGGGTTAGTATTAAAAAAGATGAAATGTGGAAAAGTAAACATAAATGAATTTCCACCAAGCATGATTGCAGAGACAAACCGATGTCCTCCTGACTGAAACGCTTACCAAATTAATTAGAGGGAGGATACATATTTCACTGTAATTATTATAAACGCACCAAGATCACGATACGCACTCTAAAAAGACTAACTAGTCGAAAACGTGGCAGGTTGCTATGTCACCTGTACGAAAACGGGTGGGTGTATCAATCCCATACAGAATATTTACTTAAATATTCCTAGAATTTTTATAGTCACTCATCTCATACATTCATTTTATAATCTATCTTGTGTGTGAGTTCAAAAACATTTCTTAAAGTTTCAATAATATTTGCCTGTAAAGATATAATTTTCCCCAGTACGAGTTGGTAAAAGAAGACAATAAAATGTGTTAATTACTTATACTATTTTATTTATGATATCAGAGCGGCTTAATTATATGTTACACAACTTTACATAGTTACTTATCCACCCAATAATACATACTATGAAATACACAAACTTATATGGAAATATAGTATATTACCTTACTACAATTGGTATGGTAAAATCCTTTAACATTATTATTATTAATACTTAAAAATATACATACGTGTTTATCAATGGTCTGTGAAATGGTCACGAATCGTTGACTCCTATTCGATTTTATACGATAGATAGTACATTATACATACCAACGTTATATAGACATTTTATATTACTGACAATATACCAATACACCTATGTGTTTTTTTTACTAGTATGTACCATGTAGCAATTTAGTGTTACTATGTTATATTTTTTTGGATATCCTTATATCCTATAAGGTATTTTAGAAACGATTGCTTGCTTCAAAATATAACACGCACGCAACTTACCAAACCATAGGTTTTATTTAATTACGCAGATATTAAATAAGTATTGCTTATAATAAAAACAGGCACACAGAGATATTGCTTAGTTACTACTGCGACATTGCTCTGTATTATTTAAAAGCTAAAACTTCAAACTTGTGTACATACCATATAATATAATTTTCTGCAAAAAAATCCAATATTGGTACCTAACCCAGATATATTCTGCAGTGCTTTATAACGTTACCAAATTCACACTAAAAGTATCGTTATATAACGTTATTTTGATAAAGTTACTTTATTAACGGTAACACGGGTAGCGGTAATTTGGTATGGAAACGATTTAGTAACGTTATTTGTTGCACTTGTTGCCAACTCATGCGGCCATGTGCTTATAAAATAATAATTTACCGTCTTGACTTTTAATAACGCACATCTCCACATATTTTACAAGTAAAAAAGTAGTATTACTTCCTATTATTGTAAAATTTTCCATTTCCGTTAATCAAAAATAACAGTTAAAATTAAGACAAAGCTGTTTTGCCCATTAATGACTAAAAAGACAAGAATACCAAAACACTATACTTACCATTATATTTTCTGATACGATACTTAAGGTATCGATTTGGTAACGTTATAAAGCACAAACTGATGGTAACATTATCATTTAGGTACCGTTAAATCACAACATAACGTTATATAAATTTACCGGTAAAACGCCACCCAAGTATCGTTATCTCGCATAACGTTACCTTCTTTATAACGTTAATTTCGTAGAATGAAGGTAACGATACCTGAATTTTACCGGTATTTAAAGCCCTGATATTCTGATATTTCTGTCAATATAACTGCTATGTGATACAAGATAGGTATTGAATGTGAATATTTATTTAATACAACAACACAAATAGTAGATTGAAGCTATGTTATATATTCTATATATAAAAGTATATGAACAGCTTATATAAACAAAATAGTTTACAAACATCAACGAAAACGGAATTAATCTATTAATATGTAATATTTATTTACCTCTACATTTCTATCAAACGTTTAATACAGAATAATTATATCTATGAAGAAGTCATGGGAAATGATCAAATATATTCTTCATCTTTGCAAGTATTTTTAATTTAATTAAAATCCTAACTTTACAATCATTACAATAACTAATAAAGATTGTTCTAAAATTGGCTAATCATTGGTTCCATAAACATGTTTCAATTACAAATTATTAGTTACATATAAGGTTTTCATCAAACCAAACACATTTATTATTTTATTAATTACCTATATAGTTTTATGATAAACAAACATTAAAAAAAAAAACAATTTAGAAAATTTCTAATTCAAACTATAAGAAATTAATTCTTTCGTCTTTTCTTATACAAAATAGGGCAAATTTAATTAAGCACCCCTATGGATGTCAAAATCACAAATCAGAATATTCCGATCAATTGCTACGACTTCTAAACGATCAATCATTCATTCATACATGTTTAATCATACATTTTTACATTAAACATTTCAATGAAATACATATTAATAATTAATTACAGGTCACGTCAAACACCTTTGGGGCGCGACGAGCGCAATATGCGTAGGGCTATTCAAATATTTCCTAACTGTTACGATAACTCTTCATTACCTCTATTATTTATATTTCTACTGAAAAAGGTAGATGTGTTGTCAAGGCGCCTTTATATGTACAACAGACTCGCATCTTGTGCAATGTCCGGACAGCGCAACGCTAACCATAATTTAAATCTATGATATCGATAAACGAGATAATGCATCATATCTTCAATACTATATTAACACTGAAATAATTCCCTACACACATTTTGTTGTATATGTCATTACGCTAGACGCAGTATACGTTGGAGAAACGCGTAAGTTGAATCACGAAATTATCTACGGCACAGAATTTTGATAACATTTTTGTGTATGTAGTAAAATATTTTTTAAATCATCAGTCTAAAAATGGGCAGAAATAATATTTCTTTAAATCAATCATCGAAATAATCAATTCTCTAAAGATAAGTAAAGGCAATATATTATAACGCTGTTGAAACATTGAAGTTGGTAACATTATTGAGTACATTCACAATGTAATGTTCAGTATTTCAATAATTACATTTAGTAAACTTTGGTCTATGTTTACAACAGTATTACAACGATAATTCAGTAATTCAAATTGCACGTCTATCCACGTATCGCACGGTTTGTATTAACAGTTTATAATACCTTTATATATTGAAAATGATACGGCAATAACAATCAAAATGAATCCATCAACAGTGCTGAGAATATACACAGTGCAACATCGAATTGTTTAATTATGTCTACTGTAGTTTTTATATGTTTATCTACATCCATACCATAATATGTCTATTTTATATTTAGGAGCGATGAGCAAACGCCCTACATTTAGATATAAGTATCTGTGGCTGCATTGAAATGTTTACATTTTAGTGTCGGTAACCGACACTTTTATTACGTTCAAATTTCGAACGTCTTCTTTATAAGTAAAAATTAATAGGTTTTTTCGATTATCGAATTGTCGATTAGTAATTTTATGTTCCATTCCTATACATTTAATTCGATGCTGAAATTATAACAATCGATTTGAGAATCGAAATCAACTCGAGTCTAGATTGTTTATGGATTTTAAAAACTACAAACGTCAGTCATTATGACAGTACTAACTTTTACATCCAGATTATGTTGGTAACTAGGGCGTTTGCTCATCGATCCTGACTATAAAATAGACATATTATTATATGAATGAAGATAAAGTTATGTATGTGACTGTACATAATTAGTCATTAAAATACTCATGTGATTCTTTTATGAAACTCACTTCGTTCGTTTCATAAAACCACATTCGTATTTTAATGACCCTCATTATGCAGCAGTCACATAAATAACTATTTCAGGTCTTGTTGATAACTGCACAAGTCTATTATAACACCACAACTGGACTGTTGAACTCTAGGAACTATCTAAAGAAGGCATTATAACTATGGCCTTGTTCTTGCAATGATATATTATTTTATTAATCACAATACCTGTTTGTAACTGTTGAGACCTATACTACAGTCAATTAAGCACAGTTCTTGTGAAATAAGCAATATTACAACAGGCTTTATTTAAAAATAAATGAGACGTAATTGTGCAGATAACTTTAACAGATATGAATAAAATAATAGTTTAATATCCCTTGGATAATTCAGAGCATTTTGTTAGACACACGCCTCTTTTTAGTATAAAAGAGTACATTCAAGTCTGTTCTATACTTTTATTTTTGCTCTATTTGTGGATTGAATCGTTTTGTAGAACTAAATCATTCTTGAAAACTGGCACATTTATAAATTCCGATTTAAACAATATTTTATATTGCGTTTGCGACGTATTGAGGACACGTACAGTATCTATGTAAAGTATTACACAACATACTTATAGAATTTCCTTGGTATAAATTTGAATGTCTTATCGGTCTCTAATAAAGGGAGGCTGCATGAAATGTTATTACCGTACATGACGGACGATACAAATTGAGATAATATTCAGCTCAATCCTTCAAAGCCAATTTTTAATACGGTAAATCCATGTAGGAGGACGCAAACTGCGACTTAACACATAGGGTCAGTAAGGGTAAGGTTACCCTAACTGACCCTAATACTCATCAGTGCATGAGAAACTAATTTTGAGCTTGACCCCCGATGTCATGTCAACAGTTCATGTGTTCAACAAATCATTTAAAGTTGACATACCGGAAAGGGATCTCTTACTTAGCCACTGTCTTTCACTGATAGTTAATTCTAAAGAGATGTTCATGGATCGCATTGGTCTAAAAGCCTTTTCGATGGCAACTAAAATGAGCTTACTTGAACTAGGCGTTCATCCTGATTTAATATGAGCAAAATAAAATCTAGGAACTCGCTTAATTACCGTACTCCTATGGTAAGCTATATCACGATGCCTTTGTTATTTTACATCCTAAATGGATATGGGCTTACGACCTAGCATACAATGGTCTTGGACCAAATAATGTATGGCTTAAATATCCCTAGTGCTAATAAGATCATCGATGTTCGCTGAATATTTCTTAGTATACATAATAATAAGCAAGCTTTAAAGCACCGATACCCTGAGGGCTTGGTGACTTCAAAAATACCTACAGAATAATAAAAATATAGGTACTTAAAAAACAAAACTTAGGATATGATAACAGGCTTTACCTATGAAACTGTCATTCTGTAGTACTAGCCATTTCAAAAACTAAACACATTGGTGGAGTACCAACCAGCTTTCACAAGACCTGGAGTTGGAAGGTCTCCCTCATCCGCCGTACTCACCAGACCTTATGCCTACAGGCTTCTCCTTTTTTCAGAATTTGGATAACTTCTTGTCGGGAAAAACCTTCAATGCCCGAGAGGCAGTACAAAATGCCTTGAAGAGTTTGTTGCCTCCCGTCTAGCTGAATTCTTTAAGAAGGGTAAAAATAAACTGCCACTGCGTTGGCAAAGACTCATTGTTGCAATGCGTAATTACTTTGATTTAATAAATTAAAAATATAGAAAAAAAAGTTAACCTTTTTCATAAATAAACGGCAATTTCATAGGTAAAGACCCAATATTTAAAAAGTGCATAAATAGAATATGAGATATCTACTCTTGTTGATGTATTCCATTTTAATCAAACGATATTTGGAACCATCCATCAATAGCAGGTTGCTACTACAAAGTAATAACAAGCAAATCTTTCAATATAAAATATATAAACGGAAAAGTATAGTGGATCAAATACATACATATTGATAAATGAATTTAATCACCAGAACTACGATTCGCAGCGCGTCAGTCACAATGCCCCCTTTACTTCTTGCAACCAGATTGACAAGTCCAGACATAATAACAGTAATACAAATAACAGGAAACCAGAAATCCAAACCAGGACGCTATTGACAAAAACAGTTCAATATTACTTGAAGAGTTCATCTTTGAATTCCAATTTCAATCAGCCGCATGGAAAGTAAAGTACGGTTTACAAATGTGCCAAAATTATTAAAATTAAAAGAATTACCAAGAACTAGGCCCGAAGAAATTTATAAAAGACGTACCACTCAACAGTCCAGCCAAACTGCGTGTAGCCATTCCGATAAAATAGTCCATTCTGATTTATATGATGCTGTTATCTAAGGGTATCGAGAGAGCAGCTTCTTGCACAGCCTGCTAGTACGAGAAGCTAAATATGTTTCAGGTGGCCACTTCCTCCGCTCCGCCATCGAATTCCAGCTTGACGTCGCCGCTCAGCCCCTCGACGTCCACTTCGTTCTCCGTAGCGTTAAGCATATTCAGCGTCACCTACAGGGCACACTGTATTAGTACATGTTACTGGACAATGTACGCATTCAAATAATGTACAGTGATATTCAGTTACTGTTACACAAGTGTTTATAGACAAATTATAAGTTTAAATTGATTATTTCATTAAAGATTCGATTTTTATAAATATAAAATCATGAAACAAAATCCTACCTTAATGAGGTAATTTTACAAAGTCCAGTAATTACAAAGATGACCGCTAATTACGCAACATACATTTAAAGTGACAAACTCTACTTTCAAGGTTTATAATGCAGCATATTAGTATAAATTATTATACAACGTTTACTTTAAAATTTACATGTGCAAAAAAATATATCACTTGTACACAATTTGAATAATAATTCTAAAACCTTAACTATATCTAGCTACCAAACATACTATCTACGATACTCTTACACAAGGTGACAAGATGTTTTTAAAAAAAAATACCTACGACTTCACATTAAATGACTTGTAAAATAGTAAATACATAAAGAACGTTGAATGCTCTCATTACTAAAAAAAAATACAAATTATACAGTGATTGTAATTTGTATAAAATGTGGAAAATATACTGCTATTTTTTAACTTATTGGAGGTCTATTGACAATCTTAACTGTACAGTACAGTACAGACAACAACACAACAAGTCCAAAACAGTCTTATTTTTTTAAACAATCATTGGATGTTGCGGTATAGACCAATTATAATTTTGAAGTTTTTAGATAGGTTAATGTGTTGACTGTACATTAATATTTACTTCGACGTACCACAACCGAGACACGATGATTAAATAAAGTCCACCCGACACACCAAGTTAATTTTAAAATAAGTATGATTACGTTTAAATATGTAAAATATTAGTATCATTACCACAATAGGCGTCACTCGTACTCAATGAGACATACGTAAATAAATTATTTAAGTATGTGTATGAAAGAGCTATGCTCGGCGTCTCTCTGCGGGATCGCATCCGAAATGATGTGATTCGGCAGAGAACCAAAGACACCGACATAGCTCGCCGGATTAGCCAGCTGAAGTGGCAGTGGGCTGGCCATATCAGCCGTAGAACCGATAACCGTTGGGGTAAACGGGTTATAGAGTGGAGACCGCGTCTCGGTAAACGTAGTGTAGGACGCCCTCAGGCCAGGTGGAGCGATGATCTGCGCAAGATGGCTGGCAGGAGCTGGATGCGAGTGGCCGAGGATCGATCAGCGTGGCGAGCATTTGGAGAGGCCTATGTCCAGCAGTGGACTGTCACAGGCTGATGATGATGATGATGTCCTAAATGACGACACCTGGCTTAACAAACGCCACCAAATTTCTGGTGATCTTAAACTACTAAACCCTTTCACTACACAGAACAATATACCATCTGGACATGTACGTTCCTGTCATTATAGACAACTAACACGTGCGTTTACCAGAACACCCTGCTCCAATTTCAGTGTCAAACTGACTTGACACTAGTCATGATCTACCAACCATTCGTGCTTTGAAAGCAGTCCCTGTCACTGCGTCATACGGACATTTCCTAAAACTTGAACATATCTGTTACCAGGGTATATTGGGTAATTGAAAGCCAAGCCAAACCATTGTTAATCTTCAAATATGGATAGCTCGTATTAAAATCCGAAAAATTAACCCGAGTTGTCACAACAATAGATTTTGTGTTTAAATTAGCTGTAACAATGAAATAATGTATAGCAGCATTGTCGTTTATTGTTGGTAGCTAGCGATTCATAAGTTTAATATGTATTTACAAAAACCGGCCAAGTGCGAGTCGGACTCGCCCATGAAGGGTTGAGTTATTCGTCATCTCGCCCGAATTAAACTGGCCCGATCGGGCGACTTGGCACCTTTAGAATTTATTAAAATTTCTGTCGTCAACTCGCCCGACCATAAAAATGTGAGGTAACTATGTACAGTCAGCTACAAAAATCCTTTTTAAGAAACGTTTAATAATAAAAATAATTTAAGAAACATTTAAAGATATCAAAATAAACGACATATCGTTAGAAAGCTCACACTTTGGAGATGTTTTTAACAAATCAGAAGTCATCCATCACTTTGTTTATTTTTTAAATGCTACGCGAAGTTGAGTTTCAAAATTTATTTTAATTCTTATTTCATGTTTGAGGGTCCATAACTTTGTTTCTAGCAATTTACACCTTTTTATTTAAAGGAACCTACCAACCACTGAGAATCTAATAATGCAAAAAAAAATTGGATCTGGACATTAAAAAAAAATAAGACGGGTTTACAAGGCAAAGACCGGTACAAAAGCGAAAAAATCTTGAGGCCTAGGTGAAATCTTTTGAGCTAGTTAGGTAACAGACCACCCCAACTGCCCCCATTATCGTATGTTCAATGTTCTTCCGAACACCCTGTATTAGGCACCCATTTTCGATTTGATTAAGACATAATAAATAACACTATATTAATAAACTTAACTCCAACGTACATGAAAAACACTAAAAACACCCACATTTTGACAATAAATTACTTAATGCATGTCGCAGTTTTATATGCGCGGGCGCATTAAAAGACGTTTAAGGGATGACTGACTGACGTTCACGTCACTAAGATGCGCCAAGATTGAGTTATAGGGTTAGATAAAAAGAAAAAGCTAGCGCTATCCTTTTGTGAGCATAACCTGTTTAGCCCGGTAGTGTAGAAGAGCGCTATTCTCTTCGCGTCAGAATTTTCTTTGAAGTGTACAGCCGAAATATTTTATTTTTATAGATAATAATATACTTAATAATGTAATCTTTTCCATATATAAAACAACAACTGTAAGTCTGTAGCTTTATTTTAAAATTTAATACTTATTCGAAGTAGTTTCCAAATATAATGTCAAAGTTTTTTACCTGGCTGTACTTTGTATGAGCGTGCGAGTTGACGACAGAAATATTAGGTAAATTTGAAAGGTGCCAAGTCGCCCGATCGGGCCAGTTTTTTTCGGGCGAGATGACGAATAACTCGAAGGGTTCCGTAGCAGCAAGTATCATCATAATATAAAAGTTCTTGTAGTTCTTTGTAAGTTTGATCGACGTTTTTATATTTGAGTTGATTGAATGAGAGGAAAATTGCGGTTTACGATTTATGACGTTTTAAATAAAAACTAATTACTTGATTTCGTTCAAACTAATTTTCAATGGAAGTTTGCATGGTAATGTACATCATATATATTTTTTAGTTTTATCGTTCTCTTATTTTAGAAGTTAGAGGGGGGGTGACCAACATTTTACCACTTTGGAAGTGTCTCTCGCGCAAACTATTCCGTTTAGAAAAAAATGATATAAGAAACCTTATTATCATTTTTAAAGACCTATCCATACATACACCACACGTAAGGATTGAATGAAAAAAAAAATTTTGAGTTTCAGTTCTAAGTATGGGAGGCCCCAAAAATATATAAACTAATTACTTGATCTCGTTCAAACCAATTTTCAATGGAAGTTTGCATAATAATGTACATCATATATTTTTTTTAGATTTATCGTTCTCTTATTTTAGAAGTTACAGGGGGGGGGGACCAACATTTTACCACTTTGGAAGTGTCTCTCGCGCAAACTACTCAGTTTAGAAAAAAATGATATAAGAAACCTTATTATCATTTTAAAAGACCTATCCATACATACCCCACACGTAAGGATTGAATGAAAAAAAAATTTTTGAGTTTCAGTTCTAAGTATGGAGAGCCCCCAAAATTTATTATTATTTTTCTATTTTTGTATGAAAATCTTAATGCGGTTCACAGAATACATCTACTTACTAATTTTCAACAGTATAGCTCTTATAGTTTCGGTAAAAAGTGGCTGTGACATACGGACGGACAGACAGACAGACAGACAGACATGACGAATCCATAAGGGTTCCGTTTTTTGCCATTTGGCTACGGAACCCTAAAAAAAGTGTATTAAGAAATGTTTATCCGTTGTAGCAACCATAGTACAAGCTATTATTAGTTTTAGGCTAGACTTCGCTGTTTTTAATCTTTTAAATGCCTCGTAGTTTACCAATACCTGTGAAATACCCAATTGCTGAAATATTACAGTCAAATCATAACAGAACCCAACAAATTAAAAAATAGCAGAATCTGATAAAGTAAATAATAAATGAATTAAATAGCATGCATTGTCCTATTATACTATTCTACTTTTTTATAGATAATAATAATACTGGACTATCAAATTCGATCTTAAACTATAAATGCAAGACTAAAAACCACTTAGTTGAGAAAAAAAATGCTTTTCACCGTATTTTATAATATGGCATTACGTTAAAACTTATATTACGTTTACATTTTTACCTGAATTATAAGTACTTGAAAATTGGGAGTATATTAAACATTTAAAATTTTTCGAAAGGTCAATGACTCTTTATTTTCTTTATTTATTAAAAAAAAGCTAATTGATGGACTTCTATCCACCAATTAAGGCTTAAATGCTATAAGCTGGCAAATAATTATATTGTATAGGTAAATAAGCTGACGTCGCCGATAAATAATAAGAAGATGAAAAGTTCTGTGGATGTCTCGTTATTGTTACAACTTGTAATGAAAAAAAGATTTGAGGTAAATTATGCAAAAGAAATCCTTGGGGGAAGTCTATGTCCAGCTGTGGATATATTCTGATAATGATGATAATCCAAATGGATTTTTGCTGTCTTCGCGCATAAACGTGACATTTTTGAAATGGAAAATTTGCTAAGAACTATTTGAAAGTCGTCTTCGCGCATTATACGTGACATTTTTGAAATGGAAAATTTGCTAAGAACTATTTGAAAGTTATAAGAAACTGAACAAAATAGCGTATTAACTTAGTAAATAAGGACGTCATAGAAATTTTATTTTGTCTGTTATGAATTTGATTCAAATATACGTTTTTGCTAAGATTTGAGCCAGCTCTATATACACTCACCGGCAATAAAACTTGGCCACTGGGCTTTTTTCATACAAACGTGGTCACAGTTTCAAAATTTACCAAAAACCATACATCGTAGTATGGAGCGTTGAGTTCGGTTTATTGTTTTTCCTTTTTGAGAAAATTAAGCGGTTTTTGGCAATATTTGAAACTGTGATTCGACAATTGGGCGTTTGGCCTCTCCATTGACGTAATAATCATTGCACAGCTGCAAATAGTTTTCTATCTATGAGACGCTAAAGTGACCATATTTGTATGAAAAAAGCCCAGTGGCCAAGTTATATTGCCGGTGAGTTTATTTGTAACTTTCCAATGAAAGTATGTCGAACGACGTCAAACCATCTATTTTCTACTAAAGTGCCATAGTATAAAAAAGCAAAACCGTTCCACTTTCGGCCGGCAACCGTGATAAGACCTAAGCATGCATTGTGCAGGCCATAGCCGTCTAAACAAAAAATCCAAACTTCACTAACCAAAAAAAGGACAGCACAACATCTAGATAATTGTGAAAAAAAAAACTTAGTCAGTGAAGATTTGAACCTCTGCGTTTTTTCCTAAAACCGATTGTGGGTTGATCACGCTCAGGTGAGTGGGCGGCGGGGGTGGGGCTACCTGTTGGGTCTGCGGCGGGGGGTGGCTGGTCACCGTGCTGCTTACCTGCCTCACAGGTATACCTGCATCTTCGAATGCCTTCTTTTTAAGAGTGGTGCGTATCTGCGATCTGAAATTTGGAAATTGTGAAATTTTAGCTGATGGGCTTCTTACGTTCAAATTAAAATCATTAAAAACTAGACTATTAATGTCATACTCCTGGACAGGACTCCTTCATCAATGCGAAAAAAATACGGCTTGGTGATTAAAAATCTTATTTTTGCCTTAACACAACTGCTGTATGCACTAACCTATTTTTTTATGCTTAAAAGTCCTACAATGCACTCTCAAAAATAAAATTATAATTTCAGAAAAAATTAAAAGGAAACCCGAGATAAATTCCAATAACTCCTTTCTCTCCATGACATTTAAAAATCAATGAAAGGAATGAAAAAAATTAAAATGTATACAGTTTCGCAGTTTCGAATGATCAGCTTACCTTTAAAATGTTAAATTTTAAGTACATAGTAAACCTAAACGAATAACACAACCACCCTGTATTTATAAATGCAGTCAACTAAAAGGCAAAACTAACTTACGAATTTGTGTCACAATGAGCAATAGTAACACTTCTATTTCAGAATGGTACACTGCAATCTTAGTGTAACTGTTCTGGAACATTCATTAATAATAGACCTGAAACATTGTACCAGGCTATTCCAATCTAACTTTGCAAGAAGAATAGGGTTCATCAAGCATTAGCATCATAACACACGTGTGTGAATGTAATCTAAACATCTGAATATATTTGCTAAAAGGTTATCTATTCAAACATTTCTAGTTAATCTCGTTTCTCGTGTCATGGAAACAAGGTGATTTCATTACGGTTCAGTACGTGACCCTAATATTAGATGCACGTAGTAAACGGTATGGAAAACCTTCATGACTGACACCGTTTGTCTTCTTTACCTACTGATGATCCTTACATCTGTTATAGCATAAGTTAAATTACTAATACAATACTTATTTTACTGTACAGTAATAAAGCTTATACTATTATACAGTATCAACATACTTTGTATCAACACACCACTCGGGTAAAGCCGATGCTGACGGAAACTACGATCTAAAATAAAACGCATCTAAGAAAGTTTCTCAACACATCAACAATGTTTCTCGTATAAAACATACAATGTGCATAGGTGCTTCGAAAAATAACCTGCTGTATAATCGTGTTTCTACCGTCTGTGGTCTCACTCGATGAATGATGGATGAATGAATGTAGCTGGGGTTCCAGCTTCATAAATATGTAGATTCAATTCACTGCTCCTGTTTTGAAGCAGTGACCCTACAGTACCAATTATA
This sequence comes from Mecyna flavalis, assembly GCA_949319885.1. NCBI lineage: Eukaryota > Metazoa > Arthropoda > Insecta > Lepidoptera > Crambidae > Mecyna > Mecyna flavalis. The sequence goes on from OX439425.1 coordinate 3,566,407, forward strand.
CTAGCCTTTACCCACGTCATTGGTGTAAATATAGCTTACAGAGGTTATAGCTTAAATGCATGTGCTGCTGTATGCTGTGTATAAATCTGTGGCTGTTTAAATTTTAAATAAGTAACAGCTTATTATGACTTCAGATGTTGTTCATCCTCTATTCACATGTATTCAAACATATAGTCAAAACAACGCTTTAAAACTTGTAAAAACTTAATCGTTATCCAGATACAAAAACTTTACCGTTTTACTTGCAAAATACTTTCAGAAAATTCTTCAACAAAATAGGTACATAACAGCACATTTTTGGCGGTCTCATCCATACTTATGGATATGTCCGGGGGGGGCATCGGGTCAGTTCAGCAAATTCGACCGCTGATCTCGGCGAAACTACTGTTCTCCGCCCTTTCAGGAAGCGCCATTCTTCATGAATCTTATTTTTTAAGGGATAATGCGTTTCAAGCACCATACCCGCAGGCTTTGTCCACATCGGGATTAAAGCTCGTCGGGTATCCCTTTCACACTTTCACACCAGAAAAGGTATGGGCCAGTGCCAGCCTTGTCGCGATTGACCCGTCCATCCCCGGGTACTCGGCATATTGGTTTCAAGCCGAGATTGGGCTTAAAAGGAGTACCCGAGAAACTATAAGTAGGTGATCTCCACAGACATGGCCAAAGCTTATTCCCTGGTATGGGAGCGCTAGATAGCCCCACAACTGGCGCCCAGGTTCTAAATCGGGCAGGGTATCGGGGCCTCCAATAATTGACCAACAGGTTATAGAGAGAGGAAGTTTTTGGTGGGTAGTGACCTCTCCGTTCTCCGACTTGACTCGGAGTGAAAATGGAAGGAATAGCCCCGTAGACCCCCAGTCCGACAACCGCCGGCGGGGCATGCGATATGAATCTAGAAATCAATAATACAAAAATATAAGGTACTCACACAGTCCTGTTCTTAATGTGCTGGCTTAGCTTGTTGAGGTCCACCGCGAACCGATGCACGCATGCACGCAGCATCTCAATCTCCTCCTCCGTCCATTTCCCTCTGTGGATGCGAGTCATATCATTATAATCAAATTACAACCAGTTATAAAAACCTCATGGCCAGTATGACATTATTTAATGGTCGAAATTATATATGAGTTTGTATTGTGCTGGTTATTTCCTGTTGCGCATTTTGTTTTTTATGGATCTATACTAATATTTTAAATGTGAAAGCAATTCTGTCTGTTACATTTTGCGTATAAACTACTGAACAGATTATGATGAAATTTAGTGAGGGCTTAGACTCGGCTTTGGGAAAGCGTAGGCTTTTTATCTCGGGATAAAGCAACAGAAAGTTTTAGTTTGTTATAATATATTTTGTTTGTTTGTTATATTATGTTGTATATTTCTCATCGCAACGGAGCAATAATGAATCGACGTGTTGAATGATATCCGCAGACAAGGTCCAAAAGTACAAGCAATACTTCGTTTGGTAATGATATGACGCTATACGTCCATAAATACTATAGGCGCCAATAAAACACGATCATATTATTGTAGTTCTTATATTCCTAATGGAAATGACTGATAAACACAAAACTCAATTTAAGATAGAATAAAATGTCGTCAAGACTAATTCCAAGAGTGGTGTTCCCCTAATCAATGAACAAGAAGTTGCCAGTTAAAATAAACTCAATTTTATTGAAATACCTACTACACTTTGTATTAAGAGTACTAATTGAAAACTTTTCGATAACACACACAAAAATCTATGATTGAAATCGTTAGAAAAAAAAATGTTTTAAAAAAGGCACAGTTCCGTGCAAAAACTGAGAATTCAGAAGGACTTCCTAAAAGATGCACATTACTAAAAATTGTTAAGATTCAAGCGAACCCAGAAGATAACCAGTCCTGACGACCGCCGCGCTGCAACTTCCAGGACTCGACAACAAAGTTAGTCTCGCAATGACGCGCGGTAAAAACATCCCCGTGTCCCGGAAAGCACGTAAAGATAGGTCCTGCGCCTGTCTTGGGTCGTCTTTATTACTAAATGTACTTATTTTCTACTTGAAATATTATTGAATATTTTTTTTAAGCTAATTTTATCCCACTGTTGAGCAAAAGCCTTCTGAATTAGTCTACTCTACTTTTAATAAGTAGAAAGGAATCATAGCTAGTAATATTGTAAGTATGTAAACATTAATTTAACACTTGATACGAAACGAAAACTATTATCTCTATATTCTGTCCTTAACGTCCGCGCGGCTTACATTCCCCTCATCCATTCCGCACTTTTGTGGACGTCAGTAACAATTTAATATGGGATAATTCGAGGGTAAAGAATTGCATTCCCACTGCAGATGCTGCGCGCTTCCCATTCACTCGGGAACACAATCGAAATGTCACTCATGCTTGAAGTAATGGAGCTATAGCTATAACGCACAACGTAGTGACGAACTTTTCATTTATTAACGATATTATATTCTTATGCTCATTTTTAATCATCTCTAAAACTAAGTCTATAATTTAGCGAAATACATAGAATAATGAAGATACCATGAATAATTTGCAATTTAATTTCTATAAAAGACAAAAAGATTTTATTTCCATATTAATTTGTACTTTTTTTTCAACTTTACAACCTTTCTTTTGTAACATAAAGTTGAGTATAATATTTCCTCTCATGCTTCGATCACTAATAAGAACGATGCTCTCATGTTATCGAAAGTTGTCTTCTTATTTTTTAATATTATTAATAACCTTAAACTTAATGGGTGAGAAAAAAGAATATAAATTCCAGGTGTAAGAAAACGAAATATAGTCAGTAATAAGTAAGCTAGTATCTATTAATACCATTTGCATTACTAAGAATAGAAAAAAAAATACCAAGGTTACTTCACTTTCACTACAGACATATTTATGAAAAAGGAGGATATAAATCTCAAATATCAAAAATAATTATCAAATAATACTTAATCATACCCGGACAGCACCAAAAAAAATACTTTATCGTCTATTCACAAAAGGTGTTCCTACTTTTATTGCACTTACCTATACGGCTAAGACTTTTCAAAAATAAGGATACCTATTCGTCCCCTTGACGCAAGCAATCAGTGCACTCGGTCAAGTAATACAGTTATCGCGAACGTCTGCACTGCTGGGCCCAGGGTCTTGAGGTCAAATAAGTCAACCCAACTATTGTTCCTAGAGCAATTGATTACTTGTGATTTGATCACATACGTCCCTAAGGTTGCCAGCTACGAGTAGTTCTTGTCATATCATCAGTAAAAGGAAATCATTGTTTTATACACAGTTGACATCTTAACTAATCGCACCTAACACTTCCTGTTGGAGCCACAGATATCATGATCAGCGGGTAAAATAATATATGCATCAGTGGATACAACTTGGCGGGATCCGTTTTAAATCCAATCTGATCCTGAGATCCGTGGATACAACCCCGTCTTACCGCCCTCTAAAAAGACTTTTCATACTTTCAGCCACGCACTAGTCAGGCAACCATCCGCGCAAATCTACGATGTTAAGCAACAGTAGGTCTATGTTAATGACATGAAGAAACTAAAGAGATATCTATAGACAGTAAAGAAAGAGAACCATGACAAATCGCTCGGGTCTCGGCAGTGACAGGAAATTGGCAGGAAATTACACAATACACACGCTCTCATGTCATTCGATGCTTTACCGCGTTTGATGGTATTAAAATACAACATTTTAAACTTCCTATCTTAAAACGGAGCTTAGACTAAAGGAAAGCTCATAAACACGGGATTGAGCCTATTTAAAAAAATAGGTTAAAGGAGCGCACGAATAGCGATGGCGTTTGTCCTTTTTAAATTTTAAGATGTCATTTTCAGATTTGGTAGATTAGATTAGAAACAAGCTCGTTTCTGTCCATAGAATTATTATGTATTTATGTCAGATAATTTCGAGACGCAGTCTCTTTTGTCTATTAAAAAAAACGGCATTTATTTTTATCTGTCAGATAAATTCGTGATAATTTATTTTAATACCACATATGCTGAGTCTTTCAGTTTAAAAAAAGGAGACACCTGATTCGTATCTGGCAGAAGTATAAACGACAGAAGTGAAACTGGCCCTAAATAAAAATATAGGACTTATTTCTCCTACATTGTTTTTAAAACCTTTTGGACGGTGTGATAAAACTCACAAAATTTTGGCTTACGATGTTATACATTACCAACTCCGCCAACTCGTAAGTAATAATAAGAAAACAAACAGCGAAAAGAAATAATCGTTACGTCAACGAAAAATAAGATATAACACCACTCCTAAAAAATATATTTTGATCACATCCCACAAAAAGTATTAACAATGCCGCGATAAGTTCGAAAAAGTATTAACACTTTACCCAAACTTTCTGTAAAGTTGCAACACCAGATTAACGACGCGTTTTCAGATAGTTTTTGTTCAAAAGCGAAATAATCACAAACTTTCAACTATTTCGAACTTTGCCCCCGTGGCGGCAAATATCCGTCTCCACTAAGAATACTCCACTTGAATCATAATGAGACCAAGAAGTGGATAAGAAAAGGAATTGCTAGTATTGTGGACATTGTGGTATTGCAACGTGACTAAAGCGCGCGGTTCGTTCGAATGCGTTTTTACTGCGACTGCGCTGTCAAGTTATTCGAAAATCGAAGCTGATAGACGCTAAACCTGGTATTAGAAAGATTTCCTTCTTGCTATATGTAAACTAGGTGAGAATAAAATGAGTTTTAATCAAAAAGCTCATTAATACCAGGAAAATGTTTTTCATCGATCACTTCGCACAGACTGAAGTGACGAACGGAAACTGAATTATTGTTTTATAGGACCTTCTGTGCTTTAAAAACCAAAATTCATTTTCCAATCTGCCAGCCCTACCACCCCCGGATGGTAGCTATTTTGCAAAGAGCTCGATTGCAATGCATTGAGTGCACTTAGCAATTTGTTATTGTATTTTGTTCGCTGCGCAACAAATACTGAAACAATGAAGCAGTGAACACTTCGAAGTAAAATGTATGCAAAAGCTTCCCTTTACAACAGTTATAAAGTGCTAAAATCCCTTATCAACTTAATAAGGTAGACGCCCTCCGAGAATATAGGTCACCTGCAAATTTGTATCGGGGAATTGCGCTCTCTACAAAGTTTCCAGCGAGGAGCATGCGGAGACAGGATATTTCCTTACAACTTTTTAATATAGTTCTATGTAGTAGTGGGTAATATCGGATTTTTACAATATCGAATCGAAACTATATATTGATATCTGATATCGGATTCTGAAACTATATATTGTTTGAAACTATATATTGGTGTATCGGAGTATCGGACTGTGAAACTATATATTGGTGTATCGGAGTATCGGACTGTATTTGGTTACACTAAACCTATAAAACGATGTGTTCTGAAACTAGATACTGTATCATGACACGATATTTTCATTGTGATTTATTTCTTAAAACTGACTCGATTAGTTACTTTAGGTGTATTAAGGATGCTTTAATAGTATTGAACACGACTGGTCGTTCCCTGTGGTACACTACTTCAGGTACTACGGAATAAAAGTCGGTATATCGGTCTATGGATATATTTATTTAACTTCAAACCCGTGGTCCTATATAGTCTGGAAAATCCAAACGTCACCGCGAACTAACTAAGCATAGCGCCATCTATTGGTGAGAAGCGGAACTAATCGTGCAACTAACATCAACATAACGCCCACCATGGACAAATATGACATTTGTCCTTAAAAACATTAACTTCTTACTATATAAGACCTTTGTACAGTTAACCAAAATAACTAAATTTAATTGAGATACCAAATAAACTTAACAGACATTTATCTTAATTAAATTAAAAATATATATAAACGGAACAAAATTAAATCCGATTGAACAGAATACTGGTTTACATGACTGCCTACTCACATACAATCGGAAGCAAACACAACTTAGAAATAGGACGCTTAAAAACTCCATTTTTTGTTTTTAAACTCACTACTCGTATGAGTCCGTCTTCTCCGGGATGAGTAGCAATCACTCTCCCATATAGCCATCGGCAGGGTGGCAACCCATCCTCTTTCACTAAAACAACATCGCCCACTTTGGGCTGTTGTTCCTGTGTTGACCACTTATAACGGTGCAAAAACTTAGTTAGGTACTCTTTAGACCATTTTTGCCAAAAAATTTGCAGCATTTTTTGAGTGTATTGCCACCTTCTAAGGGAATTGATGCTATTAGTTTCGTAATTTTGGTCAGGAGGAGTTACAATAGGCTCCCCAACAAGAAAATGTCCTGGCGTTAAAATTGTGACATCATCCTCGGAGTTACCGGATACCACCGACAGCGGCCTTGAGTTAAGGCAAGCCTCCACCTGAGCCAGTACAGTAGCCAACTCTTCATAAGTCATAGTAGATTGTCCTATAACCCTTTTTAAGTGGTATTTTACCGACTTTACCCCTGCCTCCCAGAGGCCACCGAAATTGGGTGATCTTGCAGGGATAAAATGCCAATTGCACCCATTACTGGCCAACAATTCGGCTACCTCGTCCAGCATAGACCCCTTTTCGGCCAGAAAAAGTCGTTTAAGCTCACTTGCTGCTCCAACAAAGTTTGTTGCGTTGTCACTCCAAATATCGGAGCAGTGACCCCTTCTTGCAGTAAACCTTTTAAATGCTTGTAGGAATCCCTCTGAAGTGAGATCCGTAACAGCTTCTAAATGTATGGCTCTTGTTGCCATGCATACAAACAAGCATATGTAGCCTTTATGAGACTTATGTCCTCGACCCTTTGCTGTTCTGATCTGGATCGGGCCTGCGTAGTCCACACCAGCCGATTTAAATGGACGACCTGGAGTCACTCTAGCAGCAGGTAACTGTCCCATAAGTTGTGTTTGAGTGTTGCTGGAATTTTTCACGCATGTTACACACTTGCGAAAGTAAGATCGAACCTGCTGCTTTGCTCCTAAAACCCAATACTTTGATTGAATATAGTACAACATCAGCTGTGGACCGCCATGCATTGTCTGTTTGTGGGCATCTGCAATTATCAAGTTGGCTAAGTGACACCTTTTTGGTATCAATATTGGATGTCTTTGGTTATAGCCAAGATCAGAATGATCCAATCTGCCACCTACTCTCAATATCTCATCCTCATCAAAACTTGGATTCAACGATCGGAGACTGCTGCTTTTAGGTAAGTTCATTTTCTGTTTAATTAAGGTACATTCATTTTTGAAATGAAATGCTTGATATTGCTTAATACATAACTTTAATGCTTCATTTATCTCTTTTGTAGTTAAGTATCCTTGTATTCTATTACCCGACCTTGATCTCAAATTATTTACAAATCGTTTACAGTACGCTATCACTCTTTGCATTCTTGTAAGAGAGGAAAATCTTTCCCAGATACTATCTTCTGTAACAGCGCAATGAACCTTAACCTTTTCCAATGTTGTAGTTATGTCTTTAGGTTTCTGGTAGTTAATAGTTTCGTTGCGTAAAAAATCTGGACCGTTAAACCATATTTCATTAGTCACTAGCTCTGCTGGAGACAGTCCTCTTGATGCTCCATCAGCTGCATTTTCTTTAGAGCTCACATGTGACCAGCTATGAGAATCTAAATTAGATTGTATTTCTGAGACTCTGTTTGCCACGAAAACTTTCCATCTGCTTGCATGACTATTAATCCAGGCTAGAACCACACTCGAATCTGTCCACGCGTGCATGTTGTCTCTTTCTATGTTTAATACTTTCGCTGTTTCTAACATGACTCTCGTCAACAGGACCGCTCCACATAGCTCCAGTCTGGGGATCGAGACCTGCTTCACAGGCGCAACCTTTGTTTTTGCAGTCACCAAAGCTACATGTATCGTACCAAGGGAGTCGATTACACGGATATAAACGACCGCTGCGTATGCTACCTTGGAAGCATCGCAAAACCCATGTAATTCTACCTTCACATCATCATTTTTGGTGCTAACCCATCTTGGTAAATTGATTTTTTCTAATAACTTTAATTCTTCGCGATAAGAAAGCCATTCTTTCAAAATATCGGTAGGTACTTCTTCATCCCATTGAATACCCACCAACCACAATTTTTGTATAATAATTTTTGATTTTATGATACTTGGACCTACCCATCCCATAGGGTCATAAAATCGAGAAATGTCACTAATTATTTTTCTTTTAGTTACAGGTTGTTCCAGTTCCGGGAGTTTGACATTGTAACGGAAGGCATCTTCACTTCGGTTCCAGGTAAGACCTACAATTTTCATCGTCTCATCTGATTTAATTTTTAATTCCTCTTGCACATCCGTTTTTTCCTTTTTCTTAACCATTGCTTCTAGTAGTTCCTTATTATTACTTGTCCATTTCATTAATTTGAATCCCCCTTTACCCAGCAATTCATTCATCTCTTGGTATATCCGCAATCCTTCTTCCACAGTTTGACATCCTGTCAGCAAATCATCCATGTAAAAATCACTTAAAACTATTTCAGCTGCCGTTGGATAATTACTGCCTTCGTCTAGAGCCAATTGCTGTAAGGATTTAACTGCCAGATAAGGTGCTGAAGCCGTTCCGAACATTACCCTCAGCATTCTAAAATGGTTGATTGCTGTGTTACTGTCATCTCGCCATAGAATCCGCTGATAGTCGACCTCAGTACTGGCCATCTTGATCTGCAGGTACATTTTTGCGATATCGGCAGTGATGCAAATAGGTGGGATACGCCAACGCATGACCAAATGTCGTAATTCTCGCTGCAAAGTAGGTCCAACTAACAGATTATCGTTAAGCGAGTGATTATTTTTACCTTTACAGGAAGCATCAAACACTATTCGGAGCTTCGTGGTGTCCTTATCTTCCCGTATTACCGCATGGTGAGGTAAATAAATGGCATTAGGATTCTCCCGCTCCTCTTCTGGTACAAGTTCCATATGGTTAAGGTCGAGATATTCTTTTATTCCTTTTGTGTATTTATCCTTTAGTTCTTTATTTTTGTTTAATTTGTGTTCTAACGCTTTGAATCTCTTTTCAGATATCTCCCGAGAGCCGTCCACCAGCGGAGGATCGTTCTTCAAAGGAAGACAAACCACATATCTCCCTTCATCATCTCTCGTAGTGGTTGCAGCATAAATTTCTTCAGACCTTTTTTCTTCATCTGTTAACCTTATTACGTTATTTGTTTCAGGTTCTGCTTCCATCTCCCAGAATCTTTTCAGAAGATCATTGTCCTCAATACAAGAATGCAAAACATTAATTTTAATAACTGGTCTTTCATTTACCTTTATATTTCCTGAAAGGACCCATCCAAACGCAGTAGCTTGTGCTAACGGCACTCCCTCGGTTCCTCTCTTTATACCTTCCATGAGTATCTGATTATAGACACCTACCCCAAGCAGAACATCAATTCTACTAGGAGTGTGATACTCTGGATCAGCTAGTACTAGACCCTTAAGTTCGATCCACTTCGACGGATCAATCTTACAGGTTGGTAACGGAGCTGTAATTGATTTTAAGACATATGCTTCTACCTTTATTTTGAAATTAGAGTCAACTCGTGATTGAAGATCAAGAACCACCATGGCCTTTGAAGTTGACTCTTGCTCGCCCAGACCCGAAATCTGTCCCAATACTGAAGTCCTCCTTAAACCAAGACGCTGAACAGTAGACTCCGTTACGAATGATGATTGTGAGCCTTGGTCAAGTAGAGCTCGAACAGTGTCATTACCTGTTTTCGACTTGACATCTACTAGCGCTGTTGCTAGAAGAGCCTGATTGTAAACCCTTCCTGACGAAAAACAAGAGATTGATGACTGATGATTATCGAGCGATTTCTGGGCTGCCACCTTTTCCACAGACCTATCCCTGACCTCATTGGTCCCCGAAGTAGCCTTTTCACTAGGGTGCAAAAGAGAGTGGTGTTTTCTTTTGCAAACACGACATTTTAAATTGGTACGACACGTTTTGGCAGAATGATTGCTACCCAAGCAATTAAAACAAGCGTTGCTTACAAATTTACGACGGGCATCAACCGACTCTTTAATAAAATCCTTACAAAATGACAGTGTGTGTGCTCCCGAACAAAACAAACATTTATAATTGGCTACATGCAGCGATTTCATTTTAGCAATTTCCCTATGAGCCGTTAACCTTTTTCCGGAGCTGGATCCGGAATCCAAAAATTCTATCGCGCGATATCGGTTCGTGAGGAATTCTTTAAACACCGCGTAGGTTGGCAACTCGTCTGCTGAGCTATTCTCACTAACCTTAAACTCCCACTGGCGCTTGGTTTCCGGATCCAACTTCAGACTCAGTATGTAAATGATAATCACGTCCCAGCTTCCAACATCCACCCCTATATTACCTAGCGCAGCTAGGCAATCATTAGTGGTGTCTATTAAATCTTTCAAATCATGGGCCGACTCGCGTGATATATTCCTTTGGCTAAGCAATCTTTTTAGAGTTAAATTACAAATATATTTTTCATTATTATATCTGTCCTCAAGTAATTTCCATGACCTATCATAATTATCATTGGAAATAGATATGTGCCTTAAACATTGCTCTGCTTCTCCTTCCAAGTAACTTTTAAGATAGTGTAACTTTTGCACCTTGGACAACTCCTGGTTTGTGTGAATCAAAGCAATGTATAAGTCTCTGAATGTGGACCATTCCGAGTATCTCCCAGAGAAAGTAGGAATATTAATTCTCGGCAATTTAATGTGTGAAGATGCTTTTACATTAACAAAATTAGAATTTTCTGATTGTGATACAGTACTAGGTTCGTTTACCTTAAATTTTTCTAACAACGTTTTCAACTCGGCTTTATACTCTAAATAACACTCTTCAGTCTGATCATAAATTTCCTCTTTAACATACTCCGTACTAGACAATGTTTTCTTTTCTACAGTACGCTTTAAATCCTTATGTCCAGACAAAAATTCAAACCACATTTGATCCACTAATTCTAACCGTCCCTCTATGTACTGTTTTGTGATTCGATCCTTGGGGCTCTTTTTAAAGTTAGATTTAGCTTTACTAATGCGTTCATATAATTCCATTTGAAAATCTAATAATTCTTCCATTTTTGCACCCATTACAATTACTTATGTTATTTCACAACAAAACTAAATCGAACCAACCAAAATTTATAAGTGTTTTGAACTTTGAAAACAAACAAACTAAAAATATTCGAAACAAACAAAATCTTTCTAAGTGTTTTAAACTAAAAATTTCGCTTAAAAATTGGGCATAGGTTCCCCGTGTTTACCTTTTTTGAGAAACTATTCTAAGTCCTAACTAAAAACATGCAAAATTATTCTAAGTACAAATTAAATTTAAAGTCCAACTACACACTAAATCACGAACATTAAAGTTAAAATTGTCTTTCAAATAAAGTTCAAATTTGCTCACTTTTTCTAACGGCCACAAAGATTAAAGATGAAATCTCCTTAGTAATAAGGTTCAATGTACTCACGATTTTCCAAGATACTGGAACACCACACACACACCACCACTCACTGAATTACCGCCACTCTGCAACGGCCACCACTTTGGCCGCCTTGACTGCACTGCACCGTGCGCACCACCACTGCAACTGCTGCAATCCAGCTGCATGCACTGCTCCGCTCCAATCCTGACGCGCCGACTGGTACGTCAGACGCCGTCCGAGGTCACCTGACCCCTGGACTTCACTACGTTTGCGACAGCGACCCACTGCCCGTAGCGACGAAGCCAAAAATCCAAATATCCACTGATATTCCGGCAATGAAGGACCATGAACACGACTGGTCGTTCCCTGTGGTACACTACTTCAGGTACTACGGAATAAAAGTCGGTATATCGGTCTATGGATATATTTATTTAACTTCAAACCCGTGGTCCTATATAGTCTGGAAAATCCAAACGTCACCGCGAACTAACTAAGCATAGCGCCATCTATTGGTGAGAAGCGGAACTAATCGTGCAACTAACATCAACAAGTATTTACTTAGTTATTTGTGTTTCAGTAAGTACTGCATTAATAAAGATCGTATTTAGAACTTCTAAATACGATGTTTATTAATGCAGAACTCATTAGTAGTAACTAAAAGCATGAAATACATAAACTTAATAATACCAACCATCGAATCTATTAATAGAATAACAAAAGTTAGAAATGGATCACCAATGCTATGAGTTCAAGGACGAAGGTCCGTGAGAGTTACGTAAAATTGCAAATCGAAAATGCATCTTATTGCTGACAAAATAAGGTCTAATAAAAATGTGTCAAAATACACAAGAAAGTATTGAAACAACCTTATTCTTATACAAATAAGGTTTAGAATTGTACGAAAACACGACTAATGCTATTTCACTCACTCACAAATCCTTTCTTTAGCTCGTATCGCAACGCGATACGGTTTAATATCCTTTATCGATAGGTCTTGGATATCGAGCTAGATATCAAATCGAGACGCATCGCATCGATCCAGCAATATCGTGTATCACCAAATATATAGTTTGGATACGCAGCGATATCGGATTTTACGATATTGGCCTGATATACGATTTAATATCTATATACGATTTGTATCGGCCATTCCTAGTTCTATGTGAACAAAGTACTGCATCTGTACTGTTTTCGTATGTATAAAGCTATGGTAGTACGAGAACCATCAAACGTCAAGAAATAAAAAAAGGTGTACATTACTTTGCACAGTATAACACAACCCTTACAAAGTTGTATAGTAAATTGACGTAAAAATATACGTCACGATTCAACACAAATAAGGAAAGACGAAATAAGCAGGAAGATAGTAACATGGCCAGTGACCACACATGAAAAGGCGCTACAACTTATACTACAAATATTACTTAAATACGGACAAAAACAAGTGTTGATCAATAGTAATCCTCAGTGGACTTTGTGGTGCAACTCCTGGTCTACAATCCACAGGGCAGGTTCACTTTCCAGATATTGAGGTATCAGTTAAATTCTGCTTATGACTACCTATGGCAGGGACAACATAATGCATCACAGATCCTGTAATATCCATTCACCAGGAATAATGCGGATAGCCACGAAACCGTCAACCATCATTTAATATTTAAACAGCAAATATAAAAAATTTGCATCACGGCACACTCATAACAAACCAAGCCAATGTTGCATCTGTGCTTAAAAGCAACGATCGTGGCTGCTTAAAGTGGTGTCTTTTGAAGGCTATTGAGTGGTATTTTACTGTCAGCCAGGAAAAATACTTTTTATTTTGTTTATTTATGATTATGAGCCTTTATCAGATACAAAAATAAACTGCTCCATTGGGTACCATCTACTGAGCACCAGGTCTAGGTTCTTCCATCCACTGCCACAATATCATTCTCCTATTGTTTGGATTGTTAAGGAGGTTCATAATTTCATGGGTGCCGAAATGGGAAGGTGCGGAAACGAAACTAAACCATAAAAACCAGTCTCATTGCAACCCCATAAAACTGCTCATCATCATTTTTTTTTATTTATTTTTTATTTTTTTATTATTGTTCTTAAATTGGCCTGGTATTGATTAAATTAAATGGAAAATTGTTTTAAATTAAAAAAAAAACAAATAAAAACTACCTAAAAACACTGAAAAGCAAAAAATAATTTTAATAAGACATTCATTAAATGCGCTTATTGTCTAAGCCTATTAATAACATTAAATTGTATTTACGTGCTAGGTAGGTACCTACTAATCTGTTTGAAGTCGGTGCCAAGCCAAATAGTAGGTACCCAGACTACGTACCTACGTCCGCGGATTATTTGTAACCCTGTATAATACATAAATTATTAGGTATGTATCATTTTTCATTACCTTTGGCTTGGCACCGACTTCAAACAGATTAGTAGGTACCTACCTAGCACGTAAATACAATTTAATGTTATTAATAGGCTTAGACAATAAGCGCATTTGATGAATGTCTTATTAAAATTATTTTTTTGCTTTTCAGTGTTTTTAGGTAGTTTTTATTTGTTTTTTTTTTGAAGTCGGTTTAATTTTTTTTTTAAAAAGTTTGTTTATTTTTCTATTTTTAGTGTGAATAATACGTAGGAGTGAGTAAAACTCTCTCATAATATTGATAACGAAAATACGAGTAAAATTGTAGAATTGTATTATTTGACAATATTAGGTATTCATTAAGTGTTCAGCACCATTCAGTAGACCAACTAAAGATGCAGCCCGCAAGAGGGACATAAGAATTAAGAAGTCGTACCCTTTAGCTTCCATCATCATAGTTGTACCTTCCATCATCAGCTTAGCTGCAAAAGTACATGAAATACAACTAACGGTCCACATATTCCTACAACACTGAAATAATTATCCCCTAACTCCTAACCGTTAAGGAGTTGTACCTTCCATCATCAGCTTAGCTGCAAAAGTACATGAAATATAAATAACGGTCCACATATTCTTAAAATACTGAAAGAATTATCCCCTAACTCCTAACCGTTAAGGAGTTGTACCTTCCATCATCAGCTCATCAACATAAAGTGATGTCTATGGGACGCAAAAACTTAAATGGCTTCAGAAAAAACAAGTAACGCGTAGTGTGCGCCTATAAAATTTGAGGTTTGCCCTTGATTTTCCCGGGATCCCATCATCAGATCCTGACATGGTGACAATGGGACCACCTCGGAACTATGCACTTTCAAATAAAAAAAGAATTATTTAAATCGGTCCACAATTGACGGAGAAATCGACGGACATACATAAAAAAAAATAAAAAATATACATACAGTCGAACATAGAACTCCTCCTTTTTTGAAGTCGGTTAAAAACTGTTTTAGAATAATACCAAATGTGTTATACCTAAAACCAAAAAGCCTTTGACACTATGTAGGTATCTGAGATCTCAATGTCAAAATAACACTCGTCACATCTTGGATCTTGGTTAAGCATTAGTCCACATATTGCTGGTATTGTGTAAAATTAGTCTTTTCATTGTAAAAATGTAAATCACTTAATATTCAAGTAACTATAGTGGATGTAATAAACATCTATTAGTTGGTTATATCACAAAATTTTTACTTTTAATAATGAAGGTTTAGGCTAATGCTGCTGTGTGTGCTTTTTAACTAATAGACAATGACGTTCAATTAAAAACTAGACTCACAATCACGCTCAAATATTGTCCGAAGCAAAAGTCTGCCCACCCGACTATTGGGCAGAGTTTTCGTTTAGTTGTATACAATTGACATTAAACACTAAATGCCACGAGATAAGGTGTTAATTTGAACGAATGTTTTAATGTCATCAGTGTCAAAGTCACTCGGACGTTTTTTGAGGAATTTTTCTTAGAGATTGGGTGTCTAGTTTTATATTGAACATCATTGATAAATAATAGATCAAGAAATGAGTAGCATAAAATTCTATTATTAACATTAATAGTATTATACATTCATCATCATTAATGAATGTATAGATAAAATGCAATTAGGTATGTACTCCCGTAAAACCAGTGCATTTAATGAATTAATAATCATTATATCTAAATAAAAACTATAAATATATAGTTTTTGTTTGTTTCATCAGAACAACAGGATTGCAAAATCAAAATCAAAATCAAAATATTCTTTATTTATGTAAACTTGTATCAAGTATTTATGAATCGTCAATTACAGAGTGACTCTACCACCGGTATCGGAATGCAGTCATCTGCCGAGAAGAACCGGCAAGAAACTCGACAGTTACTCTTTTTCATCGCCATGTTTGTTTACAATTTGTTTGTTACAATTACTGATTAGTTTTAGAATACCAAGCCATACAGTATAAAGTATAAGAATGAGACTATAATCGAGAAAAATCCGTGAGCCCTGGAAGACCAGTGCCCAAAGGTGGCACCTGCAGCACAAGTATGACGTATGTGCCAGCCATAATTTCACTCAACCATATTAGAGGGAATGTAACCACCCGACACATAACGCCACCACCCCAAGCACATTTTAGCGAGCATGACCGCCAAGGTTACAAACTCTTCAGAATTCTTTGAATGAAAAATAAATTTAATTTTATTGAATTATAACATTGCTTAAAAACAATATTAATTTTTTTTCATTTACTGATGTTGACGGTATACGGATAATGCTGGACATAGGTAGGCTTTTTGATTGTGTCCGGCCAAAATAAACAGTGTCCGTCTTGTCTGGCTTTTGTTAGGCATTTTACATATCGCAAATGAGCGAGATTTTACATAAAAATTTTTGTCGTACCTATTAATACTGAGACAAAATCCTCAACAATATACATGGGGTGTCCAGCTTTTCTACCCTCATGTCCGGCCAAACTGGCTTGTCTGTCCGGCTATTAGGTTTGGCGACCTGGCAACCCTAAGTGCATGGATAGACACACAAAAGCTACTATTGTTGGCTTACCTTGTTCTCTATTAATGGCAAATATAGATCTATGGAAAACAATATCCAAATGCATAAAATTTAAATTTTTGATAAAGGTTAATTCAGCATCTTCTTACATTTTATCATAATAATTTTCCTTGTGTAAAACGTCGACAATTACAACAACACAAGCGCATTAAAAACTAATTTGAACGAGTACTGCTTGGAGTAAAGTTACTTTAAAAAACGTATAGTTGGCCAAATTGGGCGGCACCTTATTGAGTATGCATTTGACAGTGATAAGAACAGCAACACTTACCCTGGCTGGGAGTCGCCCATTGGGTGCAGCAGCATTGTCATCTCAGACAATTTATTGAACGCAGTGCCAGCCTCACGAAAAATTTCGCCGACCTACGACGAGAAAAAAATCTTGCTTGAGTAGGACGCTTGGGCAACTCAAAAGAGAAAATAATATTAAAAAAATTCTCACCTTAGCGGCCGAGTTATTCATTTTGTAATTTGCAAAGCACAAATAACACAATAAAAGAAGACGTTACTGGGATAGATTTTGAGAAGAAATTTTAAGATATTCTATTCTACTCTTTTTTCGCAGAAAATATTGAACTGAATGAATGAACTACAGAATTCAACAGTTTGAAACCGCTGACATTATGATAGTAAACCAATCGTAAAGAAATAATTTGAATAGTAACCAATGGAACTTCGTGAATATATTCCATTAATTCTCTTTCAACCAATCCTGACTGTGCTGAAGATTAAACGTCAAGAAAGATATTATCTATGGTTTATGATTTTTTTTTCTTGGCTCTGCACGATTTGTGCTTAAGCCACGACAGGGTTTTTGAGGTTTTGATGTTCAAGTAAGGTAGGTACATAAACTTAATAATAACTAATATTAATTCCATGTGTAGGTAAGGAGGAAGCGTATTGGAATAAAGAATAGTGCGGGAATTTGGAATGACTAGGGTGGATCAATTTATGTGGGTTACCCTCATAGATATAGTGGTTATCCTATTCTAAGGGGTTAACATATATGTATAAAGGACCATGCAAAGGAGCGTCCCCACCCACCAACAGATTTAAAACGTATCTCTATTTATACCTCTTGCCATACTGATCTTTTTTTGTATAACGACATCCGCCGTAGGAAAGGGGATTTTACGCAAATCGATCAAATTTGAATGTTGTATTTTTCAAGTATTTTTTTGACACAGTTACTTAATTGTGAAAATATATATAGTCCTCCAAACCGATTCGGCTAGGGCGACCCTTGCAAGATACGAGCATGTGCACGTATGTGGCTTGAAAATCCGAATTTGCTCTTAAAAGTTCGGTCACATGTCGGACAGTAGAGCTGACCTGTGTTATTATAGGTGTAATCGTAGGAGGGCTTTGGACGGGTCTTTCGGGCCTGGCGTTTCGCGTCAAGGTCTAAAAGACGAGCGTTTTCTGAAACTTTGACGCCATTTGCAACACATAAACGCCATTCCGGTCTCTGAGCAGCAACTTCCTCCCATGTTTGCGTTGGAAGGTTACATCTAATCAGGTTGCGTTTGAGCACGTCCTTATAACGAAGATACTGCCCACCTTGTTTGCGTCTACCGTGTGAAAGTTCCGAGTAGAACACAGATTTTGGCAGTCTGCAGTCGTCCATTCGCCAAACGTGTCCACACCATCTTAGCTGAGCCCTCATGAGCATAGCTTCTATGCCTGTCATCTTAGAGCGACGGAGCACTTCTGTATTTGGAATACAGTCTTGCCACTTTATGCACAGAATGGAACGCAAACATCGCATGTGAAACTGGTCCAGTTTTCTAATATCCCCTCTGTATAGACACCAGGTCTCAGATGCATATAATAAAATGGGGAGGACCAACGCCTTGTATACAGACAGTTTTGTCTGCATTTTGAGATCGTGTGATTTCCAAACACGGTCACTGAGCCTTCCAAATGTAGCAGCAGCTTTTGCTATTCGTGATGGGATTTCGGATGCAAGAGTGTTATCATTTTTTATATAGGTCCCCAGATATTTAAAATCTTGGACTTCGTCGAGAGCTTTTCCTCCGATGGTAACATTGCCGACACCCGCGCTGCAACCTCGTGGTGGTTGTTTGAGAATCTTTGTTTTTGAGACACTGATGATTAGACCGAACTTCAAACACGATTTTTGCAAGCAGTCCATATATGATTGAAGCGACCCAATGCTGTCAGCCATTAAGCACACGTCATCAGCATATAAAATATCTAAAACATTCAGCTTTTGGATTTTAGATTTAGCTCTAAAGCGTGACAGATCAAATACACTCTTGTCAGTCCGTACGTTCAATTCTATTAAGTCTTCGCAACTTTTAACTGCATCATTCATCACGACCGCAAAATAAATAGCAAAAAGTGTGGGAGCCAACACACAGCCCTGTTTGACACCGCTGGTGACCGGAAAAGCCTTTGAGAAATCGTTTTCATGCTGAACCTTGCCTACCATATTATCATGGAACTGCCTCACTAGGTTCACGAATTTCTCAGGACAACCCCACTTTTCCAGAACTAACCAGAGTGCCTCTCGAGGAACCCGGTCAAACGCCTTTTCAAGGTCCACAAAGCACATGTATAGGGGACGATTTTGCTCTAAAAACTTTTCTTGTAATTGTTTAACGATAAATATAGCATCAACCGTTCCCCTATAAGGACGAAACCCGCATTGGGTTTCTGGAAGCAACTGTTCTGCCAGGCGACTTAGACGGGTATTTAGAATGTGGGCCAAGATTTTGCCCGCTGTAGAGAGGAGAGATATGCCTCTGTAGGAGCTGCAGTCAGATAATTCTCCCTTGCCCTTGTAAAGTTTGCAGATAGAGGCATTCTTCCAGTCATCTGGGACATTTTCAGATTCCCAAACTCGAAGTATGAGATCGTACAGTCTGCTTTTTACATTTGGCCCAGAGTA
This sequence comes from Mecyna flavalis, assembly GCA_949319885.1. Classification (NCBI taxonomy): domain Eukaryota; kingdom Metazoa; phylum Arthropoda; class Insecta; order Lepidoptera; family Crambidae; genus Mecyna; species Mecyna flavalis. Next base: position 3,585,718 of record OX439425.1, read on the forward strand.
TTTATATACTTCAGCAGGTAGAGCATCCATTCCAGGTGTTTTGCAGTTTTTCAACTTTCTAACTGCTGCGATGAATTCATCATAAGTTGGCGGCGTTTCGAGATCTCCCAAGACGGGCTCATTCTTTAAGGTCCTTATATAAGCCAGATCAGTACTTTGTGCGGTAGGGTTAAGGACTTCATTAAAGTGCTCTGCCCAGCGAGCAAGCACATCCTTCTGATCTGTTAGGCGCCTTTGCCTATCGCGGGAGTATATTGGTGCTGTCTTCCTAGATCTTGGGCCAAAGACTGTCTGGATTGCCTCAAAAAACTTACCCGTCTGATTAGTGTCAGCCAACTGCTGAATTTCTGCAGCCTTTCTACTCCACCAAAGATTTTTTTGGTCACGTACCTTATTTTTAAGTTTCAGATGCACAGCCTTTATCTCAATATGATTGTTGGAGTTTCTGCGTGCACTTCTGAACTCATCCACAAATTTAATTATCTCCGCGTCGGAATCGTCAAACCAGTCTTGATTTTTCTTCTTCAACTTGCCAGTAATTTCAAGAGTGGATTTGTGGAGAGCAGTAGCATAGGTTTTCCAAGTTTCATTGACTGAAGTGTTTAAGGTGGAGGTGGAGGTAAATAAATTTTCAAAAGCTGTGTCAACTTCCTTTCTCAAATTTTGATTGTTTACGAGAACATTAACATTTAATCTAGCTGGCAAACCATGAGCCGCTCTTCGAGGCGTCTTGAGAGTAATTCGCATTCTAGATCGTATAAGACGATGGTCAGTCCAACCCTGAGCTCCTCTCATTGCTCTTGTAATTAGGACATCACTGATGTCTCTTTTACGCACTATAATGTAATCTAAGAGGTGCCAGTGCTTAGATCTAGGATGCATCCAAGATGTCTTGTGCTTTTCTGGTAACCGAAAGTAGGTGTTAGTTATAGAAAGGTCAAACTCGGCACAGAGTGTCAGGAGATCCATGCCATTTGAGTTACATTTTCCGATACCATGACGACCCAATACACTACTCCAGACGCGGTAATCAGCGCCAACGCGTGCATTAAAGTCGCCAAGCAAGACAAGTTTGTCGCTGGATGGAATTTTCTCAAGAACCTGACGCAAGTTTTAATTGTGAAAATAATGTGCAGGCGATCAATAGTAACCCCCTGGCCTAAATAAAAGTGTTCAATCAAAATATAATCTAAAAAAATATTTTACAGTCTAGTCTACCTACTTGAAGCTAGACACTTACAGCGCAATTCTGAATCTTAGGCGTACGGCGGGCGGCTTATGCACGGTTTTATTGTTTTTGAACACCCCGAAAGTTTTGGATTAAAAATTGTTATTTGTCTTTATATGGAATGTCATAATAATACTGAAACTAGTGCCAAGTCTGTTGGTGGGTGGGGACAGAGCCCATACAACTTCTTGCGTTGTCCTTTTACCGTCAAAGATTAAAAATTATAATTATCTTTGCTCAGAAGTCAAAGAACTATGATTTTTTTTTATCAGGTTTTTTAATTTGTTTGTAGTCTACCGGGTGGCTAATGATGATACGTTATCTTTATTTTTCTTGATTTTTTGATAACTACATAATTATATTATTGCCAACAAAAATAGTATGATTTTATAATTCTTTAACATTTGATAATATGCGTTGGTAGGTACTGAAATCAAGTTTTACAATGTAAAGGACCAAATAAATCTTTTTTATTTCTTAAAATCTGAACCTGATTAGTAGTAAGACGGGTAAACACTTTACCGGTATTACTACTGGTAGGTAGTAAGAATGGTAGTAACACGGGCAATAAACGAACCAATCGGGTTTACATATTAAGAAAGACCAGATTGGACATTAGATAGAACAGCTTGAACAAACTGCAACAAACTTCTTACTTTAAATGGCGAAATAGTTATTTATGTGACTGTTGCATAATGAGGGTCATTAAAATACGAATGTGGTTTTATGAAACGAACGAAGTGAGTTTCATAAAAGAATCACATGAGTATTTTAATGCCTAATTATGTACAGTCACATACATAACTTTATCTTCATTCATACGATAAATGTCTATTTTAAAGTCAGGATCGATGTGAAACCGCGTGGAATATAATCCGTAGTACAAGGAGAGCAGAGAAGAACAAGAAGCTAGGCTAGCTCGCGTCTTTCAAACTCTTTGATTTAATGAATAGTTACGCTGCGGTTATGCTCTCCTGGTACCTTTAAAAATACATCAAGATGTTTTGCTTACATAAGTAAGCTTCAAATCCATTAATTTTTACTTTTTAAGAAGACGTTCGAAATTTGAACTTAATTAAAGTATCGGTTACCGATACTAAAATGTAAACATTACGATGCAGCCACAGATACTTATATCTAAATGTAGGGCGTTTGCTCATCGCTCCTGACTATAAAATAGACATATTATGGTATGGATGTAGATAAAAACAATTACATAATTGTACCTACATTTTTTTTTGTAACTAGTAGATAGGTATATTTTGTTAGATTGTAACTATTTCTTCATAAAATATATCTTGTAATAAAGAAAATGTCCAAAAATAAATTAATGTGACATTAATTAGTAAACATTTTTGTCTTGGTTGATAAGTGACATAAACAACAACGTTTTTTATTAAAATTATAATAAATATATTTATTTATTTACTTTTAAGATAACAAGTTTAGTTTTAAAATCTCACAGGACTCCTTGATCATTATATCTACATTTTTCTCTAAGTCCAAACATAAGTTCGTCTAACATTGTGTCTAAAGTGCTGCAATTCCAATTTTGTTTATTATGTATCAAAGCCATGTAATCTTTAGCTTTAAAATCCGCTATGAAGTCTTTAGGGTCTACCATTTTATGAAATTTATTTGGAAACATAAGGTCTTTCTTTTCTATGGATTCTGATTTAGTGGGATCGTAGTTGGTTAACATTTCTTGAATCAAATCTGCATTACTTGTGGCTAAAATATTATCAATAGCAATATCTCGGTCATCTTTGGCATAGTGTCCGAAACATATATGGTTAAAAGGAATATCGCTGTCGAGACTGTAATCCATAATTTGACTCTCTTGGGTCTGTTGGTCAATTTCGATCTGAGGTAAAAGAGAATTTGGTGCTTCAAATTCATAAAAATCTAAGATGCTTAACAGGTCCTTAGTAATGTAATATGCCTGCTCGATAACCGATACACTTGAGTCTTCATTGAGACAGTACTGTAAAACCGTCAAACATCCTATAGTTGATAACTGGTTCATTAAAAGAGTTAGCTGATTCATAATTTCCATCTTATTCAAATTAACTATCTTCCTTTTTTCTTTTGAAAATGTTACGGCAGGAAATTTTCCATCAATCATTCCTCTATCAGTTAAAAGGCTCTGAATAACTCGCTTCCAAAAATGCAATGCTGCTATTTGAACTTCCCAGTATAAATCGTCAATAGCTGCTTTTCTCATAATAACATATAAATACTTAATAAAGGGAGGTGAAAGTCTTTGATTTGCAAGCAATTCTGTCATGACGTTCACGGCTTCTTTTCGCAAAATTCCTTCACTATTATTTTGTAACATATCGACCAGTCGAACCTGAAAAGTAAATGGTTGCTATCAGATTTATGCTGAGTAGTGGAATTTAATAATACAACACTGAATGTTGCAATAAATGTCATCGTTCAAGTATTAATAAGTTAATATTAAGTTCTAACTGAGCAATAAATATACACGGAAATAGTTATCTTTCAAATTTTAATAGTCTCAAATAATTTACGTAAAGCTGACGATGGACTGCAACAACTTCTCTCCAAGTGCTCTCAACTTTTGTAGCAACTGCTAAAGCTCTTAATGCAGTAGCCTGTACGTATAATTCGGGGTCATTCATTGCAATTGATGCAGCTTCTATTACAAGATCGTATTCTGATATCAGTTTTTGAAGAGGTTCATATTCTGTAAAAGTTTAATGAAAATTATTGCAATTATCCAATATCTGTCACATTTATCATAATTCTATTAAACACTTACTGATGTATGAAATTCGTGTGCAGTTTATCACAACCTCCAATGCAGCATCTCTTACTTCCCACTCTTCATGGCCTAAGTAAACTTTTATTTCTTTCCCAATCTCTTCTAACGTGCTACCGGTTTTTATGTCCATCAACAGAGTTAAATCAGGTGAAAGAAATTTTTTGATGCTCCAGTCGATTAAGCTTAATGCTTGCAGCAAGAGCTTAAACATAAGGTGGTGACATTTATTAAATTTCTAAGAACAATGCAATTTTCTGGTCAGATTTTTTTAATACACGTTAGCCATTTCAAATTATTGTTGTACGTGCAAATACCTTTTATAAAAAAATAAAGGCTTTTGATTATGGAACAAATGAATTTTGCGAGAAATCTCGCAATAGAAAATTAGTGTAACCTTGTTTCCCATTTAATTGCTATGTCAATATGTAACGCATTGTATGTATTATTATATTGTATTAGACTACTTACTTTCGTAGGTAGCAGATGTTGTTTTAATATATTCATTATAGTAGTTTGAAAACACATTATTTCAAGACTTTCATACCAATTTATGTCGTGTTCTTTAAGAAGCATAAGCATGAGGTCTAATACGACTGTTAGTATTTTGAAATCTTCTACTGATTTTAAGGTTTTTTTTATAATATAAACACCTGATATATCCATATTGACATGGCTGCATAAAACATAATAAAGTGCTTGATAAATTATTCCCGCTTGAGCAACATTCAGTCTTCCTTTTAGTTTATATACTTCTTTAAGTGCTTGTAAACAACTTTCCTTCGTATCACCAGTTTCAATAAGAGCTTTGAAAACGTAGTATGATTTAAGAATGTGTTCAGTCGATATCGTAGTCAATTTGATGAAAAATGCTTCTATATCTTTCACCTTGTCCTTGCATAAAGATGCATAGCTCAACATAGGAACAACTAGAAGCAATACTATTTGATTACGTATATCAAATTTTTGCCCATTCAGATCAAATATCTGAGGTACAGTAGTGGTATCAATTTCAGACCAGAATATAATGCAACTAATTATAAAATTCAGCAGCACCGACAAACAGTGCTTGTAGAGTAAACAGTTAATCATATTATTGTATGATGTCATGATTTCACTTAAGAAATCAACTTCTGGTTTACCGGATTGCATTACATTTTCCCAATAGGAAGCAAACACAAACCGAAACATAAGTTTATTAGTGGTCGTTAATACGTCTTCGTCCCTTGATGCTTGATTAATGCAAAAGAGTACATTTCTCAAGAAAAAGTGACTTTTCAGAAGAGGTATTACTTTATTTGGCGTAGTATAGTTTTGCGTGTCGTTGAAAATTGCTAGTAATGCATGTAAATGAGACATAATTCTCTCTGCCCTTTGTTTTTCATTTTCGAGCCTCAAAATTGTTGTTGTTGTATATTCGCTCTCTATAATTGGATTTAATATATACTGTAATACTTCAATAAGAATAGTGTCTTCTTCGTATTCGTTTAACTTCCACACCAATTTTGAAATAAAGTCGTATACTGCTTTGGCTACGGGCACTGGTTTGTGATGAATGTCTTGAGTCAAAAGGTATAACCATGCTCTCTGTTGTATGATAGTCATCACTCCCGAACTGTGAGATATTTGGGCTTTGGGTAACTTCATAAACGCCAGTTGAAAGGCGGGACAAGAAATAGTTTCATTCAGTTTGTTTATTTTTGATATCATCATTTGGAATCCATAAAGTTGAGACAATTTGCAGTATTGAAGTTCATTTTTAGTAATAAGAGCGACAATTTCTATTAGAAATATTTTTACTTCCCTGCATGGTATCTGTTCCACCTTTAATATGGTCTTCAAAACCAAATCAGAGAAAAAGTATGTCTCTAGCAGCTGCCTCTCAGGACCTGTTCAAACAAATAATTTATTTGTTGTCACAAAAATATTTATAACAGGGTACCTACATGTCTGCACTTTTATTTTTGGGGGCAAGATTTTGTTTGAAGATTACGTAATAGCTATTGCACTGGAATGCTCATGCACCTAAAATGCATAGGGAAACTAATTCTTTATAAATTTCATTGATTCAAAAATGTAGTACCTATATAATATTTCAAGTGATAAATCAGGTACCCAGATTCATTTTCATCTTCTTGATAACCTGATAGCGTTAACAACGGACAGAAAAAAAAGAAGAGCTCAAATTGGTCATCAACCGTCAAAAAATATCGAACTAGAAATCACAATCATAATTATTACATGTCCTTATCAGTTTAAGGCTCAAGAAAAATTACATACCTAAACAAGACATTCAATATCACTTCACTCATTTAAAAAAAATCCCTGGATAGTATATCTATATACCAAAAATATGAGGAAGAGAACCAACCCAAAAGATACTTACTTTTTTCAGCACTGCGTTTGAAGTATCTCAAAATCCACTTTGTATGATTCGGGTTTAAATGGAAGTCTTCTTCAGTGAATTTATCAAAGAGTAATTTTAATTTCTTCTTGTAGTTATTTAGTTCCATTCCGCTTAAAGTCGATAATTTTTTGAACTAAATTTACGTCATTACGTGTTGATCACTTATGACAAGATATTAATCACATTAAATTTTATTAACTGTACAGCAAAGTATTGTGATGTTACGTCAGCTACATGTAGTCGACAGTCATAGAAATGCTCGATGCACTACCTTTTCAATATTTATTGCCCATCAACGTGTTAGATTCACTCAACTTGTCCGAGAATACTTCTATAATTTTAGATACGTACAGCTATACCAGAGATATAAATACTGTTATCAGGTGTTGCATTGTGTTGAATGTTGATAAGAATGGCCATGGCAAAACTTAGAAAAAATGTGATAAAGTTATCAATAAATTCATTATAAGTGGGTAATTTGTTTGATTCTCTTCTCCATTAACTTAGAAACGTCTGAAAGATTACTTTAAGTATCGTGGGCGTTACAAATAATTGATTTATCTGTCTATTTATTTGTGTATTTTTAATAAATTATAAAATTACAGAGCATTATTTAAAAAAACATATTAATGGAAATAAGTATTTTTTTGATCACTGAATGCACTTTTTTTACAGGCATTATCTACTTACTTAAACGATGTACCACAATAATTAAAATGACGGAAAATCTCTTTCATTTAAGCCAGTTCAGTTCAGGGATATTTTGTTACCTACCCATCTACACCCGACCGAAAGCCGGGTGTCGCGTAAACAATAGATTTTCTATTGTGTCTGGTATTCCGGGGCTAGATGGATTAACCTAAAAGGGTATGGGATTGAAGAAGGTCTATAAGTCCTTCCTCATCATCAATATAAAGTATAAACCCTAAAAAATATGTAAGAAATAGTAGGTACAACATTCTGAAACAGAGGCGATACAAAATATGAATAAGACATTAATGTCTGCCTAAAGCGGGATTCGAATGCACGGTCCCTGGTGCATAGCGCAGGGACACTAACAAATGCTATAATGGACCAGTCAATAGACAGAAATCATTAATTCGCTAGAAAGATGGTTATAAAGGTGTCAAACAATATACAATTAGAACAAGCATGTTTCACCAGTGGCATGCAAATATTATAGTAACTTGAACACATCAATCTAGACAATAATGATAGATTATAGTAATTTCTTAGTACAAGTATATTTATCTATTGCAAGAATCCTGGAAATAATACGAGAATGATAAAGAAAACGTGTTCCACTGGTAATGTACCTCGAGATCTTATTTCCCACTTTTTAGAAATGGAAAATCTTTTTTCTAGATGGGCTGTGCTCGGTGCGGATGTTTCTTGCGTCCATTATAGCATTATCTTATTAAATTGGACTGGATTTTTGGGTTTGGAGTGTTGAAAGTGTGCTAGTAGGCGACAATAATTTTACTTGTGAGATGCAGGATTTTATTTACACTTACAATAGTAGCTCACCGCAGTCTAACATCAATTCTGGAACTTTTAAAATTAGAGGTCACATTGTACTTTCCATTCTACATATTTGGTGGGTGCCAGGTCACCTGGGCGGAAAACCTTGCCGACCTTTCATTTAGGTAATTTCAACAGTGGCAGCGTGCCTTGCAAAAAAAAAGATCCTTTCCGGTCCCATTAACATGATAAAAAAATAATTTCATTTTTATTATTAAAATTCCCGGGTGACTTACATTTTTTGTCCCGGAAATGTCGGGGAAGGGGGGAATATTTGAAAAAGAAATTACGCGCGGGTGAAATTACTTAATATGAAATAAAACATAACAAGTAAATTGTAAAAGAAAACAAAAGGTGTTTAATAAAATTATTTCCCTCGTTTTAAGAGAAATAAATAACATTTTTTTTCCTGCATTTATATTATCTGTGCCAACTTATTCTCATGGAATTAATATTATCTATGTCTTATTCTATCGAGCTCAGTGTATTATAGAGACTGCGGAAAAGAATGAGTAACAATATCGAATGAACTTTGTGAGAAAATGAATGAGCGGCAGAATGAAGTGGATGGTCAGTCAGGGATGGGGATTATGGTGTCGTTATGTTTTTAGTGGTAAATTTTGAGAAAGATCATCACTTTATCCTTCTTTGCAAGTATACTACAGTATCTGTCTCAGTGTAAACATTGGCAATTGCAAATGAAATACATTTCAGCTGTGAAACAATGATGTCTATTCCGTTATTTGATTTTGCGCGCAGCAATTGGCTTCGGTCGCCACGCCTGCTTTGTTGATTTTGAGATGTCTTCACAATATCTGTGCGAAATCAGTCGAGAAATATATGAGATTGCGCAGAGCTACAAAGAGTACACCGTGCACATCATGTTTTAGTTGAACAAGATCTATAGTTTCGTTCCGATGTTTAGTCTTTGTTCTAAAATGGAACTTATTCTAATTTTATCTCTCCTGTCTGTGGGACTGGCCTACGATAAAGGTAAGACCAACAGCTAAACTTATATATCTTATAAACTTAGTTTTAACTTCTATCTTCATTATATATACCTAAAGTATACAATGTATGTACCTAAAAAAACAATAGGATTTTATGAAAATTATATTAAACTATACAATACAAACCTTTTCCTGTTTAAACACTACAAAAATTGAAATACTATAATGTGGAAAATCAACAATATTTTGCTGTAATCTTTTTACAGGTAAAAATAGTGGTTTTGTTTCTTTTCTCATGGTATTGGAACCATCAGAAAATAAACAAAACGAAAAATATGCCTCTATTGACAGATAACTAATATAAGTGATCCATGATGGTAGCAATAAATAATTCATTTATAAAAAAATTATGCAACTAGCAGGTCTGTAAGAAATATACCGGTTTGCCCATATTATATTTATTCTTTGCATGTTTCTCTTTTCCAGCTTCTTTTTATGGGGCTAGTTTTATATCATATCCGTTGCAAGAGGCCAAAGGTGTAACGGACATAAGTTTTCGGTTTCGCACCCACTTGTCTGATGCCTTGCTACTTCTAGCAGCTGGCAAAACTGACTATTGCATGGTAAGTTAATAATCTGTCAGAATGTTTTGTTGTGACCTTGTCCTGCCATATGCACCAGGGGTTGAGAGTTAAAATCCCACTCAGGAGAACTTTTATGTGATGAACATTTGTGTGTGGTCTGTGTCTCTCAAAGTTTATAATATTTAGGTCCATATTTGTAGTGCATATGTGTTGTCAGATGTTTAGTTGGACTTATATGCTATCTTTATGACAATGACTTGGTTTCAATGATAGAGGCCTCCACCCTGCGGTGGGATATTAATATGCTGATACTGTATCAACCAATGCCACTTGATTTGTAGTAATTATACTTTAAATATGTGCAGTGTACTTTTTTAAGTTGAATGTTATGTTGATCTGAATTTATTTCTTTTAGATTCGGCTGGAGAGTGGCAGACTGAAGCTTCATATAAACCTGGGAGCTGGGGAAAGTGAGCTCTCATCTGCCAAAGGGCTGTATCTGAATGACTCCCAGTGGCATCATGTCAGCATTGTCCGCAGAGAAGCTAACTTGACCATGAAGGTAAGTACTTTACAAGTATTAAATATTGTTGTTCAACTATTAAAAAAATTATTCAGTTTAAACTAATTAAAGAAGTTAAAAGAGATGTTTCCTTGTAACTGTACTGTGAATGTTGTTTTGGTCTCAGTTGTTTTTTATACACATAATTTTTGTGGTGATATTGTAAACAGAATGGTTATCTAAATGCTGATCACTTGTTATAAATGTTATAATAAACACAAGGCACCATAAAAACGGTTGCTTAAAGCCTTAATTAAACAGTATTCTTGTTTGATTTAAGCTTTGAATAGAGGTCATTTGGCCCCATTTACAAATTTTTATGTATCTCATAATTCCAGGTTGATGACAGCACAGTCAAGAAAAAGCTTCCAGGCAGATTTTTTGAACTTAACATTCATTTTGGAATATTCCTGGGAGGTCAAGGTGCTTTCTCTGAGCTGTTTTTGGGGCACATGGAGAACTTCCGGGGCTGCATGGAAGATGTAAGTTTATTGGGAAATTTGTTTAATATTGAATACAATCCACTTTATCTAGTTTACAAGTTTATATTTTAAAAGAATCCTTTTATAAGATTATTGGTGAAACAGTCTCTGAAATACAAATATTGAGTTTACTTAATATTGTATAAATTAACTAATATGGGTCTGTTACATTGTGATTAAGTGCAGAATAAAGTCAGTCATGCCAATTATCCAGGCAATAACATTTGAAGTTGTTTCAAAACACTTTGTATCTAGAAGAATTACCTGACAACCCTCCTATGTCTTGCTGACAGGTATACTACAACGGCGTGAAGATCATAGAGAAAGCCCGCAGCCGCAGCGGCTCCGTCCACGTGGAAGGAGTGACTTGGAACTGCGCCCCGGAGTTCGATGCAGACCTCAACTCAGACATCAGCTTCGTTGACGAAGGTGCTTACCTGATCCTGCCAAAGATCAACTCTAGAGCGGGTGGCAGGTGAGTCTTTAGTAAGGTCTATATTTGTCTTATGTGTCATGTCGTGATGCGTCAGAAAGAAAGTGATTGTATACTTTTTTGCAAATGTGTGGACACACAAGCTACCGCTAACATTTATAGTGATGCGCAATACATTAGAACTAAATGTATGACCACGTGTTAGATAAATATAAAACTTTTATTATTTAAAAGTCATTATGTAAGACTGTGTCACAAAATAAATACACATAGGTTACTTGTTTTTTACTATAATATTTTGACCTATTATTACATATATATTTACATTGAAAGAAATTACTAACTCATATCTACAGATTTTCCATTTACCAGTATTGTATTCTATTAAAATTCTAAATTCCAGGTGGCACATAGAGTTCAAGACGATAACTCAGAACGCAGTGATTCTATACAATCCCGGCGGTGGCAGAGGGTCAGATTTCCTCGCTGTCGAGATCCTCGACGGCGCCGTCCGCGTCAAGATGGCGCGCGGGCAGATCGTACACACGCTGCGAGTCAACGACGGCCAGTGGCACAAGATACATCTGGCTTTCAACCCTTCGCTTATCGAGGTTGGTCTAAATATGGAGTTGTTGGTCTGGTTTTGTTATGACAGATGGATCTGAACGGTGCGTATACGCTTATTTAAAGACTGTTTGTTTTGGCTTATATTTTTTAATTATTTTATGTTTCGCAAAGGTTTTTTGTATATCAGACGCTAGGTTTCCTCACTACAATTATTGTGATTATCTTAGTCGAAATCCAGAAGTTAAAGTTGACAGCTAATGTGACTTGAATTTCCAGTCTTTGGATACTTAATATATTTGGGGTTATTAAACAAATTTATTGAATAGTGGCCAAATGCGAGTTTAGGAGTTAAAAAAAACATTTGGTCTAAATGTTAAACACTGTTGCAGTTTTCTTGACTATATTTGCTAAGCGATTTTATTTTTGATATGTTATATAAATAAGGAATATTGCAATGCAGCTGATGCGATTTCCGTAGTACGAACTAAGTTTTAAAGCCATGGTATCCACATCAGTTAAAATTTTAAGAAAATAATTGTAAATATGTTCAATACATCGAGATACATTATAGACACGCGTATTGAAAAACCTCTAAATTAGAAGCTTCTGTTTTTTTATCATTATTTATTGAATGTTTTTAAGCAAATGCTGTGCTATGTTATGATTTTTTTTAAATTCATTATGCTTTTGCGATTTATTGGCGAATTTGGTTTGTGTATATAATATATTTTATTACTGTTTGATGGTGGAAAATTAGCAAATAACCATTTTTCAGGCCCAATCCTTAGGTGAAAGAAAAATTAAGATTGAAGAAGATTGTGTTGCGTAAAGACCTTATGTACCACATTTTTGCAATAAACGATTATGATTAAGTATATCTTCCTAGGAATAATGTTTAAGTGTCTGCTAAATTCTGATTCATTTGTAGAGCTCCGTTAAGTTCTCTTATGTAATCATAAGTGGAGATCAGTATTTACAACTAATTACAATGTTCAAAAATGCTTGCAGTATGTATTACATTTTGTGATCACAGGATTTATTTTTAACATAAGCTTAAGCCAGTGTTTTTTAAATTTGCTTTGCGAGTAATTAGCGAACTGATTTTATGTGCTAGATTAATTTGCTTTCGGCTTGCTGTGTTTCATTTCGTATTAAAAGTAAGGTTTTTTAATATACCTTTTCTACTTTCGGTTCCATTCTTGAACGAAATATTTCTGAAAAATCTTGGGCATGGTTTTTATTATGGTTATCGTGGAAAGTCCTCGAGAAAATAAAACACACTATGCTATAGGCCTAATGCTCTGGTCGCAAAAAAGGCGCGATTTAATTTTTTATCAACATCCTTCTCAAGAAGCATTCAAAGAAAATCTTTCCCTTTTTTATGATAGAGGGAGTCGATGAGGTAATCGAACCTGATGGTAAAGCGATCACTACCGCTCATGGACACCTGCAACTACAGTCTACGATGCGTGGGCCGACTTTGAGAAGAGTATGGAGGGATGGGTAAAGTGAAAGTGAAATTATGGGAGATGGGAATTTAGAGGGAGGAATTTAGGGTCCCTAACTTAGGGCTCGCTTACCTTCTGCGTCTGCGAATCAACTGTTCACGCTGTGCGCCATCTGTAACTCGACAGGATTGGATATATATATATATTGGAGACGAGCTTATTTATTTTTGTTTCTACACCTTTTTGTGTTTTGTGGTACGTGGTCATAATGAGGAAAGTAATATTTTTAGCGGTTGCGATCTTGTTATTATAGACATAAGAGCGTTTACAGCGCAATCTTATCAGTCCATGTTAACTGGTTCCTAGTTTAAATTATTGGCAAAAATTTGTGTTGGATTTTCCAAACATAGCTTGGGTTTGTGACCACCAACCCGCATTTGGCAAGCGTGCCTGTCGTTTTTACGATAATTTCAGTGATTGACGCCTTCGCCCTGCAGTGTGAAATTAAATAAGGCGATTAAAAAACGTGGCAGAGCGACTTTCAAAAGCAAATGTTAAAATAGTGAGGTATGAGCATATATTGTTTTTGTCTTGGCGATTAAAAAGAGTAACTGTCGAGTTGCTTGCCGGTTCTTCTCGACAGATGACTGCATTCCGAAGCCGGTGGTAGAGTCACATTTGTTACATTAATGTATGACGATTTATAAGTGCTTCTTTGAAACGTGAATAAAGTATATTTTGATTTTGAGGCCCAAGATGTCAAGAATACAATCTTCAATTAAAAAGGCTTGCGTTCTATTAAAACTCGCATTTGGTCATGGTGGTAATGATCCGTTAGTCATTACATAACTTATACCAAAATCATAATTACGAACCCTCTTTAGCGATTTTTCTTATACAACTTCATTGGCAATCTGCACGCAGCCCACCTGATGGTAAGCGGCCACTGCGGCCTATTCCATTGAGTGTTGAGGGCACTTTACCAGCGTTGCTTAATGTGCTGTCAGACTGTCGGCTCATCTGATCTTCGAACCTTTGATTTCAAGTGAACTGGCTCCCACATTAATTTTGCCGAAACACAGCCAGAGCTGTTATGGCGCCAGATTTCACCTGTAAGGTGGTAGCTAGCCCGTCGGACTCTGAATTCATCAAGATAATCCACCATCTTCATTGCTGTATATAGTTTAGTCAATGTAAAAAGGCTACAATTTAGTCAATAACTAGCGGTCGCCCTCGCGGTTTCACCCACGCGTAATTTCCTTTTTTACCTATCCCCCCTTCCCCCCACTTTTCCGGGATAAAACGTATCCTATGTTCTAATCCCGGTTATAAACTATACGTGTGCCAAATTTCATCTAAATCCGTTCATCCGTTCTCGAGTTATAAGTGTTGTAACAAACACGACTCTTTTATATATATAGATTTAGTCTTTAATAAAATGGTGCTTCTACTTGTAAAGCGTGTTACCATACCCAGGTACAGTATTAAAACAACGTAATTGTAAAAAGTGCATACAAAAAGCCTGAAACTTTTGAGGGACACTTAACCTGATGATGCGCTGCCTCAATTTAGGTTTTTCTGAACATCGAGCCTTAAATTATTCTGGCTCTAACTTGAATAGGGTGGCTGATTTCACCATTGGAGGTGGTAGCATAGCCAGTTTCCTGAATCTAGGCAAAGTTCTAGGGGTGCGAATTGACACCACGACCTTGGAGTTCTTATATCCGTTTAGCTTTATCTCTTTTCCACATAACTGGGTGTAGCATTACACCATTTTATTTGTTCGTGTTGGTCGTTACAGAATGGGATACATTTCTATTAGTATTATTATGTTTAGCTTTTCCTCCAGTTGGTCTGATACATTTTCACGACTACATGTGTACTGATGTGTGAAGTTTCAATCTTCCCATTTCAGTTATCTGTGGACAACGTAGCGATGAGCACGCGCATTGAGAGCGGCGGCACGAGATATCTCGATCTATCCGACTCTTTCTATCTCGGCGGGATAGAAAGTGAGAAACGACAACGAGCCTTTGCGAAGGGTATCAAAGCTGCAGATTCTAGTATTATGGTAAGTGGTAGTACTCTTTTACACAACTGAACTAAACCTGTACTGATGTAAATGTTTGACGAGCCATTTGGCGTAATGGCTGAGAAGTCGGCTATTATACCAAGAGGAAGCGGGTTCGATTCCCGCACGGTATAAATATTTGTGTGAATCAACATATCTGTTTGTATCGGTCTGGGTGTTTGTATGTAAACTCACCGGCAATAAAACCTGGCCACTGAGCTTTTTCATACAAACGTGGCCACTTTAGCGTCTCATAGATATGAAACTATTTGCAGCTGTGCAATGATTATTACGTCAATGGAGAGGTCAAAAGCCCGATAACAAGTCAGAGTTTGAAGAATTTACACTAACCGTTCAATTTTCTGAAAAAGGAACAACAATCAAGTCATGTCAAAATTCATGTGTACGATATATGGAGCGTTTTGAGAATAGTGATCGATTTTTGGCAATTTTTGAAACTGTGATTCGATAATAGGGCGTTTGGCCTCTCCATTGACGTAATAATCATTGCACAGCTGCAAATAGTTTTCTATCTATGAGACGCTAAAGTGACCACGTTTGTATGAAAAAAGCCCAGTGGCCAGGTTTTATTGCCGGTGAGTGTATTATATGTAAAAAAAGTTTATTAGTAATGTTTATCGGCTGTCTGGCACAAGCTATGCTGAGTATGAATTATGTACAGGGATATTTATTTATTTACTTAGCCTAGTATATACTATATTGTTTTTTTTCACTTATACCAGGGCTGCATCAAACCGGTAGAAGTGGACGAGAAGATGTTCGGCCTCCCCAACGCAGTGGTCACATACGGCGTCAGTCCGAAGTGCGTCTGGTGGTATCCGTGCCACGCGAGTCCCGGCAACCCTCCGTGCGTGCCGCAGGCGGTCTGTGAGCAGCACGGCATCGACCACTTCACCTGCAAGTGCGACTCCGACCTGTGCATCAACCCTGATTACGCTGAGAAGTATAAGGTGAGACACGACGATGTTTTGAAGTGAACGAGCAGATGTTCGGCCTCCCTAAAGCGATAGTGGGAAGTGAACCATCATCACTTAGCTCATAGACAACTTTTCCTGCCCGCATTATATCGAACGAGGCCCTGGCGACCGACTGATGGTGGTAAAACCATCAAAATTCAAAGGCCTAGTTAAATGCAATAGGCTGATGACGAGTTGCAACGTCACCGGAGCGAAAGCTACATCCTGCGATCGTCCACCCGCTTGACCAGCGTGACGATTATGGGAAAATAATTCTAATGCTTGTGAACATTTGGAGACTTTCTTTACTCAAAGACTACTTTCAAAATTTAGCTGGCTCTGGTAGACCCTGCAGCTATACGCCGCGCGTATTATAATAGACCTCAGTGCTGCAGCTACATTTCGACCATATTCCCAAATCACGACAAAAATGTAACTCCAAAGTAGATCCCCGTTAAGTCTTCCATAGACCCCTTGAGGTCAACCTGGACCACTTTGGGAACAAAAGGGTCTAGTACTGATCTTGGAGTCCGGGGTGCGGTTTTATGTTTTGAAGTAATCTTTTACTATCACTTTTTTACATAGTATTGAGGTTTCTAACAACTACTTCCTTCCTCAGGTGTTCTCGCGATCGAGCAGCGAGTTGGAGCTAGTCGCGCTCTACCCTCTAACCGTCCAAGAAGGCGGGGTCGCCGTCATAACCACTCAGAACGTGGACGTTGTCTTGGACCATCACAAGTATGGCGTGCGGCCATCAGGGGTGTTATTACATGTGGCGCAATCACCCCAGCATGGAAGGATCGCGGTGGATTTGAGCCTACAGAGGAACTCGCCGACGTATACCAACTATATTGAAGGCGAGGGGAAGTCGAAGCAGTTCTTCACGCTGCTGGATTTGACTAGGGACAAGGTACGTAACATCTCGAGAGTGTACATCTGAATGCCTAGTGTAAGTTTTTACGTAAAAAAAAGTCACCATTGCGTTTGCGTCTGAACTACAATTGGTATGAACAAAATACAGCGCCTCTGGTGGCGAACCGCGAAACTAAATTTTGTTCATACCAATTGTAGTTTAAACGCAAACGCAATGGTGACTTTTTTTAAAGTAAATACTTACACTAGGCATTTTGTTTAGGTGTTGCACCATAACCGCAGGCTAGTGAGACCTGTGACCGTGTGTGAGATTCGGGGCCAAGCACTACCCACTAAAATCCCCAGGATAAGCATCCACACCCGAAAAGGATCGGTGCCGATCCGTCCCTTTCGAATGTGAATTGACCGGCTCTACGTACGCTTTCATCTTGAAATAATCATTAGAATTAGATCCAACAAGTTTTTGAGGATGTCGTTGAGATTCTGTAATCGGACAGTGGTGAAATTAGTGGTGGCCATATTTGGTATATAAAAAAATTATTAACCTTTATATTTAAGTTCCTCAACCATTTCAAGATTAAGTGGGAAAATATCCATCTTCCTCACTATTGCAGGTCCGCTACGTCCACGACGGTTCCGAGAACCATCAAGACGCGATAGTCCTTGACATGGAGTTGATCCCGGAGACCAAGTTCACACTCCCTAGCTACCTGCAGGGACGGAACACGTTCGTGCTTCACGTCAACGTCACGCCGGTCAATGACCCGCCTGTGCTTAACCTCATGCCGGGGAAGGTGCTCAGGCTTACGCAGGTTGGTGGAATTAAGGTTGTTATCTGTAAGAGAGGCAGGTGGTGTCGTAGCTGTCCATCCATAGTCTTCGGATGCAGCACCACTAATTTACCAGGTGGTAGGTTCCTGTACTGGGCCGTCTAGGTGGGTACCACCGCAGTGCCAGATATTTTCCCGTGAAATAGAAGTGTGTCAAGCACTTTTGCGTTTCGGGGAAAAGGCACTGAAGCTAGTGAAATTACTGGGTACATAAGACCTAATAACTATCTTCTCTTAAGGCGGGCAACGCGCCTGCGACCCCAAGGGGTTCTCGGGTGCTTATGGGCGGCGGTGATCACTTATCATCAGATGACCCACTTGCTCGTTTGCCCCCCTATAATTTATTTAAAAAAAGACCAGAACATTTAATAACACTCGGCTAAAGCTTAAATCTCTAAAACCGTAAAATCGGACTATTGAATTTATTGTACTTTTAAGTTTACATTCCAGTGTTACATAAAACGTTTTATGGCTTTATAAATAGACTTATGTATTTTATAATATAATTTTCTATTGATTTGGCACGAAGTGTAGTTTACATGCATGAGACATTCCTAGAACAATTTACCCCAAAAGAAATACTAAATCAATTGATCTAGACTAATGCAGATGCCTAATGTGTTTTATGATTGTTTTTATTTCCAGAGTAAGTGCAGAGCCTCAGTTATTTTTCTTGATTTGCTTTTGAGTAGTGCATGACATTGTTTTTGCCACGCGTTGTACCAAAAGCACTCGAGTTTAACACTGTATAATGTGTGAGTATACTAAAATAATAATTTAACATTACGATTTATGACATTATCAAAGCAAAACAGATTTCTTATATTCATTAAAATTATATACTAAAAATAAATTTTTGGAATGTTAGGAGAAGGGTTTCGTATAACATAAAAATTTCGAAACAACATAATATGTTTAAGATTATATAGCATTAAAAACAATCAAGTATTTTTAATTATTAGGTATTTTGGGTATCATCAACCCCTTCGTCAAAACAAAAATCTGGGTCATTCTATGATGAAATTAGAAATTTAGTCTTTGTGTTACGATTCAAACTTCTCCTAATAAATAAGCTCAGTAAATGTTGTAACAAAAAGTTTAATAAAACAAAGGATAAGATGAATATATTTACTAGTTATATTATGCCTGATATTTGTTTTCGTAATAAGTTAAATTTATGTTGGAATGATCGTAAACTTTTAAGTTAGATTAATAGAATAATCGTTTTATTTATTTGCATTATTTTATAGTTTAAAATTGCATGCGTTTTGCATCATATTAAATTTCTATAATAAATTAAACCATAACAACTTAACTGTTTACCTAAAAAGCTATAAAAAAAAAATAGTAATAACACTTAAAGGAATCTTCAATATTTCAGGGTACACGAAAAGTGATAACATCAGACATTCTAAAGGCTGAAGATCCTGATACTTCACCGGAAGATCTGCTCTACACCGTGCTACATGGGAAATCAGAAGCTAACAGGTATTTTCTTAAATAAGTAAAAAACAATTGTTAGACGAATAATTGGTTGAATCGAATTACACATCACTATGGTCACACTCGTACGGTGCCCCGCACTAGCCGGGGTGATTGACAGATAAATTTACCGCGCTTGCAATTTATAATGCCGAATATTGTTAAAGTATATAAAATTGTGATTATCAAGAGAAAAGGTATTTATTTCTAACACAATGAAACTTATGGTTCTTGAAAGTAGAAGATCCTTAAATGTCTTATGTAAATTGATGCAGAAGAGTTTCAGCTTTAGTGCCCCAATAAAAATGCTTAGAATTAAGTCTATTCAAATAAACCACAATTTTTTTGACCGGCTACATCAGGATCTAAATGGCTGATTTAATAAAACAATAAAAATTCTCGGTTGAATTATATATTTTACAAAAAAGTGACGTTTCGATTGCCATAAAGCAGTGATCACGGTTGTTGGTTTTTGTAGAAATGTAATATTAAACCGCTTATTTTTATCCGTTCAAAGTTATATTAGCGTTAATATAAGAAACCATAAAATATTATGTTTAAATTTGATTTCTAGTGGACACATAGAGATGTCGGGCCAGCCGGTGGACTCGTTCACGCAGCACGACATCGACGCAGGCGTCATCTCGTATGTGCACGGCTCGGGGAGCGATAAGCAGCTGAACAAGACTTCTCTGCGACTTACGCTGCAGGTAGGATATGACTATTGTTTTCGGATTCAGCTAAGGTTTAATGAAAGGACATTGTTTAATTTAGATCCAGTTTCACAACTAACAGATAAAGTGGTTATTGGTTTGTTAGATAACTCAACAGCAAAAGCGAAGAAATTATTTTATATTGATTGCCAATGTTGCTTACATCTAATAAAACCATATTTATTTTGCTATAATACGCCTGAGCATGGTTTTATTCTCCTTCACTATTTGTCATGTCGATGACAGCTCCGTCACGTCCACAAAGGTCACGTCACATGTCACTGCTGTCGTCACGGGTCACCCTGCGCCGCTCCGCCACCGCAGCGCAGGCACCTACAAAATAAAAAAATATATATTTATTTGTAAGGATGATTTTTTTTTCTAAATAAACGATTTTTTTATTTAAACACTACAGTCCGCTCACCATAAGTGATCCCCTAGCCGCTATATTGGTACTATTGTTTGTCAAAACTGTTAATCTGTTGTTGTCTGATTGACAAAGCGTAAAGCTCTGTTTGTTTGGTGATATTAATAAAATAAATCATTCCAAAAGTATTCAAAAGCAGTGCAAGGGCATTGAACTACAATTACTAGCGTATAGAACCGACACTGCAAACAAAATTTTTGCGCGATGCTTTGTTTCCGTTACCATGGTTACGGCAAAAACTCATTCAAGATCTATGAGATAGGCATTTCGAACAAAACGCGTAAGCGCCTTGCTTTGCATGGCGCTTACAACGTTTTGGTCGCCAGAAAAATATACTCTGTAAGCAATCTAGCGCTGCAAGTTTTATAGTTTGGTTAGACGACATCTGCTGTAGCAAATACATCAGTCAATCCAGTCATCATTTTGCGACACATTTTTTTGTTTCGTATAGCCTCTCTATACGTAGTACTTGTAACTCAATGTGCAAGGGAGCTTGTGTTGAAGGTGCGGCCATATTGCGAGAAAGGAAAACGGCTAGGGGACAACTTATCGTGAACGGACTGTACACCTGCGAGTTTTTGTTGTGCAGGTGTCAGATGGTATAGAAACGAGCGGGCCAGGCGTGTTGCGCGTCTCCGTGGTCCCGCTTCAAGTGCGGCTAGTCAACAACACGGGCCTGCAGTTGGTGCATAACTCGCACGCCATCATCTCGCCCGACAACCTCACCTTCACCACCAACGCGGACGAGACCAGCGTGCATGTCAAGTGAGTGAAAGAGAAACTATGTATGTCGTTTACCATTTGACGTCCGTAGGCGTTTTCTTAAGATTGTAAATCAAACGAACAATACGTACTGGTTGTGTATTTGATAAGTAACTGTTACAGAGGTTCGTGACTGACTAACTTATCTTAGAACATTACAAAGAAAAGTATGATGCATTGATTATGACCCAGATTTGGAAGTGGCGCCGTGTGCAAAGGCATGATACAATTATGTAACTAATTACAGGTAGGCACAACCACTTAAAGTAACAAGCATAGAAACGGTCGGCAATGCGCACGTGATAACCCTGGTGTTGCAGGCGTTCATAGGCTACTGTAAAATACCGTCAGGTGCGCCGTACGCTTAAACGGATGTACACATTCTTTTAATCGAAACCATAACAAGATTTTGTTTATCTATTAAATTATCGTAATTTTTATTTTTGACTTGAAATTATATTTTCGTTTGAAATACGAATCTTTTTCATAATAATTGGAATTGGCTTAGGTTTAAGTAACCACCAGATATAATGAAATATAACGCCCAAAAAATCCTAAGTACTGCGATAGGTTGGTGGTAAATAAAATAAAATATATTTCAAGACTTATATTTTCCTCATATCTTCCTAACTCAACGTCCAACCTATCAATGCTTCAATTATTTTCCAGCATTCGCCTAATCCTTCAAATTTTAAATAATGTTTTATTTTTCTGTATCGCTCTATGGAGTACGCCGTTGGTTGCCAGTGTCACATCTCCCCGCCGCTCCGTTGAGGGTCGAGGCACTGCCCAGGAGAGATGCCTATGGTTCAACTTCAGTCATCAAAGTTCATTGATGACCGTCCTCCGGCAACCGCAGTGGCTCTGCTTCCAACGACATTCTCCATTTGAAGCACCTGAATCAGAAAACAATTTTTTTTTTAAAGACAGTGCTAGGATACCTTATATGCCATGCCTTTTACTAAAAAGCCACCCATGATAGAGGCAAGTCAATAATAAAGCGCAAAAAAAAACATAACCCTACAGCCAAAGTCTATGATTAAAATAAAATTCAAAAACTTAAATTTCAAATAATGATCAACACGAAGTCTCACCTCTGCGATGGGTTCGTTAGGCAAAAACCTAGCAAAAAGCCTACCGATGGCATATACGCTACCTAACTAAACCTATCTGATATCCCTAATCTCAGCATTACACAATCATTAATTCTATAAATCAAAGGGCACATCGCAACACGGGATACGTCATGAGTATGGGCCGATTGATCAACACCTCCCTTTACAACCCTTGCATAAGCTAAAAAAATTTAAATTAACCATCAGAGTTGATAGCCTATCCAACTATCCTCTGCCTAACCCCTCAACACAGTTGATGATCTATTCGACCATCCCCTTCTTCCCTATGGGAGAGACAGGGTCACTGTGTCAAACCTCCTCTGCAATCACAAACACCACCAGTAATAACTTCATCCAACAGCTGGAGACCAACTAAATCCCCTCCTCCTCCTTATAGGAAACGAAGGATTGTCGTCAGAGAAATTATCACAACCATGCTTAAACATTCGAACACCTTATACAGTAGCGATACACCTTTATAAAAACGGCCCTTCTTCATTAAAGACGTGCTGCGATGTTGCACTCCCCATTGAACTTGTATCTCGGAGGGTAGCACAGCTCCTCCGGTAACAAACTTCTATTTTCCACAACTTCACAGCAGTAGCGCTCCATATGAAACACATTTATTATATTAATATTTACAAAACACTACATATATACAAATATACAAACAAAGATAAAATTCATATTCACAATTGGCTCCTACTAAAGAACTTTTTCATCCTGTTCACATGAACTAATTGCAATCTACTCCGATTATTATTATATTTCCTGACTAAATAATTCAAATTATTCAATCTTCTTACCACTAAGTATGGACCTTTAAATAAACGCAATAATTTAAATGTTCTGTCTGTGGAAGATGCAACAGCATCCTGCCGTCCTCCAGCGCGAGACGCTCCGCTCAGCTCCACAGGTCGTTGATTATTCAACCGACGATAATCTGATCGTTGATTATTCGCCTGATGATAATCCGGTCTATTTACATTTCGAAAATTATAGCGCGAAGAAAATGATCTTCCTTGCTGAGGAAACCCAGTAGACGGTGTGGTGTATGTCGATCTATGAGTCTCAACAGCAGCAGATATGTCTTCCCTTGTACGAAGCGACGCACTAGGGCTAGACTCATCACCTTGCCCATGATTTCTCGATGGAAGAACGTAGTTTTCAGATGGCATCGCCAACTGGTACCTCTCGGATCGAGATTCCGTTTCTATTTCACTTACTTGTTGCACAGCCGCCTTTAATTCACCTTTGCTCGAACACACCTTAGAAATAAATAATTGTTTTATTTCTGGTCTTACACTTTTTATGAACTGCTTTGTAAAAATTTTTATCTTCGGTTATTTCTGCCTTTTTTCCACGATTTAATGCTAGCTATGACTTCAAACTCTTGCAAGAAGTCTTCCACATCCCCTCGTATTCCATTGAATTTTGCCGACATCTTCTTGGTAAATTCTCTACAACATAAAATCAAAATTATCCTATTCTGCTGTTATAACGATCGCGAATATTATTTCGCCGCGTACTGTCCCTATCACTTTCCCTAAACTATGCTAGAATCGCGCCTCCACCATATGCGATAGGTTGGTGGTAAATAAAATAAAATATATTTCAAGACTTATATTTTCCTCATATCTTCCTAACTCAACGTCCAACCTATCAATGCTTCAATTATTTTCCAGCATTCGCCTAATCCTTCAAATTTTAAATAATGTTTTATTTTTCTGTATCGCTCCATGGAGTACGCCGTTGGTTGCCAGTGTCACAGTACTTACCAGAATTTAATCCCCATTTTATTATGAAATGATCACCAATAAACGTTAAGTCTGCTAACCTAAAAAACGTAAGTATCGTCAGAATAATCGCTGAGCTACCCAAAAAGGCCACGCGTGCACCAAATTTGTACTCGCATTGTATTTAAAAATTTCATCCAAATATGTTACATATTTTTATCCTAATAAATTAAAGTAATGCGTAATTGTATACCCAAAAAATATAAATGAAGTTCTAAAGATTTACCGATACTATGTACCATTTGACGATTGATAGTAAATAAACAAAATCTTTTTCTCTCTGTCCCGACCAAGTAAAATGGGTAGAATTCAGTTCTGGCACTCGCCGGCCGCTACCGCGGCACGCTCGCTACGCTCGCTCGGCTCGTGCGTTTAGTGGTCGCAGTTCTAACCTAACCTAACACAAATCTTATCAATCAATTTAATATACTTGGTTATATGAATACATTTTATGGCAAACGTAATGATATATTTGGGTAAGAATGACACAAAACTTTGCTAGTTAAAATTTGGTGTACGCGTGGCCTTTTTGGGTTACGAAAAGTTTTTGTAGTGCAGGCATGACTTAAATAGCCCGAAATATTTTGGTACAGGTTTCGTTTATTTGTACCTACTATATTTATTTTGGATGAGGCTGTTTGGGTAACGATTGTGTTTTTTTGGTGGTCATTTAATTTGTTCCCATTGGAATTTAGTGTGTGTCACACGGTTATTATGACGGAAAAAAAAATATATTACGATGTTTACTTAAAAATTGTTATTTTGTTGGCATTCAGCCAATTTTATTACCAAAAAGAAATTTTTTGCAAATATAAAGACCTAAAACATAAAAATGCGGTTCTCATATAAAAATGAAACTATTTCTCCTTAAAAATATAAAAAAAATACAATTATATTATGTGTTTTTGCGTCGTCTAGTTTTTCGGTTCGGGACTAGATGGTGCTGGGTAGTAAATAGCAAAGCATGCTTGGCGTTGCTTTCGGACCCCAAATGAGTCGTTCCATATACCGAAAGTTCTCACAGATGGCACTATCCCTACTTACTACGCGGTAGGGACACGTTTTTCTGGAACCATTACCCCCCGGAGGGTCGCGGTTGAAATCAGACTATTTATGGTCAGGAAGCTCGAACGTTCTTTATTAAGAATAGAAAGAATTTTTGGCAGGGTTTCTCCGGTTTTATTGAGCTGGAAACCCCTGTAAAACTACTCAAAGTTATGCAAGTGTCAGCGATATTACGTGATATTTATTTGTATGCTGAAAGGCGGTATAGGCGGTGTTGTTAATGATAATCAATGATATTATATACAAACAAAAGCAGATATGTTATAAGCGCTCGCGTTTTGAAGACTCAAAAAAGACCCAATTGGGAGGTTTTTTAACAGTCTGCGTCATACGTCAAATTATACCTATCTCTTTCATTTGCGTGCTATTTCGTATCTTTTGTCTTACTTATCAGTTATATTTGTCAATGTCTGCAATGGAACAGATTTAAATCGTAATTACTATGAAGGTAACATATCTATAGCATAAAACATCATTGATGATAATTAATTAATGAGACTGTTTAGGTGTTTAGTTTTTATTTATAACTAGCGGTCGCCCTCGCGGTTTCACCCGCGCGTAATTTCCTTTTTCAACTATCCCCCCTTCCCCCCACTTTTCCGGGATAAAAAGTATCCTATGTTTTAATTCCGGTTATAAACTATGCGTGTGCTAAATTTCATCTAAATCCGTTCATCCGTTCTCGAGTTATAAGTGTTGTAACAAACACGACTTTCTTACTTAATAATTATTAATAGATTCTACGGCTCGAGTAGTCTTTATTATAATTAATATATTTTATCTAGTGAATCAATGCCTCCATGGTCTCGTAGATTAAACCGAGCCGTGATCTCGATGTCCAGGTTTGATTCCCGGTTCAAGCAAATTTGTGCTGCTTTTTTCGTACGCAGCGCGGGTTTGTGATCAACAATCCATATTGCCGATGCAAGCGAGGGAGAGGATGGTCACCTTCAAGATTAACAGATGATCTGGTCGGGATGGCTGGGATACTCACTGGATGTAGGCAGATTTGGGCATTATTCGAATAACTTGTTATCTGGATAATTATTCGAATAAAATTTTATTCGCTATATAATTATTGGCGAATAAATTCATTCACGAATAAATTATTCGTAAATAAATTTCCTACGAATAATTTATTCGTGATTTTATTCGTGAATAACGAAATAGAATTTTATTCATTCGTTATTCGTCATTCGAATAAATTTTGCCCAACAGGATGTAGGTCGCTTTAGATAGGGTAATGTGAAGGTTGTTGGGGGAGGCCTATGTTCTTCAGTGGTCTGAGCTATGTTTTGTTTGACCAAGGTATGACATCGTGAAACCACCCCAGTTCGGGGTTGTGGAGCGCCTGCGTGTGCTAGACGGGACCTGGCAGACGGTGGACTCGTTCACCAGTGAGATGGTGAACTTCGGTCGTGTGCGCTACATGCATCTATTGGGAAGCCCGACCCACGACGAGTTTAAGGTAATTTATATCGACTCGTTAAAGAGCATTTTTAAAACATCAAACTTGAACGTGAACAAGAAAACACGTGTTTTATTGAAATATAACGTAATTATTACATTTTATCAGGAGTTTTAAAAATACAACCCAGTTTAAAAATACTTTTAATATGTGAATTATGTTACAACAGCTGCTTTCATTTTTCTTCTGGACGAGCTTAACTCTTCTCGTATTCTATTTTACTCAATTTTATCAAGATAGAGATAAGAGGGAGGTTGAGTGGTAGAGAATGCCATAACGCATTAAGTCCGTCTTTTGTACTCTTGATTGTACAAAAATCTTGATTTGAAAATAATAATGGCATCCCTATTAATTTAGTTGTTTTCTTTACAGTTCAAAGCTTCAGTAGGAACGATACGAACGAACACATTATACGACTTTCGATTGACATTCATTAAACTCGAACTGTACCAGTCAACGAACGAGGAGCTTGTGCTTAACAATACGAGAGAGGCCTTTATATCCTCGCAGCATCTGCGGTTCAGGACCAAACCGTTAGCGTTGCCTAGCGACCGTCTCCTATACACCATACTCAGAGCTCCCAAGTACGGCATACTGCACCTCTCGTCAGGAAAGCATCACTTACAAGTTCATAGTACATTCACCCAGCATCATATCGATACGGACCAACTCTGGTATCGTCTGCACAGAAGAGCATACTCGCACATACAAGACGAATTCTCCTTCGTAATCGGTGCGACAGAGTGCGAAAATATCACCGGAGTCATGACGATTCGACACGTTCCGGGTTCAGTGACCTCAGACTACAGTTCTGGACGCGTCCATACGACATTAGAAAGACTACAAGTCATGGAAGGCTCGAGAATGGTCATCCCAGCTTCACATCTCAACTTCCGTACAGATGCCGTCACTAACCTCGTTTTTAATATAACACATTTGCCTAAGCACGGAAAAATAGAAGTGATTAATGACAACTTGAAAATAGTACGCGATAATACTACTTACTTTACTCTACAAGAGTTGAACTCTGACAGAGTTTACTACGCTCACGATGACTCTGAGAGTAGACATGATTCTTTCCACTTCATGGCGCTAAGTCCTGAGCCGGAAGATTTCCAGTACGTGGGTGTGTTTCACATTGATATTATACTGAAGAACGATAATAGTCCAGTGCGAGCAAACAATAATGTCTTCCACATCGTCCATGGAGGGGCGCGTCTTATAACGGCAAGGGACTTCAGCTATACTGATGCAGACTTGGATACGAAACCTTCAGACATTATCTACACAGTGCAGAGATTCACCAAAGATCCTCCGAATGGGGGCATTTTCAGAGCAGATAATCCGGCTGAACAAATAGCTCAGTTTTCCCAAGACGATATAAATAAGAATTTAGTGCTATTTAAACACCAGGGCAATGAATACGGAAAGATGGCGTTTTGGATTTCGGACGGTCTTTTCGATGTGAATGGTAATTTGGAGATACAGGCGTCGCCGCCGTTTATACGGATGTATCCGACGAACGGATCTATTGTCGAAAACGGGAAGGCTGTGGTGATTACTGCAAGAGACATGCAGGTGAGAACTAGTTTTTCTTTCCGTGATTTTTTTTATTGACTGTCTTCTTGTATTCTGTCCCGAACTTGTCAGGGTACTTTTTTTTATACTATGTCAGTTGGCAGACAGACACGCAGCCCACCTGATGGTAAGCGGCCACTGCGGCCTATTCCATTGAGGGACACTTCACCAGGAAGCGTCGCTCAATGTGCTGCCAGACTGTAGGCTCATCTGATCTTCGAGCCTTTGATTTCAAGTGTACTGGCTCCCACATTATTACTGCCGGAACACAGCCAGAGCTATTATGGCGGCAGATTTCACATATGGAGGTGGTAGCTAACCAGTCGGACTCTGAAAAAGCCCTACCACCAACCAGACCCAAGGCGGGAATCGAACCCACGACCTCCGTGTTTTTATGACCGAGCGGCTTTGCCACTGTTCCACGGAGGCGGTCAAAATTACTTGCACCATGATCCAGGTTACATTGGAGCAACTGCCACCTGACCCCCGTTTCCCTTGGAAGGGAATCAAGATCCAGATCAATCAATTCAATCTTAGCTACACAACTATTCGACTGTGCAGGTGTCCTCACAATGTTTTCTGTCACCGACCTAGTGGTAAATATGAACATAGAAAAATCAATAGGTACACGTCGAAATTCGAACCATTGCAGTCCTCACTTAGTTGAAGTGACGATTCATACCACTCTGCTACCACAGATCAATGCTGCCGCAACTGATGCGTCGCTGTTTAATGTACTATCAGATTCAAAGGCTATTAGGATAATACCTTTTAAAATTGAGCGCAAAATTACGTCAACTGCGTAATGACTTACACATACACAGATATTATTTTGCGTTACAAACGCTACGCTACAAGCGCAGTTGACGTCATTTTTTGCTCCATTCCAAAAGGTATTATCCTAATAGCATCTGAACCGCAAAAGCTGTAAAGGCAATTATACTCCATAAAACGTAACATGATTAGAATGACAGCTGTCAAAGTGTTGTGGCTCTCTCGCTCGCTCTCAATAAACCTCTATCGATGTGTCTCTGTCTCATCTCTAAGATTTTATTTTTTTGTAGAGTGAGACACGTCGATAGGGGTTTATTGAGAGCGAGCGAGAGAGCCACAACACTTTGACAGCTGTCATTCTAATCATGTTACGTTTTATGGAGTATAGCAATGTTTTTTCTTGTGTCCTCTTAGGTGGACACAAACATGAACTGCCTAGAAGAGGATATCCGTTACGACGTGACCCTTGAGCCGAAGCA
Source organism: Mecyna flavalis (assembly GCA_949319885.1). Taxonomy (NCBI): domain Eukaryota; kingdom Metazoa; phylum Arthropoda; class Insecta; order Lepidoptera; family Crambidae; genus Mecyna; species Mecyna flavalis. The sequence goes on from OX439425.1 coordinate 3,615,095, forward strand.
CGGTGCGATCGAAGTGGGGGAGGGGCAGGGCGCGTACACATTCACACAACTGGATGTGGCCGCCGGCCGTGTGGCGTATAGGCATAAGGAGCCTAAGACTCCTTCTGATCAATTCAGGTACAAATAGTCCTTGTTTAAATATTTCTTTCTCGGAACCATCGGTGCGCGAGTACGACTCGCACTTGGCCGTTTTTTTTTCTTACTTGTAGTATCTACGAGTAGTGGACAAACGATAGTTAGTCTGGTTTAACTTTTTAAAAAGCAAAACGAACTGTATACATTGTATAGGACTTTTTGGGAAGGCAATAAAACCTTTGTTTGACCTTTTTATGGGGTTTAATCTGCTTATTAGAAATTATTTCGCAGCTCGTAATATTCAATTTAGTTAGAAGCATTGGTGTCGAAGTGACTACCCAGATGAAGTTTCCTCCAGGTGGACACCTAGTAGGGGTCCTTCCAAATATTACCAACTTTACGGCGTCCTTATAAGATTGACACATAAAAAAAAATTCTATGCCCACAGATTTAAAGTTATGTGCCTTGATACGTGGGGAGAGGGCACTTATCCGATCAAGATCTTCCCGTCCAGCTACTGGGAGCCTCTCCGCGTCACCACCAACCGCCCTCTTGTGGTCGAAGAGTCCACCAGCGTTAACATCACTAAAGACATCTTGGAGGTCAGTATTCCAGATCGAAGTTCGATTCAGATTACAGAAATAAGATATTCCAATATACACCAGTGATGATCAGCCTATCACAGTCCACTGCTGGGCTCGCCATACTAATGAATCTTTGGCCTCTCATTAATATTATCAGTGCCTAAAAATTTTATATTGGTTACGAGCCTCAATAACTTTGTTTACGCGATGTAAGATAATTCGTGATCGTCGTCGTCTTCTTTTATTAAATCAGCCTCTAAAAAAGCTACAGCAGAATCCACCTAAATCCTAACTACCTTTACTTTGCTCTTGGTGCAACCCACAAGACAGTAGAAGTTAGCTTCTGATGTAGTTGTAAAGTCACGAAAATAAAAATATGTTTAATTACTATTGGTTCAGGTGATGCACCCTCAAATTGAGCCGTCAAACATCGTGTACAAGGTCACCGACGGGCCCTACCACGGCTGGCTGGAGATCTCGGCCACCCCTGGGACTGTGGAGGTGGAGAACTACAATGAAGAGCCCGTGCATACCACCGTCTTCGACCAGTCTATCATCAATGTGAATAGGCTTGTCTATGTGCAGTCGGGAGTTAATAGGTGCGTATGCGCAGAAGATCTGTTTCTCATTAGCCTTGGTTAGTATTAGATAAGTAGGTTTGTCACGAATTTTGATGTTGGACTTTTTAGTTTTATTTGTCGTTTTTTACAATTTTTTTTTCTAGTTGCTTGATATTTGTGAGACGTGAAAAAACGTGTGATTTTTCGTGTAAAACATGGAAGGCACAAGCCAGACGTTTTAGCAGAAAGATAAATTAATTTTAATGTTTAACAATTTAAAACAGCACTTTGGGTCACTCACCCACCACCTCCTTATCCAATTTTGGCGTCTAAACGTAGTTTAGATCGGCTAGTCGTTATGGAGATCGGCCATTCCTTATATGCCTCGAATGCCTATCTTAGAGAGTAAGCAACAATGGCTTTTCAACAGAACCCGCGACCGCATCCGAATGGACGTCACCAACGGTATAGTCTGGCTTCGGGACGTGGAACTAAACGTGATCATAATCCCGGAACACTTCTACGTGGTAGCCTCCAACTTGACCGTGGTGGAAGGAGAAACTGTCAGCGTCAAACCAGACCTGTTCCGCACTGTCACTGAGTACTATAGAGGGAAAGTTGTGAGCTATAAGATGTTGGAGAAACCAAAGTACGGAAAAGTTGTGATGGGCGATCAGGAGATGAGTTTGCTGCCAGTTTTGAAACTCAATTCGGGGAATATTCAGGTTAGTAAGAAGATAACATTCTAAATCCCCGTGAATAACAAAGGGGATTGCCAGACAGCCATAGTAACTTAGGCCCAGAGTGCACAACATATTCAATCACATGAATGAAATCTAAATATTCGTACTTGATTTGTCGCCTTCTTCTTTTTTCAGTATAAGTTAGGAAAAACATGTTTAAATAATTAAGTATTTCAACGATTTTTTCCTTTACATGATGTTTACATGTCACTTCTGATGTTTGATAATAAATAAGAAATTGTTCCGAAACAGTTTATTTTTAATTACGTTTTTCGATATAGCGGTAAATATTTTATAAAGTGTTAAATAATATTATTAAAGACCAATGAATAAATGTATATTTATGAATAATGATAAATTGTTTTAAAACTACCTTTTATAATATTAATAATTATTAAATAACACTATTAAATATTTACCGCTTTAACGAAAAACGTAAATTAATTTCGGACCAATACTTTTTTTTTCTTTTTTCTTGGCACTGCACGGTTTGTGCATCGGCCACTGACATTGATCATTTATTTTTATTCTTCTTGTTGGTTGGTCCGAAATTAATTACGTTTTTCGATATAGCGGTAAACATTTTATAGTGTGAAATAATAATAATTATAAAAAGTAGTTTTATACTAATTTATCATTAATAAATAAATATACATTTATTAATTTGTCTTTAATAATATTATTTAACAATTTATAAAATATTTTCCGCTCTATCGATTAACGCAATATAAAAACGTAAGTTTCGGACCGGTATAAACAACGTCAGTAGTGAAATGTAAAGGATAATACTCGTTGAAATATTAAATAATTTATAAATGTTTTTCCCGACTTTTACTGAAAAAAGAAAAACGCGAAAAATCAAGTACGAATATTTAGATTTCATTCATGAAATTGAATATGTTGTGCACTCTGGGCCTATTTTCGGCGTTTCCCTTTAGTTTCTTAAACATTTTATACATAACCTTGAGTTTTTGAACACTTAAAACGTAAAACCCATCTCGGAAGACAAGGTTATAAATACGTCCAATATACAACGGTGGACATTGTAAAACAAGAAATGTAATTAACTTTTATCTTAATGAACATAAAGGTAAAATAAATGCTGTGCTTATTCATTGCTGGATGTGCCTTCAATTCCTATATCCTTCATAGAATATGACTCGTCTTTTCCCGATTTTTGATTATCTATTCTATTACGTTATGAAACGTCATGTCTTACTTCCAATAATCCTGTTTATCACATCTTCGCAATGACTGTCAGTAGACTAAGCTAGCTTCCTGCCTACACCACAAACAGCATGATAATAAATTCAACCTATTTATAACATTTTTATAATCCCTCAGTACGTAAACGACGGTTCAGAAGAGTCACTAGACGCGTTCAAGTTGATCGCTATCACTGAAGGCGGCAAGGAGAGCGAACCGTTCTACGTACGAGTGAACATCGTGCCGGTGAACGACGAGACACCCATCGTGGCCGCTAACACCGGCCTCTGCGTGTGGGAGGGAGGCACCTTCACCTTTACTAGGAATGAGCTGTGTGAGTAGTGTCCTTTGGTCGAAGTAATGTTCATTTATCAACACTACTCAAACTGTGCTAGATTTTCAAAGGCTTTTTGGCTCCAGGAGAGGTGAAATCAAACAGCCAGCGTGTTTAGCTAAGAACATTGTTTATTAATTATTTGCAGTTAATATACTTCTTATTGCGAATACACACTAACGTGATTATATGAGCGCCGGAAGATGATAGTTCTCTGTGTGTATCCCAGATACAAATTCTAAGCTGCAATGACAAGATTTTATTTTATGTTCAAATGTATAGTATCAGTAACAAAACTACTATCCATTTATTAAATTACTTATACAAAGAAGCAATACAAAATAACGATAAAAAAAACAAAGGCCCCAGTTTGGACCCTTGTGGAACTTCAAATTTTACTAAATTTTATCCTCTCAAATATTCTTGTATTTTATTATTTTACCTTATAACCTTAATAAAGTTTAAGTAATATAACTTGCCAAATATTGCAAGTCAAAAACTTAACCTATTTCGATTGCGAAAGAATAAGATCAAATTAACCGAAAGCATTTCTAAAATCTGTAAATCGCAACAAATTTTGATGTTTTTCAATGCTTATTTTTTTAGATGTGAACGATATCGACACTCCCTTGGAGAACGTCACAATCAGCGTGGAAGATATCGTGTCGGGGTACATTGCAATGCGAGGAGAGCTTGACGTTGCGATCAGCCACTTCTCGCAGGCTGACATTGACAATGGTCGGGTCATCTTTGTGCACAAGAGTAAGTGTCTTTACTTCTGTTTGTAAAATAAGCTCAATCGAATAAAATTTCCATTCCGCTATGAGAAAATGTTTGCCTTGTTCATCCTATGTTCACTATAAATGTGAAAGTTTTTCTAAATGGCTCATCTGTCATTTCACAGATGGAACAAAAGGGAAGATGATGTTCAATGTCACAGACGGACTTCACGAACTATCCAAAATCACGTTCTTAATTTCTACTAAATCAGTCTCGCTCAAACTAGCAAGAAAACATACTCTTCGAGTCTTTCCTCTGATGAGAGAGCCTCTGAATAACTATTTCTTGATGGCCAAATGTTCAGATCCTACGAGAACTATTGTGTACAAAATAGACCGAGCCCCGACTCTAGGTAGGCTCATAATGTTGAATGGAGACAACCATCACAGGTCCATAAAACAGTTCACGCAGCAAGACATTAACGAAACTAATGTGTATTACGAGCACACGCACCCTTTCTCAGATCTCTACACAAACGACTCATTCATTTTCACTGTCGAATCACCTCTAGCGAAACCGTTGACAGACCAAATCTTCAACATAGACATTTCCGTATCATCTGGCGGACTAGCTAAATACGTTTATATGCCACCGATTAAAGTGCAAGAAGGTGACAAAGTGCCAGTTAAAGTGAACGTAACTAATGTTATAGCATATTTAGAGACGCAGGCTGGGTTGCGACAGCCCCAAGTCGAAGCTCAGTGGTCCACTCCGTCTCACGGAGAACTGAAACCGTCCATGTCTTCTTTAACACAATCGCAGTTAGAAAGTGGCGTCGTCAACTATGAGCACGACGATTCGGACACTGTACATGACAAAATAGATATGTCCCTGTACTTATTGCCAGATTACGTCCTACTTTGTAACGTAACTATACCCATCCATATAGTGCCTGTGAACGATCAGCCGTTCAGACTGCTCACAGATACACCGCAGATACAGGTAGTGCAAGGAGAGAATTATACGATTACTAAAAGCGATTTACTGACAGAAGACGCGGACACAGCGCCGTCCGATATACTCTACGACATCATTAGCGGCCCAACGCAAGGGCGAATAGTCATAATCGATAGAAACCAAACGATAGATGAAGCCCAATCGATAAATAAGTTCACACAGGAAGATATAAACAGCGGACGAATCATATACGAACATTCCGGAATCTTGCAGACGGCAACCTTTTATTTCAGAGTCTGGGACGGGCAGTTTAAGCCCACATATACTGTATTCACTATAGATGTTATACCTGTAATATTAAATGCGACGTCTATGCACCCGATTAGTTTGCAGCAAGGCTCGAATGTTGCAACGATTACGACCGAACAGATATACGTTGAAACGAACGCGAAAAAGACTAAAGTTTGGTACAATATAACACGCCAGCCGCAGCATGGTATGATATACGTAGGTAGAAATCCAGTAACGTACTTCTCTCATAAAGATTTGATAGACAAAGTAGTTATATACATGCAGAACGATATGACGACAGCAAACGATAGCTTCGATCTCGTCGCGTACGTTCATAACAGTAACTCAACGCATCCATTTACGATAGAGGTTATAGTACAGCCTTTGATGTCACTAGGGGATTTAAAAGTAGAAGCAGAAAAGGCTAAAATAACCCTAAATGTGATGGACGCCACAGGCCTTGCAAACCTTACTTTAAGTGATCCAGTGTACACTATTTTAAGAAAACCAAGATATGGTATTTTGAAGAAAATAATAAGGAGTTCTGGAGAGAAGACGAGCGCTAGAGAGAGAGAAGTAGCTTATTTCACACACGAGGACATTAACGCAGGTGTAATTTATTATGTGACAAAGAAGAAGATTAAAGATCTGACCGGAATAGAAGATAGTTTTCGGTTCTTATTGGCAGCGTCGATATTCCAGCCCGCGGCGGGAGAAGTGAAAGTCTTCATTGGCAATAGGCTGAAGAAGAATTTGCCTGGTCCCAACGATCCAGAGAGCCACGAAGGAGTTCCGGTACGTTTATGATATTTTGTTATTAAACCTTTTTTGGTCAGTCTTACTATTACTTGCTAGTTTTCTATGAAATAAAAAATAAACTCAATACGTAGTCTCCTAGTAACTCCTTGTCTGTTGACAATGAATTTTTCATTGCAGAAATAAAATGAGAAGAGCGCAATTGGCTTTCAACACAATTATATAGCTTGCGATCTGTTAACATAACAAAAAAGCGAACTCAATCTTTGCCTATCGTATTTATCTTACATCGATTTTATTCCTATTTTTTTATATACTTAGTTGGCAGACAGACACGGAGCCTACCTGATGGTAAGCGGCCACTGCGGCCTATTCCATTGAGGAAAACTTCACCAGGAAGCGTCGCTCAATGTGCTGCTGCCAGACTGTAGACTCATCTGATCTTCGAGCCTTTGATTTCAAGTGTACTGGCTCCCACATTAATACTGTCCGGCAGTACACAGCCAGAGTTATTATGGCCGCAGATTACTATGATATTATTATGGATTATTAGGATTACTTCCCTTTAATAAAGGATATAGGAACACATGTTGTACAATCAACCTATAATAATAACTCCCAAACTAGATCCTAAACGTGGAGACAGCGTCATACTATATGATGATCTTGATGGCGCTGTCCGGCACGATCCTGGCCATCATCGTCATCATCGGGCTGCTGAAGTTCCGTCGGTACATGATGCGGGACCAGAACGCGTTAGTGAAGATACACGGGCAAAGCCAGGGTGCGGTAGCGCCTATTCCGTTGCCGCGGCCACCAGATCATCTTATGCCGTCGCCTGCGCAAGGCACGCCGCCTATTAAGCGGTGAGTGATGTACAAGTTTTTTTTTGTGTGTTATTTTTAATGCTGGGGTGGAAACTGTTATTGTTGGTATTATCGCAAGGCGTCCGTGGTAAACGGGGGCTGTAATGTCTCCGACAGTCAGGTAGTAAAATAAAACACTTTTAGTATTTAGGTAGGTATAGGGTATGCCAGACACGGAACACGTCCGCACTCGGCGGCTGCCAGTGTGTGACTGCCGTGCACTGCGCCCGCGCATACACTACATCCCTTCTTTATTTTAATTGATTTGAAAAAGTCAAAGTATTTATTTTGCAATTTGATTTACCAAGAATTTTTTTTGTTTTTTATTTTTTTTTTCTTAAAAACTGACACTCGGTGGTTTAGTCGCTCGTTTGGTAGCCCAAGGCGGCGCGTGTGTTTCTCGGCCGAGTCATATCAAGATGCTTAGCTCGGCAATTGCCTCACTGCCCAATAGCTGTGTGCCACCGCCCATTTTTAAGATAAAGTTGTTAAAGCACTGGTTTCGAACTTATGCTGGATATCAAGCAACCAAACAAGATTTGCCTGGAAAGAAGTTTTAGAACAAAACATTCTAAAAGTGTTTTTCATGAATATGTCTGTTTTAATACAAACTGTCTCCTTTTTTATATGTCATTACTCTATAGTCTCTCTCACTCACTCTATAGTCTACGTTCCATTCTACGCACTTTGTACCATTCCTTCACAAATCCTATCACCTATCACCTCTCAAACATACCAATCGTACATTTATAAGAGGTTGTCTATGCAGGTACGTGTCGTCAGAGCAATCGGTCCACACCGGAGCGAGCACGCCGCTACCGTCGAGCGGCAGCGTGGCGTGCAAGGTGACGCCGCTGGACGCCGTCGCAGACCTCAACGCGCGGTACCCGTACGGCGCCGACGATCATACAGACGTACGTACAGTCAGTCAGTGACACCGGAGCTAACGCCGTTACCGTCGAGCGTACAAATGTACGGATTGTTAGTAGTTAGTCTGTAAGATCCTAAGGCTGCCTGTCCACCGAAGCGGAGTGAGGCAGCGGAGAAGATACGAATACGATTGCAACTTTATGTCGAGCGGAGATTTTGTGCAATCCTATTGGTTAATATATCTCAGTTTCTCCGCTACGCTGCCTCGTTCCGCTTCGGTGGAAGGCAGCCTAATGCATACCTTACCTTGAATCCCTTCAGAGTTCCAACCGTAGATGTTTCTGCAGTGAAAGATAGTAAAATAAAACATGAGCAAGCCAAAAGTTTACACGCGGAATATTTTACTCACCGTCATCTTACGTCGGGGTCGGAGGTTGTGTGTAAGACTTCCCCACCCTAGAAAAGGCGGAGTTTACCCACTAAACCGAGGTGTTTTATCTAGACTGTTGGTGTTCATTTAGGACGGGTGACCCGTTGCATTCATTGCACCTCTGGCAAGCAGCATCACTTTAAGTGAATGTTTCCTGTTTGATTAGGACATTGCAGGCTTGAATCACCTGCATGTCTGAAAATAATGATGATTTCGTGCTTTGGAAGGCACGTTAAGCTGTTGGTCCTGTGCCTGATCTCTCTTCGGTCGTCTCAGGTCGTCGTCCCACCGTGTGATGAGAGTGAGGGAATAGGGAGTGCACCTGTGCCTGCGAACTCACTTGTGCACTATAATATATTCTGCGTAGTTGACTGATCGTAAAAGTTCGGCCGCTAGGAGGACATTATTATTATTATTGCAGTATTTATCTTTGTTATAAGTAAAGTTAAAAAATAACAGCCTTGGCTAATATACCACGGTATCACTCTCAGGCGGAAGACTGGAGCAGCTACGAGGCGAGCGAGTCGGCGTTCCCGGTGCGGGCGCCAGGTGCCCCGCCCGCGAACCCGATGCTGCGCCGCAACCAGTACTGGGTCTGACCCTCGCACACCTGCTCGCTGCCACGCTCGCACAGGACAGGTAACTACACCTCAACCCGTTCTGATCTATAATCCGTTTTATTTAGCATTAGAAATTAAAATAACAAAGAACGAAAAAACGTAAACTTCGAACGGCTGCAAGGATAAATACGCCCACTTAAAAATCACGTTATGTAGTACACATTTTAACATTGACCAGCACTTTTTTGTTTTGACGTATTTTACAAGATACGTTCCGATTCATGTTTGGCATCTCTTTTTCTTGAGGACTTTTGCAAACTTTTTACGACGATTAGTTTATTTCTGTTAAATTATTAATTTTGTTGTAGAAATCGAAACTTCAGTATTTAAATATTGAAAATAGTAATAAACGACCACAATAATGGCTAATTATTAGAATCGGAAGAGAGCGAATAAAATAACTTTACATTTTTAACATTATATTTTCGCTTGGCACAAATTGGTGCCTATAATAAAAAACCTAAATTTCGTTCTTTCTAATGCTAAATAAAATGAACTATAGCTTTAGACTACTTAATGTATCGCTAAGGCTCTGGGTCTGAATCTTGCACAACTGGCTGTTGTCCATCTCAAAAAATGTTAATCGTTTGGACAGAGATCTTTAACGTTTTGAGTTGAGAGAATAAAAAATATTAATATGTTAAAGAAAAAGAAATCGTCAACTTGTCTATGTCCAAGTATTAGGGAGTAAACAGGTTATTAATGTTTTAAAAATATAAAAATACAGTTAAATATATCAGAGATATTGCATTGTAACAAGTTGCAACATAAATACTTTGACGTTTTGTAGTGCACCTGACGGCGCACGAGGGAAGCGTGACGCTAAACAGGCGGCTGCGCCGGCGCGTCGAGTTGGTCCCCACCCCGTTCCTGCTCAGCAACTACCGCGGAGCCTACACCAAAACAGAGATCACCCTCTAACATGGATCGCACGGTAACGGTCAAACACCATGTCAAAAAATCAAATCAACAAAAGGATTTTTTTTGCAAAATTTCAAACACGCAAATAGCCAAACTCTTATATTGTCAAGAACTACAAGTATAAGGGCCTTAGTCAATGATATTATAATAAAAATGGTAGAAAGGTTACTTGAGCTAAAAACCTGGCTCCCGAAAACTAAGCTAATTAGGAAACTTGAGCTCAGTCTCGCGAAAACATTGACAGTTTGATAGGTATAGACCGACAAACTTATATACCGGTGGCGGCGTCGCTACTGTCGTTTTAGTACTGTTATTAAATATCGTTTTTGCATTGCAAAAACTGACATTTCACGTATTTCCAATTTTGGCCGCCGGAACAGATAAGTTTGTCGGTCTATACGTACGCCGTGGACAATTTTTGACTTTGCTTCAGAACTGACATAACTTATTTACCTCTTTTTTATTAAAATATCATTGACCTCAGTACCATTTGTATTAAGTTATATCTATCCCTATTGCATGCCTCTAGAACTTTATAATACCATTGATTGGCTCACATAAAATTAACATACTTAACAATTCACACCCTCTCATAGAATATCGACGTGAAATTAACTGAGTAGTTTTGTTTTGTTAGATTATTGAGAGATTCTGAGATCTAATCGATCGTTGTCGGGACACTGAGGAATGTTGCAGATTTCTGTTTTATCTTTATCAAGCGGACAGTTTTGATTTATTTCACATAAGATAATTTGAGTGTTTACTCTTTGCGTGTTTGACTTGTTTATTTGGGTACTGACCTTCATCGTATAGTCCTAAGAGGTTTGATGAGGACCTTAACATAATACAATCGCAGACCCATCTCACTGTCTTAGCAGTTATACTGTATTGATTTAACGTTAGTGCGATGATTGCAGTTTTAATTTGTAAGGTTCGTATTCAGAAACTTGAGGTGAAGTATTGTATTAACTGGTTGAGAGTAGTAGTTAGTGTTTTTAATTCGACTGTCATATTGGCATTTGATATAAGTAAGAATAGATTATTTTGATTATGTCTTGTCTAACTCCTGACTTACACTTCGTTTACGATAAGAAGTCCCCTAGCCGTTATAATGGCAGCATTGCCTACGCTTTGTAAATCTGTCAAAAAACAAATTGAAAGACTGAGCTCTATGATAATACGCTCAGCGTATTACGCTGGAGTGGCTATAGACATTGAAATGACAGAAAATTTTTCAGTCGATTTGAAGCGCCCCCAATAGTGTACTGGGAACTAAAATGACTTCAAATGGCTCAGAACATGAGTCAAATGGACAGTCATTGACATTGACAATGACAGCATTATCGAAGTTTATCTGCGAAAGTCAGCACTATTATTAGTTCCAAGTACACTAACTACTGCTCTCAGCGCCAATATGGCGATTTTCAAATTGGATCAAATATTTGGTACCAATCGCCTATCCAGTGGTCTATGGAAATCAATGGATTGAAAGTATTGAAAAACAGTAGTACCAATGTAGCGGCTAGAGGACTTCTTATCGTGAATGATCTGTAGGTGTGATAAGCGATTTATTGACGTTTAAATTTGTTAATGGTTTTAACGGTCAATAAATTACTCGTCAAAAAAATTACTCTTAAGTGCAGTATTTGAATACGGACCTTACTATGTTAATGACAGCATATAACAGTTGCTATTGCTTTAGATTCACAACGATAACCAATTTTAATGTAGACATATGGATTCAGCCATAAACGTTGATTGTGTCTTTTCGTTTTTTTTTGTATTCCGTGGCAGCATTGTGTTAACTACTTATGACATTTATAAGCTGTTGTTTGGTTAACAACAATCACTTACTGGTTATAATATAAGTGACTTGTATGTAGATGCGTTTGTTATTTCTAAGCACCATAACCGCAGACTAGATAGACCTGCGGACGAGTGTGGGACTCGAGGAATAATTTTTCCCACTACCCATCAAACTCCCCCAAACGAAGTTTTGGGATAAAGGAAATAAGCATAATTTTCATGTTATATTTCATCCATTTTTGGTATTTTCTCTCAACTTATTTCAATCGGTAATTTTCGACATTCATCTATAGGTATTACAATGTTGTTATGACGTTGTTGTTATCACATGTTATTATCACATTTACCCTAAACTCAACGATTTTACAATGCAATATTTTACATAACACACGTTCCTTCAGTCTATGGTTGCTAAATTTGATATTTTTGATAACTAGGAAGATTCATTCATTCGTGCTGAATTGTATATTAAAAGACATATAAGGCATTGGGATTGTACATTTTGATTAGTATACACGGTCATTGAATATAGGGGTAGACCTTCTCTTATTGAAATGTTACTCTCTTTTCCATATTTCCGGTTATGGAGTTACGAACGGTATTGAATATACACTCACCGGCAAAAATAATCGCCCACTTGGCTTTTTCCATACAAACGTGGTCACTTTAGCGTCTCATAGATAGAAAACTATTTGCAGCTGTGCAATGATTATTACGTCAACGGAGAGGCCAAACGCCCAATTTTTGAATCACAGTTTCAAAAATTGCCAAAAACCGCTCAATTTTCTCAAAAAGGAAAAACAATAAACCGAATTCAACGCTCCATACATCGTAACATGAAGTTTGACTTGACTTTAGTGTTTTTTCCTTTTTGAGAAAATTGAGCGGTTTTTGGCAATTTTTGAAACTGTGATTCGACAATTGGGCGTTTGGCCTCTCCATTGACGTAATAATCATTGCACAGCTGCAAATAGTTTTCTATCTATGAGACGCTAAAGTGACCACGTTTGTATGGAAAAAGCCAAGTGGGCGATTATTTTTGCCGGTGAGTGTAGTATTGCGTTCTTTTGTACTTATAAAATTACCTATTAATAGTATTATGTGATCATGAATGCCAAATTAATTATATGTCTCAAAGATTAGTAAAAAGTAAAATTTCAACATATTTAAGGTGATATCCCGCTTGGATATCTTTAGTATCGATTATGGCTTGAAATCCAGAAACGAGTACACGCGGTCTTAGAAAAAATGTTTTTGCTTCATGGCTTTTGAAAGTTTTTTTCCTTTTGTGAAAAACTACGATAAAAATCATTAACGTTATTTATCATTTAACAATCCCAATTTTAGTACCAGTTACCTACAACGCGAGCCCATTCATAACGTTTTAATTGAAATATCAAATGGCGAGTTTGGACCGTCTATTTAGAGAAGCTAGTTACTAGAACCAGTCCAAACGTTTGATTCGTGGTAGTTTGAAAACTGAATTTACGATTAAAATACTATGTATTTGCCAAAGTAAAATAATCTATGAGACATTTAGAAGTAGTTGAACGTCGTCATATTATTTTTGTACACTCATAGTACTTAGCGGTGGTGCCAAATTGTACTTTATCTTAGGCTGTTTTAGGTTGTTTTTGGTGTCTTGTTGTGTATTCTAAATAAATTGGGGTGGTGTATTTGCAAATGAGTTCAAGCGTTAATAGAAATATATTTAAAGCCGTTTTAGGCAAAACAGGTATTGAATACACCGTTTATTCTCAGTCAATTGCGTACGTTTTCATGCCTTGGAATCAAAAGGTGTGTATAGACTACAACATTTACTTGTAACAGAACATCGAGCATTCGCCATTTTGTTACAGCCTTTTTTTAAAAACCAACGAGCATATTGGTGTAACAAATCGGTGGGTGCCGGGTGACGCGGAGAAAGAGGGATGAACATTTCAAAAAAGAATGAACGCAGGTACAAAGAAATGTTACTGGTAAATGCACACTCGCTGTAAGCATTTACCCGTAACAAAACGCCGAGCATTCGCACGAATGTTACATTACACCGCAATGCTCGAGGAAATGTTGTAGTCTATACTCACCCTAAGACTTGTCAATAGTAAAAGCAGAGAACGTATAGGGCCAGTTTAATTATGCTTTATTATGATATAGAAAAAATATCAGTCTCTGTCGAGATCAAACTGGCTCTTTAAAGTAAAAGAAGTTTACTCCTTTGATTCTGATACTCAATCAAGTGTGTGAACCCATTTCTTTTGAGACCGAATCAATGTTTGTCCTGTTTTTTTATAGTCATTTGTTTCATTTGTCAAGTTATAAGGCATTTACAAGCCGATATGTTTGTTGTTATAGTACCAAATGCAGATTTAATATTGTGAAGAAAGTTCAACAGCTATTATTCAGCACTGTTTGTACCTGAAATAACATGAGCAATACGTATTCATCGTTTTTTTTTCTACGGCATAATAAGTCGTTGCTAATTATAGTGACAAAGAGCTATAATTTATGAATATATTATTCGTTGTAATATTACCGATTTCGTAATATTCGCAATAAGTAAAGACTATGTTTTACATGTTTAATTACAATAATGATAACAAAATGCAGGTTTAGATTAAAGCACGCATATGCGTGTGCGCGGTATATACCGATTGAACTTTATATAATCAAAATCAGAGATTTGATACAAAGAATATATAGCTATGATTTTAATGATTGACCAAATGCCATATAAAATTGCATTGCATAATAATTATGACCAATAAATTGGCGATTTTTTCACAGTTGTCGGTCGATGGATTAGCCAATCGATATAGCTTCTATACCTATACATTGAAGAATCATCGCAATGTCAATCTCTTTTTGATCATATTACATATTATGGTGCTCCCTCACCGGGAGCATTCGCGTGTAATGTAACATTATAGATTCGTCTTCCGTTCCGAGCATTACATTACAACTACCTCCCTGTCTGACGAGCGTTCGCGTGTAATGTAACATTATGGATTGTGTTGTGCTGAGTGATTGATTACACATTGTACCATTACAAGTGGCGCATTGTAATGCTCGGTTCTCCTCCTTCACTGCTGTAATGCTCGAGTCTGTAACGTTACATTACACGTGAATGCTCCCGGTGAGGGAGCACCTTTATATTTCGGTAATGTCAATTTCAACTAAATAATGAAGATTTCTGTTTTGCCCTTCCGGTATAATTTCTGTTCCTTTATTGCTAAAGTGACATTTCTTGTGAGAATAGGGATAGATCGCCACCGAAGGCTATAGCAAATTGACCGTGCCGTGTAACTTTATATCATGCAGGATATGTTCTCGCAACTCTACGATTATGTTTGCGCATGAGTTCCTTAGAAAAAAGCGTGTTAAACCCGACAGTTATAAGTTCTTCGATGATAGCGTCGTGGCTCAGAAAACTGTTTTATATTTTAATGTTATCTACGTGAATCGCACAAGCCGTGCTCAATACCGCATTTATGGTCATTTGGAATCTGAAATACGTTGTATGACAAACTCGACTGCATAAAATATACGTAGCTCGCATTACATAATAATTATAATGATAAATATAGGTAGAGATATTTTTTTTACGACTATGGTTAGATTATTTTACCTAGTTTATTAGTCGCTAATGTTGCTAATTAAAATTTAATCTCAAGTTATCGCAAACGCGTACTAAACCATAATTTAACAGCATAATTACAATTTATATACAAACGTTTTTTATAATTTGTTAGTTATTTTATATAGATTATTATTAGATCAATTTTATTGAGCTACCTACTAAGTTTATGAAGAATAACATTTTAGACTAAGTACGCTAAACCAAATATTGAGGTTTTATACAATTTAGTTATTAATGTTTCAGCTAGAACTAATATAGGTAATTTTAACTGTCGTTACGGGATAAATTTAGTATTAAGTTTATGTATGGGAACTTACTTAGTTGAGTACTTAATATAACTAATCCCTAAGTTAGCGCCAACAGGCGGTCAACATTTATACGTCATAAGTCGGTATAGTTGATACTAAAATGATGATGTAAAACTTGTCAATCACACTCAGGCTAGGTTTTTTTAATTTTTTTTTTAAAACATCCTACATGTAACATTTTAATAAAATTTCGATTCTGCACTCAATTTTAGCGATAACTATACCGCACTACCGTTAAGACACTGATCGCATTTCCTGTTAGTTTAGTGCCAAAGTGAAATATTCAGTGAAATTGCAGTTAAGGTTTTATAAAATGTCTATTTGTAGTTGTTTGTATTACGGTTATGATTCGACTATTAAGTTTTGATGTAACAAAATGGGATTATTCGTCACTAGGATATTAAAGCAGTTATAGTACAAGAAGCTTTGAGAAAAATGAGTGACATAGAATTAATATTTCGCAACTCAAATTGTTGAGAGTTTTTGAACAACCCAGGCAAAAAACACAAGACACAAGATGTCGCGACGGATACAATTTTTTTTTTTGTAAGGAAGCAGTCAGGATGACCTCACTCCACCTGATGGTAAGCGGATGTAAGGTCCAAATATAAGATTGACTGGCTCAATAGAACATAATACCTATTAAGCCAGTCACCCTCACCCTGAAGGCCTTCTGAGACGCCGCTTTACGCCCCGCCTAAAAAGCCCAGGATTATAAGAGGAAGAAAACACGTGAGCCGGAAGGGCATTCCATGACATAATGGCACGGGGTTAGTTCCATACCGATAGGACTTAATGTTATTAGTTATTTTGAATATAGATGACTGATGATGATACTAAAAATTGTTTTGTTTTTCCCGCGCCCGCTTGTTTGTTCTCAACCGCTTTTATTTCCGCGTCCGCTCGTGGCCCTGCTCTGATTCTTCCCTTACGTACGAAAGTTACCTTAAAATTCGGGTTGTTTTTAACGTTCAAACTTCTTTTTAATTTTCAATAAACTAAACCATGTCCTAATGCGGATAATCCCAGCTTGTATGTTTTATTTTTTTTAATGGAATTGAATACTTTATATAAGTAAATTAAGGTGCTTTGTCGTTTCCTCGACAGATGTGAGCGATTGCTAGACTGAGACAGCGATTGTGACATACTGCTATCTCTGTTTAGCATATGACTGTCGCTAACACAACAAGGCAGCCTATGACCGTTATTGCGATTATATTGTTAGGCGATTGTTTCCATACCGCTCGAATCTATGTAAAGTGCCTAGTATAGTACAGGTTTGTAATGTTTCATGGTTAGCTTAAGATAGATTTCATAGCATTTATAGAGGATATTTATATACATAATATTATTACCACGCGTATGTAACATTTGGTAATATTTGTTTTCAACTTTGGCATGTAGTTTTATTGCAGTTTTCTGAGAGACTTTCCTGTTTTTTGGCTGACGATATCTTTGCTACCAGTTGTTAGTTTGACCAAGTGGTTTATTATCACAAAGGCGATATCGTAGTCAGTTATAAAAAAAAGCAAATAATCAATTTAAAGAACTGCGGTTTTTTTTTGCTATCGCTTTTTAAACGTTACCAAATGTTACATGCGTTAGTGTTGTTCTGTTAGCGGTTTAATTGCGGTAGCAAATATATTCGCTCAATTCCCATGCTACTATTGCCATTAGGTTTTATTTGGCATTCAAGTTGTAACGCGCATTTTATAATGGCAGATTGTATTTTTATACAATTGTTCCGTTTCTTCTAAAATCTTTTTGCCAAAACGAAATTGTGTTTTGAAATGTTAAAAAAATGGCTGGATGGCTATATTCTGTCCTTAATTTTTTGAGTATGTTTGGTTTTGATGAAAAGCCTTGTTAGTAAGATTGTGCCAAATGTGTGTGTCCGAGGGCACCCGTTGTTTTGGGTTTAGGTCTGAATCTACGAGACACAAGAGTGTTGTTTAAAATCTCACCTTTCCAAGTTGTGTCCTATATGTAGCCTGACCAAGAAAATAAAAAATTTGCTCTGGAGGCGCCACATTTGCTATGGTTATAGCAACACTTGGTTGCTATGGTTATACTCACAAACAACCCACAATATTCAAGAAATAACAATGCACGGTTGACGATTGTTGCCACTTGAAGAAATTAGTTTCCATATTTTTCCGCAGTATGGCTAGGTTTTTTATTTTAATGGTTGGGCTATACATTACGGGTATGGCAAGGTATGTTAAACTGCCCTGAACAGTAAGTCAGATACTATGATAAATGGAGGAAATGAGTGTATTTATAAGTTTTTCTTCTTATCTGCTTGTACAACGTATAAATCAATGTACATATATGTCTTTGAGTGCTACATAAGCTTGCAGGTATTCCGGTGCATGTGGATATGAGAAATGAAATGAATAGTATTGTACTTCTATGGATTAACTTATTTCAATCTGTGTCATTTTGTACGGAAGTGTAAAAGTATGGGACCATCGCACCAGCATCAATATGCACCGTCCGGTACTGATTTCTCTGTCTCGGTAACTTCTACCTTATGTTTACACTCGGTCGATCGTAGTGTGCGGTATCAGATGGCAAATCTTGAGAGACCAATGTAAGTGCTGCATACTTTTAGGAACGTATTAGCACTCGGACCTGACCCAAGCCATATGTTACTATGTAGTCATAAACAAGACGTCGATGATTGGTTGATCCAAACACCAGACAAGTCAATAATATCGTTTATTTGAGAGCAATATATTTATTACCTATACTTATTACTCGTAAATATTGTTATTGTTCAAAATGCCATTCCATGTCAATTGGTGGCGTTTCCTGTTTGCTATGACTACCTCGTGAAATATGGCCTTTATTGTCTTAGCATAGTTTTAAAGGTGCCAAATGGGATTACCCTTAATACGCCGCGCGTATTATAATGGACCTCAGTGCATTCAATGTAAAAATGTGACGTACATTCAATTATTTCAAAACTTAAAACTTGTACAGTCAGCGTCATATAGTTCGTGATACGCAGGGTACTCTAATAAATAGACGCAACCAAATGTCGATAATATCGGTACAAACAAAGTTGCCTTATTGTTGTAAACAGTTTTGTCGCTCAAAAGGGCGATACATTTAAAATGTCATATAAATCGGTTCAGTCAAACTGCCATAAATATGGTTACAGTCATCCCGCCAATGGTATCCAAACATTCTAAGTGTTCAAAAATATGGAACACATTAGAAAAATAAACCTTACGGCTATAATATTTAAAATATTATTTTTCTCATCAATAAGTATCTAAAAAATTAAACACAAAGTGAAAGCGATAGAAACTACTGCTGTCCTTTTCATTTTAAGCACGACGTCATAGACTTCTCTTTTGTTTTGGATAGAATTTCAGAATTTCTTGCATAGCCATTTACGATATTTGGGGGCACGGCCGTGGTGAGGACCAAGTCGAGCAAAAAAGCCGGCACGGTTGTACTATCGAGGACACCCGCGCGTGATCACCCTTAAGGCTAAAATCCTGTGCAGTATTTTCACGCTTACAAGCGCCGCTCCTAAGAAGTCACGATGCGCGTGCACGGTATATTTTTCCAAAAGTGATCACGCGCGGGAGACCGCGATCGTACCATTCTTTGCAGGCCATTCTCGATCGCCTATAGCTTCGTTTTAGACAAAACTAGAAGCTTGAATTTTCAGTATTTCAGTACGGATGATATGTCTCAAGATATATTAAAAAAATATAAGCAATAAACAGCTAGGTACAGCTAAATAGATGTTAACCTCAATGAATGAATATGAGTTATTAGGTATATTTCGTATTTAATTTTATTTGGGTACGTAACTGAAATGAACACATTCCGTATTAACGATAAACTGAGCAGTTCTGATAAAGTTACGTTCGAACGTACATAAAGACTGACCCTTCATAAAAAGAAAATCTACACTAATATTATAAAGAGGAAAGATTTGATTGTTTGTTTGTTTGTTTGAATTGAATAGGCTCCGAAACTACTAAACCGATTTAAATAATCCTGTCACTGTTGGATAGCTACACTATCCCCGGTATAGGGTACCTACTTTTGATCCCAAAAATGTGGGAGGAAGGGGGAGATATTTGAAAAAATAAATTACGCGCAAGTGAAATCGCGGGCGGAAGGCTAGTCGCATAATAATAGGAAAGAAAATGACAAATCAATACGACTGATGACTGATGCTGATGGTTATTTGACATGCATTGACAGATAATAGAATTACATTCAAACACAAGATTGCGTAATGAGGTTTCATGCTAGCTTATTTTTCTAATGTGTTCCATGTTTTTGAACACTTAGAATGTTTGGATACCATTGGCGGGATGACTGTAACCATATTTATGGCAGTTTGACTGAACCGAATTATATGACATTTTAAGTGTGTCGACCTTTTGAGCGACAAAACTGTTCACAACAATAAGACAACTTTGTTTGTACCGATATTATCGACTTTTGGTTGCGTCTATTTTTTAGAGTACCCTGAGTATCACGAACTATATGACGCTGACTGTACCTAGAGTAAATTGACAAATATTCAATTTGTATCGACGAAGCGTTCGAATATTGTGAAGAACATGCGTCGAGAGATAATGCATTTTGTATAAAAACTTATTTTCCCGAGTGAAGATGTGAAACATGTATTGATTTCCATTTAGGTAGTAATGGATTTTTTAAATAAATAACATGGTAAACTAATAAAGTATTTTATTTTTATATTACATTTAATTTGTACCCTAAAGTCCTAATGCTAACTTAAGATACTATTTAACAACCTATCGGTGATGTTTTTATTTGCATGGGCTTTGTTAATTACACAGCAAATGCCTTACCTACCTAATCGCTGCAGACTGAGTATTTAAACATGAATTGTGTAACGAGATCCAACAATAATTTCAACTGACATTTATCTTCAATCTGCAACAGCGTTAACAGTCTTATTATACAAGGGCAGTGTGTGAGTCTAAAGCTTGATTTCCTCCTACGAATAAACATGATGTTATATGTGACATTCCACAGCAAAGCGGTCGTCCGCGGCAGACTTTTCTATGCCACGATGCGCTTGGCGGACGTCAGGGTAGGAGGAAATCAGTCTAAGGTTTCAGTCTAGCGTCTCAGTCGACTTCTAGCTTCCTAAAGTTGCCGGTAAGGCCGCGCATGGCGTCACCGACGGCGTCGGCGCCCGCGCACGTGTTGGCGCCTGCGCGCAACGCAGAGATGGCGCCCTCTCGCGCCGCTTCGCTGTACATCTCGAGACGGACGGCCATTTTGTCGTTGAGAAGGAGTGTGTCGCGCTTGCTTGCTAGCTCCTCTTTCCATAGTTCTGTAATACAAGACATGATTATAGGTTCAGAAGATATGTTACATCCATGATAAATATAATTTATGTCGTGTTCGTGTTTCCAGATTAAAACTGTAGACGCATTGACAAGTTCTACACGGTTTGTCCACTTGTCCCTAAGGAGTAAAAGGAAGGTTAGACATCCGGCAGGAGAAAAAAATAGTTATAATAAATAAGTCAAATGTAATCTTGAACATATTATAAGGACACTGCAAGTTGCAAATTGGCCATTAAATACGTTAATTAATAACATATTTGTACATATTATGCATCTCTTCAACTATTTTTTGATGTAAGAAATGTGTTCGTTGTTCAACGTACACCTTCTTCTGGACAATAAATCAATCAATGGTTGCAACTGTATGCCAATAAATCCTATTCATATTATTCCTTAATGAAGATGAAGACTGGCAGCAGCAATAGACATTCGAAGCAGCGATGCAATAGCAGCAGTGGCGTAGCGTGGGTGTCAGCCGCCCGGGGCGGAAAACAATTCTACCCCCCCCTTTTTATTGCTCCTCCATTCCAGTTGGCAAACAAGACAAGCAGCGGGGCGAAAGACTATTCTGCCGCCCTTTTTTTTGCTTCTCCAGGTGGCAAATGGATTTTTTTTTAAATTATTTATTATGAAATTATGCCGCCCCCTAAACAGTGCCGCCCGGGGCGGACCCAATCGCTACGCCACTGAATAGCAGATAACTTGAATACGAACCAATCATCTCCTTCATCGGCATGGTGCCACCGTACTCCTGGGGGAGCAGCTTCTTGTCGATCTCGACCTCGTCGGGCGAGCTGTACAGCCGCACGCGCTTCCTTATCTTCTCCGAGATGAGCGCCATGCCGAAGTCGAGGGCGAACTTCACGGTCGGGTGTACGTTGACTCCGTAGATCTCTTTGTGTCTCATCGGGAGAGTTCGCTTGAAATAAATTGGAAGGTTATTTGAGGAGCACTTATGTAGAAGAGGATATCCGCTCAGTTTAAAGAGCTAGATTAATCAAAGCGATTTAATTGGACTTTGACTTCTAGAATATTCAGCGTCACTACCATTTTGACTTAGACTTGGTCCATTAAAAAATAATTTTTCCTTAAAGTTATATTCTACATCGTATACGTAGAATACAATAATTATTTACAATTAATTACAGAAAGTTGCTGAGAGTCCGCATCACAAACAAATGTAAGTACCTAAGTACTTAATTTATTAACTGCCATTTCTGAGTTCATGGTACCTTATCTGCGTCTGCCGTGCTTATCAAGTGCTTGCGCAGATTTTGGGCCTTCAATATTGGAATATATTGTGTCGTCTAAAGGACAATGAAAAGACTGGGCCCAAAAAAAAAATGTTGGCGTCGACAAAATTGGTCCTAGTGAAAAAAAATTTTTATAATGTCAATCATTTATGTTCATTTAAAAATAATAAATTATTATAATGTACGATAACTTTTACCCCTGGGACCGATTATGGTGTCATCATAATAAAAGTTGATGGTGTGTGTGTGGTCTTTCACATAGGTATTCTATGATTTCATCTGCACATTTACTTATTTTTTTTGGGCCCAAGAGGCAAGAACAATGGTAAGTTTTGCATTCTCCTTCTTTAATCAAGTACCTCTCCGTTCTTCACGATTCTAACAGCCTCCTTAGGCGTGAACAGCGTGAGGTGGGGGAAGCTGACGCCGCTGCCGTCTGCAAAGTGCACCACTCCTCGCACCTGGTTCTCTTCGTCCTCCAGTAGAGTCTCGTAACAGATCCCCATCACTCGGCACATGTCTTGGTTCGTGTACTTGTACGGGTCGAACACGCCTGTGGACAGTCGGCGGGGAGCTTAGTATAAATAAATATCTCAGGACATCCACACAGCGCCATCTAGCCCCAAACTAAGCATAAGCTTGTGCTATGGGTGCCAGACAACGGATAAACATTACTTATATACATTTTTTTTGTAAATGCATACATAATTATTATACATAGAAACACCCAGATCGATACAAACAGACATGTTCATGCACACAAATGTTTGTACCGTGCGGGGATCGAACCCGCGACCTCTGGTTTTATGTGTATTTTTTATTGCGTCAAGAAAAGATAGGACACCAAATGAAATAACTGATTCTCTATAATAAACGGTTGAATAAAAAAAAAGAAGGTGTTTTCGGATCTCAAAAATTACCTAGTACATATTTTTTTTAAAAATGCCATGTAGCAGCAATTAAAGTATATAAGTTGGTTTCGATACATACAGGGATTTAAAGCTTGGTGAATATTTTTATAAATGTGCTAAACGGTTAGTTATGAATCGGTATTAAACCTTAGTGATAATGTTGCATAATAGTAATGGGTGTATATTAAAGTGAAAAATGTGCGTAATAATATATTTAATAACCAAATATGATAATAATGGACACGTACTTACAGTTCACCGGTTTGTTAGAATGACGACGTCAGTCCAGATGACGCTTTTAACAAGGGCTCTTCCACAAATTATGATATTTTGTTTAATATCATTTTAAACAAAAGATTAAATCTAACCGGGCCGCGTAAACCAACAGTCCGCAGGTAACCTTATTACGCAGTGACTTAGCAATATCTAAAGATTTCAATCCCTTTTCCTATTCACAGAGAAGTTATGGCGAAGGAAAGGAAAGGAAATTGATTTTTTTTTAAAACTAGCTCGGTGGTCTTCTCCCGAGACCCCATGGGAGTTATAATCCTGCAGTTTTATTTGAGTTTACGGAATATAATAAATCTTAATTACCGAGTGCACTTGCAAGCGACTCGAACGCTACGGAATCGCCCTTGCTCTTGATAGTGCAAGCTATATAATATGAAATACATACCGGTCACAAAATAAATATTATATGTCATATAAATCTGAATACATATAGTATAGTAATGAAGTAAGCATGATCGCTACTGAACCGATGAAGGAGGCATATCTACCGGGCCTGTATATGACAACTCGACGTCCGCCGGCGTCCTTGAACGGACTCACAAATATGTACCTGTGAAATAAAACTATGTATTATTATTTATGTAATTTTATACAACTTCAGTTGGCAGACAGGCACACAGTCTACCCCATGGTAAGCGGTCACTGCGGCATATTACATTGAGGGACACTTCACTAGGAAGCGTCGCTCAATGTGCTGCCAAACTACGCTCATCCTTTGATTTCCAGTGTACTGGCTCCCACATTAATATTGCCGGAACACAGCCAGAGCTGTTTTGGCGGCAGATTTCACCTGTTGGTTCACCAATTTTCTTCGAGTCTAAACGATAGGGTTCATATCGGTTCTCTTTTAGTGTAGTTAGTAGGTATTATACCTAAGTATATGGATTAAGTAAAACAAGTAGGTACAAGTAAGTTATTTAGTCATACTTAAAATGTAATTGTGTATTCCGAGATCTCGCAATGAGGCGATTCGATTATATCCAGCAATACTGTTGCGGCAATAGCTTGAGTTCAATTATTGAAAGCCTTTGGTCGCTGGTAGGTAGTAAAAATTAACGATGTAATTTTCTCAATAAAATGTGCACTACAGATTATTCTGCGTAATAATTGTAGTCATTTGTAGAAAATTTTTCGTGCGAGAGTTATTAATATTTATTTTATTGCAATGTTATTTATTTGTGTTCGCAGCTTCAACCACCCTAGAAAGGATGGAGGTTACCCAATCACTACACTCCGGGGTGTTCCTTCCTTGCACCTGTTGTGTCCTAAGAGACGGGTGATCCTGTGTTCGATATATCTTTTTTTCGCGGGGAATATGCTTACCACAACTCGGGCCTGGGGGAAGGACACGGTCATGTGTGAGACTCCTGCGGGCCCCCCGAACGCTCATCTCTGCGAGCCCCTTTTGTTCCTCCCGCCGTCGGATTGAACTGCGGAAGTGCCCCAGAGTACTGAGGCACTCCCGCCCGTCGATGGTGGAGCCGTGAAATGCAGGCAAGGGTGCCACCGCACCCATGACCTGCTGGGCTCCACCTTTTTTTTTTTTTTCGGAGGAGAATGCGTTTATGCACCATAACCGCAGGCTAGCTAGGCCCGCGGCCGTGTGTGGGACTCGAGACTTAAGCGTCCACTACCCACTAAACTCCCCCGGTTTCCCCTTCACACCCGATTGGGACGAGCCGGTACCAGCCTGGTGGCTATTGACCAGTCCATCCCCGGGTACCCCGACTGCTGGGCTCCACCTTGGAGGGCTGGCAGCAACAAGTGTGTCGATAAACTTACCCCAAGTCGATCAGCTCCATCATGACTGGCAGTTTGTAGTCGAGCTGGTTGAAGGCGATGCCCCAAGACTGGCGCAGGAGAATGTAACGCTCGATGGCTTCCTGAGCCATTGGGACGCTGAATTTCTTCGCTCGGAGGAAACGGAGGAGGTAACTGGAATCTGGAGATGAATAGTAAATTAAAATAGGTATAGGATATTTCTTGTAGCAATTTCTGCCTAGTTATCCGTATTAGGTTCAACGCTGAAGGGTCAAACTAATTTACTGTTACAATGTGAGCACTTAGGCAGGCGGTTCTTTTGATAAATGTTTTGAAACACATTTTAACTCAGGACCCCTGGTGCACAAAGTATAGGGCTCCTAGCAAATGCGCCATGGAGCCAGTCAAGTGTAGGAAGGCTCACTCCCTTGTATCTGATCTACTTTTTCTAATAGTTTCTACAATTTAGGACTACGACAAGAATCGAGGGTTAGATGCCGCCAGTACGGACCGAGGTCTCCCGCGCGTGATCACTTTTGGAAAAATATACCGTGCACGCGCATCGTGACTTCTTAGGAGCGGCGCTTGTAAAAGTGAAAATTTATACTGCACAGGATTGTAGCCTTAAGGGTGATCACGCGCGGGTGACCTCGAGAGTACATGTGTGAACATATCTGTTTGTAAACGGCGGTGGTAAACTTCCTAGGATATTTGGTCCACTCACCCATCCTCACAGCCATGAACTTGGGGTTCTGCTCCATCCAGCTCCTAAGCGAGGTGAGGGCCTGGGTCCTGGCGTTGGGGGTCTCCCGGAGCTGGTCGACAGCCATTGCCAGCGTCTCCTCGGACAGCGGGGAGACGTACTCGTCGGCTTCGGTCAGGTAGCGCTTCGTCAGTCTTCGAGACATGGTGGTGTTCTGGAATTTAATATTCTTCTTATATTAAAACACCTGCTTTTTTATTTATTTTTTAACTTTTTTTTATTTTTTATTTTTTTAAGTTTGAAGGGAAAATGGAAATTAAAGAGTAAATTGGTAAATTATATTTTGTTTCGTAAGCGCGAGGGGCAATGATCCCTGCCGGCGACCGTCCGCGACGCAGCTAGTACTACGAACGAGTAGATATTGGTTTGGCTTTCGTCTATCACATTCGTAAAACTTTTGATTCGATTAGAAAAGACAAAAATCATTTTACTGCGGGTAAACAACGACTAAAAAGTCACGCAGTATATTTTTTGTGTCATTTCAGTTGGCAGGCAGCCACGCCAGATGGTAAGCAGCATCAGCGGCCTATTCCATCGAGGGACACTTAATCGGAAAGCATCGTTCAGTGTTTTGCCGCACACTAGTAGTAGGTAGTAGTTTTTTCCTCGAGCTTAGTTTGATCCTCGCACTGTACGAGCATTTGTGCATGAACATGTTAAAATATTGGTCTAGTTGTATTGCATAATTGGCGTTAAAGTACAAGCTTTGTTTAGTTTGAGGAGGTAAGGAAACCATTTCCAAGGATTTCATTTAAAAAAATACGTATACGTAGGTAGGATAGAAAAATATTTGCCGTGTGGAAATATCAAATATCCGCTTGAAATTATGACTTGAAATAATTGTTTAGTTTTTTTTCCTATCTGACCCGTGGAACAAAAATCGCTTGCACCTGAAAACTTCAGATCAATAGACAATGTTATGCTTTCCTACCTTCACTTGTTTTCCCGACATTCATTCCTATGCTATCCCGAAATTCTTTTGTTTTCCAGAATTTGCACACATTTTAATAAAATAAAATAAATAAAAATAGGTGCAATAGCGGTGGACATCGGCAAAAAAGTTTCGATGTCCACCACTGAATGACAGAGCAACAGAATTCTTCCCATTGTCCACCAGTGGAGGCCAACGGGAAGATTTGACGGGGAGATGAACTGGGGGACAAAGCAACTTTAAAAGTGAAAGTTAACCGTGGAACACCTAGGTGAACCACTTTGGTGTTCCACGGGTCAGAAAGGGTTTTTTTCATTTGATTACGATGCCAATTGCACAATTATTTATACATAATGATTTGGAAATAAGTAACCAATCGATCATAATTGTAAAATGCTTTTGCGTGGCACGTTCCGTTCATGGCAACGGCACAATATACACCTCACAGATCCCATCCGCCTGACATTGCACAATGCACTTGCAAAATATTTACCTTTGCATCTCCACTCGACACAACAAAGTACTTTTACGACACATCTGACTAAATACGTTTATATTTACATTTATCAGTATGACTATTACAACGTCTTGGTTCAGTAAATGTTCAATCGATTTGTGAAGGGGATCGATCGAGTTAAAAATGAATTTGTGCGAGTGACATGTTCTACAAGCTTTCTGATTTGAGGATCATAATACTACCATGCCCCCTCGAGTGGGGTAATTTTTTAAAGCAGGGACGCTTTTGGGACTGGCTCATACTGCTGTCCAATAAGTCTTGAGAAAGTCGAAATTATAGTCCACAACACTAATTTGCTATTTCTGTAGTTTTAGACCCACCAGTGTTATGGATGACGAGTCAGCGATGGGCTTATGAGGTTAACTCACATCAAAAGTTCACGAGGCTCACATCATTTTGGCTTAGCTGCAGCTGGGCAGCTTTTACTGAAAATATCGCAAATGGAGCTTCCGTGTCACAGTGCTACATGAAGGTTGTCTACACCTAAAAAGAACCGCAATATAATCTCATGATGCGTGAAAATAGGGAATCGTGCTCTCATCAATCAATACCTATACCAGCCGATACTAAGCCGCAACTTCATTGATAAGTGGCCGAGCACGAAGCATGTGTGGGTACCCTCGCTTGGGCAACCACTCGAGCTGGCTTGGGCAACGATATCATTTTTACAAGTTACGTAACATTCGACATTTCGGCCGAGATTACAATAACAAAGTGTTATTACCACTCAGAAGTACCTACATTGCCATCTGAGTTATTGTTTGGCCTAGATAATGTAATGTCCGTAATATCGATACCACTTCTTAAGATCTAATGTATTACGGTATCTTTAGAAAATGATATAATATATTCATGTCTTATCAGATTGAACAGTTTTTTGTCTGCTGTTAAAAGCTTTATCTTTTATGTACAAAAATCTATTCCATTCGGAAATAAAGAGCTATACAGATAATTACGCATCAATTATTTATTAATTATGTAGGTACTGAGATCAGCACTGATTTGATTAACAAAATTGTATTATTTAAAGATAATTTGCGATATTTTATAAATTTCTTTAAAAACATAAATTAAAAATGATAGATGATCTTGATCTCTGATTCTAAATTTAACCTTCTCCTTGTAAAAACTTTTGTATACATAAGTGCTAAAATTGGCCCTAATTTCTTCTATCACAATCTCGTCTAAATCCCAGTGACCTATAAAATTGGCAGTGCGTTAATGGTCTGCACATTACATAACACTGCTCACATACACTAATATGTTACATTCTCTCGCTTACTATTCAAATTAAATGAGTCAGTGGCTTTATGGAACATTTCGCTGTACTTATGACTCAAAAGACTTTATTAAGTAACCGTACTTAGATATTAATACGGAGTCTTAAATCAGTTAATACGAATGAAAAGTGATGCAACATACACTTTTATAAGAATACAACATAAAATAGATGTAAAATCCTATTATTTTTTTATAAGATCTTTTTATCAGCTAGTTGTACAGAAAGATTTCCCTAATTCTATAAAAAAAATCTTTACTACACCTTCTAAATACATATTTATAATTTAACAAGAAATTATATTTATATTGGTGCATTGACCTCACAATATCGTTCTCAGATGTTACGAGATTGCATGGACTCAGATAATCCAAGATCAAGGTAAACGAACGTAATGGTTACAAAAGAACTGGTTGATGTTTCACTAAGAAATTGTTGTCATATGCGGCATACATTATTAAGAAACAGTTTGAGTGAAATTGTGTCAACCTGGAGTTTCTTAATCGAAAACGAGTTTGGATCAACGAAAAGTAAACAGGTAAGAAGTTTGTGTAACTTTTATTTGGGAATATTCAATATTGTCTCCACTTTGTTAGTATATTCCAATACTGTTTTCGAATTTTGAAATTGGAACATGAAAAAGAGAGTTGTATATTTTATCATTCTAATCTAAGCTCTTGACTTCTTGTTTGTTTATTAAAAATTTAATATAGCGTATTCTATCGTATTTATTTATTCAAATATAATAGGTTGTTTGTTATATCTACGAGTAATGTGTGATGGAACAGTTGCCGATCGATGGGAAGCAAGGTTGTTGTTTCCCAAGACGCAACCCGCCAAATGTTTTAAGTCCAACATACGAAGTACAATATAATTATGTATAAAAAAAAGAACCTATCTCCGCGTGCTTTGTTGACTATGCCGTGCGTGTCAAGCATATTAAAACAATTTATAAAACAATTAATACGTTCGTGAAAACTCTATGTATGTTTTGTAATTGTAAAGGAGTTATCAGGATCCTAGATTTTTAGAAAATCAAAGAATAATTATACAGAAGCCTGACCGCTGCAGAGGAAAGGTGAGTCGTAACGTAAGTACTCCGATTTTTCTGTTGGTAGTATTTTTAATTATTCATGTGATTAATTAACATTTATTTCCTGGGTATCAGGGGACTTGTTCTTTAAAGCTTTTGTCGTTGTTTGTATATAATATCATTGTTTTGTCGTGTAATCGTGTTCGAACCAAAGAAATCCATAGACAAACAAAAATAGTTTTCGCAATTATCCTGCTTTCCGGGTTTGATTAACGACTCGATAATACCTACTTAATTGATTTTCATTACGTCCAAGAATCGTACCCGGGACCTCTGTACAGCCGTCCTATTTTAAAGTACGTGCTATGCCACCGAGACAGTAATTTATTATTGCATACCCGTATTAAGTGCCGTGTCGACACCCACGATATCGGATAAAGTAGGTAAATCTTGCGATAGATAATTATTCAACGTGGAATCAAATTCAACTCGTTATTTGCGGCCCAGTTTTCATACACACATGACGCAAATTTATGATCGCTATGAAATTATTTCATGACAACTTGAACTACGAGTGTACAAAGTTGTAAAACCACGTATGCCAAACCTTTCTTTATCTGGGAAGTTGAACGCGCCGAAGGAATCGAACGAAACGAATTTTTGGACTTTTTGTATAGAATACTAATGAAACCTCGCATATGTACCTACGCATCGAATCGTCCGAATCGGAAGAAGACTGAGTAAAGTTCCGATTGACACATGACATTCCGGGCGAGCGATGCGTCAAAATCGATCGATGCGCTCTCCAGCGATGCGCTCATATTCAAAATATCTATTGTCAGATGTAAACAAAGAAATGGAAACGTTTCGAGACTGATGCGTGAGATTTATAGTCAAGTAATTAATAAAGTGTTTACCATTTACATTTTTATTTGAACTGATTTATCTTCAATACTGAATCGTAAGAGAAATGTTCCCTTGCACTTTTTTATGCAACAACTTTCATATGCTTGCTGATAGCATCAAATGCGGGGAGAAGTGATGATTACCTTTACCCCTTGCCTTAATTTGAACTCTATGCCATTATGATAGAACTGGCCGGTATAAAGAGAGAACGTTGTGGTCGGGCGCACAAATTAGGAGGCGGCGAGAGATAATGAAAAATAATTAAGGCTCGATAGAGTGAATGTCTTGGGCAACCCAACACCATTGAGCCACACGTTGCCTGTTCGACCTACATTGCAGTATGGCGGCGTCGATGCTTCCTAGACATAAGGCGTGACCCTAAGTTTAATTATCTGATCCGCAGAAAACCAGCGGGCGCGTAACGTTAAGTGCTAAAAGTGACCTACTTTTAGACTGATTTGTTAATACATAACAAATAGAAAATATACCTAAGTCAAAATCTCATATAGGTATAGAGATAACCAGATTTCTGAAAAAAAGCTTATCTAGCCAAATCGTCAGTCATGGTTAAATGGTATTGTATGTAAATTTGATCAAATATAAAAAAATCCGAAAAGCTACTTTCCAAATAAATTAGCTTTCCAAATAATAATTGATAAGCAGAGACAATATTGTAGTGAAATCCTTAAAATATGTAAAAAATATCCGAGTAAGTACCATGAGCCAATTTTTTTTTTCAATTTTACATATTTCGAAATATTTGCAAATTCGTGATTAATTAATTTCGTTTACATAGTTATACATACGGGATATCCTGCATGTATATCTAAATGAGAATTATGGTGGAACTTTAATGCTCAATCGGCTAGCTCCAGCTATGTATATTGGATAATAGGGTAACAGCCAAATCGTCAGTCATGGTTAAATGGTATTGTTATTGCGTACCTTATGTATTAGGGACAATGCTACGTTAGTACTATTATATATTCTGTGACAATGCGCAAATATAGGAAGTGATGAAATAAATATTATCCGGTAAATGTCATGTGATTGTAAATAATGGACTGAGAAGCTTATGCCTAAGTTTCGTTGGTTTCATCAATGATGCGCGTGAGTCATCTCACTTGCAATTTATTGCAGTCAATACTGCGTGGTTACGTAACGAATGATTTGCTAGGTATCATCCGAGATAGATAGGATGTAGGTAGTAATGATTCCGAAAAGTAATAACGATTGGACTTTTGCAAAAGATAAGCAACGCCAGTTGTGTCTGTATATGGATTGGTGACCGAAAAAAAAATTTATTTTGTCCGCTGAGACAGACACGCAGCCCACCTGATGGTAAGCGGCCACTGCGGCCTATTCCATTGAGAGACTCCTTACCAGGAAGCGTCGCTCAATGTCCTGCCCGACTGTAGGCTCATCAGATCCTCGAGTCGGCTCCCACATTAATAAATATTATTTTCTCAATAGGGAGGAAATATTACGTTATGTGGGACTCAGCCATTCTGACCCTTCCTACTAAACCCCCCCCCCCCCCCCCACCGTGCACCACGCATTATGTGAGAGGTTACGGGTTGGCTTTTGCTGCCTGCTTGAGGCCTCGCGCCATAGAGGAAGCAGTTCAGTGCACTAGGCTGCTTCCCAGTCGGTGGGAAGCGCGCAATGTGCTGATAAGCCCCTTGGCTCATACCCCTAGCTCCCCTAATCCCACATTAATATTTCCGGAACACAGCCAGAGCTTTTGTAGCGGCAGATTTCTCTCGGGTGGTAGTTATTAGCCAGTTGGACTCTGAAAAAGCCCTACCACCAACGAGACCAAGGCGGGAATGGATCCTCCGGGTTTTATACCCGAGCGGCTTAGCCACTGTCCTATGAAGGCAGTAAAAATTAAAAAGTTAATTTCTGGAATTGTTGTTCCATAATCACAAATACGACAACTACCAACTTACTTATTACCAAATCAGTTCACTTCTTATTAACGGGGTCCCTAACCTATGTTTGTAAAGATTCCTTCTCTTTTTTGTATCAAAAGACTTAGTTATCAATTCATGTAGGTAATGTTGCAGATAACAGACAGAACAGAACACATTATTTTATTAATACATTTTCTAATCAGTTAATGAATAAGACAATATGAAATAATGAGGCAAAGTAGAATATATATTATGAATAAAAAAGAGAGAAAACTAAAAAAATAAAAATTTGTTTTACACATTCGCAAAGCTTTTAAAAATCGCACAAGCATATTAATTTAAACAAAGATTTTTAATTATAAAATATTGATTTGTCTCTCTTTTAAAAAATAATAATACTATGCCTTGAAAGAAGTTTCACCTACTTAATTGTTATTTATTAATATTATTACTATACAAATTTTATTTAATTTTAGAACGCACTAAATTTTTAACCTAGTTTTAAATTCCATTTACAGAACCCAGAACACACTTAAATTTAAAAAAGCACTCACTTGTCAAAATTTCCCGCGTCAAATTGAAAGGTAACCGGTAACTGGTACGGGCGACGATGGCCGCGAGTCAGAACACACTGGGCACGGGGGCACTGGCACTTGTCTTTTGCTGGCTCACTGAGGAAATCGGCCTACCACCATGCCTTTGCTTTTCGTACGCTATGCTTTTTACTGAAGCTTGCAGACGTTCGCAACATGTTTTTGTTTGTTGACTAAGAGACTAGACAGAATGCAGAATAGTTTTCAAACCAAAAATGGTAGGCATAATTTGATACAAATGAGTAATTCTAAAATAGAAGGAAGTTACTATGGAAATAAGATTTTAAAGCAACTTAATGTTAGTGAATTTAAAAAAAAAAGGTCAAATTGTTTTTTGTTGACACACTGTTTTTACAGCTTAGAAGATTATCTGAAGATGGCGAATTGAATAGTTACATACTTTGACATAATAATATTGAAAATCGACATGTAGTAAATTATATAATTACAATTACTCTAATATTTATTTATGAATGTTATTTTTAATGATTTAATGTTATTTTGTAATTTTATATCTAATGTTTATTTTAATTGTATTTCTGTATTTTTATTATTTATTATTTTTATCTGTTATTTTCAAACAATTAATGATTGTTATTGAATAAATGAATTGAATTGAAGTTAGAGGAGGTTTGTTTGAAGCACTTTGAAACTGTTTTTAACCGACTTCAAAAAAGGAGGAGGTTCTATGTTCGACTGTATGTATTTTTTTTTTTTTTTTTTATGTATGTCCGTCGATTTCTCCGTCAATTGTGGACCGATTTAAATAATTCTTTTTTTATTTGAAAGAGCATAGTTCCGAGGTGGTCCCATTGTCACCATGTCAGGATCTGATGATGGGATCCCGGGAAAATCAAGGGCAAACCTCAAATTTTATAGGCGCACACTACGCGTTACTTGTTTTTTCTGAAGCCATTTAAGACTGTTGACTCCGTCGATCGCCGTTTTGACTCAAAATAGGCAGTTTTCAACGAGATATTTTCTATGAAAACGTGATCTAAGAAACATGCGACTCACAAATTATTATAAACAGTATCTTTGTCTAAAATCGTAGCCCATACCACTTTTCTTTCTATGGAGTATTTGTGAATACTGACAATTTACCCGAGCAGTGTTTTATAAACTTCACTTTTAACATCGATTTCGAAGCTCAATTGTTTTAATACCATTGTAAAAATAGGACATTTTACTTTATTATGCAAGTCTACATATCATTACGCAAATAGTTAGATGGGGTATGAGTTAAATTTGAGATTATTTTCATACGAAATTCAAATCCATTTACAGCGAAATTACAAAGAAATCACTGTTGTAAACATGCAAAATTTACCATTAATTTCTCTAATTTACAAAAAGTTTTTAGTCTAACTTAAAAGAAGAACATATTATCTTAAGTTTGAATACATAAAACCTATATAATGATGCACAATTTATTTTATAGACATTTTTTTAAACTGCTATAAAACACTCCGCGCAAAACATTTCAAATTAGTCAGCCGCCGGGCTCTTCCGAGGCAGGACGTATGTCGCTCGTACCCAGAAACGGCTGTGCCGCAAACATCGCTGATTTGCGTAGCGTGGTACAGTTTAAAGCGCAACCGATACTTCTTAGTACTATGTTGAGTAAATATTTTATAAGACTATGGTTATGAATTTATGTTAATATTATATACACTACATTAATTGGATAAAAAATGTAATATAGATATAGATATTATAAATATAATAAAAGAAAGTTGGGCTAGTTACACTATTTATAACTCAAGAACGGATGAACCGATTTGGCTGAAAATAAGTGGAGGGGTAGCTTAGACCCAGGAGACTGACATAGGATACTTTCATGGGGGAAGGGGGGATAGGAGGAGGAAGGGGGATAGGATTGGGAAGGGGGATAGGAGGGGGAAGGGGGATAGGAGGGGGAAGGTGGATGGGATGGGGAAGGGGTATATTAGGGGGAAGGGGGATAGGAGGGGGAAGGGGGATATGATGGGGAAGGGGGATATGAGGGGTTAGGGGAATAGGAGGGGGAGGGGCGATAGGAGGGGGAAGGGGGATAGTAGGGGGAAGGGTGATATGATGGGGTAGGGGGGATATGAGGGGGTAGGGGAATAGGAGGGGAAGGAGGATATGATGGGTTAGGGGGATATGAGGGTGTAGGGGGATAGTAGGGGGAAGGGGGATAGGAGGGGGAAGGGGGATATGATGGGAAAGGGGGATATGAGGGGGTAGGGGAATAGGAGGGGGAGGGACGATAGGAGGGGGAAGGGTGATATGATGGGGTAGGGGGATATGAGGGGGTAGGGGGATAGGAGGGGGAAGGGGGATATGATGGGATAGGGGATATGAGGGGGTAGGGGGATAGGAGGGGGAAGGAGGGTGGGAGTTAAAAAAGGAAATTACGCGCGGGTGAAACCGCGAGGGCAACCGCTAGTGGGAAATAAAGCTAAACTACAGTGGAATCCGTTTATAATGACATCGATGGGAATTGACAAACGCGTCATAATAAGTGGACGTCATACAAAGCGTTTTTTAAAAATAAGTTTATTTTTTTGTTTCTCATGATTTTAAAACTACATATTTTAAGTATTAATGCGTTAATTTCTTGTCGCGGTTTTCGAATCGTTCAATTTAAATGTTTTAAATCCAAAAGGGTTCAATTGAACGATTCCTTGATGCGGTTGTATGAGTATGATTCTCCATTTTTCCCCCTCAATTGTAAATGTTTTACAGCGTTGAGATGACATTTTTCAAAGGATATCACTAAAAACAATGCATGACCTTCAAGTGTCAACTACTTACTTGGATTTAAAACAAAAACGAGCCGCGTGCCAAACGTCGTCGGGAATCAACGAACAATACGAATCATGTCGGTCATTAACCCTTAACTGTAGTCGTGGGTCCAGTGGACCCAGGTCAAATCTTTGGACACCTGTAAAAAACGCGGCACGTGCCCCAGAGCCTCCAGCTCCTAGATACCTTCCTACAGTTCACCGAAGAGTATTGAGAGGACCGGACATGCTTCGTTTGATTCTACAAGAGTGAGTATTGGTGTGCATGTGGGTCCAGGGGACCCACGACTATAGTTACGTAACTATTTTTGTTTTAGTTGATTATTCGTTTTACTGGTTTTTTTCAGTTATTTTTGAAATTAAACCGGAGGAATGCTACTACAAATAGGAATGATATAATAGAGCAGTGGTTAAACATGAAAGAAGGATGTTACAACCAAAGACGACTCCTACTTAGCTTAGGACAAGTACTTGCTACAGCATCATCATTTGCGAACGGTCAAAACCAGAAATTAGCGTGGAATAATAAAAGAGATGCTCTTTCTGTCCGCCAAACAAGAGAGCAAAGACTGTACACTTATGTTCTAAGTGTAAAATGCCTATTTGCATAACATTTGTGTAAAAACAGTATACAATTCATACCTATAACTAGATCCTGATAATCACGCTACATTTACGATGTCAATTTTTTTTTTGAAAAAAGTTTTTAAATTTTTCATACAAGTCTTTTGAAAACGTATATATTTTGTACATGAAACGAATTGCATTTAAATTCTTCATTGTGTTTTTCTATTTTATATGATTATTTTTCGAAAGCATGTTTTTAAAGGTGTCGTCAATAAAGACTGATTACAACATGTGCAATTTTAAATATGAATAAAAGTTAATATTGTTGATTTTGTTTAATATTACAATTGTTAATGTTCCATAGTAAAGTTTAATTAAAATAAAAACTGAAAATTTAAATGTACTTTTCATTTTATTTGAAATCAAAAACAGGTGGGTCCAGTGGACCCACGACTATATAAGTGTAACTATTTTTCACGACTACAGTTAAGGGTTAAAACCGGACAATTTATTAAAAATAGGTCATAATAAGCGACATGTCACCGTAAGCGAAGTCATTATATCCGACATTTTAACAAAGATTTTACACGAAAAAAAAACTTCTTAGTGTAATTACGTCATAATAACCGATTGGTCCCGTGGGTTGGTCAATATAGGCGGAGTCATAATAAACGGATTCTACTGTATTTAAAAATAAGAAAAGGAAATGAAGAATCCTTAGTTAAGGCAAGAGCTGAATGGTAAGTATAGTGCAAACCGGTGGCATAACTTCTTTGACATTCACAGGTGCTGTATCAGCCTAAACTGAATAAAAGTTATTCATTTTCATTTGAAATTAAAATGTAATTCTATTCATATTAACAGGTAACACACATTTTGATAAGTCTACATAATGTCATTTGTAATAGTTGTTATTTGATTAAAATATTTACTTTTATTTTGTAAACGAAATTTGAACAGAACAATTTTGTAATACATAGTAGGCACACTTAAAATGTGATGTGCTTTATTCAAATGGGATGTTAACATTTGACTTTAAACGGTCTATAGGTCTAAATCAGATTGTTATAAAAATGGTATTCTGAACTCGGTATTTTATTTCTGAATTACGTATCGAATGGTCATACTTAAAAGACTTACACACAATTATGTCAACACTTTTCATTAGGTAAGTAAGTATTTACACACACATTTGGGAAGGATTACTTTATTAGTATTAATTGGCTACTCTTATAAAATCTAGGTACTTCATGTAAACAGTAAGATATTGTCAATGTTTACTACATTGATAAATATTTTACCCATTATATTACAACACACACTTATATGCCCTGTTATGATTATGTAAGGGTAAGTAAGAATATAATATAAAAACTACACACTATTTAGTATATTTGAAATATTGACTAATATAAATAGTTAAAAATAAACAATATTTAAAATTAAATCGAAAGGATCAAAGTTATTACTTTGACTACAGCCAGACATTGCTTATCTTGACCTGGCGCGCATGCGCGAAACCCGAAATTCGAAGACTCGACGCGACGCATTTTTAGTTAACGCTCTTAAGTGTTTGCGTCCTATAGACATCACTTTATGTTGATGAGCTGATGATGGAAGGTACAACTCCTTAACGGTTAGGAGTTAGGGGATAATTCTTTCAGTATTGTAAGAATATGTGGACCGTTATTTGTATTTCATGTACTTTTGCAGCTAAGCTGATGATGGAAGGTACAACTCCTTAACGGTTAGGAGTTAGGGGATAATTATTTCAGTGTTGTAGGAATATGTGGACCGTTAGTTGTATTTCATGTACTTTTGCAGCTAAGCTGATGATGGAAGGTACAACTCCTTAACGGTTAGGAGTTAGGGGATAATTATTTCAGTGTTGTAGGAATATGTGGACCGTTAGTTGTATTTCATGTACTTTTGCAGCTAAGCTGATGATGGAAGGTACAACTATGATGATGGAAGCTAAAGGGTACGACTTCTTAATTCTTATGTCCCTCTTGCGGGCTGCATCTTTAGTTGGTCTACTGAATGGTGCTGAACACTTAATGAATACCTAATATTGTCAAATAATACAATTCTACTATTTTACTCGTATTTTCGTTATCAATATTATGAGAGAGTTTTACTCACTCCTACGTATTATTCACACTAAAAATAGAAAAAAAAAAAACTTTTTAAAAAAAAAATTAAACCGACTTCAAAAAAAAAACAAAAAAAAAATTCCTAAAAACACTGAAAAGCAAAAAATAATTTTAATAAGACATTCATCAAATGCGCTTATTGTCTAAGCCTATTAATAACATTAAATTGTATTTACGTGCTAGGTAGGTACCTACTAATCTGTTTGAAGTCGGTGCCAAGCCAAAGGTAATGAAAAATGATACATACCTAATAATTTATGTAATAAACAGGGTTACAAATAATCCGCGGACGTAGGTACGTAGTCTGGGTACCTACTATTTGGCTTGGCACCGACTTCAAACAGATTAGTAGGTACCTACCTAGCACGTAAATACAATTTAATGTTATTAATAGGCTTAGACAATAAGCGCATTTGATGAATGTCTTATTAAAATTATTTTTTGCTTTTCAGTGTTTTTAGGAATTTTTAGCAAAGACAAAACCAAAATTTTACTTTTGTTATTTGTAAAATTATAATATAATATGTTTTAAATTATTCACCAGCTTTTGAAAATATTCGACATTAACTGCCAACATTTTCTGAGCTATTACATAAGTTTGTTGAAAATATTTTATAAATTACACTTGCATAAGTTTACCGCTTAGATTGAAAGTATAAGTTAACCTGTAATGTCCGGGAACAAATACCTTATTATTGTTTCCATGTGGAAACAAATACATAATTATATTGAAATAACAAAATACCTAAGATATCAACTTAATCAATTAAGACTTTTCCGAACATCTCAAAAGTTGTCAACCTCTGGTTTGTTTATAGTTTCAGCCGTTGCGTAAAACCATAATAGTATAGATGATTAAGGCCAGGCATGTTTTGGGCCAAAATTGATGGAAATCACAACTGTTGTCCAACAAATACTGTTATTGTGTATGAGCAGTTAAATGTTATACAATAAGGGATATTAAAAAAACCACGGGCAAAAGACTGCTGTAATATGTGGGAGAGCTTTATTTTGTACAGGCTAGAGTATGCATATTCATAGTCACGGAGGGCTATGTACTTTGGGACATCGGCTAAAACAAATCGTAGTTAGTAACATATTGCCACATAAAATTGAGCATTCATTTCTTATAAAATAAAACTAAGACTAAGACTAAGTGTGTAGCTTGAGCTCTGAGCTCTAAAGATATCTTAAAAGTAAATTATTTCTACTGTTTTTTATACTGAATACTGATCTGTGGTTTCCTCATATGAGGAAGAATGTATATTCTTGGTTTTTTTTGGGTAAAATTTATTTTACTAATAAATACAAAGTATAATAACCATGTAGGGTATGTATGTAGTATTAATCTAGATATTTCTCTGTCCACTCCATGTTAGTGTTGTAAAAAAAAACGAGTACCTAGGTGACTCAAAAGACCACGCGCATCGATGAAAATCTGGTTAATGGTAAATGTGGAAAATACTTAAAAAAAGGTAATAGGAAAAAGAGAACAAAAAACAGAAAAGATGCTAAGTAGTTATATTTGTAGATTATTGTAAAAAAAAAAGGCAAAACTGTTGAGTTTCTTGCGGCACTTCTTTCCTCAACAGGCCATTGACGTCGAAGTGCTGGTAGGGAAAAAAAGATTGACGTGCGAAAGTATTTTTTAAAAATCTATTTGCAGAATAAATGATTTCATTTCATTTCATTTCATTTCATAACAATCGTAATTGTGGTCGCAAATGATAAGTAGGTATAATACTGACCACCCGATCAAGCTGCAAGTCAACGCTGCGCAGCGTGCGCAGCATTCAATACAAACGATCAATGCGTCCTTTGATTTTTATCTCAATCTGTACAAAATCTATGTAATCGCGATTTTAAATGGCATCGCCATGCAACTTTTCGGCTGTCTCTGGTATACAAAACTTCTCTGGACATCTCTGGACATTCTCTGGACATTATTCACACGCATTCTATTAGGTGAGCTGCATGCCTGTCTGCCAATTTAACTAACGTAAAATTGTAGGTCTCAACTTCATGAAATTATATTCAAAACAATTATTTATGAAACGTTTTCTTAGTCGCTTTTTGAATGAGAAAATATTCAGTAATTTGAAATGTTGCGAAAAATGCACTATTGTTTTTAATTAAGCATTTCGCGATTTTTCGAAATGTAATGATCATTGTCCTATTGACTGTGTGTGTCATTTTTGTGTTTTTTTCTCACGATGCAATGTATGAGAAAGATGAAATGTTTACTTAAATTTTTATAGACAGTCAAGTGCCGAGCTGTTTTTTTAAATTTATTAGAAAGATAGACCTATAGTTAGTGTAGACCTTACGCAGGGCAAAGCCTTCATCATTGAAATTAAATTATAATTATAATGTTTGCCAAGTGCGGATTTACGAACCTGAGCTGTGTTCGAAGTCCGATAAGCAGGATCCAGTGTAGCAAATACGTGGCAAAAAGTATCCAGTAATCGCATTATATGGGTACTAGACTGTCATTAATCTAGATGCTGAAGAATGAGATATAAAAATATTATGTTTTATTGATTTTTTTACAAAACCTTCAACATCTATTATGTAACGTAAAAGGCATAGGTAGGTACCTGTATTCCTTCGCAACATCGCGGAAAGTGCGGAAGAAAATTTGGGTTGAATTTGTACACCGTCATCGGTATTCCATCCGATTTGTTCCCCTACTTAAAGGTATAATTATATTAACATATAATAACAGTGTATTACATTGCAAAAACTGTGAAGCACGTTCATCTTTGCGCAAGATATCAGGGAGTAGATGGTGAGATAATTTAGTTATAGCCAATTAAACCGTCACGGGGGCCCAGCGCATCGTCATACGCATACCACAGGACATTGGTTCTCAAACTTTTCAAACTCTGTTAAATTGTATGATGATTTTGACCTCTCATCAAAAAGAGAATGTAAGTAACGCGTATCTGTTACATTATGTGGTTTGTGGAATTACCACGCCCAAGAAGGAAGGGCTAAGATAAGAACTTAATCATTTAGGGCGGACGAGCCTTTTCATGAACTATTTCAGGTACCTACTGCTTTGAATTTTAAATTGCCGAATGTTACGACCCAAAATTATATATTTTGGATCACTTAGATCACAGCAATCAGTTGTATTTATAAAAGAGTTATTTTTCACTTTGTAACTACATAGTTGACACCAAAAATTATTGTATCACTAGCGGGCGCCTGCGGTTTCACCCGCGTGGTTCCCGTTCCCGTGGGAATATCGAGATATCCTTTCTTAGCGGATGCCTACGTCATAACATCTACCTGCATGCCAAATTTCAGCCCGATCCGTCCAGTGGTTTGGGCTGTGCGTTGATATCTATCTATGTCAGTCAGTCAGTCAGTCAATCAGTCACCTTTAAGTTTTATATATATAGATTATCAATATTATATTTGTCTATCTCAATAG
This sequence comes from Mecyna flavalis, assembly GCA_949319885.1. NCBI lineage: Eukaryota > Metazoa > Arthropoda > Insecta > Lepidoptera > Crambidae > Mecyna > Mecyna flavalis. The sequence goes on from OX439425.1 coordinate 3,657,241, forward strand.
CGCATTTAGTAGCAGATCAAAGCAGTCAGTGGCATCTACTGGCTCATTAGTATAATGTTTTTTAGCTGCAGTTTGAGCACCATGGCTTCGTACAGACATCAATACACACCTCATTGCGGTGACAGTCTCGGCTCTTGTTTCATGCCTGTTACTGCTTCGCTTCTTTGTCTCTTTGTAGGCAGCTCTTACGAGTGTGTAATGATTTACTTGTCCAAGTGTAACACGGTTGAACAAATACAATGACATGCCTATAATTACTCAAGATCTTTGTTCGAAAATATGAGTTTTCGGTGAAATCTGTGGTATTACTAGATTAGAATGTCGCAATTCTAGCTGTTTGTCAGCCAGTGTTTGTATTCTACATAAGGATCGCTGGTATGTGCCTCAGAAGGTCGTAACACTTAATCGAAAGCTTCCCCACTTTATTTATATTTGTACTAAGCTAGTAGGCAAGGTCAACAGCACATCACGGTAAACACTTGCAGTTCGATAATAGCACTTATGCCCCCGACATAAGAGCGGTACAAAGTCCAAAGTGTTACGACTGACGTGCTTTTGACTGTACATACTTGACCACAAAGTTGTCAGATGTTAAACAACTATGCGGTCTACGATGGAGCGCACTTGCTTAGGAAAAGCCCGTTAATTCTGACCTTTAAGGGTCCAAGGTTATATTGTGTAGAAAAGACTGATCCCGGAAGAGAGTTCCACTCCCGCGCAGTCCGTATCAATATACAATTTTCACTTTGCTTTTATTTACTACCTAAACCTTATCCGGTTTTGTGCCCTTCCACTATGCTACTACAATATGGATCGTCAAAATTCGTTGTATTGGTCGCATTCTTGCCTTTGATGTCTATAATGCAAAATGAGTAATTGACTTTGATGTCATGGCTTAAATTCTATTTCCATGCGCGTCTCTCAATACAATAGGCCAAAACAGATAAGTTAGGTATAAATAAATCTGTAATTAACAAAGATGCTGTCTTCTTTTTTAATACATCATAAAAGCATCTAAATTAAAAAGTTTATGAGACTGTCGTCTCGGTGTAGCAGGCGCAGGGCGGTGCCATACAGTAACTGGTTAGTTACTGTTTGGCACTGAACTGCGTAAGGGCAGATGTGGCGCTTACCATCAGGTGTACGATCTGCTTGTCTCGTTACACATTGCAATAATAAAAAATAATAGCCATCACAAACTTATCTGTCAGCTCTGAAACTGGCTCTAACTTGGTGGGACGAACGGGAATAACCCTCTAACAGTTGTTAAATCACAGACGGGCCGTAGTCCATCACAAACCGATTATTCCCGTTGTCCACCACCTGTTTCTCCACCACTGGTGGACAGCGAAACAAATTTTATAAACTCATCGCTTTTAAAAATATAACACAAATTACCATAACTTTACCATGCGTCGAAGACGTCTGGTGAAAATACCGGTTCGGGCAAAGGTTGTGAAAAGTGAACGCCCCCGGCAACCTTGGCCGCCCTTTCCTTACTGACTCACTTGCATGCTGTGACGTTGCATCACACGATGCTATAGTTGATGGCAAGTGAACTTATGTATATCTCACGGATTTTAAATGAACGAATAAGCGTTTTCAATATTTTAAACTGTGTATAACTAGTTTAAAAAAATCGGAAACGAAACGATAACGGGGATGCATTTAGGCGAATTAAAAAACAGAGTAAACGTACGTAGATGGATTACACAGCCGCTAGGTGTGAATCTACCATCTTACTAAGATCTCTGGTTGTGTTTTAGCTGTATTAAATGGTGTTAATGTGTGAGGTGAGCCACTAGAAATATGCGTTACGTGCCTGTATACTTAATGCCTACAAAATCTTAATTAAGTATATTAAAAATTAAAAGAATAGATATGCATTTAATTCATCACTGACTGACATCACTCTCGATAATTCAATTCAATTCAAATCATTTATTTCAGCAAATAGCCATATACAAAACATAAAATTCAGATAATGAGTATGGTCAGCCATGTAGGTGCCAACTTGCCAATCACCACTTTTGATTAAAAAATAACTTAAAAAAATAATTATATCATTCCACAACTTGGTCATTCATTTAAAGCATAATAGTATCGTATTATTATATGATAATTGTACAAAAAGAAAACCTTATGCTGAGCGTATCCGGCAAAAAGTCGAGAGATAAAAAAAACTACAAAAACTATCATTAGCACGATGTATCATTTAGATCTCAAAAGTAACTTTCGGCGTAGCCCGTACTCGATGAACAGTGTAGAAATACTAACAGTGAGGACACATTGCGTGAATAATGTCCAGAGATATTTATTTCGGCTCGTGCATCGTCTTGCGACTCGTACGCGAGTGTAAATCACTTATTACACTCGCGTACGAGTCGCGAGACGAGACACGAGCCGAGGTACAAGGTGAGAGTGTAAATAGACGCTCGCGGCTCGCCTCGCGTCTCATCTCGCGCCTAGCAGTGCTCGCGTCCGGAGCGGTTTTTGGGCACGAGTCAAAGGACCTCGCAACAAACGCGAGCGTGGTGTGAACTTACCACGAAAATGTGAACATTTACCATCGATCACGCGAGGCGAGCTGTGAATACGAGACGAAGCACGAGACGAGGTACGAGGCGAGAGAGTAAATCTCTTTAAGGGCCAATGCCCGCCATGTATTGCCAATGCAATACATTTTTATCTTAAATCCGGAGTCGTCTCACTGCCGTCAACTGGATTGTACATTTTATGGTCAGTCATCATGAATGTGGGTCATCGCACGCGCACCGTGACATAATAATTGTGAAGTAATCTACCAGCGCTGTTTGTCCGCTTTTATGTTACTCCGTCTCATATAAATTGCCATTTCTATATCTCCCTTATGCGATAATTTTGACTTCGCGAAATTAGTCACATTTCAAACTTGGCTAGAAAATACGCAGATATAGTACAGGCGGTCAAAATGGTAAATGATTACAATTTCTTTAGAATATTAGTTCAGAAAGTAGCAAATAATTTGACCTATTTGTAAATAAAAAATATTACCTAGGAGATTTATTTAGATTTCTGTGCCTAGGAGCTTGACGACATGGCAAATGACATCCTCGACAATTCACCACAGTAGAATTGTTCGAAGGGTAAGTAAAAAATGTTGGTCCGCTTTTCAAATTTTTAACGTACTCTAGCTAGCTTCCCTTTTGGGCATCGGCCCAGCAGGGACGCTACTTGGACAAGGCTAGATGACGATACCAAAAACGATTAGCAACACAAAGTTGCCGGCAGAGATTATCAGTACCTAGTCTCTCTCCGACTTTATTACAAAATCTGTCTTTACCTCCTTTACTATTAGCTGAAAATTCTATGTCTGTTTTAGTTGCACATTCTTCCTAATTAAGGTAAATTATTTTTTATGAAGGCCACGCTATTGGAAAGTCGGTCACGTTGAAATTGGTGTTTTAACAGTTTCAAAGCGCACATAGCTGCCTCTTCATTGAGGCTGGTGCGCAGGTTGTAACTGTGTCTTTAGTCGAATTGCAGAAAATCATTAATGGGCAGTTAGTCGTAAGAACTAATCGTAAGGGTAATTGACGGTCGATTGTTTGATTGCCGCGGATAACTTTTAAAGGTACTAGTACTAGGTTAATACATCACGTGTATAATGTCAGTAATTCGACTCCCTTTAGGCGCATTTGGTCCAATGCACAGTTGGCCAAATGTTAGAAAAAATGTCCAATTCGCACTTAGTCCAATTCGCAGTTAGGCCAAAATATTCAATGTTTCCTAGTTTGCAGGATGATTCTGAAAATTCGCTATAATTTCAAATGTCTAACCCGAATCTTTCCGCCTCCTATTTTTCCTTCACCTTACCATACAAAGAAGAGTGAACTATTCCTTTTTAACACTAAAGCTTGCTTGTTCTTTACAACATGTTTTAATTACGGCTACGACCTTTACAACATAATTTGACATGGGAAACTTCCTGCGCAAGAACCATACCAATATTACTGATTCTTCCACAGAGTATCAAGGGCAAAGGCATTATTGTGAATTCGTCTATTGTCCGGTGTAACAGACGAGTGATGAGAACTAAGCTACGCCATACAGATTGCAATTACTTCGGTTTACCGTGCCACCTGATGAGACGCAGTAATTGTAAATATTTTCTTTCTGAAACTTATGCAATGCTTTTGCAGTCAGTACACAACTGTAACACAAAATAACCTCGATTATGATTGGTGGACGGTTTATTCCCGGTCGTCTCCACTCTGTCGCCCCCACTGGGTACGAGTGGGAAAAAAACGCTTCGTTCGTCCTCAGCGTTCGTCCGACTTGTTCCGATATAGATAGACCGATAGTCAAAATAGGTTCGTTGACACTAGTACCATGATACAGTTTCATGATGGAACGACTGAAGGCGCTGCGTGGATGTAGACCCTCTTCTTTCTTGTGTTACAAGCAACATATCGTTGGTTACAAGCCATTCAGCCCTCCCTGCGCAGACGTAGACCCTTTTTTGTCCATTTCCTTACATGCCAAGTTACAATTTTGGGTGCCGTGTCGGCAACAATAAGTCGCCGCTTCTCTAGAAGAGTGTACAAAGTCGAAAAATTTGCGAAATCAAGTTAAATATACAGAAAAACTAAGAATCACCTGCTTAGTCAAAAACTAAGAGTCAAAATCACTTAGTGTCTACGTCAAGCGCCTAAGTAAATGGCTTGAAAATAAGAAGAGCTCGTAGGTATTGCAAACATTTTACGCATAATTAAGTTACCTAAATGAAATAGTCATAACATGAGTCCATTTTCCACCTATCCTTCGTTTTCCTTCTAAGAGTTGAGAGTAAAAATTAAAAAAAAACCGTACTGTTTACACTTTTTATTGGTCTCTAATAATAAACGTTATATGGTTGTCCATGGCGATGTGAAGCAGGGCCAGTCCCAACAAGACAATGAGGTAACGTTCGCACAGATGCGTCTTGTAATATTTCATGGTGTGGACACACTTGGGCGGCATTCTGAAATCAAATTTTAATTAATTCCTATGCGGCCTTTGTTTATTTTTAGTTCAAGATTGTAACTATACGGGTGTACGCGGTACAGCTATATCACTGGTAGTTTACTACTCCTTTTTTGTAGTTTTAAAATAAAGGTTAAAAGATCAGAAGTTTATAATTCGTCGCTCACCTGTCCCAGTCGTTAGCCGTATGTACTGTGTATATATTTTATATAGTGTATTTATTTTATATATTTATATTATGTAATATGTATGTTATGTATGTATATTTATTAATGATATATTATTTCGTTTATTTCTGTTGTTTTTGTTTTCAAGTTTTATGTTTATTGGCACTGCCCACTGTTTCTTTCTGCTTGCTCTAAAAGTTGACTGGGAGAGAATGCCATGAGGCATTAAGTCCGCCTTTGTACTTGATTTGTGCAATGAAGCTTAAATAAATAAATAAATAATTAGGCAGCACATTAAGACAAAGCTTCTTGCTTGAGTGTTCCTCAATTAGTTGTTTAGTGTGCAGGCTCGAATGGGGAAGAATGACCCTCTCACAGAAGATCGACATCAGGATTAGCTTTCTGTTGCGCTCCGTTTGGTTAGAGTGCCGGAGGCCAGAATCCTCCGCCCTATTCCCTCTTCTCCCATAGTCTTTTATAAAGACAGGCAACGCATCTCAAACCTAGTCGCAGGTGTTCATATGTATAAATATTACTATCAGGTGTCACAGGTGTGCTTGTTTGCCTTTTACTTTCATAAAAAAACATTGAGTAGGCCGCAGTGACCGCCTACCATCAGGTTATGAGCCTTTCTGCCATCGGAAATAACATAAGAACAATCCACAAAGACAGACAACCAAATCACAGTCAACCACTTCGCCTCCACAATGGAATAGGCCTCAGAGGTGACTTAGCATTAGCTGTCTCCCAACTTTATTATCTAATATAATATTATAATAATTTTAAATAGTTTAAAAAACACGCTTTTACCACGCACTAAAAATTACAAATTTATATTGCCGCCATATTGGATTTAAGTCACGTGACATTTTTTTTTCGTTTTCCTGACAGCAAACCCTTTCATTTGATACCCCTAACATGGGGGTGGATTTCAAATAGCCAGTCCGCCATCTTGGGGAGGCCGGCATATTGGATTTGTAATGACGTTCTTAGCTAGTCATGTATTGTCATCAGAACTCAGATCGTGTGCAAAATTTCATCCTAATCGAAGACCGGGAAGTGTGTCAAATTAAGATTCCAAGATTTTCTTATACCGCGTTTACATTCAGCCCATTGCCGCGGCAACATGGGGAATAAACTGGGAAACGCGAGAATGTAAACAGGTCATTTCCATTGCCTTGACGTTGCCGTTCGCATTGCCCGGCTATCCCCCATTTGGCGGTTTTTCTAGCGGACATCAAAGCGCGGCAATGCGAGCGGCAACGTGTGTTTACATGTTGCTCTCTCGTTCAGTCGTTTAATATCTTTAAAAATACTTATTGATCTATTACGATGAATTGCTATCATCCACCATCTCCTCTGACGACGACGTCTCTTTTGAATTCTATTTTTTTTAAAACATTTAAATAATTAATTAAACTTAAAAGGCAGAGAGCCGACGCTGCGACAATTTCCACGTTATCCATGGCCCAGAGTCGAATTTAAAATACATATGAAGCGGCAATGTAAACACTCATTTCCGCTGACGTTGCCACATCAATATACAGGGAAATATGTACGGCAAGGCAAGCAGCAACGGAAATGGCTGAATGTAAACGCGGTATTACATACATAGTTACAAGTGAAGGTAATAAAAGCGTGTTAAAAAAGAATGTACAAAGACGCAACTCACGGTCAACACCGTCGCCTCCGCGGCCGCGGCGGGTGCTGCTGCTGGTCCATGACAATCTTGTACGCCTGCGCGAGGATCATGAGCAACAGCATGAACCCGACGGCGATGCACAGCACGTCGCCCACGCCGAACGAGCTCTGCTGCAGCCCGCACGACTGCGGCGTGCAGCACCCGTCCGCGCCTTCCTCACCGCCATCGCAGCTGGGAACAACCGTACTGCGAGTACCAACCGCACTGCGGGTGCCAACCGCACTGCGGGTGCCAACCGCACTGCAGGTGCCAACCACGCTGCAGGTGCCAACCGCACTGCAGGTGTCAACCGCATTGCGGGTGCCATCGCGCACGGTTGCTGTTTTTAAGACTCGAGTTCTTTTTATGGCTCGAGTTCAATTTTGCTGCTCGAGTCTCCGTAAATGGACTTAAGCTTGGGACGACTCAAGACTCCGAGTCTAGTTAGCCCACTGAGTCTCGGAAAATTGAGTCGAGCCTACGAATTAAGACTAAAGAACTCGAGTTCTTTACAACACTAGTAACAACCGCAGTGCGAGTACCAACCGCACTGTGGGTGCCAACAGCACTGCGAGTGCCAACCGCACTACGAGTAACAACCGTACTGCGAGTAACAACCGTACTGCGAGTAACAACCGCTCAGCGCGTAACAACCGCACTGCAAGTGACAACCGCACTGCGAGTAACAACCGCACTGCAAGTACCAACCCGCATATAATTTTCTGTTTCGATGAAGCATTTGGGAGTGACCCTTTTTTCGAAGGAGAATGCGGACCATTCTTGGGAATTGGGGGTGACCCTGCCATAATCGCCCGGAAGAGCCAGAACCTAGGAAAATATTAATGTGGTAAATTCGTTATGTATCTTTCTGGATTTTTAATGATTATTTAATACTTATCTAATGTTTGTGGTTCTTTTGTTGGTTCTGATACCCACAAAATTTATAAATTACACATTTTAAAGGACGAAAGAAAGGAAAGATTTATTACACTTGCAAATATCTTACTTTATGAAGTAAATCAAAAACATGTCTGTGGCTAAGACGTTTTTAATTTTAACGCATGTTTATAGTACATACAAGTCAACTTTAGAGTAAGTGAATAGAGAAAACCAACTGGTGCACTATCACTAACGCACTATTGTGTGGCTGCTTTGCGTAGAAAAAAGTTTGAATGCGGAAGAACCATTATTATTAGATTACTGCATACAATACAGACCTGAAATACGCAATTTCGCTAAACTCTTGTGAAGACAAAGCGGTTTGACCATTGTCATAAGAATACATCGACAGATTTCGTCAAACGGTCATTCTGCGTATGACATTACAGCATAGTGGAGATTAACTCTGATAGTTGTGCAAGATCCGAAACACAACATAACTTTATATTTAGTAACAGTTATGTAAGAAAGGCTAGCGGTAGTCTTGACCTCAAACACAAACATGACTGACCGACATATTTATGTACCTTGTGTACATACATATTATAATGTACAGTGTTTACTCCTTTGATATTTAAGCATTTATTAAACAATAATAAAGGAGGTAAATGAATAAACGGATCAACTGATGGAAGGTGTGTGTGATCATCATCGCCCATGGACATTTACAAAACCAGAGGATTGTTATTTTATTTAAGTGAAATAAATGATCATACTATGAATATGCCGACAAAGTTTACTTTTCTTGCCGGTATCGAACGTCGTCGCAGACGCAAAAAACGTTCAGAATTGCCAGTAAAACTAAAACAGTTCATAAAACCTTTTAAATTTATTTAAATTATGTTTTTTCCTTTACAATTAGGTCTATTGTATTAAAAATCCTTTAGGGTGTCTGAGGTTTTGCGCATTTAACATAACACATTGTAGAAATAGGTGAAAATCTAAGTACCTAAAAAAAAATTAAATGCTGAAATGTTTATGCGCGCATAACTTTATAAGTAAGTACCTGTAAGTACTGTATCAATTGCAATGACGTTCAATTATCAATTGAGATAATTTATTTATTACGGGTTTTTTTTTATTATCAGTCCAAGGTTGACATAAATTCTCAGTCGGGATAGACAATTAGACAGATAGTTTTACATACCTATAATAATTATGAGGCTAGGTTTATTGGACTTGTAGATAGTTCCTAGATCTTCCACGTTGGAAGTAAGTTTTTACAAACAGGAATAATTATATAAATCTATTCCATAAAAACAATACCAGTACTAAACATAATGGCCACTGTTGCGATACGCTTAACAAACTCCACAGCAAGAGATTTTAGTTCTGGAATTTACGTAACAATGTAATTATTTTCTTACCTCACGTTACAATTCCGTCGAATTACAACTGTTACGATTGTGAAGAAAAGGGCTGCAATGGTTTTGTTGAATGAATTATTATAGTACAGGCGGCCACAGACGTTTTCCTTATCTTTACAATCAGTAGAATTAGTGATGATGATGTGATAGTAGTAGAGTGGTTTTTATTGCCAATTTGTATGCAATTGTATGCTTTTGAAACTAATTTGGTAGTGACAAACTACACAGTGCAAAAATTCTGTCAAGCCCTAATCTTACGTAGTGAACATAGGACTTGGCACTTTGGAAGCTCATAATAGAATTCAAATTTTTGAAACCATTTTTGTAAGGCCAGATCTTTGTTTATCTCTTTAGATTCTGTCTCAACAAAAAGATAATTAAGAATTACATATTGCAAAATTTTTGGACGAAAATGAATAAATAAAATGAATCCAGATTTATTACATTTTAAATTTGTGTGTAAACACAGGTTTCTAGATTCTGTTTGCAAATAAAGGTTTTATCCATAGGGACCACCTCCTGTACTAAATATAAATTAATTATTATGCTACGCTGTGGTCAGCAACCGTACCGTCACGTGGTTGCAGAAATGAACGTCACGTGGCTAATCAATCTGGTGTTAATTACAGATCTGCCGAGACAGTTACATAATAAAATCGCATAATTTGGCAGGTAAATAAAAATACAGTGTTAAAAAACTCGATTCCATATTAAATGAGATATCATGTTTATAATCGGTGTTTATGAGAACTCTTGGTAAACATAGCACTGGGTATTACGCGTTGTCGGTTAAATTATAATACGACTATGTATTTACGTACAAACAATTTTCGCGACGATCGCTCTAGTTGCTTTGGGGTTACTTTATAATTTATATGTGATGTGGTCCAAAATATATTTGTTTAATATCAGCGAACTTATATGACATTTAATTTCGCTGTCATTTAATTTCGATGTCATTTAAGTTCGCTGTTTAATATTATTTATCTACAACAATACGATGTACTTACGGGGAAAAGATGAGGATTTTCCAATTTTTATTTTAAATCTTTGTTTTTTTTTTTGAGTTAGGAAGTTTCTTTAGAATAGAAAGTCGGTATCTGCCATAATATCTGAGGTAACAACTGTTGAAAAAGGGCCACGTACCTTTGCGGCTAGCTCTAGTTGCGAGATATTTCTGTTAACATCAATGCAAATGAGTACTTAATTGGTACAGTCAAAACTAAAAATAAATATGTAATTTCGTCTAATGTGAATAATATACTATATTCCTTTTTGAGAATGCAAAGTGAATTAGTCCGTTTTTCAAATCTATAAATAGTACCAAAATATTATGTCAGGCAAACACGTTCTGTTCATTTGGGTCTTTAGTCGTTTTGCACCACGAGTTATTCGACCAGCGCGGCGCGGTCCTTTCGCACCACGGTGTGAATCGCCCAAGAACTGTTCGTAATGGGTCGATCCCTTCTAATTTTCCGCACCAAATGGTGGCGTCGAGATAGCCAAAGTTTTTTTGGTCATTCTATATTATTATATTATCGAGAATAAAATCTATCCTAATGCCCTTTATACACTCTTAAACTATAACTATCTGTAATATGAAGGATTTATAAAATAAACATTTAATAAACTTACCGACATCCTAAACACTTCGCGTTTTGAAGCTTGCCTTCTGTTTGATCAAGGCCTAATACCTCCGACTGAAGCTTTTCCTTCTCTGTTCTGTACGCGAGATATTTAATATGTTAAACGTCTAACTTATCTTTAGTAAAATCAACTGCAGACCATATATTAAAACCTATATACATAGGTCAATGCGGTTTGGAAAATTAATGTTTTAGCTACTTTTGCTGTCAAATGTACGAAAGACGTTGTATAACCAGGCTAAATGGTTTAGCCTAATCGCATTTTTACGGTAAGGCATATTTTTTTATCACTAAGTCAGAGCGTGGCCTGTAAGGCTTCCACTGCCTTGATTTAGGGTCTTCTGTAGAGTTATAGTTAACTAATGAGTTTACCCACTAAAACCAATGTCACTCCTCGGCCTAAGTTGTGGATTTAGAGAGATCACTTCAGCTCACAGGCGATCCACTCTTTCACGAAGGCCATCTTGGGTACTTGTAAGGGGAGTATAGACTTGTACGTTCATTGTATTATTAAGCTGTATCTCGATAGTTTCTATGCAATATGCAATCATCAAATGAAGTAAGAAATGATTGGCAACGCACTGAGTAGGCAACTTGTATTCGAGAACAGGTCATAATAATTCAGAGCGTATCGACGGTAGATAAAGCCTACTTTCATTCCATAAGTAGAACCGGAGAGGTTAATTAATAATGTTGCATTGAACTTGATGCTTTCAGCGAAAATTAAAACGCTAGAGGAACCACGTGAAATTCCATTTATATTGGGTTGAAGTAAATATAAATATCGAAATTCTCAAAGTAACAAGTGTCGATTTTGGCAGGTCGCGAGGGATGTCTGTCTCCTTCTACATGACCCTTTTTTCCTAAGCGCCGGAGAGAGAAAGTTTGGGATTTACTCCTACCGCTAATGATACAGGGAGATTAACTCCATCTATAATTGGTGGTAGACAGTGGTTATGCTCGGTTCTACTTGACTTGATGAGCAGAGAGGTCCATGCAATTAAGAATATCTTAATCCATCATGAATATCATCCGCAGATGGGGAAAAAAGTAGTTGTTTCGACTTCTCGTCTTCTGTTCAAATCTTTCAATCGGACCCAAAATTGCACAAGCATGTAAAATCAAATATATTTCTAGGTAAATCTTAAACATGTAAAAAAATAATTTTAAAATATGTATGCAATTTTTTATAGAACAAATAAGACTCACAAGATCAGAGTGGCGTCGTCTTTGATGTCTTTAAGCACGGATATTCGTGAAGCCATGGGCGCAGTCAAGCAGGAGCGAGCACCACCAGAAACACCAGATACTTCCGCGATCCAATATCATATCGACTTCAGACACCCACTCCGTCGAAGAGAGCTCATTTGTTACTGGACGACCCTAAGACGGACAATACGGCAAGGTAAGTAAGCAGCGGTTATGAAGTTTTGTGGAGAAGAAAATGCAAATCTTCCTAACGAATACGTAAGCAAATATTCTGAGCGCTTTTTCTATTGTTAGTTCATCGACCTAGTAAGGGTAGTTCATCGTATTACCGTATATTAATAATAATAATGGTTCTTAGGTTTTGATTGCAGCGGTTAACAATATTAATTGATCGACCACGAAGAACATAATATATTATTATAGTGCATAAGTGAGCGTGCAAGCGCGGATGCTCTATCTATTTTTCACTTAATGTCTTATTTTTATAGAAAGCAGGCATTTATGGCATTGAAAACGAAGACATTTAATTAGGTATCATCCTTACTCGCAATGAACGTGCAAGGGTGATACTTAATTCGGTTTGTGCGCAACAAGTTCAATAATTTATTGCATATAAAATAATATAGGTATACGAGTTCTATTAGCATCAGTGTTCTTAAATATTCGTAAAAACAAACGTTTTCTAATCGTAACACCATTTTGATAATCAAAACAAGTCAAGGAAGAATTACAACACTCTTTAGGTGTGTAACGGAATCGATGAATTTTTTTACTAAATTTTAAGGCTTCTTTGTTTAGTTAGTTTGGCAATTCCAACTCCATTTTATGTTTATAAGTGTAGTAGAACTTTCCTGCATACAGTTTCTGACTGTCAGTTGTAATGGGTCAGCTCGACCGGGGAAGTTCACCCTCCTTCCATATTCGTCTTAGAATGTTCATAGGTGGTAGTGATCACGTACCATCAGGTGTCACAATTACTTATTTCCCTTCCAATTTCATAAAACAAATGTCTTTTAATTACACAGGAAATCTCAACTTGCCCTTAGTATCAGGCGGAGAACGCATCCACGCTCCCAGCTATTCGAGCGAGTGTACTTCCAAGTATACTACCGATACCTTAGGGTCTCGCCAGCCACTTTGAATTTCTTTATTGGTTTCCGGCCCGCTAACTTGTCAATAGAGCTTGTATGTAAAGATCAAGTTTAATACTCACTTGTATACTCTGAAGATATCTCTTGGCCGTCTCATTTTAAAGAGTAACGTTCATAAACCCTGAAGCGATGATGCGGCAGGCTTGAGTCAGAAGGATCAGGAGGAAAGTGAACGCGACGCAAATGAATACGATCTCAACCAGATCGAATTGGTTGCAGACCGGAGACTTTGGGGGGAATTCTGGAGGAGTCATCTTTATAGCCTGAAATTATAAATAAAATTAATAAATTTGGACAACAGCACGCGTGTCCTTTATATATCTTCCTCCACTATTATTAAATATCGAAATTATGCACACAGCGCCATCTAGCGCCAAACCACAGTATTAAAACTGTGGCCAAACTGAACATTAGCTTGCGCCCTTTCGGCCGTGTTGGCAACCAAACTTCGCAACCGGTTCGACTGGTTTTTCTACCGTTTTATATGAATAGGAATATCACAGTTAATGAGAATGTGCAGATTATTATAAATTACAACATGGTTGCGTAAGAAGAAAATAAATTCTTCTACTGCAACTAGTGTTTTTGAAAAATTCCTTGTTGGCAACTAGTTGCAAAAGAAAAAAAATTCTTTATTCGCAACTAGTTGCCGACAAAGAATAAAAATGTCTTTTTCGCAACCGGTTGCGAAGTTTGGTTGCCAACACGGCCGAAAGGGCTTGCTTTTAAACAATACGAACATATTGTATACATATACTTTTTTTTGTATATACGTACCGTACATATTATACATAAACACCTGGAACGATACAAACTGGCTTGATTATTGCAAACATAATGTACGTTTGTTTCGTACGGGTATCGAACTCGCGACCTCTAATAGACCAGTCATCAATCAAAATATCAAACAGTCGGCAGTTGCATGTTCACTGTTCATTAGCTATATTATATTATGTTTAAAATTATCGTATTGGTTGAGAAGTCAAAAACAAGAACAAAGATATTTTATGTCTTCTTCAGCCTTACCTTGTTTTAATAAACGATTTTCTTAAGGAACCGCAATGCCTTTACTGTTAAAAGTATTGGAGGAGGCATACTCATCGAGTATGAATCTGTAATGTAAAAATAGTTAAAGAAAGTTTATGTTTGACAATTTCGACGATTTTTTTTTATAATAAACAATTAAAAAACAAACTTGTAGACTGTACAAACAAATATGATACAGAAGTCTTGATAAATTTTATTATCAAGGGTAGATTTTATAATGAAAAAACTATTTTTTATGGCCAAAAAAACACTATCTTGAAATCAAAATATTCTTTCCTTTATTGGTGTAATATAAAAAACACCTTTGAACATAGTATGGCATTATGTGTACCAGTCTGTGGCCTCGGGATCACTATCTTAAAATATCTACAGGAGTACCCATTTAAATTTTGCTTCATATTGCACTAGATAAATAACAGTACAGTACCCTTACCTCTGTGGCTATTTCTCTCCATTTCATTTATATTTTGTTCCTTCCGCCATGTTTAAATGTTTTTCATTTTATAACGAGAAAGGATTCACAAAGAATTTTGTAGATTACATGACAGTCCAAATCAGTTTAATGATGACGTTTATTTTGACATCTAAAGACGAAGAAAATATAGCAAGAAGTTTTCGACGAAAGAAGTAAGGAGCTTACAAAATTTTAATATTCATTATTACATTTCAATAATATAAAAAAAAATATACCTGTTATAAAATAGAACATTGAAGAAGAAAAAAGTAAGATTCATAATTGTACTACAAGTTTCTTGTAGATTATTTAAAACTATACAAATTTTGAAATGTCTACTAAAAATTGTTTTATGTTTATTAGTCAATAAGGCGCAGTTAAGATAATATAAGAATTAAGAGTCAGAGCCATCTATCAATTAGTCTACACTTTTAAGCAATTTGAACTCGGAGATCTATAGCACGACACCTTTGTTATGTTGCTTTTTATGACTTAAAATTAAGCACGTCAATAGATGGCGCTGGAAACAACCACATGTTTTTTTTAGAAATGATAATGGCTTTATAAAATGTTCTGTTTTAAGATATTATTAATTCTATAGTTGAATTAATTGTAAAAAAAACTATACATACATTTGTTAGCGTTAAACAGGTTGCTATGGAAGCAATAAAGGTGATAATCTAATTTGTCCGTGTCTACGCCGACTAGCAGCTGTTACAGGTAAGGCAGGCAGTCCGATAAACACCTCACCTGCTAACGGTCGCGTTGCGTGCGCAAGCGCATTTCGTTCCGATTACAAAAATCGAACTTCATCAATGAACTTGTGGTTTTTATAATGACTAATGTCGCGATAATAAAATTACAATGTTCATGCAACCTCACGATGCAATTTCGGGGAAGCTGGAGGAAGAGTTCATAAGGCCTGTCGAGTCCATCATGAGGTGCGAAGACTTCAAAAGTAACTTCGCCCGGAGGCTCTCGAACCGGTATACCTCCAGGTCTGCTCCGCCAGCTTCCAAGCAGGATGCATCGCTGAAGCTACTTACCGATTTGAAGTCAAACTCGACCGACAACGTAAGTCTATCTTCATTAATCTTAATTTTATACTGTTCTTTACTTTTTTGATCATTAGACCATGAAAATGCTGATTTGGTGTTACAACCGGCAACTGCTTTTACCTCTACTATAAAATTTAATCTCGTTGTAATTAAGTTGATTTTAAGTTATTTGTGTTAGGACACTATTGGAAGATTTTTCAGTATTACTTAATGCTTTGCGATCGTAACATTAATTTGAGGCATACCTATTTTATTATTTAAAACAATACATGAGTTAAGTCTACTCTGTTGATTCGATACACCACCCATGAATTAACCTTGAATGCTTCTTGCATTAAACTTAAATAAAAAAATCATTATAAATATAATGAGTTATGTGAGTGAGTAAACTGTTCATGATAATAAAATTAATTTTCCTTTTACAAATTTTACTAATCATTGTTAATTTTTATCAATATTGTTGATCAATACATGTTAATTATTATTAAGATTTTACGCTTTGTACCTTTCAGCTGATATTCGATTATTGATACAAATAACATAAAACTTTAATCGTATATAATGCGGAGGGTGTAATTTTTAGTCAGACATGTATTTTATTTCTTATGAAATTATAATATTAATTTGTGGGTAATTATCTTATAAGGTCAGCTTTTGTTGTAGCTATTTTGTACTTTTTTCCTCCTTTCCTTTTATTTCTATTACCATTTTAATCTATAAGACAACAAGTAACGTTTCTACAACGTTTCAAAACCAACGGTGCCTTTTTGCGTTCCAAATCTTTTTTGCGCGTAAAATCGTCGGTGTCAAGATATACCGTTTATTTTGCCATTTGGTACAAGTTTTTGCGTTAGTACACATAATTTATTGTAAAAAGGCGGAGTTAGTGAAAGTTGTCATTGATCATCAGAAATTGAAACATTGTTATAACATCGGAATATCTTGGTGTATTTTCAACAATAAAAAGGATGTTGATGCTGTTTGTGAAAAGAAAACAATACGTTTTGATGTTATGTGGGTTAGTGGGTTGTATTTGACTGTACAAGTAGTACTTTTAATTAATACCTAAATGAAACTGATTTCAAAATATAATAAACAAAATGACTTTGACGAATGTTAAAGTCTTGTTTAAAATAAATTAAACCCTAGGAACGATAGATGAAAAAAGCGTCCTAAGATCTATCTTGAAACTAGGTAAATCTCATACAGCTTTCTAAAATTGTTACTTTGCTATTAAATGGGATCTTTTATTACTTAAAAATTATGTAAACTTACAAAATTTTTATATCTTCGGTAGGTACTTTTGAATAATATGACTTAGTATTTATTTTAGATAAGAAGACCTCGTTACAAATGCAAAAAATAAATATGAAGTTAACCATTATTTCCTATTGAATAAAGCTATTTTTACAAAGATCTGATATTACGTACATATTACGCACTGATATGACCCAGACATTGTTGCGATATTTCATAATGTCATCCGCAATTTGAAAATTCCAGACAACGGCGAAAACACTATTCATACGGTCTTCAATTCATAATAATGTTCATTCACCGCGCTTTTCATTTACGTGGATGTTATCACCATTGGGTGTCATAGTACGACATTTACGAGTATTTCAACTTCACAACAGGACTTTTTGAGGACATTCGTTCTATTTTGAGGATAATTTCAGTTGGCAAATTAATTTCACCAATAAGGCCATTTTCTACAGAAAGGGCTTAATAGCTTCACTAAAGTTTTGGTTTTGTTTATTATAATTAGAATTAAAAGCGACAGACGATGTCCTACTTTTAGAATTAAAATTTTGAGGCTACAAATCTGTGTTACGTTATGACAGCTAAGGTTACTTGTGTAACCCACAGTCTTCCATTATTCCTTATTATTCATCTTAAAGCTTAGAGTTCGTTGATGATTTTCCGTAACAATTATCTAAGCAAACGTCTTCACAATGACATTCCGTTTGCTTCGCAACGCATCCTTTACCGTTTTTGCTGTTTTCTCCCTTTCAATCTCGTACGCAGATACTAACACATGTGAATTTACCCTGACCATTGTTTGTGCAGACAATACGCATGTCCTATTGTTCGGGAACCGGCAAAAAAACGGTTTGCCAACTTTGCATAATTATGTTGGTTCAGTTCAGTATTTTAAACTCTGGCTCGTTATATAACTGTATGGTCGTTGTTGATGATCTTGGAAGAATTCTTAAAGCAGATGGGTAAACAAAAGAAGCAATCACAATTTTGTTCGGTAAGTGTTCCTAAATACTTATTCGGTAGGGTTACGCTATACAGACGGACCGATACGATTATGTGAACTGTTGAACATAAATATACTGCTAGAGATGTAATAAACTACAAAACGGTGCCGTTTCTATGTGGGTAATGCCGTAACCATGCCGTAACAAAACGGTGAGAGGATTTTGAGTTCAGCTTGAGATTTTTTGAATTTACTCCGATTTGCTCGTAATTATTATCTTACTGGCCAGTCATTAAAAAGTCAAAGCAGCTTCAATTGGGCTGAGTAAAAGATAGTTTGAAAACTTTCGCGAATAAGTCCGGCAAAAACAATGCATTCTAATTATTATATGTTATTGTTACGTAATCATGACTAAATATTATTCCCATAGTTTACTTGTGAATAAAAAGTAGGTACTTTAATTATCCACTATGGTTCGTATATCGCGTGTATTCTTTTCATTTAATGACCACGCCGGTTCGTGACTTCCACTGTAGTACAATTACTCAATTTCTGTTCCTGAATTGTGTCTTTACGTTCCAATGGTTAGATTTAGTTTTCCAAATAGTTATAATACATCGCGTAAAAGAGAAAACCTCAATATTGGAATAACTAAATGTAGCTATAATACTACATAATTATTTCTAACTATTCTATAAGTTAGTGTTTCAAATGACAAAGAATTTGCCTAAGATGCGGCGACTCAAATTCAAATTATTAGAGAATGGGTCCGAATCCCAGAAAAGGTAATGAACATTCGTGTTTCTTCTGTGGTAAACTGCTTGATTTACTTAAAACACAGTGTTAATCCTACTCTGTGAACCTTAAATGTGTTGTCTGATAGAAAATGCAAATTTCTTTGAAAGTAGGTACGCCTGGCGTGTCATAGGCCAGACTAACACCTTTCGTGACATCACGAGCCTTGGTAGACGTGCTTCCCGATATCGTCACGAACTTTCAGACAGTCACGTTAGCCCACCTGATGATAAAAGGCTACAAGGGCCTGTATTATGGACACTAGCTTAGAATCAACCCTCTTTTCAAAGCTGATAATTTTACCAGAACTAAGCCAGTGGTATTATGTAGTTAGATTTCACCTGTGAGGGAGGCCCGCTTTTCGGCTTCTAGAAAATTATTTACCCTTCCAGCCGCACCCACAATGGTTTAGTGGTGTAAACTCAATTCCCGGGTCAAGGAAAATTTGTGTTGGATTTTTCATCAAAGCGCTTTTGGCAAGCGCATTGATTTGGCAAACAAAGCCTTGCCCTGCAGTGGGATCAGCTTTCATCATTAAATAGGCTGATATTTTACCGGAACTAAAGCGAAAATCAAATGCGCGATGGGTTTTGAACCTATAGGGGCTTAATGTTCCCAAGAGGCGGAGCTACTTCGCAAACTAGATCTGCTTCCTGGGAAAATTGTGCATCATCGCACCAGGGTCACAATGCCGGCAAATGTGCCAGGCTGTGAATATGGAAGGCAGACAACGGAAGTGGAACAGCAACACCATTGTGAGTTTTGCGATACGAAAGGATGATAGCGCCCTATTGTTGTTGCTCCTATCTCCTTGAGCTAGTAATGGTGTGTGTGAGAAACGAGAGATTTATCATCGATTATACTCGCTCATTCCAACTGCATCGATTAACGATTTCACCGCGGAAGGTTTCAGCTTGTGTGAGAGATGATGGCCTGATTAAAAGGTTAATGGGCTGATTTGAATTTATGTAAGGTACGATGGGAACAAACGTAGGCAATCGGATGGTCGTAGTGAAGATAAATAATCCCTATTCATTAGTAGTTCAATCAACATTATCAATTTATAATTTTGTATAAAGCCTTCCGCCCGCGGTTTTACCAGCGCGTAATTTCTTTTTTCAAATATCCCCCTTTTCCCCTACATTTCCGGGATCAAAGTACCCTTTATCACCCGGGGATAATGTAGTTCCAACAGTGAAAGAATTTTCCAAATCGGTTCAGTAGTTTCGGAGCCTATTCAATACAAACAAACAAACAAATCTTTCCTCTTTATAATATTAGGCATTGTTGGTCTAAATGGTTTAAGTAACGGGCCGTGATCTCGGCGTCCTGGCTTAGGCTCTCAGGTGAATCCCGGATTTTAAATTCAGTTAGGATTTGGGAACACTAAAATGCATTTTGCAAGCGTGTTGATTGAGCCAGTACACTATATGAAGGCCTTTGCCCGACAGTGGGTAGTGTAATATTGAGATTGTTATTTTATTAATTTTATAAAGATTAATTGTTTTCAATGAACAAAGCTTTAGTTGGTAATTGATAATCTCATTTTTTTTTTAGTTATTTTACTACATTGAATGATCTCAAGAAGCACGACTGGTTTGCAGATACATAGACGTGTTTCGTTTCGCCGTAAGGCTGTACAAAACTTCAAACAAGTTCTATTATAATATATCAAACCGCGTTCACACAAGGTGTGGAACTGCACACGTAATGTTTATAACTAGCTTAGGTCATTCACGTCGAATCACGCGTAGAATAAAAATCCTATGAGTTTGCAAATTATTTCAACAGTTCATAATTTTTTTATTATTTGTACGGTCTAGCCTGCAGTTACAGTGCATCAACGCATTCTCTTGTGCTACAGCCACACTAAATTGTCGCGATAAAATCTTCGTGTTCGACCTACGACGAAGTACTTGGCCACATCAAATAAAACTTCGCTGTGTCGCGATAATTTATTAAAACGACAAAGTTCGTGCGATTGGCTACCAAATTCGTTGTTGTAGCCAACAACGAATTTGGTAGCCAATCGCACGAACTTTGTCGCGATAAATCCCTTAGATGTGCGGCAAAATACCGATAGCGCCTCGAGTCCTCGACAACGTTTGTTGTCGCGACAATGATTCGCGATAGCACGAACTAGTTGGCCAGACGTGTCGCGACAACGCATTATCGCGAATAGTGATGGGCGAATATGAATGATTCATTCGAATGATCATTCGAATGGGCAGGTATTCGAATTATTCGATTGTATGAAACAGCCATTCGAATTATTCGAATGAAAAAGAAACATTCAGATGATTTGCATCAATCGAATAAATTTTCATCATTCGCATGAATTAAAAATGTTGAAATTAAATGAAACTACATTCTTTAATTGGAAAACTGCTACTAACATATCAAAATCATAATCACCTACCTTAAAAAGAATGAAAGCAAAATAATTTAAACAGTTAACTGATGAAATAATAGAAAATCATTCGAATGATTCATTCTATTATTTTCATTCGAATGAATTAATTCGGTCGAAGATCATTCGACAATCGAGTTATCATTCGAATGATTAATTTTCATTCGAAAGACGAATGATCTATCGAATACCAAGTATTGAATCATTCGAACAATTCGATTGTAAATTTTTGGAACAATCGCCCATCACCAGCGATAATGTGGCCGTAGCATTAGCCAAAATTTGGTCATTAGTCTTTAGTGACATTCTCCGGGGATCAGACTTAAAACTTAGTTTACAGGTGAGTAATGTCACTCGACGAATGGGCCTAAGTTCTTAATGAATTTGTACAACACAATAGTACAATTTATGGTATTGTACACAATGCTCAAAATGATAAAGAACATTAAAATATATGGGACTGTATTGTACAATAGTAAAACAATAGAAAATGTGAAATTCTGTCATATGACTCATAGTAATAACACATACCGTGTGAATTTTTTGCCGCGATTAAGTGCCAGGAGTTAATTAACTACGGACACTAAGTGATGCCGCGATCAATGAATTAAGACCGGTAGCCTATTGTGCCTTGGAAAAAGTTATTGCCGGAATTATCGATTTAGATTAAATATTAATCGATAATTCGTGTCGTATATCGTTTGAATTAGTTTGGCAGTTCGCTAGAAACTTGCAAGAAACCCGTTTCAATTTGTAGATTAGGTTCCCGGAACCCCTCTATAATAATGGTAGGGGTAAATGGTTTAGTTCCTTCATCCCACCAGAAATATGGTAGAACTTGCAGTCATTGGCGGTGCGCTATGCGCAATCACAGGAACTCTACTCTCACTTGTGCATTGGTGTAAGATAATATATCGATATTATCAAAGTTAATATTAAAACAAGATAGGTTAAAGTCACCCGTAATTTAAGATACTAATAATTACCAGAATGACACGTCTTCTGATTTTTAAAAACACCATCGACAAATTATTTATAGTTTAGGTAATAACGTACAACACTACACGACATGTTGCAACCGTGGGAGGCAGCCACGCTGTGCGGATATGCAATTATTTTCATATCAAAAAGTAGGCCTTCTATAATTTTTCTGTCTAATTATTATTACGACCGCACTTTCAGAGTGGCCATGCTGTGGGCTGTTGATTAGTTCCTTAACTTTTACCGTTAAATGTATGTTGGTAAAAACATTTGTGATAGAGTCCGACCGAAACTGGTTTTCTGGCCGAAACCGAAACCGTAACCGAATGTTCGGCCGTGACTTCAGTTTCGGCCGAAACCGAAACCGAAACCGAAACTCACGTGGTCAGGTATAAAATTCCTTAAAATACTGAAATTTGGTACTTTTTACCCATTATCCTGCATTAATTGGGACATGAAATGGAATCACAGTATATTAATTTTGTTGTAATCATTAATTTAATACTAGACTTCCGCCCGTGGCTTCGCTCGCGTAGACTACATTCTACAAACCACTATGAACCCCTTCTTATAATAATAATAATAATATATTTATTTTGTAAAAACATGAGTGGTATATGCAGTTGGTACAGGGTAGGAAGAGCTAACATCTTAGTGGAAACTTACATATTATGAAGCTCGCTTTTAGAAAATTTAAAATAAAAAATTGACCCCTTGAGGAGTGTAATATCCAAAACCCTTTTTAGTGGGAACTTAAACATTATAAAGAACTCCTGTAAACAAAATTTCAAACACCTTTTTAACCCCCATGGGGTTCAAATAAAAACACCTTCTATGCGGATGACAGTACGAGTGATACTTCTTTCACCGATCATGCAAATGTTTCTAACGCACATGTGACAGAATGTCGGAACGGACTTGTGTCTCAGATGGTGACTTTCTTAAAAGAGGTCTCCTCTTGGGAACGTCTTAACCTGGTCCAATTTAACCCGAAAAAGACACAAGTCTGTGCGTTTACCACAAAAAAAGAAACCGAATTTGTCGTTTCCCTCGATTTTGAGAGCACTCGTCTTGTTATACAACCGAGCATTGGGATTCTCGGCGTCGATATCTCGAGCGACGTTCAATTTCGTGATTATCTGGAAGAAAAAGCTAAGCTTGCCTCAAAAAAACTAGGTGTCCTAGGTTAAGCAATGTGGACTGCCCGGTCAATAGGCTTAGTGCCTGGTACCGGGCGGCGCTACCAATGCGACCATGTGGGACCCGACGGGTTTTAGTGGGTAGGACGCAGTTCTGTCTGCGGGAGCCCCACATAACCGTCTAGCCGCCCCCGCGGCTAGGGGTACGCGTAAACGCGTTTCCCGTCGCAAAAAAAAAAGGTAAAGCAATGTGGTATTTTACTCCGACTCATCGCCTCCAACTCTATGAAGCCCAAGTTCGGCCTCACATGGAGTACTGCTGCCATCTCTGGAGCACCACAGTACTAACTTCTTCCTTTTGATCGTATCCAACGTCGAGCAACCCGGATTGTCAGTGCCGAAAGTCTTGCCGGTTGCTTAGATTCTCTGGCATTGCGTAGAGACATTGCGTCCCTGTGCGTCTTTTACCGCCTATATCTTGGGGAGTGTTCCGAGGAATTATTTGATTTGATTCCAGTGGACAAACCGAATTTTACCACCGTACTACCCGCCACAAAAGCAGTTTCAATCCAAACCACCTGGACGAGTGGCGATCAACTACCATACGTTTCCGCAGACATTTTCTGCCACGAACGACTATTCTATGGAACCAGCTTCCCGCAGTGTTTTCAAACCAATGCAAAATGAAGCAGCGAGCATATTCCACCCTTAAAAGGCGGGCAACGCGCCTGCGACCCCACGGAGGTTTTGGGTGCTTATGGGCGGCGGTGATCACTTACCATCAGGTGACCTACTTGCTCGTTTGCCCTCCCCCCTCCCTATAATATAAAAATAACCTTTTTATTTGAAACTGACACCAAACTAAAAATATACTTCCCAAATTTCAAGACTGTAACTTTTAAAATGACGAAGTTTCATACAAACTTCCAGCCCTCTTTCTACCCCCTTGGGAGTGAATTGCCAAAAACCCCTTATTAGTGGGAACTTACGCATTATAAAGAATCCTAAATTTTCAAGTTCCTGGGTCTTGTAGTTTAGGCTGGGCGTTGATTGTCAGTCAGTCAGTCAGTCCATTCCCTCTTGTGTATATATAGAAGATAATATAAAAAAATATTAATAATGGTTTTTTTTTCCAAATTAAGTTCTCATAGCAAAATGTTTATCAGTTATCAATAATCGAATCACTAATTGTTACTGTTTAACACACTGACTATGTTGTATTGCTAAAGAGATATCCGAACGGCGTACAACAATTCCCAAACAGGTTTGCGAGCGTCCGCCAAAGCGTTGCCGCGAGAAACGAAGTTAGGCGAGCGTGCACGACAACTCCCGAAATCAGTTTCGGTTTCGGCAAAAGTTTCGGCCATTTTTGGCCGAAACCGAAACTGCAGCCGAAACTTGATTATTGGCCGAAACTCGGCCGAAACCGAAACCGAAACCGAACCTTCGGTCGGACTCTAATTTGTGATAACCAACCCGCATTTTGTCAACTTGAACAAAAGAAAGGACAATGAAATAAAGCACCGTAACCGGAGTAGGTATAATGAGTAGTAGGTAAAGTGATGATCCCTTGATAAAAGTATTGTAGCCTGCTGCTCTCTTCTCGTAAAATGATATGTTTATACTTTACTTTTTTATTTTTCTTCTAGAGTATTCTACATCACAGGTAGTGAACGCCAAATAAATTATTTCCTCTCCTGAACTTTGTCTTGATGCGGTTTAATACCCACCACATTTTAGAATTTCAAATATGTAATTACATAATGCACGGATAACTTACAAAGTTATTAGTAGGTATCAGACATGCGAGCCTTTTATTTCAAGAAAACATCAATACTTTTTACTTCGTTTTATTTTTAACCTTTTTAGATATGCCATATAAAGTAACTTCGCGGTACAAAGAAATTAATGTTAACAGAATATAAGTAAACTACTAACCAAGGACGTTCTACTAACATGAATTTTTCATTATATTCATCATACATTTACTTTTTTTTACACATTCTAACCGCAGACAAGCGAGACGAGACTTTTTTTTATGACGAGATTAATCATTATTGTATGTATCAAATTCGAGTATATGTTCCCTCGTCCCTCAATGGAATTAGGTTATGACTTGATATCTTCGATCAGATCCGTTTGTCAGCAAGCAATAATATGTCTTATTAAAAGCCCATAAATAATGTCAAAAGCTATATCCTATTCATACAAGTTCAGTTATAGAATTAATCAAGTATCGAAAGCAGGAAAGCGTATTGTATTAACAAGCGTATTGAACTGTCTTATGAGAATGGACAGCAGTTACGTACGGGATGGAAGGAATAAATTACCAATGCTCGACAGACGGACGTGACATACATGAGTATTTGAGCATTGACACTTCTCACTAGTCGTGTAGGCTCACACCGGGAGTAAATAATGTTCAACATATCGACCATTTAGTGAAATGGTCATGAAGTCGGCTATTACACCAGGAGGTTGCTGGTTCGATTCCCCTACGGTACAAAAACATTTGTGTGCATGAACATGTCTGTTGATATCGGTCTGGGTGTTTCTAAGTAGAATGTGTATTCACAAAAAAGTAGGTATATAAGTAATGTTTAGCCGTTGTCTGACACCCATAGTACCTACAAGCTTATGCTTAGTTTGGGCACAGTTTATCAAACTGTGGTTTGGGGCTAGATGGCGCTGTGGGAATAATGTCAAAAAAATATAAGATCTTTTAACTACTCTCCTCGCGGCTTCGACCGCTTGGACCATTGAGTTACAAGTACTACGCTAGTAATTGTAGTTCAATGGCTTGGACTTTAGCTCCAATGACATGTGATCATTAATTGTAGTTCAATGCATGTGATACTTTTCCAAGGAAAAAATAATGTTCATTTTCCAGCTCCCAACCTGTCCCCAAAGTCAAACCCACGGGGATCCATTGCTCCGTTACGACGTTAAACAATTAGTTACAAAAATACTTATTCTAGAATAAAAAGGAGACTTTGTTCATTCCCATGGTCCACCAATTTTTTTCAAAATCGGTTCATTGGTTTCTGCGCTAGACCGTAGCATACAGAGACACTTTTGCATTTATATTATAAGTATTGAAAGTGCTCACTTAACCGCATAAGTCTTACGTCCATATGTAAAATCTTGTCATGTATATGTATGTACGAAGTGTGCTTCTTTTGCGAAGTAAGGGGGCGGAAGGATCGTCCTCCCGCTCACGCTACGCTGCCTCCTCAGCCTAAATTCTTGCCTCAGGTATTGAGTAACTAAGGCATGTTAGTGTGTCAGTTTATAAAAATAACTAAATTATATAACAATACTTTTTTAAAACAACATGCAAAAAAGCATAATGAACGTTTTTAACTTACAACCCAGTTATTTTAAAATTATCTACTTGCTATAAAAATGTCACACGTTTATCGTCATGTAATTACACCGTTTGAATTGCGTTTGCGCAGAGGAAATAGCTCTTGCAAAAACTTTCGCCGCATCATTTGCGACCAAGTCAGTTGCGCAAGGCGGGGAGTTAAATGCCATCGGGTTCAGAGGGAGCTCCGTCTGTTATGTGAGGTTATAGGGTAGATCGGTTGATAGCCGCTGGAAACGTTACAATTAACTATTAGTCTATTATTACGTAGCCTTAATGTCAATGGGGTCAGCCGGTTCATTGTAGGAACTGCATGTTTACGTATGACGATGCTCCTAATTAATATTGAACGTAAGCCCCTTCGTACACAAGGCGACGCAAGTCTCCGATACTAATGTTGTATACTACTTTAGTATCCAGTCGCGAGTATCGAGTAGCGCGCGGTCCGTACACACGGCGACGTGAATTGCCTATCTATATATTTATAAATGAATTGCTGTTTTTTAGTCTCGCTAAAACTCGAGAACGACTGAACCGATTTGAGTAATTTTAGTCTTGAAATATTCGTGGAAGTCCAGGGAAGGTTTAAACGATGAGAAAATATGGAAAAAAGATAGGGTTTAAATAAATATGGTTTATAATAAGAGGTATGTGATACGAAGTTCACTGGGTAAGCTAGTTCAGTATAGTTATATAAACAAGGATATTTCTCCACCTCAGAAACAAATTTAATATTCAATAACTGCTCCACCATCTTGAAAATCGCCGCGACTTAAGTAGCGACGACTTCGGCAGGCAGGTATCGTAGGAGTGGCGCGACGCGAGTCGCGCGACGAATGTCGGCGACGCCGTTTGGGCGCATTATGTCCAATTCGCAAAAGGTCCAGGGCGCTCAAAATGTCCAACTCTCACAACGTCCAATTCGCATTTTGTCCAAATCTCAAATCGTCCAATTAGCAAATGGTCCAATTCTCAAATCGTCCAATTAGCAAATGGTCCAATTCTCAAATTGACCAATTCAAATAACAGTTGTTTAAATGTTTGTTATAGATGTTTTATTATAAGTAGCAGTATAATACACACATATAGGTTATTACACACATATTTATTAATAAATACTTATTATAATTGATACGACTTAATATAATTATATTATGTTCTGCCGTCTAATTTTTACAACTGAACGCAGTCATTTTTATGTTTTATTTGAGGGTATTTATAAAAAAAATCACTGACAGAAAAATGCAAACTAGATTTAATAATCATAACGTCACGTTTTAAAGCAATTAACAATGAACCAAGGGTTTGCATTTATTGAAAATCAGAGGGGAAAGTTGAGTTTGATTCGCAATGATGGCCACCGGTATAATCTTAATTGGACATATGCTAATAATACGACATTGTGGCGGTGTATTAATCGTAAATCGTAAAATTATGTACTCACATACATTAATTACTACAGTACGTGATATTTTAATGTGATTATTTTTTTGTTCTTATTCAACAGCGATATTATTATTATTTTTAAATAGGTACTAAGTAGGTACCCATATATAAGTTGATTTAAATTGTATAAAAAGGTTAAATACTTAGGTATTTACATAATTTACATACATCAAAATTAAAACATTTGTGTGATTTTTAGTTTATTTATTGTACTTAAATAATACCGATATTATGATTGAACCAGAACAGCTATCCCAAATTATTAATACTGATGTATATTTTTTTCGAATAAAAGTGTTGATTATAAATTAAATATGCTTTTCACTCTCAAGTTGGGTGTTACCAAAACATCAACCACCCTTAGAATATGGACCACCCCCTAATTGCGAACTGGACCAGTTGCGAACTGGACCAATTGCGAATTGGACCAATTGCGAACTGGACCAATTGCGAACTGGACCAATTGCGAACTGGACCAATTGCGAACTGGACCAATTGAGAATTTGACAGTTGGACATTTTGCGAATTGGACATAATGCGCCCAACCGGGCGACGCGAGTCGCGTCGACTAGTGTACGAGCCTCAATGGATTTGTATGGCGGTAGTCGCAAGGCGACGCAAGTCGCCGAGTATCGGAGACTTGCGTCGCCTTGTGTACGAAGGGGCTAAGCGATATTTAAAGAGCAATCGACATTTTCTTATACCGAGTCCTTTCTTATACGCAATCTATAGTTTTGACTTAGCTCAAACAATCAAAAATACAAAGTTTTGCAATGGGATACAAGCGGATATTTTACTATACATTACACAATCATATATTTTACAATAGTATATGCGATACACGGAATGGCGACACCTTTAATGGATACCTAGGTAGGAATATAAGCGGTCTGTAATAATGCAAATGCAATCGTCAATATCGAATGATGCCATTTCCTTTCATTAAAACACAGTATGTTGCGATTTACAAACTGTTTTTTTTAGTCATCTTAGCTGAGAAAGTCCTAATACTCCAGATATAGGAGTTTTTATTGGCAGAGAAAGTTATTGAGTCCTTTTTAGAAACTAATTCATACAAAGATATTTTTATTATTTGTCTGCTGGTAACCGATGTAGTTAAGTTCTTTATTAAAGAATACTGCTGAGATAGTAAAGTCTAATGGCATTTTATGCTGCCAAAAACGCATACATAAAACCCACTGACATGACATTTGGTACATTGTAGTAACTACTTGCTAAAATGAGTCCACTTTTTCTTTTTTAAGCATCTGACAACAAATATTACTTTTGAGTACAAGTCCACTGCTACCACCTGCAGACATTCAGTTATCAGTTTTGTAAAGAAGTTGTACTCGCATCGTTTCAAACTTGTTTTCATCGAAGGAGAAAACACTTATTCATCTTGTTGCTTATGTAGAGGCTGAAGTTAAAGGTCGCCACCTTGTACCTACCTGTTCGCTACACTAAATACCATCTCTGTTGAACAGTAATTAAGCCATTCGGTTCCGAAAACCTTAGAGGCGGGAATTCAACCGATTTCGGTGGGTTCGGCCTGTTAGAGATCATTTTCAGACAGAGTCCGAATCCCTAAGGCTAAATCTGCTGCTCGAGGACTAGGTGTATTCCCGCACATGAATGTGGAAGCCAGAGCATTTGAAAGCAAAGACTCGATCATCAGAAGATCGCATTCAGTGGTTGCAGCGGCTTATTACCTATAGAAATGTTAAATTATATTATATTTTGTGATGTTGCAAAGGTCGACCGGTCAACGTCATAAGGCGCTGTTCTTCAGTGTTCGGGTATAAAGGGAAAATTGGGATTAAATGGGTAGTGCTCTAGTCCCGTGTCCCACACATGGCAGATCATGCGAGCTTGAGGTCGAGATGCTTTAGCGCATTCACCTCAAAAAAAATAATATGATGGATCATGATATTCTTGATGGATAGTACGCAGGCCACATAAGCATACGTGGGCGCGTGCCTAATAGTAATATTGCGACCACACGGTTAGCGCCACGCGAAGCGAAGCAACCGTTATTCCTACAACCAATTTTTAGTTTTGTTCACTTCATATAGAGTTCTTTTTCAATCGAGAATTTTTGACAGATTGGGGTAGGTTGATCTGCTGCCGTCCGTACCAGAGCTTGCGTCTGACAAAGCAGGTCAGTGGGACAGGGATGACCGGATAGGAACAAGTAGGTATTTTAACTGAAACCATTCTGACCTGGTTCAGTGATAATAATAATAAAAAATAAATATTGGATATATATTTCGAACACAGCTCGAGTTTCTGTTCAATAATTCGCATGTGGAAAGCATGGCGTTGAAGCCAGATACCCTCAGATCAGAGAAAGCCCTCTCTGATCTGAGCAGATACCCATCATAGTGCGATGACTTGGTTTCAATGATGAAGGCATTTTTCGTGGGACGTTAAATAGGCTAATACTTTATTTTATTATTCATTCATGTAGGCATCAAAGATGGACATATGAATCGTCATTGACGAGAACGTCGTATTGTAGGTAACATCGTGTTGTTTTGACGAATCGTAAATTTTTATGCAATGTTACAATATGATTTTACACCGTCGTGACATCTAGGAACGTTTGTACGTTCAACAAGACATTGTTGTCTCAACGGCATACACGCCCGATTTACTTTAAACGCGCAAAATAAATCCTTCCTACATCCTGGGTTATTTTCCACACATAAAAGGTTCTGGACAATGCATAAACGTTTTTACGACTGCACCGATGCATCAAAAGTTTACTGTGCGTGTTGGATTTACTGCCCTTTGAGTTGCATGTAACTACCTATTTTATTGAAGTACGCTGTGAGTAGGCCCTTACCCCAACACACTGGCTCGTTTGAAGCCTAACAGCTTTGCATAACCGTTTTCAGGTCAGCCCAATCCTAACTGTCTGTTGCGAAATGTATGTAATCGTACCTACATATTTATACGAGCGTATAATATTGGGTTAGTAGTCGATTCGCACGAAAATAATTCGCACTAAAGTGCGAATCGACAACTTTCAAAAATAATATTATTTTTAGTAGTCGATTCGCCCGAACGAATTTTAATCGCGTGCGAGTCGACCCCTTTAAGAATTGATAGTAGGCGATTCGCACTTTTGCAGTATGTGGATAAAAAACAATCAAAGTACAGTCGTGTCAGGAAATCTTTATAATATTTATAATATTATTAACATATTCCTTGTCTATATATCTTACAGCATACAGAATCAATTAAATTTCAAATGTTATATTTTTTTCGGACAGGAAACATGTTAAATTATAAACTAATATCATTAAGCGTTAAATTATATTTGAACACTTTAATATTAAAATGACACCAAAAATTAGAAACGTGTTAGGGACAGCGGAGACAAAATCTCAATTTATGCTTATACTAGGTTAAATTTTATTTTGTTACGTAGGATTTATTGTAAATAAGTGAAATAAATATAAATCCAATTAGTTACGCAAGAACTGTAATAGGTATGAAGCATAGAATGTGTAAGAATCATAGTTTTGTAAGAAGAACTTTTTACGTAGAGATAAGATTCTAATAAGAAAAATTGTTGTAATCAATATGTAAGTTGTGTTTTCTAATTAGAATTTACGCGAACTTTAGAACGATGTAAGATACATGTATATTCTAATTGGAAAAATTATAGAAATAAGCAAATAATGTCAACTTGCATAGTGAAAATGCAAGCGAAATTGTGTAAGTTTAACGGGGCTCTCTTTAAGGTATTGCTCCGAGGTACTTAAGCGTGTAATGCTTTACGTAATAAGTTTATACATATTCGTTTCTAATTTTTGGTGTCATTTAATAATGTTTATCCGTTGTCTGGCACCCATAGCACAAGCTAATGCTTAGTTTGGGGCTAGATGGCGCTGTGTGAATAATGTCCAGAGATATTTTCAGAGATATTTTAATATTACAGTTTTCAAATATAATTTAACGCTTAATGATATTAGTTTATAATTTAACATGTTCCCTGTCCGAAAAAATATAACATTTGAAATTTAATTGATTCTGTATGCTGTAAGGTATATAGACAGCGAATAGGTTAATATTATTATAAAGATTTCCTGTACACGACTGTACTTTGTTCTTTTTTTATGCACATAATATTGCAAAAGTGCGAATCGCCTACTATCAATTCTTAAAGGGGTCGACTCGCACGCGATAAAAATTCATTCGGGCGAATCGACTACTAAAAATAATGTTATTTTTGAAAGTTGTCGATTCGCACTTTCGTGCGAATTATTTTCGTGCGAATCGACTACTAACCCATAATATTTACTTTCGATCGGTTACAAATGTCCATGTAAGCATTTCAATTCTATGTCACATTGATAATAATGCTTAGAGTGTTCTTACAAGATACATTATTCATTTATACATTCGATTAGCGGGTAGGGATGTGCAAAAAGAATGATTTTAGACGAAGATTAGATTTTTTGTACGATTAACATTATGGGGGAAATTGAAGAGCAAGGATTCTTATTTCAATCATAAATTATTAATTTGTATTCTGCCATTATAAACACTTTTCCCTCTCACAATATTTTCCACCTAAAATAACTACTAACATTCTGAAGGTTAAGCACGTTTTAACCCACGTGCGTGGGGCTGGGGTAGGTTTGAGGGGGCCTGTGATATTGCCTTCCCCCTCTTGAGCATCGGCGGCCGAAACAGGGTCACACCTCGAGTTGTGGCACGGTGGAAGAGCTAGATGTCAATTCCCAGATATTTTCCCGTGAAATAGAAGTGTGTCAAGCACTTCTGTGTTTCGGGAAAGTGTACTGAAGCTCAATCGCTTCAGGGCCCTTTACTCGAAACTTTACTAAATTACTGGGTATATGAGACCTAATAACTGTCGTCTCTTAAGGCGGGCAACGCGCCTGCTACCCCAAGGGGGTCTCGGGTGCTTATGGGCGGCGGTGATCACTTATCATCAGGTGACCCACTGGCTCGTTTGCCCCTCTATGATATAAAAAAAAATTAGCCCTTACAGACAGGAATGCGCAGTCTGTAGGTGCAGGGGTACCATCTTCTACATGGTGCTCCCAGCCATTACCATTGACCCACCTGATATGGTCGTGTAGATCGCATTTATAACACCAAGTTCCCTCTGAAAAATTAGCTAATTTTTTTTTATTACACTGTGTAACAAGACGAGCAGATCGTACACCTGATGGTAAGCGCCACGTCTGCCCTTAGACAGTTCAGTGCCAAACAGCAGCAGTTACCTTATGGCAATGCCCTGCGCCTGACACACCGAGACGACAGTTATTAGGTCTTATATTACCCAGTAGTCACTAGCTTCAGTGCCCTTTCCCCGAAACACACACACACACACACACACACTTTTGTTAAAGCGAAAAAATCTTTCAAAAGAGACAGAATGCTTTGATTTTTTTTATTTAATGTACAGCCCTAGTAACTAGGCGTTTCATTAAACGAACGCGCCACAATGCGAAGCCTCGTTCGCTCTTGACACGTTGTTTTTAGGTCACCACTTCGAAGCCCGAAAAGGTAACTTGTATTAATCTCATTACAGCTTCCCTTGACACTTTTTAGTACATCTGGCCTTATAAAGGAACGTGGTACCTGTTACTCGGCCTATTAATAATGCATTTTCTAAAACTGCATTCTGCCATTGAGTCTATACGTCTACTAATAAAACGTCGAAAAAATTTAACAAAAAATAAACCGACTGCAAATAAAACATCCATATAAAGGTATAAAAAAAATTACGCACTTTAGTACGAACAATTTATTTTTTATTTTTTACAAATAGGAATCAATGTTGGCGATGGTTACTTGGTACTTTGTCTGATTCGTATTGGATTTCGGTATTTTTTTTAAATAAGTTCTACAAGTATAGAAAAACAATTTTATATGTGAATACTTAACACACAACTTTATATCACATTGCTTAACAAAATAATCAACACTACCTACTTATAACTAAAAACAAATTGTCTAATTTGTTCAACCATATTAAAAGTGGATTTAAAATAGTAGAAAAAGTAATGTAATACAATAATTGTACATGTAATACAATTTTGTCGTGTATTGGTGTTAGTGTAAAAGTTTCTATTAACTTTTAATGTGGCTTTAAACGATTGGCATTATTATTAAATAGAAAGATAGATAAATCTTTATGTGCAATAATTTTTATCTAATTTAAACAGCCAGCGAATAGAATGATTATCTAATATATAGATAATCTTTATTGCATAAAGTTATTGCAAGCCGCACGTTGAGTGACGCTTTCTGATTAAGTTTCCCTCATTGGTTTAATAGGTATTTACTAATATAGATCAGTAAGGAATCTGAACCAATATAAATATCAATAGGTAGATCACTATACTTTCGAGAGACTGAAAATTCAGGCAGTAGCTGCACATAATTAGGTTGTATTTATTATTCTGGTTTGAAGCCATTCGCTGTGTACAATGACGTTCAATGTGTATAACACTTTTAAAATCCTTGACAATGTTTTCAAAACACCAATTTCTGCAAAAAATATCGAGGAATCGATAAGACTTTCATGGTCATAAAAGCAATTCACTTTTCTTGAAAGAATTTCTGAGCACTACCAACATTAGGTAGGTGTTTTAATACCAAAACTAAAAGACTACACATAGTTACACAAGTTATAAAATCCACAAGCTCATCTGATCTTCCAGCTGTTAATTTCAAGTGTTCCCGAGTTAAAATATTACCGGAACATATCCAGAGCAATATTATTGTAAGTCAAATATGATATATTAGTATTAAACTCAGGCTATCTCTTTAGGGCGAGACAGCTCTCAATTGAAGACTGATAAAGTGGCCTTGCATTCTTACCGTGATAAACATTGAGACGTGCCTTTTGAAGAAGCGGCGTTGCGATGAATCTTGCAATACAGCAGGTGTGTTCGTAATAACGATAAATGTAGTCTGATATCGACACAACGGGTTTGAATTTGAGAGCTATTACAATTGTATGGAATTAATAAATGTTTAATGGAAATAGATATTAACATGTTTTGACAAAACTTGGCAGAGGTAATAAATTCGATACAAATTTTGCCCGACCTGTGAATTGAATCCAGAACCCCGAGATAGCGATTCTAGACCATCAAGGGGCGAAATGAATGCATGGTGTTAGACAGAATCATGAAGCGTGACCACAAACGTTCGTCTCTGGATTTTAGTCCTGATGATCACAAAGTTTGGTCAAAGAGAGGGCCCGTGTGACCAGTACTAAAGGTTTTTTCAAACCTCCTCCAAGCACCAGTCTCTCACAACGATATAGGTAATTAAATACTTAGTATTAAATTAGGTTTAAGTCACTTTGTACTAGACCTATTTATTATTGTGGGAAAAAAACATTATTTATTACTATTTACAATTATTATTATTTGATCTACAATATTCTCCAGCAACTTCTTCGGTCTAGCCACGGGAAAAGTCTCTGTCAGGTTTATCATACTTCATTTTCCGACAGATCCATATCTGTGCATGGCCGATGCGCCGGCGCCGCTTGCCGATACGTCAGCAATCGGATCAGCCAGTTTTGCATTCCTTTTCGCTTATTTATTGCTCTGACCTCGATCTTATGATAAGAAGAATAAGAATTGAAGTATGAAGCAATGACAAGATGTTGACATTATCTATTGCTTCCGTGATCGATATATTTCGTGGATGTAGTGTCTACAAGGATCGAAATTTTATTACTTACTAAGCATTTTAGTTTTCAGTGGATCTTGTTTGATAACGTATGAGAAGTTTCCTAAAGTCAATGCCACGAAGAGAGGATGCCACGAATCTGCAAACCAAAGTTACGAGTAGGAAAAAAATCTTTAATGTAAGTTTAAGCCTCTAGAATACAAGAGTGAACTTAAACCTTATAAATTCTGAGAATACAAACAATCCTTTTAGTAACTTGAAAAAATACAGTTACTACTTTTAGAATCCCTATTAACTAAATAAAGGTTGTGAAGAAGAAGTAAAAATTTCTTTGCAACATTTCTTGCGAAACTGAGTAGAAAAACACAATACTTTTCAAGAAATTGACTCGACAGGTAATTCCGTTGCACAGTGGAAAGCCGTAGAAATCTATGATTTGATCTTGACCTAACCACCCCGAATTACAACACAATGACTGACCATCGATCAGAATTCATTGTTGTGCAGAAAATAGTGTTAACCATAACCATATTTTATTTTATTTTATGTTTATATTTTGGATATTTAAAGGAATTAACTAGTATCTATTTCCTTGCCAGTTATTTCTATTTGATAGATAGCAATATTCCAGAGTCGGTGGTAGACTTATTCCTTAATAAATTGACGATTCTTAAGCGCATCTCTGAAACTTTCAAGCAATGGTCAATTGATCTTTACTTGTATAAGCAATACAAACGTAGATAGGATCTTAATAATGATGGATTGTGAGAAAGATGAGTGAAAAAGGAGTGGATGCCTCGCTGACGAGGGACAGGGATGAATGGAAACGAAAAACATATTGCGCCGACCCATTGAACGTCATTGGCCGACCCCAAATAAATTGGGAAAAGGGCGGGCAGGGAGAAGAAGAAGAATAATAAATCAAAATTATTTAAAAAAATTGTTGCTATAATAAAGTACTAATGAAGTTGTTGCGCCACATGACAGACCGGCTAGCATACTAATAGTATTAGCAGATTGACGTAATGACAAGTTACTTATTGGACATAGGCAAAATTAACCAGTTGAACACTAAAATGATATATAGACAAGGGGTGAATATTTGAACAGCTTCGTACACCATTATCTGGTCTTTCAGCGTCAAAAAGGTCTAGGTATTAGTTTACAAATCCACGATCCCGTTTATGATGTTGGTATGTATGAGACACATAAGCAGGGCATTTTGTCAGTGGTGTTGTGGCGTGAAGGCTTTTCCTAGGACACCACCATCAGGAAAGGAGGAGCACCCCGGGGCTAAGTGGGTAAACTCCGCCCTTTTCAGGGCGTGGAAGTTAATTATAAATCTATGAACAATAAGTCCCACACACTCTCCACCCCGAAGGAGGGTGACGGTACGTAATGTATTACCCGGGTAAAAAAATAAAACATTTTGCTTGTTTTCCCATCTCTATTGCGATTTTATATTTGTACATTTTGTCCTACGCCTGATTACCTCCTGATCATAATATAAGCCTTCTGTCTCACCGGAATCTGAGAAAATGGAAATAGGGAGTGCATCTCTGGAGCAAAGTTTGCATTCGCGTTTACTTTTGGCGTTTCTTACTTAGTTTTTTGTCTATGCAAAGAACTCACCACATGCTTTCTTACAAACGCAACCAGCACGAAGTAACCTACCAAGGTGCTTAGATCATCGATCCACCGTTGAATCCGCTCCCATTCCCCGCGTCCCACGCCCGGCTCAATCCATTGTCTCGCTGTAAAAACACTGCTATTAATTACACACTCCCAAACCGTTACTCTTGCTGTGTCATTACCGTTAGTTGTTTTCACCCTTTTTAGCATCAGTTTACTGGTTCGGCGCAGACGGCTACGGGTGTCATCTGAACTATTGTTTTTGATTGATTTGACGAAAATGTCTTAATTTACTTTTAACAGGCGTTGGACTAGTGGTTTAATTACCAAGTTGTTATTTCTAGGTCCTGGGTTCAATTCCCGGGTCGAGATAATTTGGCAAGCGTGATGATTAAGCCAGTGTCCATCTTTGTAATAACTTGATTTCAAGGAGATGGAGGGAGACCTTTGCCCTGCAGTGGGACATTCATAGGCTGATACTTTACCACTACAAGAATACAATACCTCTGGTCTGCTTTTGACCACGATTGTTGTCCTGTACTCACATGCATCATATTCCTACATAATTGGTATTTCATTTTATGATGAGACAGACATGGTGCATTGAAATTAATATTTGAAATTCAATGCACCAAGTCCCATTAAGTAAAACGACTCCGAAAAATGTCGGTTCCTGTGTTATTAAGCCATTGAAAGAACCCCACTTTATAAGGACGGAAGTAATTTTCGAAATGCAATTACCTATTTCGTATCCCTTCGATTTTAAGTAAACTTATTCTTTTCGTAAACATACTTGCAGGCAGCTCACATCAACCCACGCAGTCGATACAGTATAAAACATATTTTATTTAGTCTTTTTATCGTATCATGCAAAATGCGATCATTTTTTCTGTCTGTTGCTATAGGTCTTGGTGTTTTTGTGTATTATGTATGTATTCAAAATGAAAAAGTATGTAAGTAGGTAATAATTATTTATTCGTCTTTTTACTCGTCTTGTACAAGCTTTGCTTTGTTTAGGGCACAGATAATAATTATGTTTGGGGCTAGATGTTAATTATATCCATAAACATTTTTACTAAGTAATTCATTTATTGCTTGTACGAGTAAACATGTTTGTTGTGCATGGTGCGTAGTCAATAGTTCTGATCGGTTTGAATGTTTGATGTTTCGACGTTGCCACTTACGGTTTTAGAATATACGATATTACGTTTTTTTAATTTTTTGTTCTGTACTGTGGTAACTTATCCTGGCCTTCGTCCTAGCTTAGGTATCGCCTAATTGATAGCTATAATGATGGTTGCTATACATCGAAGAACGTAATATTTACCCTACTTATCACTTGTGGAAATTGTGGATCATTTTAAAGTTGTGTACCTACATGAAATAAAGTTGTGTACATGAAAAAATGTTTGATGACTGAGAAATTTTTTATACTTTGTGACTACGCAAAAACATTTTAATGTTAGTAGATCTACTTTATACGGCCAGATTGTCACTTTCGTGTGTAAACTAGTCCGATGCAAGTGCAGAGTCACATTTATAATGCAGAAAAGAAACGAGGAAGTATTTGCACTTAGTTCGTGGTTTAGATTTCTTACAAAAAACGTATGATTTTAATTTTGTGACAAAGTTAATATGAAGATTTATTGTAAAATACGATTACATGTGTGGCGATTCTGATAACATATTTTATTTAATTAAATAAAGTTACTTATTAAGTAGTGTCAATTCTACCCTTAAAGAAGTAATATTATTATCTCAAAAGCATGCGAGTAAAACCGGACGAAACAAGTTAGTGCTACCTACTATATTTCTTAACCTGCCAGATGCAAAGATTAAGCAAACCTAAAACCTCGCTTCTCAAACTGGATGGCTTGAGAATTGTTTCAATACTGTGCTTCAAGACAAGATGTAGATTAGATAACTAAGATACGCAGAGAAATATATACCTCATTATATGAAGCAACCGTCTGCACTTAGTAGTACTCGTAAATGCAAAACTTGCCGGGTATACCTATTACGAAGAAATGCTGAAAATTTTCACTTTTCACATGAAAATAGGAGGATTATGTAGATGTTGAGCGATTGTTTGAAATCCTGATATTTATGAGAAAATATTTTATAGTTTTTTATGAAGGTCATCATCATCATTGCGTATGGCTTTCTCATGAATCCTGAGATGTCCATGTCGAGTTGATGCAACTAGTCCACTGTAGCAGGAGTGAGGTGTAGGTGATCCTACAGGATTCTAATAAAGACTATTAATTGAGAAAAGAACAAAAACAGCCTACTCGTACTCAGCTAGTTCTTGATATTGAACTTGTTTGAATGCTTTTCCAATGGGCACATTCAAAATGATTGACACGTGGAGAGAAGTGTTTAGGACTTTTCGTGTGATTAATTTTCTGCGCCTTGTTCAACAATAGAGGTGTCAGCGGGCGTGTACTCAAATAGAGATGACATACAAAAAAAAAAAAACAACTCGACAGGGAGTATTATGGTGTGAAGCAATTCAACAGCGGACAATGCACGGTCGGCTAGAAAATGTGGCCATTCTCCGTTCGGTAGCCATCAATTAAACAAAATGGGAGAGGTCAAACCAGTTCTAAATACGTACGCTAATCACGACAGTTGATAATGATCAGAAATCTAACCAGACTATGATTTATAACACACCTCTAATTATACTATCGTGATTCAAATGAGCCGCCATTACTAGAAGATCAGTGCGTGCGAAACGGCGTTTTATCGTAGGATTTTAATTTCATACTTCGACGACCAAGGTCGACGACCAAATTACATCACCGGTTACGACTGTGCCTGACTCAAGTCTGGTAATCCTTTGTTTGCGGTAAAAGGTGGATAAACTCTTTATTTTAAATACTTATTTGTGAGTGTACAGTCAAAAGCACGTAAGACGTAACACTTTGGACTTTGTACCACTCTTATGTCGGGGGCATAAGTGCTATTATGGAACTGCAAGTTTTAACCGTGATGTGCTGTTGACCGTACATGTTTGAGATGGTTGTTACGAGGGGACTGGGTGCTTTTTTACAGCGGTTCAAATGAAACTGCAAATGCTACACACTTTACTCCAGCTCTATCTAGCCTAAAGGGTAAAACTGAGCATAGCTGGTACTAAAAGGTACCAGGCAACGGATAAAAATAACTTATTTTGAAAATACACACATTATTATCCATAGCAACACCCAAACTGAGACATACGAAAGAACGAAGATACTTATTAGTTTTTAGGGGTCTGGTCACATCACACTTCTAAAACGGCTAAACATGGAAACACAATTATTGTTTTTTATAAAGGTAAGTGTAAATTGTGTAATGTCATTTCAAACCCTTGTTGTTGATCTTAGTTTTCAACCTCATTTGATTATTTTTTGCATTGAATCAGGTTAGTTAAAAGAAACATGGGAGATACCATTTTTTTTTGTCCGTAAGTATAAAATATATTTGGTATAAATATACAACAAATAGGATTCAATTCAAATTTATTTATTTACTAGAAACGCGGTATACACGTTACGTCTGATTTAAAACTGTGTAAGTAGTTTAATCACTTGTTTTATGGAAATCATAATCAACGAAAGCACCACGAATACATACATAAATAGGTATTAACATCAAACACATACAACTATTAATATTCATTGCATGAACGTTCAAGTGCACCAAAGCTATAATTATAAGTTCATGGCCTAAAATATTGTTAAGTTAAGGCATGACATGACTGATTCGTTTTTGTTTTTCTAAAATAAAGTAGCTTAGGTTCCTTCTTACAACATTTTCTATCAAAATCAGGATAGGATCAGCTCTTAAGTGCCCTAACTGCAAGCTAGTGAGATTTCGGCCCTGTGGATGGGGGCCTTAAAGTACCTCCACCGTATTCCCCGGCGTGGGGTAAGAATCCGAAACGGGGACCCTAGGGCTGTTGGAGCGAAGGGTGGGGAACCTTCGTATCTTTTAAACATCCCTGAGTATGTCGGCAGTGTGGGGTGGCTTCACATTGCTGAACGTCAAAAGGAAACGGGGGAGGCAATGGCTTCCCCTGAGGAGCGCTGTACTAAAGTGGCAGAGCGCAGCTGGTGGGGGGCAATTGTGTGAATCTCTGAATAGAGCGACCCGGCCTCCCAGCCTGTACTTGAGAAGGCTGAGAAGGCCACAGTGGAGTTTTAGTCAGTACGCCCTGATAAAGGGCAAAGTCATAGATCTCTTTATTCTTTAACCTATTAACTTTTCACGCATTGCAAGCACTGTTCTGACGTCTAAAAAGGGCTCCCCATGTAATTTCCTCATGTTGCCATGACAACACACGTTCACATGGTGTCCCGAGTAAAAAACCATGTAGTTTTTTATCAACAATACGTTACCCGGTGACTCATGTCCGGATCCAGACAATTTGCTTCAAGTGTTTATGTACAGTCGACGCCGCAATTTGCATAGAGGAAGTAGGGATACATTTTTACGTTTTGTTCGAGTAATTCAAGGTGATTTGTTTTATTGCTAACGAATACTGCGTATGCTCCCTTTCGAAGTTTGAATAAATCGTGGCTTCCGAGTATTTTGTTGAGAATGTGAGCCATTTTTTCTTGAAACTATCTGCTTAGAACTCGTATTACTTGTTTTGAATAAATGTCGGTACCTATTATTTACGTAATTTTAGTTACACTCTCAGGAACGTGTTTTAGCTTATTTTAAAGACAAACTCTTAAATAAAAACATGAATTATACGATTGCTGTGGAATGTTATACCTAGGTTACGGAATGGTTAAGACTATTAAACGTTATGCATTGGCCTTTATTTAGATTCGAGTTTTAAATGTATTATCTTCATAAAAATAAGAATTTTATAATTTTTAAATTCTTGGCTCGTCCGTCCACAAAGATCTTCAGCTGCAGTAACAACTAAATTTCCCATCAATTAATTGTTTTGAACATGGTCAGTTTTTACTAAATTTAGCGATTGGTAATCAATCTTGTGAAGCAGCACGCAACAATACGCTAAAAGATAGGTACCTAATAAAAATGCAAGTAAATATTTATTCGTAATTGTTAAATGAATAAGTGAATAAATGTGCTCGTTCCATTTATTAGTAATTTTTTGTGAGACTATTAATATGCCACATCTTTTTCTGGTACGACTGACTCATACGGTCACTAAACAGTCCACACAACTACGCCGCGCACTGTACACATTCGCACGTGCGTTACTAAGGCTGCATTCACCCGAGCGTGACACCTTAATAATATGTATCTACTAAGCTCCATGCCTCTAGGACAAGTGCGCCGGCCCCGCCAGGGGAACACGCTACATCCTGGCCTGTACAACGTAGACCTAATCTACAGGCAACGCTTGAATCAATAACGTTATGGTTGTGAGCAAGTACCTACAAGCTCTATAATAGGGAATGCTCTGAAGAGTTATTCCAACTCATCCCGTCCTCTCCTTTCCACTTCTGAACAACACGCGCCGGACTACGTTGCTATCCGCATACTATCCAGACACTGATGGCCCGTACTGAGAGGTATGGTTCCTCTTTTTTACCCCGTGCCATTAATTCATGGAATGTCCTTACGGCTCTCGTGTTTCTTATCCTGGGCTTTTTAGCCAGGGCGTGAAGTGGCATCTCAGCAGTCCTTCAGGGTGAGGGTGACAGGCTCAATGGGAACTATTTTCTATTGAGCCAGTCAACTTATATTTGGACCTTACATCCGCTTACCATCAGGTGGAGTGAGGTCATCCTGACTGCTTCCTTCTAAAAAAAGGTGTTTGGGAAGGAGGTTGAATATAGTCGATGATTCTGAGCATATTTTATTGTACACAACCTTTCAGTTAAGGCTTCGTAGACAGGGCCAAGATGTTATCCCGAAGGAATATGGTATTTTTTTCGGGATAAAATGTAGCTTATATTACCTCCGGTTCTCAAACTATCATCATACCAAAAATCACTTCGAACTGTTCATCCGTTGCGTTGAAGTATGGACCAAAAAAAACACTTCTTTATCTGTTACCCCATGGGATGTGATGTCCTCCTAGCCGAGTTTTCGGCTACGGCGGCCAATCTTTTACGATCAGCCAACTACACGGATATTATAGTGCACAAGTGAGTGCGCAAGCACAGGTGCACTCCCTACAGCAGTCTCACGAAAAGAGATCATCATACTTTTCAGTCATTCAGGTGATGTCCTAACCAAACTGGAAACATTTCTCCTCAGTAACAGACCTCCGGGTTTTAGAGCCCAACGCCCTAACCACTGTATGTAGCCTATTCCCTTTTCCAAGGTCTAGTCTGTACCAAATACATATAATCAAAATCAGTTCAGTATTTTAGGCATAAAAGCGTTACAGAAAGACAGACAAAGTTACTTTCGCATGTATAATTACACAATATAAATATGTTGCTGCAGCCTATTCCATTGAAGAAATATTATATGAAAGAAATTGAATGAAGTGTTCATTAGTAGCCCCTCTGATGTCACTGGCTCCCACATAATTTATAGGCGGAACACAGAGACTGTTATGGTGGCACATTTCTATACGTACCTACCTATATTGTAAAAAACATTTTGTTATGTTATACAAAAAGCAGAACTAAGCAATCAGTTAAATCGTACCAGCAGCGAACAGAAATAAAACATAGAGTACCGACTACATTCATAATGCTACGGTCCATTGCGCAGTACGGATCACTTTTCCGGTTGAAGTTTCATTACAAGCTGGTTTAAAATATTTCTTTTGCCTTTTATTTGACGAGCCATTTGGTGGAATGGTCGAGAAGTCGGCTATTACACCAGTGGTCGCGGGTTCGATCCCTGCACGGTACAAACATTTGTGTGCATGAACATGTCTGTTTGTATCGGTCTGGGTGTTTCTATGTATAATATGTATTTATTTAC
The DNA here is from genome assembly GCA_949319885.1 of Mecyna flavalis. NCBI lineage: Eukaryota > Metazoa > Arthropoda > Insecta > Lepidoptera > Crambidae > Mecyna > Mecyna flavalis. Next base: position 3,701,544 of record OX439425.1, read on the forward strand.
AAAAAAAAAGTACATAAGTAATGTTTATCCGTTGTCTAGCACCCATAGCACAAGCTAATGCTTAGTTTGGGGCTAGATGGCGCTGTGTGAATAATGTCTAGAGATATTTATTTATTTATTTATTTTTAAAATGGTGTCCAATTCACAAATACCAAGAAATAATGTCAATCGTGATGCGGAGCTTTTTAGCACAACGATTCAGTGACATGAAGTGATCTCTCGAACCCCCTTCGATTCCCTTTAGAAAAGACCATTGCAACTTATTGGGACCTAACCTTTCCTAAGTTGACCGGAAAATGGTCTGTGCTGTTAGCCATTTCCATTACGTAGTAGTGGTGTTATACACACGGTCATCCCTTATGTCATGACACCACCTTTAGGCAAAGAGGAGCACTCTGAAGTTTTAGTGGGTGAACTCGGTCCTCTGTATGGAGTTGGCTTACACTAGCCTCTGATCCCTGATGCGTTGCCGGCCTTTTAAGAGGGGGGTAGGTATGGGTATGGGCCTCCGGCACTCTTACAAACCAGACGAAACAAAATAGTAGTCACTATTATTTCACGCTGGTGTTATGTGATAGAGTGTTGTTCGATCAAAACTAACATTCAAAGAAAATATTTATTTAAAGATTTCCCTTTCACATGGACTACCTTTCCATACATATACCTAATTGTTTATTTATTTTAAGACTAAGATATAGAATGTCTTTGGCCTGCAGCTTCGCTCAAATGTAATTAACTTCATCAAATAGGCTAACTTGATCTCTGAAATTTACTTTATCTTGTAATATTAAAATTTAATCAAGGTTGGCTATACTTAAGTACAGACACATCGCCACGGATGTGTACTTGCACGGTGCCGTGGCCCGTGGTGTACGAGATTGGTTTAATTAGTCACAAGTCACCGAATAAGACATTTTTTTATCAATTACATCACAAGACATGTTTAGTTGAGACTTAAGATAAATGTGGGTAAGATTCAACAACTACTTATTACATAAAAATTTACGCAAACGTGACTGACCTGCATTCAGTATTAAACAGAAAAAAATAACAACATTTACGTCATATTGAGGACGGTTTAACTAATTTGCCCGTTAGAACAGTAACACTATTTGTATGATAATGTTTACTAAAGGCTTAAGGAATTCCGTTAAAATGTTGAGCATTGCTGTCGGTAGTTTTGTCCTTTTGGACAAAATAATGAAACACCGATTGCTAAAGACTTATTACGATTTACATGATGAAGTTCATACTTTATTGACTGTAGAACTTTTAACAAACTCACACAATGAAATCTGCTTACCATAAGGTGGGCTGCACACACCCGCTTAAATAAATAAATATCTCTGGACGAATAATGTCCATCTAGCCTCAAACTAAGCATTAGCTTGACTGTGCTATGGGTGCCAGACAACGGATAAACATTACCTAAATACTATTTTTTGTAAACACACACAATACTTAAAAACACCCAGACTCGCGACCTTTGGTGTACTATCAGACTTTTCGACCATTACACCAAACGACTTGTCAAAAGTTTTATAAAAACTACCCAGGCCCAAATATGGTCTTCTGTCAGGTTACTACACTTTTTTCCTTTACGTACTAACAAAGGGTAAGTGTTTGTAATTAAATTACAGACATATTAGATTAGGTTAAGGGACAGACAGCTATGATTTATCTTAAGAGTTCTCTATAATTTCTTGTGGATTGTTCTATAAAAATGCTGACCATAGCTGACTTAAAGTTACGAGACTACTAGTTCTTATCAACCTTACTACAATGATAACGCTTTATCGATCAAGATGAAGTGACACGATTACGCAATCATGTAATATTCCATTTGTTGCAAGTTATTACGTTTAGACATGTACCTATGTTGCAAATATTTTACAGGTTTGTAAGGTTTTTTCTAAACTACTAGTCAGTTGGCAGATAGGCACGCAACGCAGCCCACCTGATGGTAAGCGGCCACTGCGGCCTATTCCATTGAGGGACGCTTCAACTGGAAGCATCGCTCAATGTGCTGCCAGACTGTAGGCTTATCTGATCTTCGAGCCTCTGATTTCAAGTGTACTGGTTCTCACATTTATTTTGCCGGAATACAGCCAGAGCTGTTATGGCGGCAGATTCACCTGTGGGGGTGGTAGCTAGCCAATTGGACTCTGAAAAAGCCCTACTACCAACCAGAATCAAGGTTGGAATCGAACCCACGACACGACTTAGACACTGTTCCAAGGAGGTGGTCAAAACGTTTATCCTTTTCTGCATTTACATTATGTTGAAGTGATTGCAAAGCATCTTATAGTTTAGCAATGTTCGTGGGAATTTTAGTGGCTGTCGATCTTTATTAATTTAAATGGGGATCATAGACAATGGTATATATTGACCTGATGACGTTTTGGCGTGTGAGCTGCTATGTTATTTTGTATTTTGAATTGCATAAAATAAAGCAATAACAATAAAAATTAAGTTTGGCTTGAAGCATAATGTTAGCCTTCCGAAGGAAGAAAAATGTGGGTGGGGGTAAAAATTTTTATCAGTGTAAATATGTGTATTTTGGCAATCGTATTACTACGTCATTAATAGTGGGTGTATACTGTTACCATAAAGATTACAAAAGGATGATATTATATTGTGCCAGAAAGGTGCCTATACCTACTTATGTATTTAACTTTTGCCGAGGCAAAAAATACACGACCGCTACCTCAGATCTTAATTATAGTGGCGCCTACCTCATATTTTACTAGAACGATACCGATATTATCCCGCTTGCTATTCAAGCAAGAATCACACGCTTAACTAATACACTTGTGCCCTGACATTCAAGAACTGTACCGATTTTGCACGTTTTTCTTGCGGCAATGTCAACCGTGACATAGACCGTTAAAACAAAAGAAATTACTGAATGGATGCGCCGGAGCTTACGCCTAGTTCGGTGCACGTTAGATAACAGTTAGTTTGGTTCCCGTGTGAACTGATCACAAAGAGAGCAGAAGACAATTTTATTGGAATCACTGTAACGATGCGAGTTGCGACGCATATGAGACTGTGAACGATTAGTTACGCCAAGCAGTCGTGTGCGCGCGCGGTTGTTTTCAAGGGTTGATACTTTGAAGTACAATTTGCACAAAAAGTTATATTACGCTATAAGTATATGACTATGTAGACGTGGTTGAATAAATTTAAAGTATGTTGTGTGATCACATTCAAGCTAATCTTCAAAATAAAGCTATTGCTTATACAATAATTTGTAAAATATTTAGTTGACAATAAAATAAAGGATATCGTCGAGAAATAAATAATAATAATTGGACAAAAGATGCGAGAGATGCGTAAATTGCGTAATCCTCCAAGTAGTAGATATATTTTTGTCTATTTATTGTGAAGGAATTTATACAATTGAATATTAATAATGTTTTAGAGAATTATCACGAAAGTATTTGCGAAATTGCGAAGTTGATCGGGGATTTTATTCCAAAAACCGCCAATTCTAGATATAAAAATTCGACCAAGAGCTACCTACAGATGTTAACCAAACCAAAGGTCTTTCTCCTAACGATCACAATATTTCGACTTCTGAACAAACGACCTGATTCCTAATCAATCTACAATAATGATGACTAAAATTATCTATTTTGACAGCCCTAATGATTTGTAGTTCTATTCGTGACAGATTGTAATGACTTGTGTGTACTTTTTTCTAAATTAATTCCTCTGATTGTTCCACCGGCTTTTGATACTAAGAGATGTGTTGTCTCGTATTTGAGGTATTTTATAAGAATTTCAATGCTAGAAAGTCCGGAAATAAAAATGTAGACCATCACAACTATGTCGTCATACGTCATACCGTGGCTGATGAAACTTAATGCATTTACAAGTATAACGTTTGTAGTATTTTATTAAAAAAAGTTATCTTCAGTTAGCATCAATGACGTTCAATCAATATTCTAATATCATTGCGTTCAATATACCTACAACATTGAATGTCATTGGTTAGCATACAAAGTTATGCGATTAAGTTTGGGGTAAACCTAGATTCAGCCCTTGTTTGTATCAGACTGAATGCTTGCATCGTCCCACTGCAAAGGCCTCTATGATTGAAATGTAGTCCTCGTTACAATGATAGGTAGGTGGTTTAATCACCACGGAAAATAATTTCAAAACACACCGATATTTTGGATGATTCTCATGATGTGAACCTAATTTCCTACCTATTATATGTTTGATTGGAAGTGCATGCAAATGTACGAACTTCTAATTGATTCACATTCTAATGTCAAAGATAACACTGGTAACGGTTAACTGGTAATGGTGGAAACTAAAAATAGTTTCCACCATTTTATTGTCATGACAACTAAGTGCATGTCGGAAAGTTTCAAGTAGCTGTTGGGATAATATCAGACAGCTCAGTCTATCGTAACTGAAGAGATAAGATATGACAACATAGCGAATACACACACTTCGATAGATTAAATAATAAAAGTTCCGACATTCCAATAACAAGTCTTCTTAATCTATACTTACAAAGATCCAGATGAATCGATAACCCACTTTCGGGCACATAATAGAAAATAGGTGAAACCGTTCAAATTCTAATTAATGATCTTCTTATGAAAGAGGTTATTTAATCTAAAAAGCTGAATCAACAACAATAATTTCAAAGGACCACAAAATATATATGTATATAAAAAATAATAATAGGCTGAATCCCTTTTATTAAATGGGGTAATTCTTGGTAACAGGATCGGCGACGCACAAGTATTGCTGGTGTTACAAGCATCCATAGACAAAGGTGAACGCAAATCAATGGGATAGGCTTAAGCGCCATCCTTGTGGTATAAAAAATGTGAATTAAGTTTTTTTAAATACAAAACTCGGAGTGGTCGAGCTTGTGCTTTTCGAGTTTTCTAATTTTCTATTATTCCTTTGAGATCCGCGTTGGTGCATCATTACTAAACAATACATTATCTATCATCAGCAACAGTTTCCTCCGCATTATAGAAGGCCATCAAACATTTAGTAATAACGAGGGGGTACACATAACATGCCGGATCTAAGGCGGTGCGCACGCGGCCACGACATCGGACGTGATGCGCATGCGTACTGAAGGCCCTTCCACACGATACCACATGACAGGTTAACATATCGTTACGTTCTAATAAAATGTAAACATAATTGTCCAAAGATTATTGGTGATCGGCTTGGAGTTTGGAGAAATTGAGAATTTCGATTTAACACCAGAAGAGGTGGGCATAATTCTACATAAGTGTGTAGTTTTCTACGTAATATTTTTTCGTGGTCTGGCAACCATAGGTACAAGCTTTGCTTAGGTCTTTTAAGATGGCACTGTGTTTAAATTGTGGTCTTGATAGGTATAAACCTTTGCTTAGGTTTTATAAGATGGCACTGTGTTTAAATTGTGGTCTTGATAGGTAGGTATATTATAATAATAAAATACCAAAGAATACTAACAATCAGGAACATAATCATTAAAATTCCAGACACAAAGTTCAAAAAGATTACTCATCTAATTATTGAAAACTAACTCATATTTAATAAACAAAAATTGCCAAATTATAAACCCCAACGTAGCCTGCAATAAAATTAAAAACTTCATATTCTACTAGCGCCTCTAGCGGAATTCACACGCGTTAGGTGTCATTAGTTCAAGGTTTTGCTTTCACAATTTTAATGATAGTGTTAATGTGTCTTTTAGATTGTTTAAAACTAATTAGTTTTAAACAATCTAAAAGACATTATAATTATAATTTAACAAAATTTATTTTATCATTCATACTGACGTTCTTTGGAATTTGTTAAAAAAGGTATTTCTTAAAGATTTATAATGTCTATGTTTTGGGCCTAACTTATAAATAAATCTACCCCATTTTTGTAAATGATTTTGACAGTGTCCTGAATTCCTGACTAGGTGGTGATAAAACCCTCGTAAAAAACTTGTTAAGAGTATTCATCAGATTAATCATTAAAAACTAAAACAAAAGTGTGATGTTGATGAAATAAATAGTATACTGCGTGACATATAGTTGTTGTTTTCTCGCAGTTAATGAAGGTTTTTAATTTAAATCAAAAGTTTTACGATTCGTCGCGGACGGTCACTTGCCGGGATCATTGCCCTTCGCGCTTTTCAAAAAGATAATAAATTCAGTATTTACTAATACTTGATTTCCAATTTTCCTAAAAATAAAAAACAAAAAAAATTACTTGCATAAATCGACAGTACTGCTAAAGGTGAAGCGTTCTGCTGCGGGAAAACATCAACTAAAAAAACACGCGGTATATTAGACAGGAATGTAAACATGGAAGTGTAAAATTATAAATTAATTAACTTTGGTTGTTTTGCTTCATGTGCTAGTTAACTTTCTATTCGCACGTGGAGGGGCTGGTATGCATGCAATTATCGCATTTCTGACAAGTAATAAAAGTTATCTGGAGATATCGGACAAAAGTAATCATTAGTTACACAAATCAGAATAATCATTTATCATTAATTTTCATCAAATTGGTTTTAAAAGAAATTAATTATTTCGTCCTTGAATTATTTTTTGCTTGAATCATTTGGTCAGAATTATTCTTATTTCCAAAAACTATTATTATAGCTGCGTTTTTATCAACAATTTTAGGAAGTAAGTACGGTCAACAGCACATCACGGTTAACACTTGCAGTTCGATAATAGCACTTATGCCCCCGACATAAGAGTGGTACAAAGTCCAAAGTGTTACGTCTGACGTGCTTTTAACTGTACATACATTACACACAGTCACAAACTATAAATATGTGTGCTAATTTCGTTCGATCTACACAAACTCACAAAGTTCATTTTAATATGAACAAAATTTTACAACGCTTCCTTGAGCACCCATAGGATATCGTAGTTCAACATTACCCATTCAACTTTACTACAATGCATAATGCTTTAAACAGCTAACCCGTTTAGTTAGCCGTGGCAAAAATTTGCGCGTCAATGTATAAAGACGTGCATCATTTTGTATGTACCTCAGATTGGACTGTTCATAACTCAAAGTCTCCTTGCTGTCTTATACATACGAAAAAATATCTCATCATCGCGTTCAAACCGCAGTTTCGATAGCTCTGGGGCGAAACGCCACCTATCGACGGGTTAGTATCTCTGCTCTGCCCTAAATAGTGCCTAGGCCATGCTTGGAAGCTACGGAGGGCGAGTCCTGCTCAGTGATATACGATGCGAAGTTTGGCGATTAAATACACGAGTTATTGTATAGTTGGCGTTTGTTAGCAAGTAAAATATTATTTGGGTTATAATCTTTTTTATGTATGTAGTTAAATGTTTTCAATAAATCAGATGTATTGCAGATAAATCATATTTTCGATTTTACGTTGTGCTTAATACATAATAAGTTTGAGACAAACATTGTACTTTATTTTTATATAACACTAGCCTTCCGCCCGCGGTTTCTCCCGTGCGTAATTACTTTTTCAAATATCTCTTCCTTCCTCCCACATTTCCGGGATCAAAAAAACCCTATGTCACCCGGAGATGGTTAAGCTTTCTGACAGTGAAAGAATTATTCAAATCGGTTCAGTAGTTTCGAAGCCTATTCAATACAAACAAACAAGCAATCAAATCTTTCCTCCATAAAATATATTAGTATCAGAAACTGCTTAATGCGTTCAAGCCACAGAAACTAAAATCTGTGATTCAAGCAGTAAACTGATTTCGATTATTTGTTGTTGTGTCCAAATGTTTTGTATATTTTATTTAAATCGTATCTAGAGTTTATTTTATTTACTTCCTAGTACTAACTTATAATCTTTTTTTTTCCAAGTTATCGAAATACAAAATTATAGTTTCCCAAAATGTACACTAGTTTACTAGCAATTGTTTCTAAGTCTTCTAACACACTTGCAAAGTTAACAACAACGCGTACAAAATACTTGACTGACTAGACTTATACCTATATTAAGGACCAATTTCACACACTTGATACCTTAGATGTTGTTTCTTTTGTCTGTTTTCAATAAAAGAATATAAAGTTAACCACAGATGTATTAATTTATCACGAACATAATTATCTAACGGTGGTGAAACTGCTACCAAGTACCAAACTGCTTTAAATTGTAAAATGATTGAAAATATTATTGTAACCAATTCGGTCGTTTCCTCTGTTTGTTTTTCAATGTTGACGCGTGTGGCACGAGCATTACTATGTTATGTAAGCCCACTGTGTGCAACACGCCTAAGTAAAACCGACATGAGTAGAATTCAAATTGTTTGTTTTGTTTATAAACTCATTCTCTCGGGGATTGGGAACTTGCTACTAATATTGCCTGAGGTATTTGGGTAAAAATCAAAATAATTGTACCTAGAGTCAAAATTTTTGTCCAACACCTTCATTGCGTAATTGTGAGAAAGATTTCAATTCTGAACTGTTTTATGAATATTTTTCCAGCAGCTTGGTTTACTTTTTATAACTTAAGCTTATAATTTTGTTATTTAATCAAATAGTTATGGAATATGAGCTAAGAAAACAAACTATTATTTTTTCATCTCATACAAAATAAGGATGTCCATTTGCTACCTTTGTCCAGAAAAATGTGAACAACTCTTTCGTAAATACACGTACAGGCAAATTATGAACTTTGATCTTTAGATTAAAGGACAGACTAACCGTGACTTGCGTTGAGGTCGTATTCAGCTTATTGTTTGTTTTTTTACATTGATTTAAAGAGATGTCCAAGGTTTTGTAACATGTGAGTAACAATGCGTGAGTAACGGTATTTGGGACTTTAAAATTGCAATAACTACCGTTGAAATGTTTTTTTCGGTTCTGGCATTCCCGGACTTCCATTTGGTGTTAAAAAATAAACAAAACGCCTGTCTTTGCCAGAGTTACATGAGGTTATGTAAATGAGGTCGTAAAATTAACATCGAAAACCTGTGAAAAACGACAGGATTATAATATGTAAGGTAAGTGAAGTTGTATATTAATATAAGTGTATTCGAAAGAACTAATTGTTGTGATTGTAAAATGGCAATTACATTGTTTGCAGGCTTTATGATATTATGTTTACTGAGATGTAGTAAAACATCAATATTTACTTACATGTGAATAACGTTACATGTCTCGCCATGGTAAAGACTCATCCACATTGGGGTTCGTTATTCACAATTTCGTTACTCACAATGTTCGTTTTTAATCAACTTCAAAAAAAAAGGAGGAGGTTTTCAATTCGACTGTATTTTTTTTTCTGTTTGTTACCTCATAACTTTTTACTGGGTGGACCAATTTCGATGATTCTTTTTTTATTTGAAAGCTAGTGCCTGCCGTGTCGTCTTATTTCAATCCCGGAAAAAGGGGAGCAATGGAAGGGGTGGAATTAGGGGATGAAAGTTTGTTTGAAATCATTCATTTACAGGGATAAAACCGTAAAATGTAGGTACGCCTAAACGGTTTTAGATGTTTGGCACTAAACTTATGACTTTTTTTACCCTTGTCCATGGTTCTCTACGGTCCACGCAGACGAAGTCGCGGGCAGCCACTAGTTTTAATACGATGGGAGAATATTATCTTGTGAGAATTTACCTTTATGTTACATGTGAGTAACATTTTCAACATGTGAGTGACGTTACATGTGAATGCCATGTGAGTTATGGTACAATTAATTTGAAAACAACCCATTTATAGAGTTGCAGTGGGTAATTTAAATGCGTGTTGAATTGTTTTTGTTGTGACGTAACAGTAAACAAAAGCGACCACTACCTCCTTGTAATAAAAGGGAAATATTTGTCAAAAGCACGTCAGACGTAACACTTTTTGTCGGGGGTATAAGTGCTATTATCGAACTGCAAGTGTTAACCGTGATGTGCTGTTGACCGTACATCAAAAAAATACTGAAATTTACATCAAAATAACTGATTGCACACCAAAGGTTAGGTTAGGCTAGCAATTCAGTATTTTTTTGATGCATAATCAGAATTTTTTGATGTGCAGTTAAATCTAACCCGTAATAAAATAATCAAACAATGTTATTATAGATATCATGCAGTTAGGGCTGGATAAATTCCTGATTATTTATCTATCATAATAAATGTGTTTTGTGTTAGATGGTATTTTTTGTCAATTTTCTAAAAGAATAATAATTACTACGAACTTAAATGTTTTTGGAAATCTGAATCCGTCGTCTGTCAACCAGCTAATGCTAAGTTTTGGTACGTTAGTACCATTATAACATATTCTGTGGTTTGGGGCTAAATGCCGCTGTGTGAATAATGCCCAAAGATATTAAACTGAGCGGGACACATAGCTCGCAGAACCCATGGCCGTTTGAGTGGTAAGGTTCTGCAATGGCAACCGCGCACTGGAAGACGTTCCGTGGGAAGGCGCTTTGCCAGGCGGACCGACGATCTTGTCAACGTCGCGGGAATGATCACTTACTTGAGGTGTAACACTTGCTCGTTTGCTTCCCTCTTTCATACAAAAATATATAATTATTGTATTTGGGTGGACATGCATGATTGTAGCGTGTTGCGTGCGAGTAGGGAATGCAGAACCGGTCCTGTTTTAAAGAACCGGTTCTTTCGGTTCTTGTGGTCATAAGAACCGGGAGAACCGGTTCTTTTTTCGGTTCTTTCGGTTCCCAAAATAAAAAAAATTAAATTGCCTTTTTTTATTAAAAGAACACTTTTTTTAAATCAACTACTATAATCAACACCAAAATGTGTTAGTGAAATGGAATGCAACCATTTTAGTTTTTTTTTCTGCGCGCTTGGCGCCATCTTTCTCTCTTGCCGTTGTAACGTCTTGTCATTGTGATCTCTCGTGAATAAATTATAATTAATTTTATCTAAAAGCCGTTTATTTCTATACCACAACAACCTAGGAATATCCTTTATGGTAGCAGAGTGTAGTTCCGTTGTGGTACTGTTGGAAGTTTAGGCGAACTCAGTCCGTGAAATTGCCGTTGCGATTTTGAATCTGAAGTGACGCTAACGAAGAAAATCACGAAAAATGGGCTCAAATATGTTTAATTTGGAAAAATTGGTTGCCTGTTCAGCCTAAAAACATATCTGGAGCATGAAGACTTGTGGTGCTGTATCGAGCGCCCCGATAGCAAGCCAGTGGATCCAAGCAAGGATGTTAAAGCGAAGTCAAAGCTTATTTTACGACTACACCCACAAAGTTACGTCTATGTCCAAGAATGCAAGACAGATACAGATACAGATAGTTTACAGAGAGCTTTCGATGATAATGGCCTGACCAGAAGAGTCGGATTACTTAAGGATTTAATCAACACCACTTTGGAGTCAAGTAACAGTGTTGAAGATTATGAAAGCAAGATTATGAACACAGCTCACAAGCTGCGGAATATTGGTTTTGAGGCTAATGACGAGTGGCTTGGCACTCTCATGTTGGCCGGGCTACCTGAGGAATATAAGCCCATGATCATGGGGCTAGAGAGTTCTGGAATTAAATAAGTGCTGACTCAGTGAAAACTAAACTTATACAGGAGATTAGACTTTCAAAGTCAACTGCCTTGTATTCAAGTACAAAGAAAACTTTCAGTAACACTCAGCAGGGGAAACAGAAAGGTCCTAGATGTTTCAAATGCAACCGAAAGGGGCATTTTGTAAGTAACTGTAAGCAGAAACCAATGGAAAGTAAAGATGATAAAAGTGTCAGTTTTATAGCAGCTTTCTCAGCAACTGAGAAAGACAGCAGTAGTGATAAATGGTATATAGACTTGGGTGCATCCATGCACATGAGAAGCAGGAATGATTGGATGTACAATGTCACAGAACCAACGGTCAAGAATATTACAGTAGCCAACAGAGAACCGTTACCTGTGAAAGGAGTTGGTTGTGTGGACATTCAAGTAAATGGAAAGGATAAAATACAAGTAAAAAATGTTTTATTTGTGCCTGGGTTAGCTGCAAATTTACTTTCAGTTAGTACAATTGTGAAGAATGGTTTTAAAGTTACATTCAATAACCAGGGATGTATATTACAAAATGGCAAAATAGTCAACCATCGCACCGACAATGGTAAAGAATACTGCAACTATAATTTTGAAAAGTTTTTGTCTAACCATGGTATAATTCATCAAACCTCTACTCCCTATACTTCTCAGCACAACGGTTTGGCCGAAAGGATGAATAAGACTTTAGTAGAACGAGCGAGATGCATGCTGTTCTATGCTTACCTGGAGAAGCAGTATTGGGCTGAAGCATTAGCAACTGCAGCATAACCGTAAAACCCCCTATGAATTATGGAAAGGTAAGAAACCAGATTTGTCACATATGAAAATATTTGGCACTGTAGCAATGATGCATATCCCAAAAGAAAAACGACAAAAATGGGATAAACAATCAACAAAAATGATATTTGTGGGTTATTGTAAAGCATCAAAGGGATATCGCCTGATGGACCCTAAAACACACAAAGTAGTAAAGAGTAGAGATGTTATTTTTATAGAAAATTATAATGAGAATATTTCGGCTACTTTCAGAGCTATTCGGTTATCCTACAAGAAGCCAAGTACTACAAATAATAATCTTGCTACTCAGGAAAAAAATTGTGAGTGAATTCTTGTCTTATAGCAGCTCATAGTAAGCTGATTATGGAAGCTCGATTCATGCTAAATACCTTCCTATAACAATTCTTTATGATAATTGTGCAAAACCTGAAAGAATCGAAAGAACCGAAAGAACCGGTTCTTGAAGTTTCTGGAACCGGTTCTTAAGCTGACGAAAAAAACCGGTTTTTCCCGGTTCTTTCGGTTCCGGGTAGAACCGGTTGCAATCCCTACGTGCGAGCACAGAAGGCGCACTTGCCGCAGGGCCGGCCGCTTCCGAGGGCCCGCGCCGGATGCGCGCGTCACGCGCCGCCGACGCGACGCGGTGCGTGACGCGCTTGCCTCACCGGCACAGGGCTGGCTAATCTGGCTATTGGTACTTATAGCTGGATTTCCAACGATATTGTTAAGTTTAGTTGATTATACAACTTAATGTAATTGAGAAAATTATTGAACATATTTATTTATTTAATTCTTTAATATCAAAAACAAAATGGATTTAATCCACATAATATTTTGTAATGATCTTTGAGTACCTGCGTTTTCGTTGTCAAGTTTCATAAAGCTAAGTGTGCCAGGCTAAAAAAGTTTATTTTTATCAGGCGAGGTCTGCAACCATTCTAGTTCTACGTCAGACAATAGTTATGGACTAAGTTTCATGATGTATATCCCTTCCTCAGTCTAGTCTGTTCTAAATTTCATTTAATTCTCTTTAGTAGTTTAGGCGGGAAAGCCTAACACACAGAGTTATTTACGCATTTATTATAGAAGTGATTATAGTACATTATAGTAGTGATTATAGTAGTATTAGTAGTGATATACAAAAAAAACACATCCCACACACAGCTATAATGTTTTGTACTGTGGTGTGTTAAACCTTAATTATTTGAAATAGCTTTAAGACTTTGGTTTATCTAAATGGGTAAATTATATCTAAATGAAACCCAATCGCAAAATTCGCGACAACCCTACACTATCCGGCCGATTCTAAAATCTAACTGCCACCTTTATTATACAGCGGCGAACCCTCCATCCGAATTTGCCTTCCTATCCATGAGTCATACCTACTTACATAATGTAACCTTTGTAGTTATTTATTATCTTATTTTTATTTGTTGGACATTGTTGCTCTGGAATCCTACTTTTGATATTACGAGTACATCCGTGATTAAATTAGTCACAGTTCCGATACAGTTGTTATTCTGTTTTGTTTCATTTTTTATCACCGTCCACTAAGATTGATTCGAGAATTTGTTTTTGTCCTCGATAAGTATATACTCGTATGTTTTGTATGACTTTTTCTGCAGTATTAGATCAGCCTATCTTATGTCTCACTGCAGGTACTATTCTGTGCTGCAGGGCAAAAACACGGCAGTGCCTACATAATATTTCTATCGCAAAAACATCCTTAATTGAAATCAGGTAATTGGTCGTCAGTCGTCACTATGATAGGTCTTGACAAATGACTCAATCACAACTCCGAGCTGTTTTTAAAAATCCAAAAAAATTTTGTCCAAAAGTTTGTTGTAAAAGAAGAAACGCGTTGTGTTTTGCGCTCACTGAGCATTCTCACGAGTGTAACTAGTGACAAGTCTCTCATCCACTGACCGATATAAACATGAGTGTAGAAATTGTGAAACGAGAGTAGTGGCGCAGTGGCGACGGCCTTGGTCACGCGTGCTCGGTTACGCGTTCGACACCCGATCCGTGCAACCAGGCACCGCCCTGCAACGAGACACCACCACCGGAACTGATCTTCCACATACTATTTTCCTTATTTGTAATGTTGAAAGAAAAACTAGATTGGTTTGGTTGGTGGTAGGACTTTTTCAGAGTCCGACTGGCAGTGTCCCTCAATGGAATAGGCCGCAGTGGCCGCTTACCATCGGGTGGGCTGCGTGTCTGTCTGCCAACTGATGTAGTATAAAAAAAACTTGCCAGAATTCTCGTATTCAACCACAGTAACAAAAATTACTTATGACTTTATTTCTTCGCTTTATATCTCTTCGGTCTTGTCAGACCGATGTCTCAGCCCAGCAGGCTATGAGAGTAAGGGAATAGGGAATGTGCGTGTGCTTGCATACTCACTTCTGCACTATAATAATATCCTGCGTAAGATAACTTTCACGAATACTTTGACTGACTGTTGGCCAAAATTTAGCTTCGAGAACATTATTACGATCCTATTCATCTATAGTCTTTGATAAGAAAATATTATTAATTTGTTCGTTGGTGTTGTTTCGAGGATTCCAAAGAAAATAGTCGTCGCCGCAAAAAAAAAAATATGACACACAAAAGAAGTTCCCCGAGTGCAGACAATCTAGATTGGAGGAAGATCTTCCAATTTTAAAGAAACAAAAGATAGGTATCCTAAAACGAAGACTGATATCTTTACAATGCATGTAATCAGACCGGGCTTCATCGATTTCATTCAGACGAAACTGATTCGGTAGGTATCACAATAAATGTGTAAAATTGACCGTTTCACTCCCATTGTTACGGCGTCTGCTGAGTGCAAACAAAAGAGTAAAGGCCAGTGTTTCGCAATAGTACAGACAGGTGTTGCACCATCGCTTCTGGTCCGTGGTCAGGTATCACATAACAGATGCACTCTTGCATCTGATTTTCAGCTGTTTAAGATTCTGCTTAATGAGTTTTGTAATGAAATATTCGCGAGATGGCATTATGCGTGCGTCGTGAGTGTATTGACACAGAATATAATCAAAATATGTATACTCGTAGTTCAAGGGCGTCGCCAGCTTATGATTAAGGGGGGGGGGGGGGGGCAATGGGGCAATATTATTTAGGAGAAAAAATATGAACGCCGAGAGCATGAAGCGTTACCGCTTTGCGGCTAGCTACATTTGATCTCTAGGGGGGGCAACGCCCCACCAAATCGCCCAAAAAAGTTTTAAAGATTTAAATCTTATTAAGGTGCACCTACACCCTGATCCAGGATTGCGCAAATCCAGTTATAAATGAGAACGTCTGCCGTCTCACTTCCGTAGCCCTTAACGGCGAGTAAAAATTCGAACCATCCACCTCACGTACTCTGAAAGCTTCGTTTGTTTGGCGAAACACTCGGCTATCACGTATATTTTTATGTCTTTATGCAAATACTGTGATATAAATCGCCGACGGAAGTTTACTCTAAAAATTAGTACCTATGGTAAAACTAGACCGATTGAGTTGGTTGGAACTAGGTGCGCCTGGTGCACGCGTGCATTGTTCGACCGAGGTCAGTGCGTGGGAGTCGCTCCCGCCGGGCCCTCAAAAACTGACAGAACAAATGCTCTTTACTGTTGAACTAATTTTTTTTAGGTGGGTAGTGGGTCGTAATTTAAAACTTCGGTTATGCCGGTCGCTGTGACTTGGTTTACCCGTTCAGAAAATGCTCGTCCCTATTCGAAGTCTAGGAGTAGGCGGTGTAATAAAACTATCTTTGGAAACCACGTAAGCCCGTTGGTTTTGTTCCTGATTGCTTTTCGGTCGTCAGACTCCCATTTCAACTGTCGCATGTCGGACAGAAACACGGTTTATAGATCAAATAGATCCAGATAAGTTACTTAAGCAATTAATTTTAAATTCGCAACAGGAGACACAATAATCATTTTGTAACTACTTAAGTATTTACTTTCTTAAAGAAACGGATTAGAAAAACCTTCGCGTTTAGAAAATTAAACGGATCTTTGCTTCTTTCTGTGATGGTAGATGAAATAATGACCCCAAGACATTTAATTTAAGTTGCATGCTTAGATAAACTGCTGAAAGGATCGCGGGAAGCAATTTAAGTGAAATTATATTTTATTTTGCGTGATTCACCTTTCAACTTACCTTACGTTTCCAATTGATATTTAATGGCGCTGCGATGAAGTGGCACAGTTTCTGCTTTCGCGACATGTATTTATCTTTCATTATACATCTGCTTTAGTACAAGACTCTAAATTATGAGAGAAAGCCTATTAATATACGTATTTTTATAATGAGATTATATTTAAAATAACCGACATTTGCAATGGTCAAGAGGTCAGCACAGGTCATGGGTATGCACAGTACAAACATTTGTGTGCATGTATCTCTACAAAAAAGTATATGAGTAGTATTTATCAGTTGCCTGGTGACATAATACAAGCATTGATCAGTTCTGGGACACACAAGCACAACTATGGTGGGAATAATGCCTTAGTCAGATTAGTTATAATTATCCGGAGTCAAGACGTCGATTATAAATTAAATCGACTCCATTTTCCTATGCCTTTTAAGAATCTCCCTACTTCAGTTTCGACATTAGATCTCTCAATATCCCGCTGTCTATTATAAAGTTATAATTTTGTTTCAGGTTCCAGAAAGAATTGAGCCATACTCTCAACTTTTGAAAAGTGTTGTGGAACAAAATGGAGAAGGAGTGAAGCCTCCCGACAAGACCCTCACAGCCAGCATTCGCTGCACCGAGGTCACTGCGTTGAACATGGAGGTGGAGACCCTGAGGTGGCAGTTGGCACAGGTAATGATAATGACCTATTTGATGAAAAGACAACTTTACCTGCAGACACCTTATACCCCTTGTTATAGCAAGGACCCTGCTAAATGATGTTTGTGTTCTCGCTTGTCAACTGTTATTCGTTACAAAAGCTTTTTACAATTTTGTGTATATATTATATTAATAAAAATCTGGACAAAACCTTGTTATAGCTTCTAAAGTGAACTTTCATCATGACCAAAATCAATTTACCTGAAACATTTGGTCATTCCGACGCTAAAATTACATACATTGTTAAATCGATTGGTCATTGTTGGAACTTGATTTTAGAAAACATGTTTAATTTTTGTAAAAGAATTTGAAGACTGTATCGTAATGACCCTTGACAAAAAGTGATTGCAATACTTGTGTGATTGAAAGAAATTTTATGTAAATATATAATTTCCTTGACTTGGAAATAATTGAATTCACTCGCTAGTGAAAACTTTATGTTCAGTCTTTAAGTTTTATTATTTCATTGGTGCACCAAAATTTAGACATTATAATAACCCTGTTAATTTTAATATGCCTTGCGAAATAGCTAAGCGAATGCACAGCGAATTTTGCATTGAGCGCATTCTTGAAGTGTTGCGTAAACTCGATGCAAGTTGTTTGCCAAAACATTGTGACTTTTTTCAGACTGAAGCAAACAGGCAGATGCACATAGCTTTACTTAAGCAGATAGTAACATTCTTGAATAGAGTGAGGGACCATATAGACAGTCAGAAGAACGAGAGTCCAAGGAAGGAGACGATGTCTACCAGGGTCATTCCAAGGTCGTTCAACGTCGCTGACTTGCCACGATCCAGATCAGTGTTGCACTTTAACAAAAATCTCGAATATCTGACCCCGACGAAGAAAATAAGCACTAGGAAGATCAGCAAGTCGATCAGTAATGTAAATGGTTTCAAAGAGAATTCTACTTCTTGGTAAGTGTTTCACAGTTATTATACAGCGTGTTAGGTAACCCGAGGGACATATTTAAGGAGAGTTTTCGAGACCGATTAGGAGGCCAATTTGCAATAAAAAATATATACTTAATTTTTTGCATTTTTGTCCTAATATACATGAACTACCTAAAAAATTCCGTGTGCCGGCCGGCCGGTTATGCCCCAAACTCAAATTGTACGCGAGTACAATAGGTCTACCCCTGAACGAGTGAAAATACTGTGAAAGGAAGAGTGCCCGCACATTACGCGGATTTTCAGGAAAATTTCGACTAAGGTTATTGACAGATATTTACCAGATTTTTATTGGTTTATACTTATTTCGTCATATGAAAGCATGAATTATTTGGGGTTTAAATATGTCCCTCGCATTTTCTGTCATACTGTACAACTCATCGTACAATTAATAATGTTCACTTAAAATTGAACTAGATTCTTGAGAAAACGTTAATAATAAAAAATCTGATAGCTTTTTGCATCTAATAACAGTCCTGTCTCGCACAGAATAAATATTTTCATTGAATCTGATGTCATAACATAAAAGACACAATGTAACTGAAAAATTATGTAATTTTGTCAGTTATGTGTAGTGGTCAAAGTCATAAGAAATACATTCGCGCAAATTGAAAACATATTACCTGACATTAAACTGAATTGAAGTCATTAGTGTACATTTATAATTTTGTATAAGTTTGTGATTTACAATTTACAAGAATTACAAGCATTCAATATTAATTTCAGGAATCAGTCAAAACTTTCCCTAATATCGGAAAAAGAGTCCACGCATAAAATATCAGAAGAAATGTCCAGACTGATAACTCTTGCCAACACAGTGCTTAGCACTAAGCTTCCTGATCTCGCATGCACTTGTAACGAGAATCCCGACGATACCAATAATAAGCTGACGGAAAATGTTGAAAAAGAAGAAACTAAGGAAAATGGATTCAATGCCTCTTTAAGCCTCATTGAAGAAGATTCAACTAACGCGTTCATTTTAAACACAATTTGCAACGGCAAAGACATGTACGACAGCATAACTAACAAATACATTGAAGTTAAAGATAGTGCGATAAACGATTTTATTGTGTCACAGTCACCTCTCACTTGCGGTTTGGAAAATGACTTTGCCGGTATTGGATTGAATGAAAAAGAACGGCAGAGTCCTTTGTCCGTTAAAAATGTTACGGAACTCCACAACGGTAAAACACTTAAATCTTCAAATGACAAAAGAAATGAATACAGTCACGTATCCAATTTCATCGAAGATGAAAGTGGATTTTCTTCAATGAGCTCGTTCCAAGAAATTGGAATACCTATTATAAGTATAATTCCACCGTCACCTTGTAAAGAAGTAGGGTATATGGAGGAGATACCTGATATTTTGGAACCTGAAAAATGGAAGACTGATACGATGGAACTTGACAAGCAGACGATGAAAGTTTTTTGGGTTTGATTGTTCATTTGTCAACGTACAAAATCACTGTTCAAAGTGTCGTGTTGCACGAAGCGTATTTGTCGATTTGATATCACTTAATATTTATTTATACTGCTCTAAATTAAGAATACTAACGATACGATGCCTTTATTCTAGATATAAATTTTAAAGAACAAGTAATAAATCTTTTGAAATGAGAGTTGGTTTTAATGTATTTAAGCTACAGTCCATTCGTTGCATATTCACAAGTTCTGAGAACCTTGATAACAGATCATGTTTTCAGGCAATAGTTAGAGTAACTAAACAAGAAAAGGTCTAAGCGGAAGAGTAGTCAACAAAATAGTACTTTTTAATCACGTTAAAATTTGATATGACACCGAAACATGCATCTAGAATTTTATTCCTTTTAGTGGACCGCTTGTTGCATTTTCTAGTCAACAATACATTTCACTGACGTATTATTATTACGGTTCGTAAATCTGTTTTTAACAAGTACATTTCTTGTAGGTACTTCTGCACCATTTTAACTCATGAATAATAAATTGACTTATTTAGAGATAAGGAGGCCAAGAAGGTATATTAATTTACATAAGTAATATCACATTACAATGGTGAGTCCGCTGCGGAAAGTGGATCAAAATACTTTTAAGTGAGTTCGCATAGAAAGTATTCGGCCTAATGAAAGTCTATCGCTTTGGGTGTTTAGTTTACTGCAATTTGTTTTCTCTGTTTAAAGGTGGGAGATTAGCCTGTATTACGTGTATAGGTGTTTAAGGTTTAGAAATAATGTAATTACGAGTCTGTTGGGGATTTAATGGACGTCGCTGCCTGCTGTGTAGGCTTTGCGTAGACAAGTCACTTCATATGCATGTTCCTTTAGAATCTAGGCGGTAAATAGAATTGAAGACGAAAAGTAATGTTTATCCGTTGTCTGGCACCAACGCATGCTTATTTTGGGGCTAGAAGGTGCTGTGTGAATAATATATTTTATTTATTTTTATTTTATGTATTACAAACTTATTGGTTTTTAATCCAGTACACTAGATTTCACGTCACAATGACGAGCTTACCCACGTCATTATTAAAACAAAAATCATGACAAGAAACATTTCGGCAAACTAAATTTTCGTAAAAAAATCTACAAAACCTTTACATTTTAAAAACATTTCTTTTGGTTAAACCTCTAAATTCTTAGTAAGTATGGCGGACGAAGAAGAAGAGAAGGGTAGTGGTGATGTAAGTACGGAACAAAAACCCGAGCCTGAACCAGAGCCACCGAAGGTTCCTGATGTGGAGCTGGTGGTAGACGGCTTCGGGTTCATGCCGAAGTCGATGCAGCAGTCTCAAGGGAGAATCAGCAAAATCTTCAAATCCAACAAGTCTTTAAAGGAAATCATGACGCCAGAACCGGAGGGGAAGAGTCCGTGTGCGTCGAGCACGAATATTGACATCGTCAGAAGGTATACGTGGAAAACGAAAAACAGGATGACTGTACAGGTAAACTTTACATTGAATATCATTGAATATATAAACAGTGGCAAGTTTCACCTTTGATCTATGTAGGAAACGTAATATTAGCATACAATAATTAGTCAGGGCAGGGCACAACCACAAATGCGGTCTTCATTCCCTTACTCTTATAATCCAGTATTGGGATGTCAGTCTAAAACAACAACTAACTACTAATTAATGGTTGCAAGGCCAATGGTCCTTCTGAGGTTTATTACGCTTATAAACCATGAACGCATTATTAATCCCATTTAGGAGTTGGAATATGGGATAGGGTAACCTTCCAGAATTTTGAAAGAAGCCCGATTAGTTTTTTACAACTTTATCATGCTGTTTAGAGAAATAATTTAAGGGTATCTGAAGGAATCGTTAAAAGCGAATAAACTACGTTTTATAAGTCTTTTAAAGTATTTTCCTATAAGATGGTATTGCATTTTATAGGTCATAACTTACGGGGCCACTCTCACGTCCATTCAAGTACCTGACAGGAAGGGAGTGCCAGACGATGTTATTGCCGGTTTCGACACTTTAGAAGGTAAGCTTTTAAAGGTAATCATTCAGATCGCCTTGAAGATTTATACAAATGATCCAACCGCCTAAGTCTAGGTACTCGTACATTACATGATATTATTCTAATGTTTTTGGGTCAAACCTGTCAGTGACAATAGGTTGTGCGGAAATTGTGTAATATTCTAATACTTGGCGTACATTTGCTCATTATGTAGGTCGTCAAGGAGTCAATGTCATTGGTCTATTGCTACTTGCTAGGTATTTGTTCATTACCTTTCTTGAAGCAGTAAAAGCGTTGCTCGTTCATTTTTCTGGGAGTGTTTGGGACTCCACCCCCTGTGGAGATGAAAATAAAAGATATTATGGCTTCACCAGCATTTTTTTTATGATTTGTATCATTTCTAATTAAGTGTTCTAATGCACGAAAATCAATAGCAGTACTGCTATTATTTTGGGTGTTAACTGTTACCTGATTTGGAAAAAAAAAAATATTACTTGTTATCCTACTGCAGATCAAAGGCCTCCAATATTGAAATGTGGGCCACAAACCCAAGCTGACGAAAAATCTAAAAATTTTACACATTTTTTCCCGAAATTAAAGCCAGGACTTCAAGATCATGGCCCGGTACTTAAGCCACTAGAGTCTAGACTATCGAGAAATTTGTCTGAAAGATGTAAAAAATATATATACATTTTATTGATTTTGTGTTATTTTGGTTTCAGATTACTTCCAGCCAAGGAATCCATACTTCGGGGCTACGATAGGACGGTATGCAAACTACATAAGAGAAGCCACGATGGTGGTCAGACCCTCTGGCAGGATGTACATGCTTTCCACGAATAAAGGCCACCATCACTATCATGGGGGCTATGTAGGATTCGATAAGGTAATAAAATTGTTTCAAAAGTATTATGAAGGTTCTATTTTGCAGCTCAACTGCGCAAATTAAAATGAAACGAAAAGTATTTTTCTTCGTCTGTTGGTAATTTGGTAGGAAAGAACATTAGAATAAGGTAAATTAGGTGTTTCTATGTATTAATATGTGAGGGCCGGTATTTCAATGTGACCTTATCTTATTGCTTAAGTTAAGTATAACATTTAAGATAAGTATTACTTTTGACAGGTAAAAGTGTATGACTTTAGTGCCGCTTAACTTTAATCCTATAATGAAATACACTTAAGTCATACTTATTATCAATCCCGGATTAAGATCAAGATAAGTATATATTGAAATACCGGCCCTTAGTATTTACAAAAAAAAGTATATAAGTAATGTTTATGCGTTGTCTGGCACCCATAGTAAAATTGTGAATAATGTCCAGAGATTATATTTTTTTTATAATTTATTTTATGTTGTTGCCAATAGTCATTTATTTGATTAAAATTATAGCAATATATGAATGTCCCGCTGCAATGTGGGACAAAATAATTATGGAAAGCCGTTATATTTTCAATTATAGGTTTTTACGAGTATTATGATCCTTGTTTAATTGCATGATGAATGGAGGATTTTGAGCTACGTTCAAAAATAAAGAAAAAAAGTTGCAACGCGGTGGCCTGACGCGAATATGGAGAAATATATTGAAACGCTATAAAAAAGCGGGCAGTAAAGTACGTGACTACAAGTAATTATTGTTCTGCTTCCAGGTGAACTGGCGTTCATACGTGAGCGGCAACAAGGTAATAATGAGCCACGTGTCGGAGCGGTTCAGCGAAGGCTACCCGGGCACGGTGATGGTGCAGGTCGCCTTTGAGGTGACCTGCGACAACACCATTAAGATCGAGATGCGCTGCTCCACCAGCGAGCCGACCATCGTCAATCTTAGTAACACTCCGTACTTCAATCTTGCTGGGCATGTAAGTTCTTTCTCCGAGCGTTTTGCCTCGAATTAATCAGACAGCAACATGATCCAAGATTTGGCCAGTCTGCGCCATTTTACCTCCGTATCCCTTGGTACGAGAGCAATTGTATCACAGCTACACAGCCATCCGATTAAAGAATAGGCTAGTTGACAAAATTTGGAAATTCGTTTAAAACTATAGTTTAGTATCTATTTTACCCCAAATATATATTATTTTTAGAAAAATAGGCCTTTTTCATAAGTATTTTGCTTTTTTAGAAATAAACTTAAAATTAACTTTGAAAAGGCCAAGACTGTCATGGCGTCTTGAATGACGTCTATCCTCACGAAACAATCGAGTTTGTTGATGTCAGTCGACGAGATCATTATACAGCTGCAACCGGTGTTTTGCGAGGACTGACGTCACGCTTCTCTTATTGTTGTTTAATGTCACGTGATTAAATAAGTAATTTTGCCGATTTTAATTTCCAAAAATATTTGTAATCTTATATTATTTTAGTAAAAAAGTAGTTTTTTTGTTTACTACATATCATGATTAATCATTAGAAACTCTAAGCCATCCGATTCATTCTTAGTGGAAACAAGCCTATTTCCTTACAATGTTTTCCGTCACCGCCGAGCTGGTGGTAAATACGCACATAGAAAAATTCGGGTGAGTTGTCTGAAAAAATATCAATAGAACATTTGAGAGAAGGAGTGCACTTAACATTTTCACACGTTGAAACAATCAAGCACTTCGGAATTCTTATTGATACAAAACTTACCTCTTTTACCTCACATTAAACTTTAAAGCCACCATTGACACAGTTTCGTGGATTTGTGCTGCGGTGTATTGTTGGACAGCATACCAAGGAGCATTAACTTGCTTTCCGAGACACGTGGGTCCTTTACACCGTCAAATTTAGACTCCGGACTCAATGACGTTCAATATACAACTAGACACCCAATCTCTAAGAAAAATTCCTCAAAAAACGTCCGAGTGGCTTTGACACTGATGACATTAACACATTCGTTCAAATTATCACTCGTGGCATTTATTGTTTAATGTCAATTGTATACAACTAAACGAAAACTTTTATTGTTTAATGTCAATTGTATACAACTAAACGAAAACTCTGCCCAATTCGGGTGGGCAGACTTTTGCTTCGGACAATATTTGAGCGTGATTGTGAGTCTAGTTTTTTAAATGAACGTCATTGTCCGTACTCAATCAAACATTTTGACGGAGTTATCGCTTTGAAGTACTAGCCGGTTAAAATGCTATTAGGATAATACCTTTTGAAGTTGCGTTACGCGACAGTGATGACTTACAGACACACAGGTATTAATATGCGTTGGGCTGGTCAATATCCACAAGGCTGGCACACCGGCTCGTCCCAATCGGGTGTGAAGGGGAAACCGGGGAAGTTTAGTGGGTAGTGGACGCTTTAGTCTCGAGTCCCACATACGGCCGCGGGTCTAGCTAGCCTACGGTTATAGTGCATAAACGCATTCTCCTCCGAAAAAAAGGTATTATTATGTTTTGCCAAAGTTACGGACAAGCGCAGTTGACGTCATTTTTCGCTCCATTCCAAAAGCATTTAAACTGGATAATATACGACCTACATTGACCTTCTGTCTCGTAGAGGCAATCTTGATATTTATTTATCTTTACAGCATGCTGGTTGTGAGACTATGTACGACCACATATTCACAATCAACGCTGACAAATACACTGTCACCGATGACGACGGTCTTGTGACAGGTAATGAGAATCATTTCATTGAAGTAGCATCTCTATTTTATACTGAAAGCAACACAATCTTTAAAAAATAAGTGTAACTAATGAGTAAAGCAAAAGATACGAAACATTGAGCAAAAGAAAAATAAATTTTTATTTATATGAGGCGACTACGTACGCGCGCGAGTTCATGTCCATCGGGGACTGAGGAGGCACGCGGGGGCAGCGCGCCCCGCCCTCACCCGCCGACCCGCATTCGTCCGCCGTTGAGTGTTGTCCTTGACGACAATGACGCGCGCTTGTCGATATTTTATACATAATTGTGTTGTTTAATAACAAGTGGTAATGTCCGACTGATATGATAGTGATAGTGACTAATTAAATGTTGCATTTTATAATTATTATTTTTTCATTTTGTAATAAATCATTAACAAGTATTGGGTATATTTATTTCATGAGTTGCAAACAGATAGAAACACTTTATCACACATGTTAAAAATATACAGATCACGTGAACTAAATACATGACAACCATGCAA
Organism: Mecyna flavalis; assembly: GCA_949319885.1. Taxonomy (NCBI): domain Eukaryota; kingdom Metazoa; phylum Arthropoda; class Insecta; order Lepidoptera; family Crambidae; genus Mecyna; species Mecyna flavalis. The sequence goes on from OX439425.1 coordinate 3,727,160, forward strand.
AGGCAATCTTGTAGCTTGAAGCGATCTCTTCGAGGCAACCCCATATGTAGGTAAAGCGTTTCAGAAACTAATAGTTTACTCACTAAAAAGTTCCAAAAGTATGGGATGGATATGGTTGACCTAATAGATAATAACTATCGATATCGATATAAGTATAATTAGGTTAAGTAGGTAACAGCACTACCGCATTCTTTAGGATGGACATGAACTCGCGCGCGTACTGTATGTATTGGGATTGATTTTATAAATTTCAACAATTTTGCCGGAATACATTTTGCCTAACATAAGAATTAAGTTTTTGCAATAAATACACGTTTCGTTTCAGGCGAGAAAAAAGTGGTAGGTGGATCTGCGTATGACTTCAGGGTACCAAGAGTTCTTCGAGCTATGATCCCGAAGATACCTATGGGCGGATATGACATAAATTTCTGCGTCACACAAGGGACTGAACAAGATTTAACATTCCAAGCAAGGTGTCTACTATAAATTCCTTTTTGTTGTTTAATCTTTCATATTATATTGTAAGGTTAGTTTATATTTTCCTACAAACAAATAATAACATGGTATGGAATGAACCTTTGAAAGCAATAATTTGTTGAGTCAACTTGTACCAGTGGACCAGTGATAAAATAATGATTTTTTTATAATGCACGCATACTCGCATATCTTATAATTTTTTCATTTATTTTGCCACCTCAAACAAATCTAATCTATTGAAATATCGATACTATAGATCATATCAAAATAATTGATTGTAATCGTCTTATTTGATCGATTTTTCGATATATTCAATCAGATTGATTTTATTGTAAACAAACTTTGTAATACTATCAATTATAATAATTTATTAATCTATAATTATAAAAAGCTAAAAATGATTTTAAATAGATGTATCGATGGTGCATTTAGTTTGTTTCAAACATCAATAGTTTGTCCGAAGAAAACCATTTAAAGATTGGCTGAAAATTCCTTTTGACTTGACACTCATTATCTCAATATCTTTGAGTATATTTTGCTGGTCTAAATTATTTTGCTTCTTTTCTATGTTGAAATACTCGAATTTGTTTTTTTTTGATAAATCTGTTTATTATTCCAGAGCTCTTCATCCTCTCACTGGCAGAGTTCTGGAGGTGTACAGCAACCAGCCTGGCTTGCAGTTCTACACTGGCAACCTCTTGCCTGATCCTGACAAGATCGTTGAGGTTTGTACATATATAAATTTTCCATTATCATAATATTTAGATAGACCATAAGGCCTCCTGTAGTAGGGGGCGTGAGAATAGGTACTACCTCTGTGGGCCTCTGCCGATGGCTGATGCATGTTTTAAGAAGTGAAGCTCCCAAAAAATAGACAGGATGTGTTAGCCTCACACTCACATTTAAAAGCCCTTAGCCAGTCAGTGATCTTATATAGACCATGTCAGCCCAACTTAAGGTCGAAATCCAATAAAAAAATCATCACTATGTCTAAAGGATGGGGAGAGACAATTCAGCGGAGCATTAAAGCTGATTTAAAGCAAATGCATGCATTTAGAATATGAGTGACCCGTGCCATATTATTATAGTAATGTCTGAGACAACCATAGAACAAAATGTAGTCGGTAACAATCTTCCTTCTGGGTGGGAATGGGGAGTCGACATTAACCCAGTAGTGGAAACTTTGACACACATTTCTCCATTATAAAATAATTTGTGGTCGCCACAACCTAAGTGTAATTCCATAGTGTCGTTTATTAGGTCTTACGAGTATTCTGTTTATTTTGTATTTTTTTTTACTAATGAAGTGTGACATTAGGGAGCGACTGAAGAAGAGCAGGAGGAAGAAGGGAAGAATGAGAACGAGAGCGAGGAGTCGGAGAGCGAGGAGTCGAGTGCGAAGGGCGAGGAGGCGACTGAGGAAGGAAGCGAGGTGACTCTTTCATTCAGTTACTCTATCATCATCTAGGCGTATTCCCTATTGCATCCAGTATGAAGCCCAAGGTCCGCTTCGACTATAATCCTAGATTCGACAAGCCTGGTTATTACAATAGAGCGATTGCCATCTGACCTTCGCAACCCCTACAAGACAAACCAAAACAACTTGGAACATAGACGGGACCAACGGCTTAACGTGCCTTCCGAAGCACGAAATCATTATAATTTTCAGACATTCAACTTTCAAGTGATGAGACAAGACAATGTCCTAACCAGACAGGAAACTATCACATAAAATGCTCACCGCGTGATTCGAACCCACGACCTCCGGGTTATTAGAGTCCAACACTCTACCCAGCAAACATTTTAAGTGTTTTGGTCCAAGACTAAAGAATATATTACCAATTTAAGTAAAAATAACGTCCCACGCAACATTTTTTTTCACTTAATACACACTTCAACTGCTACGTCGAAATATATAGTAATTAAAACGTTATTTTCACTGAATTTGGTAGAGAACTTAAAAGTCGAAAGTAAGTCGAAAAAAATGGTAGAATTGACGGTTGAAAGCTTGACCAATAAGTCATAAATACTTGTAAGTGATTGCTTGGTATTTGCGATGTAATTATTTCTTATTCAGTGACCATTAAGGTCATCGATTCTAAGTTGAATATGACACCAAATGTGAAGTAAATCTCACCAATAGTAAATACCTAAGTAAGTTATAATTCATAACGCATATTTTTTGTTGTTATTTCTGGGATAATACCGTTAAACGTCACATCTACTCGCTTATATTCTGGTAATTAGTTGGGTTTATTTAACTAAATACTGCTAAGGCAAGATAATGACCACTATTATTAAATAAAATATTCATCTTGACATTAAAAAATAATAATTCTTCACTATATTTGAAGCCCATTAGTAGATTTCAACGTTAAATCAATAATTGCACGAAGAAATTTTCATCGCACTAGATTTTGTCGTAATATGGCGTTGTAATCAAGCGCGATAATTTGGAAACTTAGCAAGCCGCCATTATTATATCAATGTTAAAGAGGTTAGCTTTTTGGTTAGACATTTTGTTTGTGTAAAGGTAATATATTTTTGTCTCTTTTACTCTCCATCGCTACCGATATAAACTTCACCTAAATATGTAATTAAATAGTAAAAAATACGTTGGATCCACGTTTAAAAGAGGTAAATGATTACCAAAATAGTAATTGCAACTACAAGGCACGTCGTGGTAACGTCGAGTTTACGTCGAAAATACGACCTATCCGTTGACCTGTCGGTTGCAATTACTAGAGTTACGTGGAATCCACGTAGCCCGCACGTGCCTTTTTTCCCCAAATAGGTGGATTCCACGTGGATTCCACGTCGATTCGAGGTGCCTCATTTTGGTCTCCGTAAAAATTGCCACTTAATATTGGTATTTTTATTGTTATTTTGACCTAAAATGTTTGCTGGGTAACCACTGTACCACGGGCGCAGTTGTTGTGTATTCATTCGTTATTTATTATTATAATTTTTGAGCACATAGCTCCCTGATGGTATGAGCCAACTGCTTTATTATAACACCTGACCTTTTTTAATTTCAGGGTAAAGTCAGTTTCGGGTACGTGCCACTGATAGGCAAGTCGGGAACGCTGTACAAGAAGCATGGACTCTTCTGCCTCATGCCACAGAACTTTCCGGACGCCATTAATCATGTAAGTTTTTCTCAACCGAACTTTTTTCATTATTTTACATTAATTGTAGCGGAGGCAGGCAGCAGAGAGGAGAAACGGAGAAAATATTTACCTACCAATAAGATTGCACAAAATATCCGTTCAAACGGGGAGTTGCAATCCTATTGGTTAATGTTTCTCCGTTTCTCTGCTCCGATGCCTCGTTTCGATCCAGTGGAAAGGTAGCACTGTCATTTATGGCGGATTTAAAAAAAAAAAATTATAATGTTCTCTCTACTGGAGATTTTATTTTCTTCCTGGTAAATAAAAACTTTATGAAACCAATAGCAGAAATATAAATCCTACTCCTTTTCACTTCAGGTTTTTGTAGATTAAAAAACAAAAATTAATTTGATGGATTTGATTATAATTAATTATCTTATAATTAGTTTACATCTACTAAAGTTTATGAATATTTTCAATTTCCTTATTTCCAGAAAAACTTTCCAAATTCTGTTTTAAACCCTGGTGAAGTGTATGTCCACAAGATCCAGTATAAATTCGGACTACTACTGGGTAGATATGTATGATTGTCCTGTCTCAATAAAACAAAATGTGGTGTCAAATTGACTTTTATTTCACAACAATTATAACATCAAGTATATAATATAAATTATCAACTTATATGTTTAGTAGAGTATAAAGATTTCAGACTTGAATAAAATCGACCGTTTCTAATTTTAGGGCGATTTCGTAAAAAAATCCTTTTAGAAAATAATATCATCAATAAAACCAACCAAATACCAACTGTGATCCCAGATCATAGAAAATCATGTGAAGGCAAATCAGTTTTGACATTCAAAGCGTTACTAACTTGATTCGAGAAATATAAGTCGAGAAACATATATTTCTATTATAATATATTGAATGCGAGCAAATGGCTTCGCTAAAATGAGAAGTGCTGCGGTGATTTAGTTCATTAAAATATTTTAGCCAATTGGGAGGAAGTTGTTCCTCTGAACCTAACGCTTCAATGCGTATGCTAAAAATAAATTTTGCGTTATTATCAGCGCAACACTTCTTCGTAATCTGGATGTAAAGCACTAAGGAAAGTACGCCCTATAATCATGTAGGTAGGTAAATGTATCTTAATATTATATAGTACTATGATTAAATTTATAGCATTAAGTCGCAGTATAGGAGTACCGAACCGGCAGGAATACCTCTGTGCTGGAAGAGATGGTCACTAGTACAATTGACGGTACTAAGGATACAATGTTGTATCACTTGTACCACCAATGGTACAACTGACCTATAGCGCAGGTTTCGGTATGCCCAGTGTGCGATAAGGGAACGAGGGAGGCAAGCACAGCTCGGATCTTAACAAAGATTAAACAAAGAGAAGTACAATGGTACTTCTGTATGCCCGATGATACCGCGGCATGTTAACAAAATAAATGCAGCAACGTATTACTATCCCCCCTCCCCGTCCCTGCAGCTACTGGGCGCACTCCTGTCGTGCTCTTAGTAGTGGACCCCTTCGTGCACCTTGCCTTGTAAAGACTTATCAGAAAGCTCAGAACTTTCTCCTTATCTTTTACCCACTGGATGTTGCTAAGCTAAATCCATTCTAAATGTCCAATTATCCTCAATATACAGCGAAAATCCAATAATAATTAATATGTAACTTCTTTAAACCACACCAAACCAACCACATGAGCGTCTGAGCGAGTGTACATTCTCGTGCCATGATCCAATCTACTCACATCCAGATTCATTATACATATTATAACTACACACCAATCGATTATATTATGTGAGCCAAGTGGCGGAAAGAACATTAAATTCTTGACAACTTGACAGTAGAATTGGGCTAAGTATAGGCCGGCTTGTGCTACCAGAATTTGATTCAAAAGGACCACACACGCTCAAACGTGAAGTTCAAAAAACGGTAGGGTTTGAGCATCGTGCCACCGATGGTGCACATGGAAACTCGCCAATGTATTGGCAAGGGCAGATCGACCACTTTCTTTTAAACTTCTAGTACAATCCAACATTTTCTTAAACAATGTAGTGGTAAGTACCTTTAGACCACATCTTAGAAAAGTGGTAGCTCTGCCAAGTCAAAAGTACATTACAAACTATTTCACATCAATTATTATCTAGGCCGGCCTTGTCAAAACGGATAATTGTCCATAGGGTGATTAACAAACTTAAAATAACGCCGAACATTTTCAACTCCAGATGCGACATATCAGTTGTAAAATCTATGGTTGTATCTAATAATGCCAATATTATTGGCATTTTTATCATAGATACAACTGATTTACTATAGTTTATAAAAAAAATTTGACGTCAGATGGAAAGATAATAGAATATCTTTCCATCTGACGTCAAAAATACATCTAAATCCAATCACTTAGAGAAAACTCTTCTTTATAAGGTCGAATAATTTGGACCCACGCCCTTGCACCGATTATCACATGCCTTTTTTAATTTTTACATTTAAAATAATAGATACGAACTAGTTTAACAAATAAGCGCCGCCGAAATGAAAATTCGCATAGCGTTTTCAGTAATTAAGTAAAAAGAAATATTTGGGGTTGTTAATTTGGCGACGTATTTCGCGGCACGTTGTTTAAGCCACCTTCAACCTTGTGTTCTGATGTGCTGCTTAACGGAACCCCGCAAATTTCAATGAGCAGGTACACTCCTTCTTGCCGGTGGCATCGCCGTTGAAATGCTGTTCCAACACCAAACCATTGTCCGATTTCATTGTGGCGTCCTGAAAATACCCGCTTGGTGAGTATCCGAAACAAGTCAATTTTGGAAGTATTATGTAACACGGGAATTGAACCCGCAAACCTGTAGCATGGTTAAAACGATTGCTGTAAGTGATTTGTCAAAGTCAAAGACTATTTACCTAATAAGTAGCTTACGCTGTTGTAGCAATACGGAGCCGGTATACATTTGGAACCAAAGACACGAATATCAGAGAAGCCTACAAAGGGACAGTAAACAGAGTGATGCTTCTTGGTTTGTTCTTAATATTCCTCAATATAGGAAGGTTTGGATGCTGATCATCAAGTGCAAATCGGAAATGGTATAAAAATATTTACAACTCACATTGTACGGAAAACGATCGAAACCCATTGTCGCTGCCAGGAAACCTTCATAATTGATAACAGACGACTGTGAATCGTAGCTATCTAGCGACACAAAATCATCGTCGTCATCGGGAAGTTCCTCAGACCCCTGGTCAGACAGTTTTTCCAGCGAGTCTAACCCGACACTCTCAACCGCGGAATCAGGATCTTCAGGATCATAATCCTCTTCATACTCATCCTCCATAGTCGAAGTGTAAGGATCTTCTTCCTCCTCCGACAAAGATTCCTGATCTTCTTCGTCATCATCAATTATAGGATAAGATACAACGACAGGTTTCGCATTTCGAATCATGTCAGACTTGTTAATGATCATACCCGGGACTTGGGGGCGAAGGCTAAGCCACACGGCGATGCACATATCCACACTGGAAACATATTAATAAACATTGGATAATTAGATTCAGAACAAACATGAATGTAACTTAATTCTTTTTTTCGTGTAGGAAATATCTTTACGAATTTCCATATTAAGCAGACGCAGATTAAGCAGAAGGTGGAATTAGACTCCACGATATCTGTCGCATAAACCAGGGTGGTTACCATGGAGCAAGTCAAAAATCATACTTACACTTGAGGACCGTAGAACTCTTTAGGGTGCGCGTCCACCAGTGAGCTGTTCCTCTTGTCCTCCGCTTCCTGTTCGGTCAAGTTATCCGAGGCCAGGTAGTACAGCGGGTTGAACAACTTCATCAGCATGGCTAAAGTCACAGGTTCTTCGGTGTATTTGCCCGGCATTATCAACACCTTCCAAATAAAAAAAAATTAACATATTATGTTAACTAGTGCAGCTATTTTGAAACTTAAAAAGACTTGAATAGGTGTGCATGTCTAAAGCATAAAGAAGGGATAAAATTAGACAATAACTACGGAGACACGCTATGAAAAAACTTACCTTAGCATCATAAACGTTATCTCCTGTACATTCTACGACTAATAGGAATGTCCCAAGATTCTCATCGTACCGTCTGCCTGCGGGCCAGACATCTGAATCAGTAACGGTCGGAAACACGGCCCCCATCCTACGATTCTTCAATGTCTTCAGGTCACAAAAGACCGTACCTTTATTAGAACTCAAGTGGTTCGAATTTTCCCTTTTATTGGACTTAAGCGGTTTGTCTTTTATCTTCGGCTGCGGCTTTGTTATCATGATCCTGTAACAGCAAAATAAACAAAAATAGGGTACCTATCAAGGTTTTTTTATAACCGTCAAAAATAAATAAAGTAATCTGTACATAACCGTCGCCGCCGTTTATATATTCCCACCCACTTCAACATAATCTAATATTAAAAATACTACTTGTCATTTGATAAATTACATAACATAATTATTTTGTTAATTCTTTCAAGAATTACTAATAGGAATTTCCCAAGATTTTCATCATAGTCGGGAATAATCCTACCGCATGCCGGCGGGCAAGTCATCATCTGAATCAGTATCGTTAGGAAACACTGCTCCCAATCCACGATTCTTCTTCGTCTTCAGGTGTTTACGAGTATTAGTAGAGTGGTTAGTATTTTCCCACTTTTTGGTCTTCAGCGGTTCGTCTTTTAGAGACTCCATTATCGTGATCCTGTAACAGCAGAATTAACTACAATCGGGTACCTGTATATTTTTTATTTCCGTCAAAATTAAATAAAGTAATCTGTAACCATAAAAAATCATCAGTTTAATCCAATCTGGAATATATAAGTTATACTATAGGTCTTTTAAATCTGGTGAAAGGAATGAAATTAAAGCCTCTGCCTCCAAATTCTTGGAAGCGGCGCAGGCGCACGGACGGTCACCGCTTGTCAGGAGTGCACCTCTCGTCGCCCGCTCCCGCTTTCGCTGCCACTTGCCGCGGAATTCGAGGCAGATGCCTTAGTGAAAAGAAGTAAAAACCCAAAATAGTCATAAAAATAAAATATATGAGCAATCTGTGCTTACCGCTTCATTGGTTTTGAAGAGAATAAAAGTGGAGGCATTGCAACCTTTTCGAAGTAGTAGGTTGTTGTGTTCAGCCTGTAGTACTCAACAGGAATTGGTATTACAAACAGAGGATCTGTAACGACTTGACCGGCTAAGGCCTTTTGGAAGAGGTCCTTTTTGTCTTCGTCAGTTGGATATGCCTTGACAGCCGCCGATTTTATCACGTAATACGAATCGTCTGGCACCTCTGGAAGAAAGAAGGGTATATTGAGCTGACGTTTCTTGATCATAACACCGCGCAGCTACAGGCACACGGGCCACCACCACAACCACGAAACATTTCCGGCACATTTCCTGTAGTTTTAATTAGTATGGACTCGCGACACGCGGTGGCACACGGTGGCCACCACATGCTAAAAGTAGGTACTTAGCTATAGTAGCTTTGCACTTTGGCGTCACGTAGTAGCCCGTGTACGGCCACACTTAACCGTAACAATTAAGCGATGCTAAGAATTCAGCGGTGTTTAATCCAAGCTTGTACTATGAATATAGCCTTTGGTTATGTGATTAACAAATAGTGAGTGTTTATGATATTCCTTACCTGTTGTGTATGTTGTGAGACTTGTGAGGTATTATTGAAAAAATAGCTACGTGACGCAAAAAGCAATAATGTAATGGACTAGTTATATACACTTGGTAAGTAACTGCATTACTCTTTTACTCTAGGAAACCCATAATATGAGTCTTTCTTACGTTTCATTTTTTCAATTACCATTTAGATATTGAGCTTATAATTTAGCAGATAGGTAGAGGTGTAAAACTGAATAGTTACATCTTTGGCTTGTGTGTCTGTGTTGTTTGTAATCTTTGTTAAAATCTAAGGACTGGATGTAACAGTCTGTCTGTCTTATATTGGTTTTTATAATTTGTTCAATAAAGAGATTAATTATGTACCGTAAACCGGGGCTACTTTGAACCATGATGGGATTACTTTGATTGAAACTTTCTATTCACATAAAAATGCAAATTGCGTAAAACGGAACTATTATTGGTTGATTATTTCTTTCGGGTGGCAACACTGATAAAATGTCACAATCATTTATGCGGGTGCGCTGCTGATCCCCCATTGTTACTTTAGTATATATTCTGTGCCATTGTTTCATACAAAAAAGGTATGTAAGTTTTGTGTTAATACCGATTTATATTAGAAAAAATGTGTTGTAAAACTTCATTATACGTGTAAATATGACAACCTTTTTTTGATATTTCTGTTTAGGAGTCTACTTTCTAGAATCCAAATTCAAACTATTTGTCGTTATAACCTTAAAATTTACGTAATAACGTTGGTTTAATTCATGCGGGGTGTCATTGATAGGATACAAGGTGTTAGATTGATCAAATGGTTAAGGAACTATTTATATTAGATATAAAGGAATGCTAATATATCTGTATGTGAATATCTGTCGAATGACTATTTTCAAAATAAACGTGTAGACTGATTCATTTTGAATGTTTCATTTGATCAATGTTACCCCAAGATTAAAAAAACTGCAATAACTTTTGTTCCTGTTGACCGATTTTTATATTCTTTTGGTTTTTATAATAGTAATTGAGGTTACTTTCTATTTACATATTAAAAAAGGGGGTATCAATGTAACCCCAAAATCATTTCAACTTTGATCACGATGTTTTTATTTTTTTTTCTCAAAAACTACTCACATTTTTTTTGTTCTTTTAACTTTTTTAAAGAGAAGTATAAAAACCGATTACTAGGTTTTTTTAATTATTTTTTAGAACCACAGATTAAAAAGTTACAGAGAGTTTAAGTTCAAAATTGATCAAAGTAACCCCGGTTTACGTAACTGTAATTTACTTCTTTTGTTGACTAATTAACTCGGAAAGACACACGGTTTTATAGTCAAGTCAAGATAAAAGTAAAATTATTGTTAAGTTATTAAAATGGACATAAACATAGTTAACTGTTCACTGTTACACTAAATTAAGTCTACAGGATGAAAACATCGAATTGATACTATTTTTGTTTCTACAGATAATGTTCAGTTTGTTACAAAGAGAACAGAATTTTATTATTTTATCAAAACAACACTTTTTCCGATTTGACAAACATAGCATGGGATTTTCTAATCTTTAAATGGCAAAAACAACGTAGTTTTACAATGGGAAAAAATATGTATTAATTTTTTTTATATCTTATACGATTTTTTTTTGGATGTGCCACTAGCCTTAAAGGCCAGCTTTGTTCCTTATGCCGGATATAATAAGAACTAAGTATGTAAGTTTGCGTGCTTATTGAAATATTAAACGAGATTTACACTTCATAAGTTTTGGGACGCCTTTTGCAAGTATTCGTTTGTGCAGTTATATTTAGGAATATGTGCAACTCAATCAAACAACTAATTTAAGTGAGTAAACTAATTGAAAGCTTAAAGATATATATTTCATAGTACGATCTAAAACCGGGTTAGAGGAAAATGGTACACTGACCAGTTTCGAGGCGAAAGTACGAAATCAGTTTAACAGATTTTAAATACCTAATAAAAACATTTGAAAAATCTTTTTGGGAATACTAGTTACAAAGTTACATTTTATCTCGCTTACCGATTAATAAACTTTTCTGCAGGTAAAATATAAAATCGTAAGTTCTCTTTAGGTACATACTTAACATGATTACAATAACTTTTACTAAAAGTGAGGTACGAAACCCGTACTAAAAGTGAGGTATTTTACCTCACCTTCATTTTAAAGATTTTCTCTTATTAATTACGATAGAGATAAACATTTAGGTTGACAAATACTTTCGCCACTTATTCAGACCAGATTGATTTAAACCCAACAATAAAAAAAAACTAATAGTTACTAAAAGATACAGTCGAGTACAAAAGTGAGAGTGAAAAAAACTAAAACAGTATTTAGAAGATTATTTGAATTAAATATGAGGCTACAATAATAAAGCGCGTAGAACGGTTTGATAAATTGCCGTTGAAGCAACCACGTGTAATCGCGAATAGGCTTTACGACACTCGCAGTAGGCTATCAATTCGCTCGTCGCTAAATCTGATGCTAGCCACACTACATACGCGCACCTCGATTCTTCCTCCAGATAAACACCTTTCATAGGCACTTTAGCCTTTCCCGCTTCGTCCCAGGGGTCATCTCCTACACTCCGAGCACCAAGTTTACCGTCTGTAAATGTTAGTTGTGACCATAAAGTTTCTTTATATCTTGAATGGTAAAATTTATTTTATCGATGACTGTACTTACCTAGTACTTGAGCATGGCCGTATATAAAAAAGCAATATAAAAAATCTGTTGTGATCTCTCGCGATGCGATAAACGATTACTACTTATTAAATAAAACACACTCTTTTAACCTGAATATACAATTCATTCTTACCTATCACCTAATTATTTAGAGTACTTAATAAAAAAAGAAAAGATTTTAATAAACAAAAATACTGATGTGTGTCATGTGTGTTTTATTTAATATCGAGTATTGTGTATAATTGTAACCTTTTAGCTTTATAATATTTACGTTTATTTACTATTATAATATAATTATTATATAGTATAGTAAATAAACGTAAGAATATTTTTTTAAGTTCGCCAAAAAAAATTTTTTTTTTTGCCGTTTTTTAACCGCTTTTAAATCCTACTTACTACTTAAAAATATTATCGAATACAATTTTAGACACAATTTTTTTACGGAGAAAATTAAATACATAAAGTGAAATGTTTTAAATGATAAATATTGTAGACGTAAAATTTTTATCCGGTACTTATTCTGGTATCCGATAATTTATTGGTAAAATATTATACCTACTTACACAAAATTAATTTAGAAAGCATGTTATACCATTGCATTGGTTTTATAAATTATTCTAATATTTGACATAGGTTATTTATTATTTATAGCGATAAAAAATCGAAGTAAAAATATTGTGTATAAAAGTCAAATCATTAAAAATGTTAGTTTTTAGAATTATCAGGTCGACTTCTTTTGAAATCTAATCTGCCTGAATAACTTTAAAAGATACAGCCATAAGGATATTTACCAAGAAGAACTTTTTCCGATTGTATTTAATGCCTATAAAGATTTTCAAGTCAAGTCTACAAAGGTTCCATTAAAATGGCTGCAAAATGGATGGGTCGCCATTTTGTTTTATAGATTTCAAGTTTGCGCATGTGCTAAAGAACTGCCCAAAATGCAAGAAGGTGTTCCGGTAAAATTTGAACTGATGGAGACGACTTTACAAATAGGAACTTTATTGATTTTTTATTCTTTATTTAAAAGAAGTTTTTTTTTTTTGATATAAGCCATTATCGATTCCACTGGTACGCAATTGCACATGCGCCATGCACTTCACGACAACTGACATCCTGTTTTAGGTACATTGCACAATTTAAAAAAACATTATAGATATTTTTCACATTCTTTTGATTCTTACTCATTCAGTAAATTTTTTTTTGGTAAGTATTTTTCACTGTGATAAAAAAAATATATGACCGTGTTATATTAAGTAGTATTGATTGATTTGTAAACGGCAAATGCCTGTGTTCCTATTTTCAGACATATTATTTTAAAGACAAAAACAATATTTTTAAAAAATTTACAAATATTTTAATTTTGCTCAAAACAACCGATATACAAAATGGCCGATCACTTACCTTTATTGATTTTATTGGCGCATGCGTATACCTGCCACACCGTATTAATTTTCCGTTATATTTTAAATAACACATAATGCTAAATGATAATTATTAAAAATTAATAATAGATTAAAATAGAAAAAAAAACATTCTAGTTATGAATAGCGCTCCCTTCCCCTGCTATCGACGAATTTAGGCTCCATGTCTCGGATTCTCTTCTACTGGATACTTATTAACGTAGGAGTTCGTTCGACGACTAAAATCTTGACTCATGACCTTGTTCCACCTGGTATCCACCGCATGAGAGATGAGAGCAAATAATAAAAAAGCCTAAAACTTACTTGTCAGAACTCTGGTGAGTATTCTCTGGCGGTAGTCGACTTGGATAAGTTTCATTTCAGCCAGTGATGGCCCCCCTTCAAGATACTCGCCCATAGTCACAAATAATTCAAAGATTTAAATCACAAAGACTGCACTGAGTATGGTAAACACGTCCGCACCGGCCGCTGTATCCCAGGTAAAAGGGACGAGGTCCCTACAGAATCAATCTAGGTACCAAATAGGAGACCTAATCGCGCAAGCGCTATTTTAGTGATTCGAGATAAAATCAATACATTGGAACCTGGAAGGAGCTGTGTTTTATACCCGGAAAGCACGACATATCCTTCGTTTAGATTAGCCCTTATTTAAAGGTGGGGAAACAAAGTGTTTTCGGCCTATAAAAGTAATTGAAAAAATGTGAAATGGTTGTCCAAAAAATTGAGATAGGCGTTAATTAATTTACTAGCGGCCGCCCGCGGTTTCACCCGCGTGGTTCCCGTTCCTAATGCCAAATTTCAGCCCGATCCGTCCAGTGGTTGGGGCTGTGCGTTGATAGATATCTATGTCAGTCAGTCGGTCAGTCAGTCAGTCACCTTTGAGTTTTATGTATATAGATTAATCATTAAATATTATATCATAAATACCTGTAATAGTTTTTTTTCAGATGAACCCCGTATTGTTTAGTAAGTAACAATCGTAAAAAAACTAGAATACAGTTCTGCTGCTGCAGCTGGCGCAGCTCGTAGCCGGTGGCGGCCGCGTCGCCCGCTGCGTACGGGTGCTCTGTCAGAGCGCACACGCCCCGCTTATACACGCACACACTGACACGTCCGATTTTATAGTTTGACAACACCACAAGATTGCAAGTCAGCGAAAACTGCACGTGTAAACATCGGCTTCCACACTCGTCACTGAGACAACAACTAATCAGGTATTTTTAAGTGCCCGTTTGCAATCAAAAAATTTACCGCAAGTTTGTGAAACCGCCTTAAAAACCTTCCCTTGTTTGGGTCACAGGGTCGTTTCAATCTGTCGTGATAGTATCTTTTCAATTTTTTTTTATATTTTTGACCAAGTAGGTAGGTAACCAGTAAAATAAATAGACCAAGAAAAATCCAAACACGAGCAAACCCGTGAACCCAGATTAGTTAATTCTGTAAGGATTTGTACGCACCTATTTAATATAGGTATATCGTAACTATACTGTTTACAAAAGGCCTTTTATATTTATCAATAATGATGATATATAATAAAAAAGAGGTAGGTCTACTGTGTCGGGTTGTTACATTCCCTCTATTACATAATGAATGCAAATAACTTTGAAATAAGATTATTTTGTAATCCAGCGCCATCTCGTAGCTTACTTAAGGACTATCATCACACATTGCAACCTTTGCTTCATTCAACGCGTTCAATCTTTTGAACCTAGCTTAAAGTTAAACTTTAAACCAACAGATGGCGTTAGTATACATATTTAAGAACAAGAATTTTAAAATCTTTGCGAGATTGAATGATTTTAATTTTCTTTGTTACTCTTTAACAGAAAAAGTTATTAACAGATTTTGATAAACTGACTATAAAATATATTTTGTTAAAGACCGGGATTCTTTTTGGATTACAGGTCTACCTCTAATTACAATATTAGAAGAACTACCTTTATTATTTCTTTACCTGGAAGCAGCGCTTAGTCTGTGCTGCTGTGTGTAGGATTTTAGTTTTAATCTTCATGGTAAAAAAAACTTACTACCGTTTTTTTTGTTTTACTTAAATGTCAGCTTAAAGTTAACCCTACGATATTTTAATGTTTATGTAGGATTTAATGTCTTTTTTATTATGTAACTAGCCTTCCGCCCGCGGCTTCGCCCGCGTGAACTATAGGACGTTATCCCGCGGGAATATCTTGTAAATTGTAGCCTATGTGTTATCCTTATGTATAGGCTTTATTATTGTAAAGTTTCATTAAAATCAATTCAGTAATTTTTACGTGAAAGAATAACAAAAGTTCATCCATCCGCTCCCCGGCCGGTAACCGCCGCAACCGCTATGTCCCTGCATTTTAAATCTGTAATATCTTCGAAACTATTCATTTAAATTACATGATGTAAAGGGCCATATTGATCTATATTACATGCACAATTTATTTATGGTACTTTATTGGATAAGGATTAATACTGTATTGCTTAAAATCACTTTTTCGTAAATAAGCCATTATTTTATCGTAATAAGTAAAGGAAAATGGTTATTGTGGGTTATCCCTAAGAGATAGACATATACCATCGCGGACTTTTTTGTAAAACTTTTAAAGGTGTACAATAGTGTAGTACATTATTTTGATCTATCTCGTAGGGTTCAGCCAGCGTTTGCAATGTAAGCGCAAAAAAATGCGATTATTTACGACCTTAAATTAAAAACCTCTAAAATTATCAGTGTTTCTCTACTATATTATGCATGTATTATACATATAAACCTTCCTCTTGAATCAGTCTATCTTATGAAAAAAACCGCATCAAAATCCGTTGCGTAGTTTTAAAGATTTAAGCGTACAAAGGGACATAGGGACAGAAAAGCGACTTTGTTTTATACTATGTAGTGAAGTGATAATATCATTTCTGAGTTAACTGCCTCCGTGGTACAGTGGTTAGAGCGTTGGGCTCTAATACCCGGAGGTCGTGGGTTCGAATCCCGCGGGGAGCTTCACTTTGTGTGAATGTTTCCAGTTTGGTTAGGACATTGCAGGCTTGAATCACCTGAATGTCTGAAAAGAATGATGATTCCGTGCTTCGGAAGGCACGTTAAGCCGTTGGTCCCGACTATGTTCCAAGTAGGTCTGGTTTCCCTTGTAGGGTTACGGAGGTCAGATGGCAATCGCTCCATTGTAATTACCAGGCTTGTCAAATCTAGGATCATAGTCGAAGCGGACCCTGAGCTCCATACTGGATGCAATCGGGAATACGCTGGGATGATGATGATGATCATTTCTGAGTTCACATTAATAGCTATAAATTGCTTAGAATAATAATTGTTTTAATTGGCATGATAACTTACCCCACGATTTATAGGTACATACCTATTACCTATCTATTTCAGAGGTGCAAATTCAGAAGTGGCCTTAGAATAATAACTATTCTAAGGAAGTGGCACGCATTGAAGAGTTTAAAAACAGTCTATAAATAAATAAATCCAAACAAATAAAATTGATGTGTTTTTTACATTGTAACGTAAACGTGAAATTTCATCATAATATTACTAAATGAATATAAAATTAAATTTTTACTTATATTTTTTCCGGTAAATCTCTGAAGCGGCAGTTAACTTATTTCTATTGGACATATTTTTTTTTTGATACTAGCTTTCCTCCCGCGGTTTCACCCGCGCGTAATTTGTTTTTGCAAATGTCCCTTCCCTTCCCCCCACATTTCCGGGATAAAAAGTACCCTATGACGCCCGAGAATAGTTTAGCTTTCCACCAGTGAAAGAATTTTTCAAATCGGTTCAGTAGTATCGATGACCAAATATTTATTCTGTTTCGACTATTAAAATACTAATATTTTAGTACCTAGTCGATTACAATTTTTTTGTATCTCATTATTATTCTTTTCAAAACATGCAACCTTTCTTGGATCATTAAAAACGCTAGCAGCATTATTTCCATTTTGACAGTACCTAATAAAAAGAAAAAAATTGTTTCTTTTTCCTTTAAAAGGCGTTTAAATTTTTTCATGGAAATAATATTGTCTATGTAACCGGAATGATATCTTAAAAAAATTGCATTTTTGAAAATGAACACTATCCCAACGCATTAAAGTTTATATTTGCTTGCGCCTGACGCGAGGCAAATCCGAGACGAGAAAGATATCAAGACGGGAGTAGCTTGTCTCGTTCTTTCACATTGCCAGCACGCAATGACAGTTCATTCAAAGTTAGAGTGACCATGAATACTAGGTCTATGGCAAGGACGGTCTCGATTCTCGTTCTTTCATATTGTCAGTATAAGAAATGTTTTTGGGCAACAATTTTGCCTGACCAAAAACTTAATTTAACGCTTGTATTTTAATGTTATTTTTACAATGTATTAATGTACAAATTGTATATTCACTTATTTTTCGTTCAATGTATTCTTAAATTTGAAAAAGCGTTTAAGTTATAAATTGTCTTTTTTTTATTTCTTAAGGTAGTTACCCCGTAAAGCATTATTGTGATGAATAAGACCAGGAGCCTTTCTATCACATTTTTTGCACTGTCTACATCATTTTATAACATCGTCTTAAACAACACAGCTCTCTATAAACTTATATCAACGGTTGAATATGAAGTTTTGCTGCCGACACAACCGACTGTTGAAATATTTTAACTTGAATTAAAAATACTATTATCAGGCAGATCCGCAGATTGCGTGTTTGAATTTGTCTCACTTAACCGAAACTTATTGTCACCCTATTGGAAAGGGACAAGCTGCTCTGTCTGACTGTTTCGCTCGGCTCGTTTTTTAGCCACGAGAGCACAGTCTAGTTAGTTATATTACGTTTATGAATTTTTTTTCTGAAGAATCTAGCCAGCATCAAATGAAAAATTTGCATAATAACCTGCTTCGTTTTTCCAATGTAACTGGCATCAGAGTTACGATTAATTTTAAAAGCAATAAAAAGCAAATCCTTTTTTTAAAGGAACATAAAAGTTTTGAAAAGACGTTGACCTTCTTTATATAAAAGAGGCACTGGCAACAGTGCTTCGGAAAGAATCATGTCCACTTTTGACCCAAAAATTAAATAACGCGTCTAGTGATGTGAAATATCTAAAAAAATTGATTTTTTTTGTTGATTTCATTTCGCATCAAATGCGGAGACTAGAAATTGTAGTTCAATGACGGAGACTATTAGAGTTCTACAAAAATAATATGACAGTGCGATTCGGACCGATGCGGTTATAGTTAAAACGGTTGTATTTTCCTGTTTTCTTACTTTGTCGGCGTTAAATATTTGATAACATTCACGCTAATTTAGTTGATGAGTTGAAGTTATTAATACCGGTCCACTTGACTAGTAGGCGGTTTGTAATAAATTACATTAGATGGTTATTCTCACGCATAAATTTCTTTTGCTGTATATTTAAATTCTAGGAGAATTCCTTGCATGACGGACTTTTTTTGTCCCAATGTAGGTATAAATCATTTATTTTATTGTACTAGCCAAAACCCGTGGCATCACCCGCGTGACTATATGAACGGTATGCCTAATATTATCCCGCGGTAATGTTATATAGGGATAAAAAGTCTCTCGATACTACCAATAAAAACAGTACCCAAAGTAAGTAGCGCTGTGATGGCCGAGTGGTAAGAAACGTCACATAATGGTGATCCCCCTGGTGGATCACATAATAAGGGGGATCAGACCGGAATAAATCACTTTATGTGCGTGAGGTCAATAGTTTTATAATACATAGTTAAACAATAATAAATCATTGATGTGCGAAAAGCGTATATAGGTACCACTACTAGCGGCCGCCCGCGGTTTCACCTGCGTGGTTCCCGTTCCCGTGGGAATTAATCAAAATCCTTTCCCATCTAGCCCCAAACTAAGTATCAGCTTGTGCTATGGGTGCCAGACAACGGATAAACATTACTTATATACTTTTTTTGTAAATACATACATATTATACATAGCAACACCCAGACCGATAGAAAACAGACATGTTCATGCACACAAATGTTTGTACCGTGCGGGGATCGAACCTGCGACCTCTTGGTGTAATAGCCGACCTCTACACCAAATGGCTCGTTAGTTGTGAGCATAGGTTGTGAGGCATTCTTGTTGCATTTCACGAATAAAATCAGCGACTGCTTGGTCATTTTCTCAGAATGTCGATATTTTGAGACGCCTGGCATATCACGCTACGTCAGTCTAGCTTTGGACAGAAATGGAGGATAGTCTTTTCACTATTATATTAAATTCTCGTTCCATCACTGTCAGATAATTCAATGACGATGTTTTTTTATGCCAGAGGCGGCAAACGAGCCAGTGCAGCGGGTCGCCTGATGGTAAGCAATCACCGCCGCTAATGGACATCTGCAACACCAGAGGGATCGCTGATGCATTGCCGGCCTTTTAATGTTGTACTCTCTCGTACGCACGTTTCTTGAAGGTCTTTATGTCGTAACGTAACCGTCAGGAAATACTGCTGCAGTGAGATTGTTCCACAGAACCTTAGTTCGAGCTAAAAAGTCTCATGTAGTCTAAGTCTAGGTGTACAACGGTCAGATAATTGAATTACGCTGTTTTTTTTTTGTTCACTTGGCAGACAGAGATACAGCCTATATGATAGTAAGCGGTCACTGCGGCCTATTTTGTTGAGGTAAACTTCACCAGGAAGCGTCGCTGAATGTGCTGCTCCACTGCAGACTCAACTGATCTTCGGGCCTTTCATTTAAACTTTTCAAGTATGGCTCCCTCATTAATATTGCCGGAACACAGCCAGAGCTGTTTTAGCCAGTTGGACTCTACAAAAGTCCTACCACCAACAGGACCCGAGGTGGGAATCGAATCAATGACCATCGTTATTCCCGACAGACACTGTTCCACAGAGGCGATGTCGGTTTTCTCTTTAACCTTTTCAACGCCAATGTCTGATATATCAGACAAACCATTTTCGTGCCCACCACGCCAATGTCTGATATATCAGACAAAAAAACATGATCAAGAAACGTTGTATTTTTACTTGCCTGAATGAGTTGAGTATAACCTAATAATTTTTTGGAATTATTATTTTTAATGGTCGTGGCGTGTGGGTCACCATTTTCGGAAAAAAGCGTGGCGGGGAAAGGGTTAAATGTACAAATAAAAATGAATCTAAATAATATCTATCAACCTATGAGTATCCCACTGCAGTAATATATTCATTCGTCACTGAAAAAAAGTTATCGTTACTAGGTACTTTACTTACTAGGCTAGCCATCCGCCCGCGGTTTTACTAGCGCGTACCCCTTCACCCCACATCAAGTACCCTTTTTACCCGGAAATATTGTAGCTTTTCAACAGTGAAAGAATTATTCAAACCGGTTCAGCAGTTTCGGAGCCTATTCAATACAAACACAAAAACAGTCAAATCTTTATAATATTAGTATAGAAAATAAATCAACCTGCTAGGCAAAAGCGTACTGGCACACAAGAACCGTGCTTGAAAAATTCGACAATTTTGCCCTACACGGGAATTGAATTAATTTAAATCACCGTGCGTGCAGATCTAGTTGCTGAAAAGAAAATAAATAAAAAAGCAATCGGGTAACTAGACCCGCTACTCTTTTAAAGGATTCCATAAAACACTGTACCTATGGTATATACGGAAAACCAAGCGACTGTCTGTTTACTATTTCTAGTTCACGCGAACTTGCGAACAATAGCTTGTTTATGCGTGAAACTGAATGAATATCATCTAGCTCAATTGAAGTGGATGGTCTCTAATTAATTTAATCCTTAGTCCGACACAATCTTATCTGCAAGTCGAAGTAAATCCGTATTTCTGCTCTCATTTCGTTTTTAAAATTGGTCTCGATTGTGCACAGGTCTCGTTTTTTAACGATAAAATATTTTAAAAACTTGGATTTTTTACGGATAGTCCTTACTTTAGAATACGCGGCAACGGCCTTCATCATTGAAATCAATTCATCGCTACAATGATAGGTACCGGCTTGCTAAGTGCAGGTTGGTGATCACAAACTCGACCTATGTCCGAAAATACCGTTACAAAATTTGCTTGACCTGGGATTTAACCCTGGACCCCGAGATTAGGCCCCGGTACTCAAAACACTAGACCATCGACACAGAATATAAATTATAATAGTACTAACGTAGGCATACGCCTACCTATAAACAATTATGTTCGTCGTAGTAAGTTGCAATAAATTGATCACATAGGTATCTATGTGATCAATTTTTTGCAACTTAGATTTTTGTAAACTTTTTTTTATGTCAGAGGCGGCAGCCAGCTCCCGGTCGCCTGATGATAAGCAATCACCGCCGCCCATGGTCATCTGCAACACCAGAGGGAACGCTGATGCGTTGCCGGCCTATGGGGGTATAGGGGTGTGGGCCTCCAGCACTCCAAAACCAGACGAAACACAATAGAGTCACTAATTATTTCACGCTGGTGTTATGTGACAGAGGTACCTACTTTCCATGCATGGCTCTATTACTACAAACATCAATCTGCCCGTAAATATTTTTGACCCCTAGGACACTCGTCTTATTTGTATAATATATTTTATAGGAGGATTATGGAAGTTAATATGAATAGGAATGAAATCTTTAATAATGATATCTATCAGCGCAGGAGTTCTGTCTGTAGTGACTATAATTATTATGGGTCTGGCAAATTTGGCTAATAGTTGAGATTAGTTGTAACCGACAATTGGGATTCTAAGGGATTGCTTCAAACGATAACAACAACAGCCTTTGTGTATAATTGTATATGATGCTTATCTTCTGAAACCGATACATGCTATGCAGCCTTCTATCTGATAGCAATAATGGTATTGCTATCAGATAAAAGGCTGCATAGCATTAACCATTATTAATGCATTCGCCGAATAGCGTTTCGTCTAATCAAGCTAATACAGAAATTAAGGATATGAAGGGTGGTTTGTAAGGTAGAATCTTAGATCATATAGTTAATTATGATCTAAGGGTACAATGTCCAAATTAATATTTATGCTTATTGTAGTTGGCAGACTGGCAGGTACACACTTTGCTCGCTTCTCTGGTCTTTGGTCGTAAAGCAAAATTAAAATCAAGAAACGAGCGTACCTACGCCGTATTAAAATGCTGGCAACGCATCAGCGATCCCTCCCAATAAACATTTAGGTAAAAAAAAAACTTTAAAACAGTGCATTAACAGAC
The DNA here is from genome assembly GCA_949319885.1 of Mecyna flavalis. Lineage (NCBI taxonomy): Eukaryota > Metazoa > Arthropoda > Insecta > Lepidoptera > Crambidae > Mecyna > Mecyna flavalis. The sequence continues at coordinate 3,749,697 of OX439425.1, forward strand.
AAAGGCTTCATAAACGTTGAAAAAGAGAGTAAAAATATATTCAAAGCTGAATTGGAGTATAAACTGTGTCGTTTTATACAGAACAACTGGTTTACGACTGTATAGTGTCGAAATCATTACCTTTAGCTTCATAAAAGTGTTGCGAAACTCAAAAATGCAGGATGTAGTATAACAAAATACTTAAAGCAATTTTAGACTACTAGAGCTGCCTAACGACTGTCTGCTGCTCTTGTTTTATTCCTTTGTACTACCTGTAGCTGTACAAGGGTATATATTACTGCCGATGACTGTAAATTGGTGTAAA